>CM069858.1:127555546-128155546 GCA_036172795.1 Pelodytes ibericus | reverse complement strand
TAACCAGTGGTGTGAAGAGTAGACTACCAGATGGATTTACTCGAGTTTACAACATCATCACACACATGTAAATCTTTAAATGCAAACAAGGTGTTTTGGTTTTATTAGCAAAACTCACACGTTTGTGTCAATATTTCACAGTATTGTTTTGAATATTTCACTTGTACAACATGACATTTTACTATTCCAATGAGATCATCTTTATATAGTAAAACGAGAGTCAACAAGTCCAAAATGCTTTCAAAACAATTATAAAGAAAGCTGCTAATTGTATTTCCAGCCTGTGAACGATCTAATCACTGTGCCTTTGGCTCTTATTTAATGGTTTGAAGACTTGTATCCAAATGAGTAGCAATTCATGTTTAGGCCTGTAATGCATATGAATCTTAGCCATTAAATAATGCTTAAAAAAGCAATGACATGCAGGTATGTGCTAAACACAAGTATGCAGTAAATTATGGACACACATGCTTCTTTGTATGTTAGAGAGGGTGGGGGGTTCCAAGTGTGTGAAATAAACTACATTTGTAATGCTATTATTCTATTTTCTCATTGGTCTCATTTGACCTACATAACTGTGTAGTCATGTTGTTGCATTAACTTATACAGGAGTACTTATGAAATGGATGTATTAGGAAATATGTTGTCTTTATTTCCTGTCATGCTTGAACAGGACGGTCATAATTCAAAATACTCCACAAATAGGGTTAGGGTAAGGGACAGCTCTACCAATTAGGGGTTAATGATAAGAGAGACCAGTAATGAAAAGATGGAGGTTAATAAAATTTTAGAAGTTAAATAAATGAGAGGGCTTGATGAGGAATTAAGTGGATAAAAGGCAAACTCTACAGAGATAATGTTTGCAATTAAACACTTTTATAAATTGCACTTTCATCTCATACCATTATTTGTATCCAATTTCTTCCTTACTGGAGTTATATTATATTATATCACTTGGTAACAGTGGTGATATTAACTGATAAAACAGCAGATGCTGTGCCATCTAAAAGCTATGGATAATAGTGCTGATTAGAAAATGAGGACATTTATGAGTTAACTGGATTATGCAAGTCTGGTTTTCCATGGTAACAACTTGTCATCTTACCGTAGAGGATGTGGAATCCTGCAGGTATCCATAGTGTGTGATTTACACCTATTACTTGAAGTGATTATCATCTAGACACATTTATGGATTGCATGGACAGCAGGTCTGCTGAAATAGATGGCACTATCCAGACACCGACTCTGGGTTAAGATGACATAAATTTCTGTGACTTCAAAGCAACCATTGAGCTGTGTATTGCCATATGTGTAGATTACTTGTGTTGTTTTGTGTTCTCATGGTGAAGAAACAGCAAAGAAAAAAAAGATTCCAGCACATCGCAATGCAGTACATCCAAAATGTTTTCTTTTATATTGAAATGTAAGTGACATGGAGCAGCACGACCGAGATGATCGGCAAACAAACAGCTGTGATGGGTTTTGCACTAATAGGGCTGGTGCAAGTATTGTTGTCTACATAGGCGAAGGTGCATTCTGATGCCCCGCCATTCTCCTCTGACCATACCCCAATATGCAACAGTCTCGCCCCAGCACTCACTATCCACTCAAGATTTGCTCCAGCACCCACTTTGCACTCAGGATGTACCCTAGCTCACAGATTTGCACTCACAGGTCTTACCCCTGTGGCCATCATCTAATTTTGCAAGCAGAACTTGCTCCATCACCCTGCTGCAGCTGCTGCTGTTTTTTACACAGTGCTGGGATGTCACGTGGCAGCCAGTGCTCAGATCATTCAGTAAGTATAGAGCAAGCAGCCTGGCACTATTTGCCCGCATGCCATGTTCCCCTTACAGACAGAAAAAACTGCTGCGAGGGGGGGTTGGCACACAGCGCTGCGAGGGTAGATTCTGCTTTTCTTTCTGCCTGTACTATTACTCCTTTCCAGGTTTTTTTTTTAGTTTCCGCTTGCTCTTGCTGTCTAAATGCAACCATACCTGTTTCCTCTGTTTGCTTTCTACAGTCCTGCTGCTGGTATTTTCTGTGTTTGTGTGCAAATTCACTGTAAATCTATTAGATTCTATTATTTATTCCTGGCTGTCAAGCTTCATCTTGTGGCCATAATTTAACTTAATCCTCAATTAATTATATCAGAGTATTGGGTCAGTTCCTGTATTTATGTTTCTATGTTCCCTAACCCTCTTTCCCTGGAGCACCTGAGGATCTCGGCTCCTCTCTCCTATCCCAATGTCCAGCTTGGTTCCCCTTATGAAGGATTCTAGAATCTTGTGTTCCCTTCCCAGTATGATGTTTTGTGTTATATATGTATATCTGTATGTCTCCTTAGTTCTATAGTTATGTCTTAAGCTTTGCCCTGCCTTGTTTGCTTTAGGTCTGTCCTATAGCCCTGCACTCTGTATTTTGTTCACCGGGTTCTATTCTCTTTCCACTCTGCTCTGCTTGTTTCATCTGTCTGCTTTAGCCTGCAATATTCTGCTAACCTGTTGTAGTTATTCTCCACACTCGCTCCGGGATGCCTTCAGCTGTCCCTTAAGCTTCACTGGATATAACAGCTGCTTCACAGTGCCTGGGAACATGGCTGCATAAACCTGGGGTCTCAAACCACCGGGGGATTGCAGATACCCAGCACTAGGCCCTGTGTCTCCAAATCACGCGCTATGAACTCCTGAACTCGGGCCTTCAGGATCCCATGCCATCTGGACCTGTCCCTGACATCTTATATATAGACCTAACCCCAGCTCTGCTCTTTCTACAAACCCTCCTCGGTAGATTTCAAGTTCTGTAATCTCTGCAGAGTTTTGAATTTACTGTGTTATTACAAAGTACAGAGGAACCAAGGTAGTATTGGGAGGTCTAGACATATAATCACAAGTGTTTATTTCTCACTTAACTGATACTGAGATTTGTGCAATGCAAGTTAAATTGGAGTTGCTGAAACTTGGACACATCTAGGTGTTTACATCCTCAGTAAAAATATGCTACCACAAAATACACAGTATAGCATCCTTAGGACAGATGCAACCTTGGTAGGTTGTTTCATCTGATTGAATTACGTACCTCCCAAAATTTTAATTGGCCAAAGAGGGGCATGTTGGCGTTAAGGAAGTGGCTTCATAATGTAGAGATAGCTATTTATATATTTAGTGAGTCCAATCAGAATATGGTCAAAATATATTATTTACACAAATGAATTAATCAAACCTTTAATAAAGTTTAAACACATACTAACGTAAGCCTTACATCTGAAGAAAACACTTAAAGGACCAAACATCCTGAACTAGGAAAGAGGGAAGCCAGCATAAAATAGAGGGACTTGGGGATTAGGTTTAGCAGTATGGACACTTGGGAGATATGAAATTATCTTCAAAGCCCAGCTGTTCATGACATAA
Organism: Pelodytes ibericus; assembly: GCA_036172795.1. Taxonomy (NCBI): domain Eukaryota; kingdom Metazoa; phylum Chordata; class Amphibia; order Anura; family Pelodytidae; genus Pelodytes; species Pelodytes ibericus. Next base: position 128,152,136 of record CM069858.1, on the reverse strand, counting down.
TCCTAACCAAAGTTATAGGTTTGCTAAATGTGTAGAAAAAGATACACTCTTTTTTTCACACAACATAAAGTTATATTGTGCCACAAGCATTTAATTTGATGTGGAGTAGCACACATCATGATATTGGCTTCAAGCTAGTGTGACCCAGTTTGTAATCCCAAATCCATCCCTTTGTATCAGCATGAAAATGTCTATGTAGGAGTAGTGAAAGCTAACACCACAGTTTAATTAATTTAATGAGATAAACTCTGCCTGGCTGGATCTTGAAATTCTCACACCATAATTATACTGATAGAACATATAATAAAAATATCTTAAAGACATCATGGTTTGTCAGTTTGATCTTAGTACGATATTCCCTCTCTCTCTCTCTCTCTACAAAACACTTAAAGAACAAGTCAGCTCTTGTTCATTTGGAAAATGCTTTTCATGTTGCACTCAAAATAATTTTATTCATTTAACAGAAAAAATAATCATTTTACGTTAATCACATGAAACACTATGTTGGCCTAATTGACATTTCCTGACAAGCTAATTATTTGCCATAAGCCTGCTTACTGCTCACATCACCTCAAAGGAATGCACGAAACGTATACAGTTGCTTTTTTGAAAAATGTTCACCCCTATTAAAGCTCCTTGGCCTAGAGCGTTATATTAGATGTAATGCTTGGGTAGGACAAAATACTATACACCGGTTTTTACAGTAAGAATCTTTGACATTTAAACCTCCTGTAGACCCGGTACAAGAGCTTTTTTTTTTTACTGCAGAAGATCTGTTTCTAGATTGTTTGTAGTTTGTTTAAAAGATTTTTTTTAAACAGATTATTCGGCACCATGAATTCATTCACCCAAGCTTCATCACCCAGCATAAGCCATGCCTACATTGCAACAAATATTTAGGATATTTATAATAAGAAAGTGTTTAACCAGAAAAGGTACATTTAGATATTCTCTAGTTCTCAAGTGCATTCTGGGAATGTTACTTTTGCCTCCTTTATCCTTAGAGGTAGATAAAATGAGGTAATGAACTTCCCACGAAGGGGGATTACCATTAAATGTGGTTATAGTAACAATAATAACTGAATGCTGACATGCATCAGTGTTTCCTTTTAGTACATGTAGGACAAATAACAAACATTCTTTTCCTACCTGGCTACGACCTGTGGTGCAGAGTACCCACAATTGTTCACTGTTTTGCTACTTCCTCTATCGTCAGTATATTTTGTTTTTCCCAATTCTCAGTGTTGTGGATTTTGATGGCACTTTACAAATAAAATAATATTAAAAATTAGCGAACTCGTATATTATCTGCAGATTGTAACACTGCACGCTGAAGCAGAATGTAATCTGTAGCATAATTCACTGCTTCGGGATAATTGCTTACTCCATCCAAGTGAATTATAGTGAGCAGCTGTAGCTGCTTCAACATTATTAGAGACTTCCTATTCACTGCTGTTTACCAATGAATTTACTTGCTTATTATAATATCTACAGACTCTGCTATCTCTGGGTTATGCTTACACAACACCAGTTAAAGTGGATAATAAGGCAACGCATGAACGTATTTCTTCAGACTTACCAAAAATAATTTCCATTTTGTATTTCTGTACAATTCCATTCTGTATTTCAAATTAGGAGATATGCTTAATATGTTGAGAACCAAAATATATCTTGCATCCCAATGGCATCCACAAGGTGTCACTCTTGTCACCAAGCTATACTGCACTAAAAACTTCAGCATCAGTACTAATGGCTGCTGTAGGTGGCTCCTTGGAACAGATTAGAATGTCATAATATGGCCTAGGAAATATCCCTAGCTGTCTCATTAAATACGCATTTTTACATATCTATGGATGTAAGAAGACTCCCACAGGTATTTATAGATATGGCTTGTGCTGTATTTATCTAATTATTCCTGTCCTCACCCATCCCACTGTTGGGTTTTCCTACAACGGCCAGTCCTTGGTCATCTGCTGTTCTCCCGCACACCTGCTCTCAGGGAAACCTAATCAATTTGTCTAAACCATCTGTATGAGGATGAAATACAAATCTAATAGTCTGATCTCTCTTCCTCTTAAGATGCATGTCACTGACTTCATGTTGACCATCTCTATTCCTAGGTGTCTGGCTTCTAGCTAAAATATAATCTCTCTGAAACAGCAATGGTAATCTTCCCTCATTTAAGCTCCACCCCTGTATCAGATTTCCCCCAAACCTTTAAATTCAACAATTTCTCAAACATTGAGACCAAGAGTAATGCTTTGGTATCATCTTTGACTCAACATTCATTTTTCATGATCAATCCCATGGTAAATTCTGTCCATTGTACCTAGAAGAAGAATACCCACATTTGCCCATTTCTCACTAAAGAATAGGGTTGCCACTTTTTCTTGCTTTTACCTCCATCAACTTAACATTGGCCTCAAGCTACATTTTTACCAGCTGGGTGGCAAAAACTACTGAAGAAGCTGCTAAAATGCTAAATGATATTTCCTCTCTCAACTATTATAACATGCTTCTGATTGACCTTCTTCTTGCTGGAATCTCTCACCCTGCATTCTATACAAAATGCTGCTGCCAGGTCCTTTTCTCTCACAGAGAAGAACTCCTTGTGATGGGTAACTGTTCTTGTTCCAGCAGAAGAACCAACTGTCATTTCTCAAACAGCCTGGATTCTCTCTGAGTTTAAACGAGAACAGCGGTTTGATGGAGTTAACCAATTAATAGGATTCAAAGGTGAAAAAAGAAATAACAGGGAATAAAATAATATCACTACTGAATGTACATTTGGGGCTGAAATATCCCTTTAACACAAGTAAAACAAATATCCCATTCTTTTAATCAATGACTAAACAAGATTGCGTTCTGTCTACTGTCATGTAATTGCATAACTTACCGACACAAAACTATTGCACTGAAATGGGCACCCAAAAACACCTTATCTACAGTTTTCCTGATTAACCAAGGCAGCAGCGACAAATGGGGTAGCTCAGCCCTCTAAGTAGGTAGAACAGAAAAAACAAACACCCCCCCTGACATCAACTGCCCAGTCTTTTTTTGTACTCCAGGTAGCAACAGGACTATATTACGTTACATTTTCTAACCTATGATCCTGGGATGAGTTCAGCCTCTCTCTTCCTGAAGCCTAGTATAGTTCTGTGACAGAATCTACGTGCGGATATATGTTTCTCCATAATCATGCGTTGCTGGTATGAGAGAAGAAGGTACATTTATTAGTATATATTTTGCATTGTCTGTTCTTACCATGTTTTGACACCCACCACCTGCCATGAATGGTGTTTGGGGGTAGTCTTCTTTTCAAATTTTTTCCCTTTTCAAGCAGAACCTAATATGATCTCTTGGGAACCAGTAGATAGTTTAATTGTTGCAGTGAGAAGCAGCCTTTTGCCATGGAACACATATGTATTCCAAATTCGGCAGTTGCATCCAGGAAATGAGTTGGAGGACCTGTGTGTTCCAAAGTTGCGGCAGTGGAACGCATTTACATTCCACGTCTCTTCTTTTTCCCTATCATGGATGCTTCCTCCAGTCTTTTTGCATGGCTGAGAAGAAATATCTCTTACTAGCATATGCGTTCCACATCTCTTTTACCCCTTCTTTTCTGTGGTTGCAAGTGAGTTCCTGGATGAAGGCTCTCTCCAAAGACCATGTACCAGCTTTGCATACTGTTTCCAAGCTGCCCAAGAAGTGGGCAGTATCTAGTATCTCTAGGATACTAGTCTTTATCATGGCACCCCCTTTTTTCCTGGTGCTGTGCGCCTAGGAAGTCATTGCCTTTCTCATAGGAACAGATTGTCTCCATTTCTTTTTTCACCAGTTTTTCCTGAAATGGGGTGTTCCAGCCCTGGTTCTCACAGGTTCAGCCTCCAATAATCAGGTTGCCCATTTTTACTTAATGAAGTTTAATTTTCAGGCAGACGGAGTGGCTGTTCTGTCTCTCCCCTAGCCGAGAGCATGTATTTACCTCTAGCTAATCCCACCTAACTGGAACACACACAATTAATCTTTGGCCAATCCCACCTGGTGCCAAACATCCACATTACTGTTACTACAACTACATTACCTCTGTCCTATTCACTCCCTTATGTGTTTCATGTACCCCATTCCCTCTAGATTGTAAGCTTGCAAGCAGGGCTATCTACCTCATGTACCAGTCTGTTGTAGCTTGTATAACTTACTATGTAGTTCCCTTCTATACTCTTTACCTAGCTCTATGCAAATTGTTGGCATTATATAAATAAATACAAAGAAAAACGTGACCAGTGCGCTTCAACCAACACTACACACACTTATATTTACCCTTAGAACAAGTATGTATCTTGCAGTGTTGTACAAAGGGAATATGAAAAATAAAAGAATAAAACACACAGTAGTGTAATATATCAAAGAAAAAGTGAAATAAAGTGAATGAATGGTGCCAAGTGGCCACTCACATTCGTCTGAGCAACTACTTGCTCAGGAATATCAGCGTAAGGGAGCCCAGGGAAAGGGTTAATGATGATCCGTTACTTCATCCATGAAGACTCCACAAAACACATGAGGAAGAAGGAAGGCAAGGATATTAATGAACACTGTTTAATACGTAATACAAATAAAACATAGAATTCTTACAGTTAAAATCTGAAGAGTCCTCAATTTCATTAAAAGCAGTAAAAATGGTAAAAATCCTTGAAAAAGAGTCCAGTGTTGCACATCCCTTGTTTCCTATAGTTAATGTAATGCAATGTATTTCCTACCGTTACCCTCCATTCCCAGAGCCTGCACAAAATCTGGATGGCTGAAGCAGAAGTGGTGACGATTTCTTTCTCGGCAGCCCAGACGACCACGGTACCCTCTGGTCAGTAAGCTCTCAATTCAAGAGCCTTGGTTGAGCCCCCAGTCAATGGTATCCTTTCCCAAGGCCCGGTTCTTCATCCCTCTCCTCAGTCTTTCCAACTAGTGACATGGCGCTTGAGTGGGGAAAATTATAGCAAAATGGGTTTATTCTTGAGCATTATCAATACCTTATTGAGTGCAAGAAAGCAGACAGCATAGTCTACCTATTACCGGATCTGGTCAGCCTTTTTTAATGCACCAAGGACAGGATAGTAAACCCTTTGGTACCTACTCTTCCAGATATGTTGGGGTTACTTCAATCTAGTCTGGACAGAGGTGTGTGACTCAGCTCTCTTTCTGTTCGAATTTCTGCTCTGGACCCTGTGGTGATTTGTTTTTTTAAGGCAGCTATATTTCTTAAGGCCATCTTGGTCCTCCTGCACTCCCTGGAATCTTCCTTTGATTTTGAATACCTTATCTAAGCCCCCTTTGAATCTTTGGAAGAAATGTCAAGTTGGCTGTTAACACTAAAGCCTCTCATTTTGTTGGAATTCAGTTCTACTCAGAATTCCAAGCCTTTTCTGCAGAAAATCCCTTTTCTTTGTTCCTTCAAGATCAGGTATTTTTTTGCCCCATTTCAGATTTTCTTCAAAAAGTTTCTTCCTTTCATCTTAACCAGAAGGTTGTCCTTCCAGAATTCTTTCATGCTCCCTTCTCTCCTGAGGTACACTGTTGGCCTCATTTAGATGTGCTCTGTCGTCTTCGCACATACATAGTCAGGACTTCAGAAAAAGTTTTCACTGTTATTTGTTTTATTAATTGGTGTATGACAAAAGGAGGCTGCTTTAGTGTCATCTCTTAGTGGATGGGTAATTTCTGCCATTCCTCAATGTTACCAAGACAACAGAGTTCCAGTTCCTAGTGGTATACTGGCACACTCTACTGCTGCTCTTTCCACTTCTTGGGCAGCTTGGAAACAGTATGCAAAACTGGTACATGGTCTTTGGACAGAATCTTCATCCTTCACAACCATTTGGATGACCAGATGGCAAAATAATTCCAATTTGCTCGATCTGTACTCCTTCTTCTTCTTAAATAATTTTGCAGTATCTTTTCTTGTCCTTGAGATCTGATTGGGTATGTCATAGTTCACCGCTGCCATGGTTAATCAGGAAAATTGTCTCATACATAATTGTCTTTTCTTGGTTATTACCCATGACCGCAGGACAATCCCACCTTTTCTATTTGTTACTTGAATAGCTTGTAACTAGACTAAGGATGTGGTCATAGGGGCCCTTCATGTGTTTTTTTTTTCTGTTCTACCTACTCAGAGGGTGGAGCGACCCATATGTTGCTGATGCCATGGATTATAACCAGGAGAATAAAATGACGGTAAGTATGAAACCATTTCAAATTTTAATAGCTACTAGATCAAAGAGAAGGCAGCAAATCAGCACAATTTTGTGTATAAATGGGTATAACTGTGAGATATTTTATAATGTAGTGGGAGGTACAGACAAAACATCACTCAACCATTTGTATATTGCTTAAACATTTAAACAAGAAACAATCCAAACTGTAGTATATCAATAGTTCTCTCTGTTGGCAATAATAGATGGGAAGAAAACATCTTCATTTTGAAGATATGAGCATCGTTATGTTTTATTTCCTAAATTAACTAGATTCTTCTCATCAGTTTGTTTGCTGCCTTGGCCTAGCTGTACTGATGATTTAATTGCTCAATTCACTTTCATTTCTTCTATTTACATCATTCTGCTGCAGTCATATTATTATTTAATTGTTGTGCTTTGAACACGCACAAAATGAGTGTTAGTTTGGATAAGGATGTACTTTCACAATACTGTTGTGATAATTTAAATTCTCCAGAATAACCATAACAGCTTCATAAACTATTATTTAAACAATAGAGATCATTATGGAAATGTCAATATACACATTGGTTGCCAATGAAATGACAGTGGGGATGGGACAGTTCATCTCAGCTACTTCCACTCAGCCTCTTCACTGCAATGTCTCATGTGATAGACAATTGAGGGATTTTATTAAGTCATGACTTAAAGTCATGATTTATAAAGACACGGAGATGAGTATTTATGCTTATCTGTTTCATTTATTCCCTCAGCAGCAAAACTTTAGAACACAGTGAAAAAACAAGGAAAAGTAAACAACCAATCACAGACTACATATTAACTCTGTCCCTCCCCCTATATAAGTCCCCTCCAACACCAATTCTTCCTCTTTCTTTGGTGTGAACAATGAGAAAAAAGGTCCATTCATATAAAAAAAAACATCTTCTATCTACGGGGAGACACCGCTTAACGATAACTTCAATTAACAGTAGGAACTTGATGATAACTTCGGATAACGGAGGGAAGTTGGTCCAACATCTGGAGATATAGAACAACAAAAAACAATGGTGAGAGACGGTAAGGATGCCAATCTATTGACATTTCCAACAGTGTGGGAAACCATGGTTGTGACTCCCACCATGAAGTGATCATCACCAAAGATCCTTGTCGTTGTCGTAGGTGTACAAGGGTCCGAGCTATCAAGCAAAAGGGTGGGAACGCGTAGTGTCTGCAGGGTGTCCATTCGTGAAGGAAGGCATCTGTCGCCACTGCCTCCGGGTCGGGGCGCCAACTGAAGAACCTGGGAAGGTGTGTGTTCAATCGGGATGCAAACAGGTCCATGTCCAAAGGACCCCATAACTTCTGTAGTTGGTAACATATTGATGTGTTAAGGTGCCAATCGCTCAAAATTTTTTAAATGGCGTGAGCTCCAATCTGCTCCATAGTTGGATAAACCTGTTATATGGGTGGCTTGGATTGAGACGTTGTGCGCGAGGCAAAACTGCCAAAATTCTGACGCCAGTTGGGACAGGACAGTCGACTTTGTGCCTCCCAAATGGTTTATGTATCGGACTGCTGAAACATTGTCCATACATAGTAGGATTGAGCAGTTGGACCAATCTCTTGCCAAACTTTTGACCGCCAATGTCCCTGCCAGTAATTCCAATCCGTTGATGTGGAGTTGATTTTCTTGTGCGGACCATCTCCCGCCTTTGAAGGAACCTTCGCATAAGGCTCCCCATCCATGTAAGCTTCCGTCGGAAGTGATCATGAGATCTGGTTTGGAGCCGAACATTGCTCTCCCATTCCACGCCTCCATGTGATGCAGCCACCACTCCAATTCCTCCAGTGCTTCGAAATCTAGGGGGATGAGTTGATCGTATGTCCAACCCTGATGGAGTGAACGTATTTTTAAACGCTGTAGAGCTTGATAATGTAGGGGTCCCAACAATTTGGTGAAGCACCATGGAGTGGACGACAGGCCGAATGGAAGACATGAGAAATTCCACAATTTTCCGTGCCATAGAAAGCGAAGGAATCGATGGTGTTCTGGGGCTATCAGGACAATAGGCGTCTTGTAGATCCAGTTTGACCATCCAATCCCTGAACATGAGAAGGTCTCTTAGGCAATGGATGCCCTCCATCTTGAAGTGATGGTAACGTACGAAAGTGTTTAGAGGTCGAAGATTGATGACGGGTCTGATACCGCCACCCTTCTTGGCCACCAGGAAAAGGTTGCTTACAAATCCCTCTGATCTGTCATGTACTGGGAGGACTGGTTTTTTTCTGGCATAGGGTCAAAACCTCTTGATCTATAGTTTCCTGATCAAATTCTGAAAAAGTCATTGGTTGAGGCCATAGTCTTTGAACAGGGAAAGAAGCAAATTCTATGAGGTAGCCCTGGACTGTCTTGAGAACCCAAGCGAGGTAATCGTTGTCCATGACTGGGTGAAGAAGTCAACCCCCCACCTCTGATGGGAAAAAATGGTGAAGGTAAATTGGACTTACCGTAACCTCTTCTGTGTTGCAAAGTACCACTGACGCCTCTTGCTTGCCAAGGTCTTCCCCTCTGGGGAAAGAAGGTGGGGTTCTGAACTTTATATTCTTGGAAAGACTGTCTGGCCTGTGAGAAGCCTCGGGGACCGCGTGGTTGACCCCTGAAGGAGCGGCCGGGCAGACGGCCTCTAGCTCTGCCGGCCCTGACAAAAACCTTTTGGTTGAATACTATCCTCATGTTCGACTGTGCCTTGTCCAGCGCTGTAAATGTTTGGATGAAAGTGCCAAGCTCCTTGACCAAGGAATCCCTGAACAGCAGGCCCTTAGCTTTGGGACCTGGTTCCGATATGGCCATGTTGACCAATTTAGGCTCGATCTTGAGCAAGATGGCCTTCCTGCGTTCCGTAGCTAACGCGGAGTTCACATTTCCAATGAGGCAAATGGCCCTCTGTACCCAGCCCCTGAGGCAGTTAGGGTCCACAGATGTGCCTTCAGTTATGGTAGCTTCTGGCAGCTCAAACACCTTAGTGACGGAGCCAAGTATGTCTAGGACTTTGTCCTGACAATTTTTCAGGGAAAAATCAAGCCCTTTATGGGTCTTCCATCCTGTTTTTGCGGTCTACTTCGGGGGTGACACAGACTGCATTAGCCACTGTGGGCCTGGGGCATTCAGCCCGTAACTTATTTCTGGTAGCCCTATCTAGGGGTTTACGGACTCTCGTGGCCAGGTAATCTGCGATATGAGCCGTGGGTGTCCATTCCGAGGAGCAAGGGTGTTGCAAATCCTCGGGCATAAAAAGGGGTTCACCCTTAGGATCCATAGGGATCGCAGAGTCTGATGTGACCGGTGGTATATCAGAAGAATTACCCTCTTCGGGACCAATAGTTTCGATATATGGCATTGGATCAGCCTGATCCGAAAAATCGGACTCTATTGTTTCCCCTTCTGAGGGGGGTGAGGAATCTGATTCCGACCAAGCCTTAGCTCTTTTCCACTTTCGCACCGATTTTGCCCGGTGCTTAGCTCTTTTGGCGGTAATGCAGCGCCCTCATTGACATGCTGGGTCATGTCAGTCGTAGTATTCTGGGCAATATGTTTAGTTTTTGCCGTGGCCTTTCTGCCACCAGTTACCCTCTGCGGCTCCTCTCTCTGAGGATCAGAAACCTGGGAGGCTCGCAGGGCTGAAGTAATGGAGGATGCTAAGGTAGCAAACAGTGTGCAGAAGTCATCGGGGATACGGGGATCAGATAATTGGTCACCCCTGTCCGCCATAGGAATATTGGATTGGGCCACTGGAGTCTGCAGTGTATCATCGACCCCTGCTCTAGCCTGCTCTTTAGAGGTAGGTATTAAATATATAATATGTACAATAAAACAATATGTAGTAATAATAATTACTTAGTATGTATTATATACAAAAACTATAGATACTGTTTAAATATGGTAGAGATATACCACACTGTATATATATATATATATATGCACAATGTACAATATTATCAATAGACTTAGTCTATGTTAATGTTATGTAAGGGTTAAATAACGTTTATTTAACAGTGAGCCTATTTGTTGGAATAATGTATAAAGAGGAACCTGTCAGAAGAAAAAACGGGGAGCAGTTTCACTTCCAGCCATCCACCATGCGAGATCTGACTGAAAACGCTGGTGGGCGGCGTTACATAACCCTGAAGGCGCGAAACTGACCCTTAAAATGGCGTCTGCTCCGGCCACAGACAGGGTGACTGAACTGATACTGCTTCTATTGCGGCAACCGGCAAAATCCAAAATCGGATGTACGTCTGGGGCGCTAGGAGACAAGCCCGCCCGATCCGCCTGTGTAAAACCGAAAGTAAATGCGAACGCGGCTGAACGGAGACTCAGTCGACCTAATAGGGCTGTGACTGAGCTCCGAATCAGTCGCATCGGGGGGAGAACACAAAACTGAGGTAATTCATTATATACTTACCTTACTCAAACGCAGATATTCCGGAAATAAAAATAAATATAAATAGACAAAGACGGACCTGAAACTTAGACTACCTAAGCATAGATCACGCATACAATGGGATCCCCAGGACACAACCGCCCCAGGGGATCAAATATACAACAAATAGACAAATAACTGTATAGAATGTAATGGAATACTTAACTGCCGAGGGAGCAGCCAAGAAAGAGGAAGAATTGGTGTTGGAGGGGACTTATATAGGGGGAGGGACAGAGTTAATTTGTAGTCTGTGATTGGTTGTTTACTTTTCCCTGTTTTTCCACTGTGTTCTAAAGTTTTGCTGCTGAGGGAATAAATGAAAGAAATAAGCATAAATACTCGTCTCCGTGTCTTTATAAATTCATTGCAGGACAGTTGGTTGCGTTGAGGGGTTAGTATTAGGGCTGGGGGTTACTATTAGGGGTTACTATTGAGGCTCGGGGTTATTATTAGGGTTTCGTATTAGGTTTCTGGTTATTAGGTTTTGTATTAGTGCCTAGGATTAGTATTAGGACTTGGGGTTAGTATTAGCGTTTGAGGTTAGTATTTAGGATCAGGGTTAGTTTTAGGTTTGGTATTAGGGCTCAAGGTTAGTTTTAGGCGGGGGTTCTTCATTAGAGTGGGTTTATTACTGTATTTGTAAGTGGTGAAAATGCCGCACTGAGCTGGCAGCGATGAACTGTTCTAGCAATAGTCAGGGACAACTCATGTTTTTTTAGATGACCGAGGCAAAAATATTTAACAGACATGTAGATTTTAGTTTGGTCAACATAAACTAAATAACTATGTTTTAGGGCACATAATACAGTATTTGCTCGAATATAAGACGACCCTGATTATAAGTCGACCCCCAAACTTTGGATATTACTTTAGGAAAAAAACTAAAAGCCTGCTACTTGCATGGGAAATCTGGATTCTTCCTATTAGAACCAGAGCACTCGTTGTTATTTATAACATACAAGGACTGAGCCAGCATTGTGCCCTGTTTGTTTATTGTGTTACTTGTTCCCTAAGTAGCCATTCCTTTAACGATTACTAACAGTATCTGAATTGCTACCATTTTTCTGCTATCATCCTGAACAGATCATCCTTTTGATTCTATGTTACGGATGTATGCTTGGCCATTTTTACACCATGCTGCTCGCGTAATGTATAATTCATTTGTGTTGAGAGGGAAATCAATTACCTAATGAAAATAGTTCCTATGAGATCCAATTCACGATACCGTAGCTGGTTCCCCATGCTCAAACCTTTTCTGCATTATGCAGGGGAGCAGGTAAAAGTTCTATGTGTCCAGCAAAGAACTTGCTGACCTTGCAACCCTAGCTGTACACATGATGGAAAAACCAGCAGTTGTGTGCACTGTACTGACTTCCAGGAGATGCAAACCTGAACCATATCCAGACTACAACACATAATAAATATCACCAATTACTACTGCTGGGCTGTTCTTTAGACTAGATACAAGTAATAATAATCTGAACTGCACCCGGTAGATTTCAGGAACGATGGGAATAGCACTGCTTAGGTTAGTAACCTCTAATATCAGTGTTAATCATAAAGTCACATTGACAAAAACATTTTTCCCACTATATTCAACTACATGTTTCTCTGGAGGAAAAAAAAAACCCTGGGATTACTTATGAGAAAGGAAAAGTGTCATTTTGTAGATTCAGTGACCTATATATTGTTGTTTAAAGTCAAATATTTGGATCAGATAAGATTACCTTAGAGGGCAAAGGAGAAAGTTCAGCTTAAATCTTCATCAAATGTAGCAAATGAACTGTAGTTTTAAAACGTCAGTGCCTGGTAATTGCAGCTTTAACCTTGTGTGAGCTCGGAGTATTGTTATGGAAAAGAGTTGAAGAAGGAGCACACATTCCAAGTGAGAACAGCCTGGGTATAACAGAGATCCTGGAATTTATCCATATGCTCCCTGCTTTCTCACAGGGATGAGGGAAAAGTAACAGTAAAAATGGTTCTGGATGCCGTGATGATGTCATGAGGAGTTGTAATAACTATGCCCAGTAAAACTGGTACACATTTGTCATATTGAACAAGAATTAAGTGTGAAAGGACAGAAATGGAAGATAATGGTGTATTGGTGTGCTTCAAGATCAACTAGCTATCAACTCACCCAGTTAATTCAATGACTGCATAGCAGGGGCGGATCCAGAGTCTGATCTCGGGAGGGGCACATGTCCGTCTGTCTTTTCCTCTCTCCCTTGTCTGTCTGTCTTATCCTCTCTCCCATGTCCGTCTGTCTTATCCTCTCTCCCATGTCCGTCTGTCACGCTCCTCTCCCGTCCCATGTCTGTCGCACTCCTCTCACTCCCCGTGTCCCTCTGTCTCTCTTCCTTCCATGCCCGTTTCTCTCCTCTTCCTTCCCATGTCCGTCTATGTATCCTGTTCTTTCACATGTCCATATGTCTCTTCTCTCATTTCCCATCTCTCTGTCTCTCCTCTCCCATCCCATGTCTGTCTGTCTCTCCTCTACCATCCCATTTATGTCTCTCTCTTCTCCCTTCCTATTTATGTCTCTCTCCTCTCCCTTCCCATGTCTGTTTGTCTCCTCTCCCCTTCCCATATCTGTCTGTCTTTCCTCTGCCATCCCATATTTGTCTGTCTCTCCTCTGTGAACCCATGTCTGTCTGTCTCTCCTCTACCATCCCATTTATGTCTCTCTCTTCTCCCTTCCCATGTATTGCTCTCTCAGCCAATTTGCCCAATAATATGCCAGTGTTAGTTGCCATTTAATATGCCCCAGCCAATTTGCCCAATAATATGCCAGTGTTAGTTGCCATTTAATATGCCCCTGCCAATTTGCTCAATAATATGCCTGTGTTAGTTGCCATTTAATATGCCCCAACCAATTTGTCCAATAATATTCCAGTGTTATTTGCCATTTAATATGCCCCTGACAATTTTCCCAATATGCCAATGTTATTTGCCATTTAATATGCCCCTGCCAATTTTCCCAGTAATATGCCAGTGTTATTTGCCATTTTATATGCCCCAGCCAATTTGCCCAGTAATATGCCAGTTATTTGCCATTTAATATCCCCTGCCAATTTGCCCAGTAATATGCCAGTTATTTGCCATTTAATATCCCCTGCCAATTTGCCCAGTAATATGCCAGTTATTTGCCATTTTATATGCCCCTGCCAATTTGCCCAGTAATATGCCAGTTATTTGCCATTTAATATCCCCAGCCAATTTGCCCAATAATATGCCAGTTATTTGCCATTTAATATCCTCTGCCAATTTGCCCAGTAATATGCCAGTTATTTGCCATTTAATATCCCCAGCCAATTTGCCCAGTAATATGCCAGTTATTTGCCATTTAATATCCCTTGCCAATTTGCCCAGTAATATGCCAGTTATTTGCCATTTAATATCCCCTGCCAATTTGCCCAGTAATATGCCAGTTATTTGCCATTTAATATCCCCTGCCAATTTGCCCAGTAATATGCCAGTTATTTGCCATTTAATATCCCCAGCCAATTTGCCCAATAATATGTCAGTTATTTGCCATTGAATATCCTCTGCCAATTTGCCCAGTAATATGCCAGTTATTTGCCATTTAATATCCTCTGCCAATTTGCCCAGTAATATGCCAGTTATTTGCCATTTAATATCCCCTGCCAATTTGCCCAGTAATATGCCAGTTATTTGCCATTTAATATCCCCTGCCAATTTGCCCAGTAATATGCCAGTTATTTGCCATTTAATATCCCCTGCCAATTTGCCCAGTAATATGCCAGTGTTTCCTATCATTAATAAGCCCCTGCCTCTTTCCCCAGTACATTCCCCCCATCTCCCCAGCACTTACCTTTCCCTGGTGGCTAGTGGCAGGCAGCATGGTCTTCTCCATGCTGCCTGTTCGTCTCACAGATGGTTGTGCGGACAGGTCACGTGACCCGGCGCGCGTATGACGTCAGCGCGCCGGTCACGTGACCTGTCAGCACTTCCGTGTCGGCACACTGCACGGGGAGCCGAACAGGCAGCACGGAGGTTTCTCTGTGCTGCCTGTTCAGCTCCCCGTGCAGCTTGCCGGCAGGCAGAGAAGATGAGGGGGATCTTCCGATCCCTTCTCACCTCAGTCTCTGCCTGCAAGCGCGTTTTTTTTTTTTTTAAAGTGTCTTTTTTTTTTTCTCTCTTCTCGGGGGGGGCAATTGCCCCGTTGCCCCCCCCCTGGATCCGCCACTGCTGCATAGGGACCCCTAGCATCTAACTAAAGGGAAACCGTAATGGAGAAGGAATAAATAAATAGCTGATGTTTCACCCCAGAAGCCACCTTTTTTGTAATCTACCTATTTGCTCACAGTTATGTAGCTTCTTTATAGTATTTCCCAATTTATTCCACATACCGGTATTTATGAATTCTTTATCTGTACAACGCTGTTTGAATGATCTGCCACCGCTCTAGAAAATATGGGTTGGGGCCTTCTATAAAACCATGCTTGTATTCAATAAACTTTCTGGAAAAGGATATTTTTACCGTGACTGAGAATGTGCATTTAGTGTTTCATGTTTATTGTGGGTGTGAATTACCACAAAGTGCCCAGAGGGGTGAAGGTGTTTTCTGAAAATATTAAATTATACAATATTAATGGTGCAGCACCACCTAAGATGGCATTTAAGTATGTTTATTTCCATCATCCAATTGGATTAATATGTTTTTATTTGGAGCAGGAGCTCTAAATAGACAAGCCTCCAGGTAGCCATAAATTACCATGTAGTTAAATTTACTTTTTCAAAACCTGAATGAAATCTAAAGCAGACAATTTCCCCGATAGCAGAATTTTCCCACAGACTTCTAGCTTTTATTAATCACATTAACCTAGTTTTTTTTCATCTTTATCATTCATTACACAGTGGCATAGATGTACAGTTAAAATGGTTATGCATGTCTGCTTAAACAGACATATGAAGTTATTTTATGTTTTACTATTGCTAGGAGTATATTGTATGGAAATGTATGTTTATTTGTTATATTTTTAGTTGATCCTGTCACTGGAAGCATGTTGACAGGAAAGTGATAAAATATTTGAAGTTCAGTCAATGGCAAATTCCTCATAGGTTATATTGCCACGAGGTCTATAGTTGTAAGGGAGTGCTATAAAAATCCAAAAGCTCCAATAATTGGGCCTGAGGCAGTTAGATGTTCGAGTATGTGAGAGGCATACGGTATTTGCTTGAAAATAAGGCAACCCTGCTTATTTGGTAACTCCCCAATATTTGGATCTTTATGTGTTTAAAAAAAAATAAAAGGTCTACCCTATAGGAAAAAATGTTTTGCTAGTAAATATGAGTTCACATGTAAATTGTTTTTCATATGTGATAAAAAAATTTTTAAAAAATTGTATAATTAAAAAATTATATATTTATAATATATAATTATATATTATATAATACATTTTTTTGCTTTCATTTACTTCCTCTGTATCCCTTCATTCTACTTTATTATTGGCCCTACAGCACTATATTACGCACACAGGCCTCTTAGGCTACTTCTCGCTCCCCACAAGTCCTGGCATCTTGGGGGTCACATGACTTGCCTGGGCTCTGAAACCTACAGGCAGGTGCTGAGGACAGGTCCTGGTTGCCATTTGCTATTGAGGTGCTGACGCTTATGAGGGGAATCTGCGTACTGAGGTACTAATCTCTGGATTATTATTATTATGTCATACATTTAAGTATCCTTTAAGTTTTAAACCTTTACTTGCTCTGCCAAAGGTTGTTTTGGGGCATAATGGGTGAGAGTGTCACTGAATTTTATTTTTATTTTCTGGGTGAACAAGTTTGGATTATTGAAAATGTGTAACGTAATATAAGTTCTACCTTATTTAAATTTAAATAACTATGTGACGGCCATGTATTAGAATAAAATACCAAAATATGTGAATCTGCAATGAAGGGGTTATATCCCTCCTGCTGATTATATCTATGAAGTACCAGCACAGCACAGAAGTGTCAGAGAGCTTTATTTAGTCATGAGTAAGTCTCATGAGTCACTGTCTATTCACAGGTTCTCCAAACCTGCTTCCATCTATAGCATCCATGGTATCACAATAATGAATTTGCACTCACTATCGCTTTCAACCATTTTTTATATCTCTAAACAAGCTGAGATCTATTTATTTCCACACAACTGGCTTTTGGTGAAGAATAGCTTTTATTTTCATTGCTTCAGTACGTTCATAAAGGAGTTTCTATGTTATATTTATAATGAGATATTGGTTTTGCATTTTAACCGTACTATACTTCAAATCAAGCGTTACAGCTATTGTGAGACACAAAGATCTGGCAGGAAAGAAAGGGGGTATTGTCAGGAGAGTATAAAGTGTTCAGAGGGAGTGGGATGTTATGTAATAATATGTTAGTTATATGTCTGTCAGCAAACATAGGCATTATTCTATTTATTGTATGATTACAAGTAGTGTAATTAGCTATTGAAAGATACATTATAAATAAATTCAATATTTTATGAGTTCATCTAATGTGACATTTTACTAATGCATATGTAACTGCATTTGTATATAACAATTACCGGTAATCTTTGTGTACCACACTAATAATAAAAAAAATAAGTTACTGACTTAAAGAAAACATAAGAGTCTATTCCATAAAGAGAGAATTGGAGGGAACTGAGACAGGAATTTCAAACTTTAAGCCAATGTAGCTAAGTTGGAAAAATTCTCCAATGCAGCTGAATGGGAGAATGTTTACAACTCTGCTACTTTGGTTTTAAGTTTGAAATTTCCGTCTCAGTTCCCTCCATTTCTCTATTTATGGAGTAGACCCTATAAATGCATGAAGGTCACAGTATTTATTAAGAAATACTGCAAGAAAGATTGTATATTTTATCAGTAAGTTAAAAAAACGTGAACACTTAGTAAAAAACGTAAAACCTTTCAACACGGATAACATGTATACCCGTGGTAAAATACACCATCATATTAAGTACAGGCAAGTATATGCCACTAAGCGGTAGCATATCTAGGACTAGGTACTCGAGGATCGGACGTAGGTGTCACCAAAATATCTGGCAACCGGCGTCGATGCCCCTGCATGGTAGCCGTCTAATATTCACTCCCCAGGGACCAGCCTGTGGGAAGCCCGTGCAGATAGCTACCAGAGCTACTGCCTCCCGGGTTGGCCATACCCAAGACAGCCAACCCCCCTGCACTGACGTCAGACCCTGGCTACCCCATGCCAACACGGCACTTGACATGGACATAGACAATGAGGGCTGGGTGGGAGGGAACTGATTTCTTTATTGTAGAAAAGAGGCTGGGCAAAACCTCTGCCAGGGTTTATAAAGGTTTTGCCCAGCCCACCAAGAGGGAGGAACGACCGCCCTTGAAGGGCAGTTACTAGCCGGGGACCTCTGACTGACAGGCTTGTGATAAGGCTGCATCACCAACCTGTTGTCATGCTGCCCATTCATATATTTTAATATTACAGGCCATTTCTAGACAATCATCTTCAGTGAAAACAACATTGGCGCGTGTTGCAGTTAATTTAAATGCAAAGCAAATGTGGCTTCCTCAAACTGTTATATGGACAAAACCTCACTTTTCAACATTCTTTATTAATAGTCAACACAATTTTTGTCAAGTTAATTCACCCGTTGTTTATACTACACCTTCATGTCTGCTGCACCCTTATCCTGGCATAGCTACAATTGTTTCGGGAATAAGCTATTTTACAAAGCTAATATGCAGCTATTTATTCTTCGAATATGTTTGAGACATGACTTTGTGAATGCCAGTGCTGGCAATGTGACATACATATATTAGCTGATAGCATCTCACATCTGTCATAATGAGTGACATCATAAAGACTCTATCACAGTATAAGCAGCTGTGCTGGCAGGGTACAGTTATTCATGCTGAGATGTAAGCTGGTAAAGGTGTATTATAACTGAACAGCTGGACCCACATCAGAAAATAGCCCTAATCTAAACAAAAATACATCAATATCAATAACTTCATTCTACAAGACGACCATAAGAAGGAGAGGAACCTGTGTGGTATGTTCATTAATTGATAGGTGCTATCTATTCATCCAGATATTGTCCATTACGGTAATGCTGTCCAATGTTTTTATGAGCCAGTTCATAGATATTTAAGTGGCAGAAATATCAAAACAATTACATGAAATACTAACAACTATGGAATTTTAAGGAAATGTAAATAAAAAATGTCTAGTAATAAATATACCCTAAGATTTACAGCCCCTTTCATCAAAGATTTGCAAATTCTTTATTCTGTTATTAGCTTTTTTTTTTATTTCAATTTTACTTTTGAGACTAGCTCAATTGCCATTCTGGGACAGGAAGAAGACTTTGCCCACCACCTTAAAGTTCCAACTGGTTTATTTTTTGTATGTTATACACGTTTCTACTATATATCTCACGCACTTATTTTTACTTTAAAATATTTAAGATGACTTATTTAGAGCTATTCCTTATAGGATACCTAATAACACACATAGAGAATTTGATCTCCTATTTTCAAAGTTTGTGTGGGCAGCCAAGAATCCTTGTATTCCAAGTCAGTGTCAGACCCCAGTTCCGTCCCATGCTTCCCTACCTGGTCCAGCCGACTCCAAGTACCGTGCACCCCCGGCCTGTAGTACAACCTGCCTCATGTGTCAATCTGATGGCGTGGGGCGTGGCCTGCGGCCCAGTTGCGTGCTCCCATTGGAGGAAGCACGGGAGGTGTGGAGAAGGGGCAGGTCCTACTCCTCCCTTCACTATCTGGCTAAAGCCAGAGGGGGGCAGCAACCTGCAGGATGGAGGGCGGAGCAAAGGTCCAGGCGCCCTATTCAAACAGCAAGCATTGTTCTTTCAGTGCTTGCTCGTTTTCAAGCTTGTAGTGTGGCTAGTCTCTCTACAGTAATCCCTATCCAAACCTTCATACCTTTTACCCCTGTGATTATTGATCTACCGGCTACTGAACCCTTGGACTGTATTTTGGACTATGTTTACCTCTCCTCTTCTGACCTCGGATTTCCCAATACCTACTTAGAACCTTTTCTGCCTACATTGATCCTTTGGACTGGATTTTACTTTGTTCTGCCTTACCCCTGCGGGCTATTTCTAGTGTGAGCTCCTCCTAGTGCCAACACCCCTGCGCTACGCTCCCAGGTACCAACCCTGACAGTAAGATTCTTAAGCAAAATTTGTAGTGCGACAAATTGGGATATCCTGGTCTGCGCAAAATATATGAGGCATGCCAATTGGTCCATGTATTGGCTTGGAATCAGCACCATTATTAAGCTGGCTGGTTTATCTTGGAAAAAAACCTTATGTGATAATCTGGACCTAGCGCTTCTGGTTTGGCTGCCCAGAAATTCTATGGGAGCCTTGGATTTATTCTTAATATAGTCAACGATATTATGACTTCACTATGTAACATTAAAAAGTGAAGAAAGTTAAAGATACTCTTTTAAAAGTAACTCCCTTCAGATTATCTCACTATGCATACCCAATATCACTCTAAAACAATGGACAAGTGCAGGGATAAATGCATTGGCCGCTTTGAGCTACTAAGTAGAAATTATAATCTCCCTCCTAAAGATGCTTTTTGCTGTATGAGAATTAAATTCTTTCTTAATGCACATCCACCTCTGGATCCACAGACTGGGACAGATTTCTTACCTCTCGAAATGGGGGTATATACAATGAGAGAATGATATGGGAAAAACATTCTCATCTCAAAATTGGTTCAAAGCATGGCAAGATGTCAGAAGATGTCATTATATTAACATTCACAAGCAGTATTACAAACTTACACACAGATGCTATCTGGTGCCCAAGCGAGTGGGCACCATGAGGTGCAGAGAACCTAGATGATGTGTATCCTGTGCACCCTACTCTAAGGCTCTGTATTTCTCTACCCCACTACAGCTGCGCCACATGGCAAATGCATCATTTGCTTCACCCTTCCTAAGGCTCGTATAGCTGTATGTCATCTGCAGCTCACTTTCAGTCAATAGCTCACAGTGATTCAGCGATTTTCCTGTTTATCAGTGTGTTTTTCTTACACATCCATCAGCCATAACATTATGACCACTAACAGGTAAATTGAATTACATTGATCATCTTGTTATCGTGGGTGGGATATATTAGGCAGAAAGTGAACATTTTGGCCACAACATTGCTGTGTTACAAGCAGGAATAAAGGGAACGCATGAGGATCTGAGTGACTTTGACAAGGGCCAAATTGTGATTTCTAGATGACTGGGTCAAAACATCTCCAAAACTGCAGCTCTTGTGGGGTGTTCCCGGTCTGCAGTGGTCCACAGAAGGAAAAGCAGTGAACCATCGACACTGATAAATATAGGGATCGTAGGGGCCGTGTGGTCTGATCCAACAGACAAGCTACTGTAGCTCAAATTGCTGAAAAAGTGAATGCTGGTTCTGATAGAAAAGTGTCAGAACACACAGTGCATCACAGTTTGTTGCGTATGGTGCTGTGTAGCCGCTGATCAGTCAGGGTAACCATGCCCTGTCCACTGCCAAGAGAGTCTACAATGGGCATGTGAGCATCAGAACTGGACCACGGAGCAATGGAAGACAGTGGCCTGGTCTGATGAATCGTGTTTTTTTTTTACATCAAGCGGATGACTAGGAGTGTGTGTCGTTACCTGCCGAACACTTGGCATCACAATGCTTTATCAAAGGCAAGCTAGCAGAGGATCAGTGATGCTCAGGGCAATGTTTTGCTAGGAGACCTTGGGTCCTGTTATTCATATGGATGTTATTTTGACATTTACAACCTACCTCAGCAATGTTGCACCACAGGCAACCTGAGAGAATGTCTGTGAACCTGGGCAGCGCACAGACATCGAACTGCCTGCTCGCCCGTCTGCAGGGAAAAATCAAATCCGTAATTACATTTACATGTACCTGTAGACACACTAAAATAGGTCCTGCTGGTACTGCATGAAATTTCAGTTATTTGAGATTGTTCTGGATATGTCTTTCCCTAATTACCGCACATGTATGCCCTTCTTGGAGCCAGCACTTACTGTTTCATTAGATATTTTTCTTTCAATGCTGTTGGTAATGCGTAATGAAATCTCACAGCGAACATTGTCCCTGAGCTAAAGTGGTTTGCCTGTAATATTGTGGTGAATGTGCTATGACCTATAACTGACCTTCTGTTGAATTGCTTTTGCCAGAACATCTCCCAAGAACTTATGAGAAAAAAATGACTGAGGGGCTTATGTAAAGAGAACTGTGTACTTACAGCACGAAGTAGCTCTGGGCTTGGTGCCCATATAATCATCTCAAAAATACTTTTTGCAGCAATCATCCAATGAATTTCTATAATGACCTCTAGATATGCTAAATATTTGAAGGTACAGCCCCATACAGTTAGGTGATAAATGGCAATGGCAGATCTCCATTCATTTCATTAGCACTCATGTGTCCCAGCTAAAATTGCCTGAAGTCAAACAAAGCATCAGTACATCATCTATAAATAATGGGAATGTTCTGTAACACCTTCACCTGCAGGGGACTGAGTTAACCTCCTCTTGTCTCTTGTATATCAAAAGGTTTGGATTTCATAAAACTACATAGACCATGGGAAAAAGGCAAATTTAAGAGGATTGAGGATTTAGTAACCAACACAAATACACATGCAGCCGGCCCCAGCCTCCTTCAGAGTGGGTGAGCATTAAATAAACTGCTTCCTGTGGGCGCTACTGTGTGTTCAGCCAGCTCACGGCTCGAACAGTAAATTCATACAAGTACTAAGTGCCAGCCAATACCTCCGTTTAAAAATAAAAATGTGTTTAATTTAATAGTAATTAGCACTATTATAGCGTTTTCTCCCTATAAGACGCAAAGCACTTTACAAATATATTAGTCAGATGAGATGACACAGTGCCTGATAAAGGAGGTTTTTTAAGAAGTCTGTAAGGAGCTGTGTGGGAGCAGTGAGACTGAATGCCAAGGAACCTGAGTTCGTCTTTATTCAGCATGCCCATTTAAAATGTGTTCGCCATTTAATTGGAATCCAAATCAGACAGTGGTGAACAGTTATGTGTTATGTGAAACGAGCGAGTTTGATTGGTCAATAGTCTGGCTGCTGCATTTTGTAGGCAATGGAGGATGGAATTTTTTTTCTGGGCGGCCCAAGTAGAGTATATTACACTAACCTAGACGCGAGGACACAAATGCATGGATTAATGTTGGCATGTCATCTGGTGGAATTAAGTGTTGTATCCTGGCTATGCTTCTCAGATGAAAGTAGGCAGATTTTTTATTACGGAAGAAATCTGCTGTTTAAATGTTAGTCCAGAGTCCACCAACGCTCTAAGGTTTCAATTAATGAGTTCAGAGCCTCCAACCCATTTGGGTGATCTGGGTGGGATCCCCTCACTAAGAGTTTTTGTCCAGGCTCACTTTTAGCCGACTAGCATTCATCCACTTTATGGGGTCTGCAAAACAACTGTTGATGAGGCATGTCAGGTTTTTAAGTATCTATAGCACAGAGAAAGTAGACTTGTGTGTCATCAGCTCAGCAATGACATTTAGACCATGTCACCTGATATTTATTGGAAAATCTTTGTACGGTTTCACAGAATCCAACATCATCAATGAGATAAGACATGGGAGTATCGGCTCCAGTAAATGGAATAACAAAACATTAGATGTCACATGCCAGAGCGTGAGAAGAGAAGGAAGGAATCGAAAGGAAGAAAGAGGCGAGAGAGAAAAACAAACAAACACAACCAGTAAAACACAAGCCTACACAAGAAGGATCTAAGCAAGATTTGTTCCTGTAAAGAGTGCCAGTCCTATGATACAGTTTAGATAATAGCTTACCAATAGAGACCAAAAGAGAGATTTGAATTGGACAACATACCAAGATGTTTATAAGAACTGATAGGGTTCAGGTTATAGTTAGATTTGGTCTTTATATTTAATTGTATATTGTTTCATTTATGTAGTTCAGGATTTATCTTACTTAACATGTACACAGCATGGTCAGTATTTAACAATAGTTTATTGCTATTGATCTACTTTTCATCCTTTGAAAATTGTTCCTCTAGCACTGCTTGAACTTGTGTTTTTGCCTGCTGGTATGAATGATGGTGTCATCAGTGGTGAAGCACTAATGTTAGTAGTGGGATAATATTTTCAGTAAATGTGGACTCTGAATTCTGAGCACACAATTGTTACTTACACTTAAAAAGGTAAAATGAAATGGAAAGAGGGATACCAATTTATTTAGAGAAAGGGAATAAACAAATAAATTGGAATAAGTGGATAAGAATATTTGATACTGGGGAAGAACAAACTCAATATAATAAGGATAGGGTAATTGGAAAAGTCAGGTCAATCTGTTGTACAGTTCATTATATAATAATTGGGACAACTGGACCACAGAAGAACAGATGTGTCATAAAAATGGTTTATCTATATTTAAGTAAATACCTTGAGCAATTATCAGTATGTGTTCCCCTGGAACCAGAATTATGCTTAGCTTTTATTGTTATACCCATAACATAAATAAACTGCACTAATATGATCTGAATTACAATAAAATCTAAGGCAAGAAACAAATATTGTCATGCCTTTAAAATATATTCAGTTTTACACGTAAGAGGGTGGAACTAGCTGAAAATGGTGCATGAAAGCAGAGTTTTTATGGCTGAACCTGGTGAACTCCCTTTAAACCACCAATCAAAACTACAATTACTGTGTACATAGAGATTTCTCACGTTACTGCATTTTGCCCTTTTCTAGTAAGGAATTACATTTTTCTCAACTTTTGTGTATCTAATTCACTTTTGGATGCCAGCAATGCTGCCACCTAATCTCATGGACTACACCTTGTTGGCCCTGCGTTTATTGGCTGTCCAGTTGGGGGACATTGTTGGATAATTATATATGGTTATCATTCTCCACTCTCCTAACCATTTTTTGTACTTAACAGTTGGATCCCCCCAGGTCACTTAACACACTCAACTAATGAGTATGCAACTTTTTGCTCATGAAAATTGGCCACACAGCCCATTCATTGAAGGCACCTCCTGTGCCATTGCTGGTAGCTCTTCTTTAGGTTTATAAGGAGTTTCCTCTTCTACTTTTCTTTCTCTTCTCTTTACCTCCTCATCTGCATACTATTCTATATATTTTTCTTCTGTTTCATTGTCATATTTGAATCAAAAGAACGCAATAGGACGTGGTAATGGTTCATTGTATTTTTGTCAATATTAGCAATTTAAAGGGCATTTAACTATGATAATACTTGGTATGCAATTGTATGTGGCGATTTTGTCTTTCCCATACTCTGGTAGATACAGACAGATGTGAGGAAGGAGATGAAAAGAGAGACAGAGACATGAGGTAGGAGATGAAAAGAGAGACAGACAGACATGAGGGAGGAGATGAAAAGAGAGACAGACACATGTGAGGTAGGAGATGAAAAGAGAGACAGACAGACATGGATTCTGGACCTGCCCCTGCAGGGGAAAGCCTGTGGTGCAATCTCAGTTCTGGGGCAAGTCCTGTGAGTGGAATCTGTGTGCTGGGTAAATTTTGTGAGTGAAATCTGCATGCTTGAGTAAGTACTGGGTTGAATTATATTAATGTTGTTTTTCTTTGGCCTGCAAAAATGTGTAAAATGTACAATGTGGCACGTGTACTAAAAAGTTTAGAGACCCCTGTTTTAATTGAATATTCCAATGTTTAAAAATCACTTGTTTCATTTTTTTTTTATTTATCACTATATCTAAAAATCAGAGGTTCATCATTCTTTTGTTTATTTTTATACACCAAAAGATCGTTTCGTGTTTAATGATGAAGTTATATCTTCCTTAGCATTATTTTCATTATAGACTCCACACCCCCCAAATTATTTTAGAACATTAGCCTGATTTTTAATTATTCTAACATCTGAAAAATTAAGCCCGAGTCTAATGAACTAAATTTTAGGGATCCCTTGCAACCATACAGGGTTATTGCAGCTGTCTTGTGGTATCTTTACATCAAATTTCTTTTAAATTATTATTTTTTGTATTAATTATAAGATTTTTATCATATTTTTCTATATCTAGAATAAATGACTACAATTAGAAGTCAGGATTATTATTGATCAAATAGACCAGATATTATTTTCGATTTTTTTCTTCTTCTTAACAAATAAAACAGACTAGGTCCGTCCTGTGTGCCGAGGGGTTAGTGACACCGGACGGACCTAGTCCGTCTTGTGTCAAAACGAGCACTGAAAGCGGAGTATCCCTGTACTCAGGAGATGTTGCTGAACACATATTGAGGTGTTGGTTGGCAGTGGCAAATACCAGAATCTGAAAATTCCTGCCTGAACTACAGTGTGTGTGGGGAAAAAATGACATCCCAACCCTTTGACATAGGTTGGTGGTAGAATTAGCACTTGGAAAGTGTTTCAAATACCACAATTTTAAATACCCTAGGATGTCTAGTTTTCCAAAATATATGGTTTGATGGGGTAAAATACTTTGACAGGCCAAATGGAACATGGGCGCAGGCTGACTACATGTCAAAATTCCAAGTTGGAACCCCCCCCCCCTAAACGTGGCCTTTTAGCCCCCAAACAACACAACAAACCTATGCATGGGTGGTATCCCTGTACTCAGGAGATGTTGCTGAACACATATTGGGGTGTTGTTTTGCACTGACACATAACAGGATCTGTGAATTCATGCTCGAAGTACAATGTATGCGTAAACAAAACATTAAAAAATTACTAACCTCAAATTTGACAAAGGCTGGTGGTAGAATGAGTGCATGGAAAGTGTTAAAATACTACCATTTGAAAAACCCTAGGGTGTCTAGTTTGCTAAAATGTATGGTTTTGTGGGGTAAAATACACATTCTGGCTTCACAAATGTCCCAAATGGAACATGGGCACAGGTTTTCTGCACGTCAGAATTCCAAGTTGAAAAACCAAAAAGCGCACCTCTCAAATGTGGCCTTTTAACCCCCAAATAATCTAACTAACCTACACATGGGTGGTAACCCTGTACTCAGGAGATGTTGCTGAACACATATTGAGGTGTTGTTTGGCACTGACACATAATAGGATCTGTGAATTCATGCCCGAAGTACAATGTATGTGAAAAAAAATTACTATCCATAACATTGACATAGGCTGATGGTAGAATTTGTGCATGAAAGTGTTAAAATTCTACCATTTGAAATACCCTAGGGTGTCTAGTTTTCAAAAATATATGGCTTTGTGGGGTAGAATACACTTTTTGGCTTCAAAAATGTCCCAAATGGGACATGGGCGCAAGTTTTCTGCATGTCAGAATTCCAAGTTGGAAAACCAAAAAGCACACCTCTCAAATGTGGCCTTTTAACCCCCAAATAACCTAATCAACCTATACATGGGTGGTATCCCTGTACTCAGGAGATGTTGCTGAACACATATTGAGGTGTTGTTTGGCCCTGACATATAACAGGATCTGTGAATTCATTCCCAAAGTACAACATATGTGAAAAAAAATTACTACCCAAAACATTGACATAGGCTGGTAGTATAATTAGTGCATGGAAAATGTTAAAATACTACCATTTGAAATACCCTTGGGTGTCTAGTTTTAAAAAATATATGGCTTTGTGGGGTAGAATACACTTTCTGGCTTCAAAAATGTCCCAAATGGGACATGGGCGCAAGTTTTCATGTCAGAATTCCAAGTTGGAAAACCAAAATGCGCACCCCCTAAATGTGGCCTTTTAGCCCCAAAACAAACCAACAAACCTATGCATGGGTGGTATCCCTGTACTCAGGAGATGTTGCTGAACACAGATTGAGGTGTTATTTGGAAATACCCCATCACATTTTAAGGTAATGTTTACCTAAATTGCAATCTATGTGAAAAATTAAATTTTTTTTTTTTTTTGCTGCAAACTTTGGCAAAGATTGGTGGTAAAATGGCTACATGAAATGTGTCAAAATACCCCAAGTTAAATGCCCTGAGTGGTCTAGTTTTCAAAAATATGTACATGTTGGGGGTCATTCATGGATTTAGTACAGAAATCAGTGTTACAATGTCACTATCGCTAATTTTGAAAAAAAAATGATTTTAAAATAGTTCTGGCCCTGTAACATGAATAAAAAAGCACAAAAACTTAAAACATGGGCTATTTCTGAACTCAGGACATATATTAGAAACTATTTAGCAGTGTTTTTTTTGTTGTCTCTTGTACATGAGTATACGATTTTTCAAATAAAAGTCATAAAGAAAATGTTTTTTTTATTTTTTTGCCATATTTTATTATTTTTTTACATCAAATTACATGCTATTATCAAAATAATGGTATCAAAAGAAATCCCTTCTTATAACGATAAAGACGATATATAGTTTGTGTGGGTACACTAAATGAGACAGAAATAAATTACAGCAAAACACAAACACCTCAGAAATGTTAAAACAGCCCATGTCACCAAACGTCGGACAAGCCAAAAAAGTCATGTCACTAAGGGGATATATCTTGACAGAGGATAATGTTCACTACCCAGCCATGCCCACCCCAAACATGGCTTTCCTCCCATTTGGAGATTGGTTCCTGTTTGTTGTAAGTAATATTCATCATGGTATCAGAAAATAATGTGAGTGAAAATCATCTCAATCCCTTCTATAATAAAATCAATTTGTATATCCAGCATCCATTTGCAGCCTCACACCCTTGGTGATGTGCAATATATAGAGATTTAACATTTTTTGTAACTAGAAAATAGTTCCATCCCTCATTCAGGATCATCTTTTATCCAGTTTGTATTCAGTTTCTCTGGTCTCTGCTTATTTGTTATTCTTGTTCCTGGGTTCTTCGTTATTCTGTTATTCTTGTGTGCTCTGTTCATCCCAGTCCCAGCCACATGATGGCATTTCTCAGTTGCGGCCACATGATGGTGCTCTCCGTTCCGTCTGCCTAGATCAGCCCCCAGGGTGGCACCTGTCCAGTGTGGCTTCTGCCCATGTCCTGAATCCCTTAAGTGGGATGCCTTGTCTTAGAGTCCCTTAAATGGGATGTCCTGTGTCCCTTTAAATGTGATCCTTTGTCTATGTTCTGCCCTGAGTTTCAAGCCCTGTTTCCTGCCTTAGATATACCCTGCTCTTGTACCCAGTTTCTATGTTTTCTTTGTTTTCTGCTCCGATCCTTTTCTGGTTTTAATTTGTCCTGATGGTATCTTGTAAATAATCAGTTTTTGTACTATTGGTTGTAGTATAAGGTCCGTATATTTGGATAGGTTACTGAAGTGAGAATCAACACAAGATAAAATTGCTCTTCCAGGTATACATTCTATGTCTTTAAGTATTCTTGGTAAAAAAAAAAATATATATATATAACTAGTTATTTGGGAGACAATATATTAATGTAGTAGTATTCATTCTCCCTCAGAATCCCTGAGTTCTTACCCTTATGTATTTATATTGTCTTATATTTATTAGTTGGTCTCTAAATTGTCTATAAGCTTCTTTCACATAACTTTCATTAGATTGGATGACCACCCCTTCCTCCTTATCAACAGGTTTTATGACTATATATTCGTTATTTTGTAGTTCTTTTAAGATGTTCTTCCTTCCTTGTAAAGATTTATTATCTTACTTCTTACAGTGAGATTTTTATTGTGTAATAATGCTTTATGGTTGTCGGATTAATTTATTTACATATATATAGGACAAAAAGCAATCCAGTTAATTACTGGGGGCAAACCTAAAGCCTTTACTGATCACTAGGAGTTGTTCTTGACTTAACATTTCTCCCAAAATATTATACACGCCAGTAACATCACCTCTATTATTTTTTTATCAGTTTTTCCTCTATTGTCTTCTTTCCCCCATTTTACCCCGTGTCTAAATTTAACCTTTGTCTTATATGATGTTTTCTCTGGGGTTTTGGGGGAGGTCGGATTAACCGAAAATCCTGATCTAATAATGGTGATGCATCACCAATAGAGAACAATATCTATAATCTTTTTTCTGACGTGACCCTCCCTGGTGTCTTATTGATGACTTCAGACGTTCTCCTAGATGGATACTGTTTCCCGATAAAACGTCTGTGTTTTTATTTAAAGGTGTGCCCAATTGTGAATTATAATTCTGTGTTATGTTCTTCCGTATAGTGTTTGATGCTCATATTTCTTGTTATTCCACTGTGTGGATTTCATTAATTCTATTAAAAGAAGAACATTTCTTACAGGGTGGCGATCTCCTATTTCATATGTTTATGACAGATTTCATGTGATGACTAACGTTATCAGCCATCTATTAGTTTGGCCATATAACCATGTCCAAACTTCTCTCCTTTTTTTACACACACTTTTATCTTCAACTCTGCCCTTATTAGGTTCAGTTGACCTTAAAATATTTAAATGTTTACAAGGTTATGTTATCTGCCTAACATCAATTGTGCTGGAATTTCTCATGTTGTTGGATGTTGTGTTGTTCTATAAACAAATAGGAAATTACTGATTTGTCCAATGGATTCTGATTAGATACAAGCATTGCATTAATAAACTTCTTGATTATCTAAACAAAACGTTCAGCTTGTCCATTTGTTTCAGGCTGGCATGGGGCTGATGTTTTGTGTTTAATGCCCATTTGTCTCCCAAAATCTTCCAATTCTTTTCATGTAACTTGAGACCCATTGTCTGAAACCACTTCAGGAGGACAACCGAATACATCAAACATCTTCTTTAATGCTAAAATAGTTGATGCTGAAGTACCATTCTAACTGGTGTTACTTCTGGCCAACAATTACAATTAAATACATTTGTCCACGATATGGTCCAGGATAATCTATGTATATTCAAAACAAAGTTTGTGCATGTCCTTTTTGAGCACATTTTTCATAGGACGTCACATGATTGGCAATGTCTTCATGTGTTTTTGGCCACAAGAAATAGCTACGGGCCAGTTGATTCATACGTGACATGACTGGATGTCCCTTATGCAGGAACTGTATGAGTTTTTGTAGACAATATGGTAGAGTTATTATTTTTCCCCACAATAAACAGTCGTTTTTAAATGTTAGTTCTAACTGCCTGTTGGTAAATGGCTGAAAAGTTGTGCTAACTTTGCTAGGTCAACTATGTTTTAAGTAATTTGATAACAATGAGTCAATCATGTTTTTTTGTTTTTTTTTACCAATTCTGTTGACAAACAAAAAAATCTTCTGTTTAGGCCTATCAATGTACAACACCATTTCTACTTGTTTCCTTTAAAATCTATTGTGAGAGTGCATCAGCCTTTGTGTTGTTTTGTATATGTGTTGATATTTGATTGAGTAGTTGTAAGCACCTAAAAAAGTGCATACCTGTAAACGTGCTTCTGTTGTTATTGAAATGTTTTTATGTGGGCTAATTATTTATAATTATGGATTATGATCAGTTAATAGTGTAAATGATCTACCGTAAAAGGTACAGGTAGAATAATTTTATTGCCAAAATCAGGGCCAAAGCTGTTTTGTCTTTGTGAACATTTGCTCTAATTTAATCACAAGCTAGTGTTAGCGGTTTATCTAAATCATAGTGTACTATAGTCTCGAAAGCACAGGTTTCTGTTTTGACTGCTCAAAAGCACATTGAAAGCTCTCAAACCAGACCCATTTTATGTTATTTTCAAGAAGTATGCCAAACTGCAAAGGAAAAATAAGAAAACTGGAGCGCTAAATAACACTAATGAGACATAAGAGGTGTATAGAAATATATATATATATATGTATGAAACAATTATAAAATAATACTTAAACTCAGCACTATAAATCCAAACTTTTTGTCTAGTAGATTGGTACTTGGCAATTGATGAGACATATGTAAAATCATTAAATCATGAATTAAACCATATGTCAGGTCCAAGGACCGTCACTTACCGTACACAGGGGACCCTCACAACCAGATCAATTCTCTGTCCCTGTTTGCAGCCGTTGCGCAATAGAGCGACCACGAGGTTGGCCGAATCCCCAGCCTCGAGTTGTTTAGGGGGCTTAATCGCGAGATACGTTGCGTGATTGGTTGATACTCAGAGGGCAGGGGAAAGAGGGTGGAGAGTCTCTACTCCTTCACCCTATTCACAACATGGTTCAAGGGTGTTCCCCAGGTGTAAAGAGGAGAGATCAGCAGCCCTATAAAAACCCCACACTCACCTCCTTCATTGCTTGCTTTTTGAGCTGTTGTTTCTGTTCTCAGTCCCATTCCTTTGTGATTTATATTATCCATTGCTGCCTTCCTGAGTACCGAACTTGGCTTCTTAACCTGGACTACCTGAATCACTGTCCCCCTACCTGGACTTGTTTACTCAGTTTTTGATCCTTTGCAGCCTGCCTCGATCTGTTGGACTGAAACTGACTACTCTTTTGCCTAAACCTTTTGCTGTGACACTTTTAGAATTCCCTTTTCTTGACATCTATTATCCCTACCCGCCA
The DNA here is from genome assembly GCA_036172795.1 of Pelodytes ibericus. Classification (NCBI taxonomy): domain Eukaryota; kingdom Metazoa; phylum Chordata; class Amphibia; order Anura; family Pelodytidae; genus Pelodytes; species Pelodytes ibericus. The sequence continues at coordinate 128,120,010 of CM069858.1, read as the reverse complement.
TCCTGCGCTACGCTCCTTATCCTTGAACCTCACACCATAGTGTAAAATGTTGAAAATAAACCATAAATAATATCTGTACACACAATATATATATATGAATTATTAAATAAAAAATGGTTGTATATAGAAAATCAAATTAAAATCAGTCGTATAAACAGACACAAATGTAATAATAAAAACACTAAAAATTGATATAGTAGAAATATAGGGAGCAACAGTATGCTGTGCTAAAAAGCATCAATTGTAATGAGGCTTACAGGAACACGTACGTGAAACCTAATACTGGTAAACTCACTCACTGCGCTTTGTGCTATTAAGTTAGCACCAACTTTTATCCGGTATTCTCCTCCGCTCTGATTGTCAGACCAGCTGGAGTCAGGCAATATATACCAGCAACTTGTCTATCGGGTCCGATTCACCCAGAAGAAATTTACACAGAACTCAGTCTGCGACCTGAGTGCTGCGACCGAAATGAGGAAAAAAATTATTGTGAGCGTTTGCTGTCAGCCATGGGATCCGAAACAAAAGTCATGAATAGCACTACACGTTTTACTGTATAGAAAGCGAGTTTATCAAGGTGCATGCAACAGCTGAATTGAACTTTGTATCTAAAATTCTTAGTGGGACCCATTAACTCTTCATTGTCCTCTCAATTTAATCACTAAAATCACTATTATTGCTCAATATTGAATATACAAGATACAATTTTCCAGTGCATACTATATTGGATGGTGTATAAATCTACCTAATAGATAAACATTTATTAATATGTACTTAGCATATAAAATTCACAATTAATTTAAATATGTAGATAGAAGCTCTCTAATCTGGATAACAATTAATAGTGAATAGGTCCTTCAGTTATCGTAACCTCTGGATCTTTACATAAATAACTTCACACATCCATATACAGGAAAACCATCTCCCTTATAAATACATTAGTAACTATGATTACCAGGGGCGTCACTAGGGTTGGTGTCACCCGGTGCGGAAACTCATGGTGTCACCCCCCTGGATTTCCTCCAATACAATGCCAAACAGATTCCTTAGTAATGCCAGTTAGATGGCCTATTAACTATGCCACACACAGGAGCCCCATAAATTATGCCACGCACAGGAGCCCCATAAATTATGCCACACCAGAGCCCCATAAATTATGCCACACCAGAGCCCCATAAATTATGCCACACCAGAGCCCCAATATTTATGCCTCTCTCTGCCCAATTAATTATGCCACACACACAGGTGCCCCATAATTATGCCACACACACAGGTGCCCCATAATTATGCCACACAAAAGAGTCCCTTAATTATGCCACAGATGGGGCTCGATAAATATGCCACACACAAGCGCCCCATAATTATGCACACATGGGACCGCCATTAATTATGCAACACACAGAAGCCCCACGAGGGGACAATTGTACAATTATAGATACCAGGAATATTGTGCCACTCAGAGTCCAGTAATATTGTGCCAGTCAGATACCAGTAATATTGTGCCATTCAGATACCAGTAATAGTGTGCCACTCAGAGCCCAGTAATATTGTGCCAGTCAGATACCAGGAATATTGTGCCATTCAGAGCCCAGTAATATTGTGCCAGTCAGATACCAGTAATATTGTGCCAGTCAGAGCCCAGTAATATTGTGCCAGTCAGATACCAGTAATATTGTGCCATTCAGAGCCCAGTAATAGTGTGCCAGTCAGATACCTGTAATATTGTGCCAGTCAGAGCCCAGTAATCGTGTGCCAGTCAGAGCCCAGTAATAGTGTGCCAGTCAGTGCCCAGTAATATTATGCCAGTCAGATACCAGGAATATTGTGCCAGTCAGAGCCCAGTAATATTGTGCCAGTCAGAGCCCAGTAATATTGTGCCATTCAGAGCCCAGTAATATTGTGCCAGTCAGAGCCCAGGAATATTGTGCCAGTCAGATACCATAAATATTGTGCCAGTCAGAGCCCAGTAATACTGTGCCAGTCAGAGCCCAGTAATATTGTGCCAGTCAGAGCCCAGGAATATTGTGCCAGTCAGAGCCCAGTAATAGTGTGCCAGTCAGAACCCAGTAATAGTATGCCAGTCAGAGCCCAGTAATATTGTGCCAGTCAGATACCAGTAATATTGTGCCAGTCAGAGCCCAGTAATATTGTGCCAGTCAGAGCCCAGGAATATTGTGCCAGTCAGAGCCCAGTAATAGTGTGCCAGTCAGAGCCCAGGAATATTGTGCCAGTCAGAGCGCAGGAATAGTGTGCCAGTCAGAGCCCAGGAATATTGTGCCATGCCAGTGCTGGTTTTAAACCACCCTCCTCCCCCCCCTTCCCCATCACTTACCGAGTAGCTGCTGCTCTGTGTCCCCGGACGGACGCCTCCTCCGTGCAGTCTTCCCTCCTGCACGGAGGAGGGAAACACAGTCGCCGGATGTGACGTATCACATCCAGTCGCTGGTGATTTTTTTAAAAACATTTTTTATTCAGCCAGGAAAAAGGGAAAAAAAAAGGTAAGTAAGTGCCGGCAGCACGGATGTCACCCCCGCTGGAGGTGTCACCCGGTACGGTCCGCCCCCCCCCCCCCCCCCCTCGGGTCTCCACTGATGATTACGTTAGTCTACTTATTTAAAAAAAAAGATTAAATATCTCAAAGGAGAAAATATGTGTGATAGTGAAAATATCTGGAAACCTGACTATCTCAAAAAAGAGGATTACTAAAGAGGATACTAGGTAATAAAAATAAATAACTTAAAATAAATAAAATTAAAATCTAAAATGAAATAAGCATTAAATAATGATAAATAAAAATAAATAAAATATAAATAAAGATATTAAATAATGAACTTAACTGGGAAGGAACTTATAATAATTCAGCTTAAATAAGAGTGCAGCTAAGAAAAATCTTTTGGTACTAGTACTTCAACATGGACAAACACTTTGTCTTCTGTTGTTCTAATTGCACTTTCATCTTCAATATGCCCACAAATTCTAATTTGGTGCCATAAAAATGCAGTTTTCTAAATGTTCTTATAGTATATGCTGTTGAAGGCAACTAAGTACTAAGGCTTCATTCAATTTTTTATGTTCTTCCCATTATCTAGCATGCAACATCATCAGAATTCCTGCCAAAATACTATCCATCCTCTGTTGCCAAACTGAGGTAGACATGATATTTCAAAAAACATATTGTTATAAGTATACAGACCCCGATGTGTCCTGGTGGGGAATAAATATTGTGAGTCTGGATGAATTTCAAGCTGCAGATATGCTTTCTTGAGAAACATTTGTGTAAATAATTGTCCACCTGCTAGCAAGGAATATATTTGACTGTCCTTGTCAAATGATATTTATCCACTATCAGCTAAGAATTCAGTGTCATCCTCCAATCTTATTTCACCATTCTTTTTATGAACTAGCACCATGGGTGATGCCCTATCACTATGATCCACTTGTGTGATGATACCCATATCTTCCATCTTTGTTGTAATGCAATTGGTACACGCTGTACCATACAAAAGTTAGGAACTACTTCTCCTTTTAAATGAGGATGTACAGAATCATTCTTCATTTTGCCTGATGTGCCATCGAAAACACAACTGAATTTGTTTTTTTAAAGACGTTTCCCATGTGGCATGTGCATTACTTAATATAGGCAGTGAATAACAAATCTTTAAACAAACTTCAGGAATTTCCAATGCAGCAATCCAATTTCTACCAAATATTCAAGGTCCAGGTTGTACCACGATCTAAACTGTTTAGATCAAATTAAAGTTTCAAGTTATATCCTATGTAACATGTACATGCACTTCTAATAACTGCAATGAATAAGTCTGTAGTTTTATTTTAGTTGACTTTAGTTTAATATGTACTCCATTGTCACAGGCTGGCCCTCAATTTTTATTTGAATAGCCAAAGCAAAAGACTTTGAGCTAAAGGCATAAACTGAGAAATTATAATTTCCCTTTTCATCTTCTGAACTCGACCATTCTGTGTTCACCTTAAAAGTTTGTCTCAAAGTCTGCTTTACACATGCATGTTTAGTTTCTTTAGCTAGCATAGCACAGCAGGTTTTTACATATTGTATCCCAGGGGTCCCCAACCCCCGGGCCGCGGCCTCTATTCAGCCAGGCCGCGTGCTGTGAGGGAAGCGTTTTGCGCTTCCGCCAGCTGGTTACTTTATGAAGCGTGGCTTCAAAAAAGTAAAAAAATAATAATAATTGCAACCGGATTTGATCCTACATCATATCCGGTGGCTGTGTTTCCCTGCTCCGTGACGACCAGGGACATGGAGCAGCAAGGAGGTAAGTACTGGTGAAGGGGAGGAGGGTGGAATGTAATAAGAGTGGCAAAATACTGGCATACTGAGTGGCAAAATACTGGCATTTTGAGTGGCTGCATACTTGCATATTAAATGGCTAAATACTGGTATATTAAATGACTAAATACTGGCATATTGAGTGGCAAAATACTGGCATATTAAATAGCTAAATACTGGCATATTGAAAGGCTAAATACTGGCATATTGAATGGATAAATACTGGTATGATGAGTGGTAAAATACTGGCATACCGAATGGCTAAATACTGGCATTTTGAATGGCTAAATATTGGCATAGTAAATGTCTAAATACTGGCATATTGAATGGCAAAATACTGGCATATTGAGTGGCAAAATACTGGCATATTGACTAACTTCTTCTACTCAGAAATTGATAAACCCTTTCTGCACATGATGATCAGTTATCTGTGTCTCCATTAAATTATGGTAAATTACCAAATAAAGCCATCTGAAATATAATAGCTATACTCAAAATAGAATACAACTACTCTTATTACGTTTATCAATTACTGTAAAAGAAGACCCTGATTATAAGATGACCCCCCAAATTGTCTGTGCGATGCACGCACCTCCAAAATAAGATGAGGGGTCTTTTACAGAGCATTTACTTTTTACATTTACATTTGAGCAAATATCATACAAGTTACTTCTACAATATGTTTAAATTCAAAAATCTGTATATATAGCTCACAAACTGGTGGACACATCATTCAGAATCATCCTTGTTGATGGCAGTTATTTCTGTTAGTTGCTAAATGGCTGGCGTGAAATCAATATAAGCACTTGTTATATAATGTATGATGCTGCTTCTTACCTGTAGACAAAACAATATATGAAAGTTCATCTAATTCCTGTATTATGAATAACATAACATCTTCTTTGCTTTTTTAAGCTTTCCTCTTGTTTATAGGAATTGAGAAAGTGTAGAGATGACTTGATATTATCCCATCCTTGCCCACTGTTGTAGACTTTGCAGTAACCACTCTTTATAACTCTTTAATATACAGTTCAGATGACTTGTTGAGGTAACATTGTAACAGTGCTGCACGTTTCCACTATGCTACCTTCCTTCCAACTGTAACTTATTTACCATAGCAACAGAATGCTACCACTCACTCACAAAACTCACCATGGACATGTTGGGGCCCGAATGACGAGCTACGCAATATACCAGATGTGCCGCTGAAAAGGTACATCGTACATCATAGCCAATTACATGCAGTGATTTTCACTTTCCACCCTCCTGGCACCCAAAGGGTGTTTTTGCAGGTGAATTGTCCCTCCCTATTTTTTATTGGATGTCTGGCAAAATGTGACCAGCCCACAGACACCAGGGGGATTCATTTTTCATCGGGGCATTTGACTAGCTCCCAGAGGTGACATTATTTTTTTTGTGGGGGGGGGGGGGGGGGGTTGGAATCATTTCAATTACACCTGAGGTCTGGGTGAATTTGACCAGCCCTCAGTCCCTGGGAAATCTATTTTATTATATAGGCCATATAATATGATGCACCATTTGGACAGATTTGCCCTGGTTATAATAGGGAGGGTCATTTTTTTTTTAAATTATGGTGCCAATTGCAGTCTGCTGGTCCCGAGGGGGTCTTTTTAAAAAAAAAAATGTATTCGATTTTTAACATTATAATTTCAGTTCTGCAGATTACATCTGGAGAACTGAAATGGACGGAATGCGGCTACCCGAATCCGAAATGTGTTTGGGGTTGATCGTCGCTTACTGAATAGCTGCATTTTGGGGATTCGTTCGGTTCGGCTATTATGCCCAATCAGAATACAATTTGGGAAGGGTTGTGTGCTGTGGGATCTGGCACCAAGGCATTATAGCAACATATCCTTTATGTCCTATAAGCTGAGAGGTGGGGCCTCCATGGATCAGTGTTGTTTGTCCAGCACATCCCACAGATGCTCGATTTATTTGATATCTGGGGAATTTGGATGTCAAGTCCACACATTGAACTCCTTGTTGTGTTCCTCAAACCATTCCTGAACCATTTTGATTTGTGGCAGGGGGCATTATCCTGCCATCAGGCAATACCGTTTCCATGAAAGGATGTGCATGGTCTACAACAATGCTTAGGTAGGTGGTACGTGTCAAATTGACATCCACATGAATGGCAGGACCCAAGGTTTCCAAGAAGAACATTGCCCAAAGCATCACACTGCCTCTGTCGGCTTGTCACCTGTTAGTGGTCAGAATGTCATGGCTGATCGGTGTGTATATGTGGCCTGCTACAGTCAGGGGATCTACTGATTATTCTTTTAACGTTCGTGTACCCCAAATACTGAGTTATGTAGCGGGTTGTCCGTGCAAATCCAATTTACCCTAATCCCTTTCAGGACTCGGGCTCCACTGCTGCAGTGTTTGCCCAGTCCCTCAGGACATAGGTTATTTAGGTGACATGATATACAGGTGATCTATGGTGCACAGAAATTAATGGAAGTGAGGGAATCCTCTTATATCTTCAGCCTCATTCTACATATTAATTGCTAGAAGGGTTCCAGACAGACAGGGCCATCTTTCATCTTAATGGGACCATGGGGAAACATCTATTTGTGGGCAATATGGTAGAGAACTCTGGTTCCCCCATCTACATACTCAGCCTGAAGCTTCACCATTGCCACCATTGCCAACATTTATAAGTGCTAATCAAACATGTCATGCTTTATGTTTGTGTTAGCAGAATCTCACCCTGTTATTGACCGAAGTAGGAGCAATGTGTGATGCTCTTTCAGGTAGTGAAAGGATTGAAATAAAGATCCTTTTACCAGTGGCTTGCTGGACAGTGTTGCAGCATAATAGATAAGAGACAATAAATGCTCCTGCACAGGCAGAACCTGAATGGATGGTAGGAATCAAATGAAAGCCAGCCGATACATGTCAAAGGAAGTCAGAGTGAATGTAAGAGAGGCTTGTAGGATGAAAGGTAAACATTTATAGACAAATTAATGGAAACTGGTCAATAGATTGAAAGACAGATGGGAGACAAAATGTATGGCCAATAATGTGAAGGAGAAACAATGATAATTGGAAGAAGTTAATAAAAGAGTGTAATGGTGAGTAGAGAGTAAAATAAAGAATCTAACCCTGCATCCTGTCATCCACCCTGGCAAGTAAAGTAAGTGAAGCAATAACTATAGGACCTAAGAAGCAGACTCAGTAAACCCTTTTAGGGTGCTTGGGCCTAGGGGAGCTGCCCCGTTTGCCATGTGGAACAAACAGACAATAGCGTTTGATATGTAATATTGATTAAGGCAGGGGGTTCTGCTACCCCAAGTCGTTCCGGTGGCCAGCTATGATTTTTTTCTTGGTAGGGAAATGAAGGCTGATGTTCAGCCAGGGAAGTTGCTATCCCTTAGCCCTACATTTCTGCAGGTGGCAAACCAACTTGCATAACTGATGACTCACTGAACACACACTAGGCTGAACTTACAACAGCCTATGCAGACACCTTAAAGGGACACTAAAGTTTTTTTCACTTGTGCGTCTAATATAGAAGCACAAGTGAAAAGTTAGTTGTCCCTAGTATGAGGAAGAACGGGCGTGTACTTTTGATAGTACACGCCAGTTTATCCTCTGACCGACAGCTGCCATGCTTCCATAGGAAGCAAGGGTTAAACAATGTTTAATTTTCCTTTAAACTTGCAACAACCAGCTAATCTTGTAACACTGACTGGAGAATTTGGCCTGGCAGAAGTGAGAAGCCAAGAACCTGGAACCACTATGGAGGTATTCACCCCGACAGCTATGTACCAAGGGTTGAGCACCAGATAACAACACCCAAGAACTTGTGCGTCGCTGATGGAGACAGGATGCAAGGAATATACTATTGGCAGAACTGGAATTTAAATAAGAATTTGACAAAAAAGAAAGAATTTCTGGAATGAACGAAGAACAGGAACCGGAGAGAAGTGAAGTTCAAGGACAGGAGCAAATAGAACTTAAACTTGATTCTGGATCTAGGCAAATTTCTGGAACCAGGCAAACATCCAAAACAACTGAACAGGCAACGAGTAGGTGATGGCATAGTAAAATATGGAGCCAGGGTCAGTGCAGGAATCGAACAGGAGAGAAAATGTAGTCAATAAGGAAGAAGGGTCAGTAACAGGAATCACGAATATGGAACCAGGGGAACTAAAGGCAGGAACCCTTGTAGTTGCTGCGGCTTTGTAGGAATCTTGTCTGGACTCTAGAAGGCATGCGTCTGTGGGCAGAGGAGCAGCAGACAGAGGACAGTCAGCAGGGGAAGCGTGGACATGCTCTGGGACAAGAGGACACTGCGCTCAGAGAAAGGAAATTGTTGGCACGGTACAGGTGTCTTCGTAGCGCCATGGACACAGCACTGAAGGTAAAATTCTGAGGGTTGGTCTGGTAACGCTAATAGTCAGCTTAGGAATGGGAGAAATCAAGCCTGAAGGGGCATCATAAATTTGTTCTACTGTAGTCGGTCTTTGTAGTTGCAGTCTTATTTAAATCTTTGCAGAGTGTCTGAGAGCTCTTCAGATTAAGACCCTGAACTGAAATAATTGATCATGACTCTTAAACATTTTGATTTACACTTTCTATTTAATCCTGAGTCCTGATAAAGTAGATTAAAATAAAAGTAATTTAGTAATAGCATGATTAATGCCTCCTTATAATCTATGATAATGATGATAATGAAGTCTTACAGGTAGTGATGCCAAGATAACTAAAAATTAGCAACCCCTTAACAACCAGATCCTACTCTGTAATTTGAGCTATTTTTGTGTTTTATTATGTATTTGTTAATTTCCCTTTTTCTCCTTTACTTCAGACACACACAATTCTATAAATGTTTAACAACACACACTTTCTTTTTATACCATCATTTTATCCCATACAATTTACTAGGGGGAAAAAACTAATTACTCAGCTAATACAAGGGTCATGAAAGAATGTCAAGCTCATTACAGAAGTACTGCTATACATGATCACTGCTTGAAGCAGTGGTAAAATATATATGTATTTGTGAAGAAACTGAGATTTCTTTTCCCTGACCTACTATTTGGTCTGCTCCACAGCACGTCCTGTTATGTCACTTGGTCCGCTCTGCTACTGCTGACACAGTCCACGATTAGCCAGAATTTGAAGTATTATATAATATTTAGAGATTTACTTTCCACCATGCAAACAAAACAGCCTGACTGGTGACAAACCATTTAAAATAATAATTAGCATCTTATTAAAAAGCATGTAGGCCTAACCTGACAAGAAAATTAAATCAGTCTTCACTACATTAATTTTGGAAAGTGAATTATCAGTAGGGAAGCAAAGCCAGCAATTTTCCATGCAATGTCCTTGTTGTTAACAAAGAGAAACAAATGTAGTGAATATAATATATTTTTTAAAATATTACCGTATTACTTTCTATGTTTCATAAACACACACCATATTTTATGTAGAAAATCTCAAGCCAGCTTCGATAGGTTCTACTAGTTTCTTCTTTTTTCTCCGGAAATGTATATTTTATTCAAGTTAGAAATATAAATCACAAATTTCAAGACATCAATAGCCCCAAAAAATAAATTTAACCTACATGGGTCAGTGGTTTGTTTATGTATGTGTAGGTACGTCATGCCACATTGACTAGTATCTAACAAAATAGCTCTGCCTTGAATCTATTATTTAAGTAACCTCTCTCGGTATTTTCTGAGAATGATTTATGGAAGTACAGTTATAAGAGTAATGTTTTTTTTTTAATGTGACTCGTTTGAAGATTTAAATAACCCTACCTTTAAAAACAAAAATTATAAAACTTCCCTGCAATAATGTTTTTTTAGGGACCAGCATAGTGCCCATTAGCAGATGGAGTCTAGTTGCAGGAGATGACACAGACCCTTGCAAAACCACACCTGCAAGGAGCACTCAGATGGAGACAGATCCCCCATGCAGTGGGAGTCCCCATTGGGGCAGAATCAGGATCAGGGTACAGACAAGGGTCAGACAGTCCAGGGATCAAGGCAGGCAGCACACAATCAGAAAGGCACACCAAAGGCGTAACTAGGAACCATCTTAGTCCCAAACAGACTATGTGTGCCATCTTTCTCTCCAAAAAGAATATATGTGCCATCTTAGCATCCAAACAACCTTTCTGTGTCATCTTAGCCCTCCAAACAGCTTATTAATTATAATGTAAGAGTGAGACAGAGCTAAATGTGTATACCAAGACAGTTAATATGATAGACTGCAAAGACAGAAATGTTATAAAAAATATAAGATTTATTACAAGATAATATAAATATACAAGTGGATGACCATATGGAATATACAGCAATATAGTCTAAAATCACAAAGTAAGACTGAAATTATATGAACAAAAATACAATATATAATAATACACAGAATAAAGGGCCCCAAATGGATGAAAAACAAAAAGAAAGATTGTTAAAATTATATAAAAAATACAAATAGAGCCAAAGATCCCTTACCCACTGGGTCTGTTTGCCTTGCCAGGTCTATTGAACAGTTAGGATATTGCACTAAACAGAAACACAGCTACACCCCACAGGACTCGTTTCGAGTTATCTTCATCAGCTGGTGGGCGGTAGTGCAATGACACCAGTGGGGAAGGGATCAGCTTATATAGTCACACATTTAGAAAAAAAAACAATAAATGATTATTCTCGTCAGCTGTACATAATTGGAAGTGAGGAAGTGCTGACCATAGAGGATTGATTCTCAGGGAAAGACACAACCGTTGTCATAGTTAGGAAAATAACACAGGGGATTCTCTAGTTTCAATTTGCTATAGAGAACCATAGAGAGACGTTTGGAAAGGAAAGAGCGTCGTCTCCATGGTAACGCGCCCCGCAGCGACGCGTCTCCGCCCTGCATAGCCGGCATAGCAGGGGAGAGACAGTCGCGAAGGAAGCAACCACAGGGAGGACGCATAATCATAAGTTACTACGCAATAATGTATGTCCTATGGCAATTACTTGTTGGAGGATTGATCAGGACACAGAATAACAAAAATGCCCACATGTCTATAATATATAACAAGGAAGCACGATCTAATAGCCGTCTCCTAAGTATTCAGGTGCATAGATGCGTGCATTGAATGTTAAATGCATGATTTTTTAATACAAGAAGAAAAATGTTAATTGCACACAAGTATATATGTTCAACAACAAATCAGAGATACATATTCTGTCAAAGAGCAAAATACAGACTAAAAATAAAATGCAGACTAGACTTAATATGAATGAAAGTTACATATATACGTTCTTAGATGGTACAAAGAACATACAAGAGGAGGGGGGGGGGGGGGGGGGGACTCAAACAAACTACCCCCTATTATAGCTATCTATACACCAACATATATAGCCCATAATGCATACTAGATGATAGAGAAAACTCTGGGGCTGGAAGTGCTGACCGACAGACATATATAAGGAGAGAGAAGCTGTAAAAATGGTATTAAGTCAAATTTATCATTCAAACCCTTTGGAACCAAAGTATCCAATGTGAGTATCCAAAAAGTTTCTCTCTTCCTCAATGCCAACAAACGGTCTCCCTTCCTGGGACCCCTGTTCTATAATCCAAGCTTTCAATAGAGTATCATTCCTATTATGAGCCTCCTTGAAATCTCTGGATACGGTGTGTTTAAGGTAACCTGTTTTGATGTTATACCTGTGTTCATATAGTCTCTTCTTAAAGTTTCTACTTGTTTGACCCACATATTGGAGGCCGCATGGGCACTCCAACTGTAGATCACGAATTTTGACATACATGACACATACCTATGAATATCATATTTTAAACCAGTAACAAAGCAAACAAAACTATCTTTCTTTTTAGGACAAATGTTACAATGCCTGCAGCGACCGCAACGGTACCACCCTTTATTGGTTCCCAGAAAGTTACCACTATTTGGACAAGTTTGATTTTGGAACGTTTTAAATTTGTTTGTTAAATCAGAAGGTGCCAATAGTGGCTTTAAGTTTGCATTTTTTCTACAGACAACCATACTCTTCGGGGGGAGGATTTTGTTTAGAATAGGATCTGTCTGAATGATATACCAATGTTTATCCAAAATTCGTCTAATAGTATTAGTCCTATCTGAAAAAGTAGTAATAAAGCTATTCTCAAACTTAATATTGTTATTCGGCTCTTGATGATTCTCTATTTTAATATCATTCACTCTATCTATTCTAAACTTTTTTGTTTTCTGGGTTCTTAGTTCCTGTTTTTGAAAAAATGCCTCCCTGTCCATCTCTCTTGCAAAGGTTTTACTTTTTTCTACTACCTTCTTGTTATATCCCCTTTCTTGGGCAGACTAGATGGACCGAATGGTTCTTATCTGCCGACACATTCTATGTTTTTCTATGTTTCTATGTTTCTAATAATCTATTTTCAATGAATTGGTCTTGAACATCAAAAAGTTCTACATTTGAACAGTTTCTGCGCATATGCAGAAACTCTCCTCTAGGGATATTCTGTCTCCATTTTTTATCATGATATCTTTTCGCATTCAGATAGGTGTTTTTATCTACAGTTTTAATATAGGTATGTGTCTCAAAAATCTTTCTCTCACTAGTATTGGTAATAGTAAGGTCCAGAAAATTAACAAGTCTCTGGTCGGCTTATTAATTATACCATATTAGTGGGCACGTTAATTGTGGCATATTTATTGGGAATATTAATTGTGGCAAATTTATTGGGCATATTAATTGTGGCATATTAATTGTGGCATATTATTGGGCATATTAATTGTGACATATTACTAGGCATATTAATTGGGGCATATTAGTGGGCATATTAATTGAAGCATATTAAGTGTTGCATATTATTGGGCATATTAATTGTAGCATGTTAGTGGGCATATTAACTGTGACATAATAATTGGGCATATTAATTGGGGCATATTAATTGGGGCATATTAATTGGAGCATATTAGTGGGAATATCAATAGTGGCATATTATTAGGCATATTAATTGTGGCACATTCATTGTGTAATATTATTGGGCATATTAATTGTGGCATATAAGTGGCATATTAATTGGGACATATTTATTGGTTATATCAATAGCAGCAAATTCATTGGGGAATATTATTGGACATTTCAATAGCAGCATATTAATTGGGGCATATTAGTGGGAATATCCATAGTGGCATATTATTGGGCATTTGCATTGTGGCATATTATTGGGCATATTATTGGGCATACTAATAGTGGCATTTTATTGAGCATATTAATTGTGGCATATTAGTGGGCATACTAATAGTGGCATATTATTGGGCATACTAATTGTAGCATATTATTGGGAGTACCAATAGTGGCATATTTGTGGGCATACTAATTGTGGCATATTAGTGGACATACTAATTGTTGCATATTATTGGGCATACTAATCATGACATATTAATGGGAATTCTAATAGTGGCATGGGAGGGGGAAAAAGAGACACCAGGCATGGGGATGGGGAAAAAAGAGACACCAAGCATAGGAACGAAAAATAAAAGACACCGGGATAGGATCACATTGCATGTGTAACTGTGAATGTGTAGCTGCATGTGACATTGCATGTGTTCCTGTGTGTGTAAATGCCTGAGGGTAGGATCAGCAAGGGACGGCAAAATATATGTTTGTCTAGGGCGGCAAAAAGTCTTGCACTGGCCCTGGTCTATACCATAAAACATACATTAGTATGAACCTACCACTTCTGCTGGAAAGCCATTCCATGTATCCACTACCCTATCAGTAAAGTAATACTTTCATTAGTCTCTGACCTTATCTTATATCTAGAATAGCTTTATGCCTATCCCATGCATGCTTAAACTCCTTCACTGTGTTTACCTCTACCACTTCTGCTGGAAGGTTATTCCATGCAAACACTACCCTCTCAGTAAATTAATACTAAGTTTCTGACCTCTACTGTATTAACCTCTACCATTTCTGCAGGAAGGCTATTCCATGCATCCACTACCCTCTCAGAAAGTAATACTTCCATTAATCCCTGGCCTCATCTTATATCTAGAATAGCCTTATGCTTATACTCCTTCACTGTATTAACCTCTACCACTTCTGCTGAAAGGCTATCCCATGCATCCACTACCCTATCAGTAAAGTAATATTTTCATTAGTCCCTGGCCTTATCTTATATGAAGGATAGCCTTATGCTTATCCCTTGCATGCTTAAACTTCTTAATGTATTAACCTCTACCATTTATTAAGGAAGACTATTCCATTCATCCACCAACTTCTCAGTAAAGTAATATTACTTTTCTGACCACAAAAAAAAAACATAAAAATATTTCCAGCCTTTTCAAAAGCTTGAGGTGGGCCCCAAATATATGTATACAACTAGCTGCATGCATACTTATTTTAATTACATTCCTCTGCACCCACATTGCACCTAAAGGTCTTAACACAGCACTAAACAGTACCCACAGCACTTGGCTAGTACTCATATTTCACCCACACGAGAGTGAAAATTTGCCCGCCAGAACATACCACAGTGTCACTTTGTCCCACTGAACTGCCCCTGCAGATTTCAAATTAACATGTCACTATTAGCCTGCCCATAAATATGCCACAGCCAATTTCTGATTTATATGCCACTATTAGCCTGCCTATTAATATGCCACAGACAATTTCCCCATTAATATGCCACAGACAATTTGTCCATTAATACACCACCACCCTCCTCCCCCTTCCCCAGTACTCACCTGGCAGTCTCCTCTGTGTTATATTTTGCCATTAATATGCCCATATTATTTTACCATTCAATTGACAGTATTATTTTGCCCATCATTTGCCAGTATTATTTTGCCCTTTATTTGCCAGTTATTTTGCCGTTTATTTGTCAGTCATATTTTGCCCATAATTTGCCAGTATAATTCGCCCATTCAGTTGCCAGTATTATTTTGCCATTCATTTGCCAGTCATATTTTGCCCATCATTTGCCATTATTATTTTGCCATTCATTTGTCAGTGTTATTTTGCCCATCATTTGCCAGTATTATTTTGCCATTTATTTGCCAGTGTTATTTTGCCATTCATTTGCCAGTGTTATTTTGCCCATCATTTGCTCGTTAATATGCCAATTAAACTCTCCTCCCCCCTTCCCCAGTACTTACCTAGATGCTGCTTGTCCCCCGCCGTCTCCTTAAAAGTGTTTTCTGCGCGCACACTGCGTGCAGGATATACAGCCACCGTTGTCATTTCCGGCAGCTGTGATGAAAAGCCGGGTCTGCATCCAGTGGATGCGGACTCACGGCTGCTGCCCGATTGTGGCTGTCTCCGTGTGCAACATTCACATGGACAGCGGGGACCCATGGGCCAGCTACTTAGGGCCCCATGAATGAATGGGCCCTGGCAGCTGCCCCGTTTGCCCACACTTTTTTTTTAAAAAAAGCCAGGCTCCCTGGAGTGATGAGCCCTGTCGCAGCTGCGACCCCTGCACCAAAGATAGGTACACCACTGCATAGAACCATTTATTGTGGGGGGGCTGCATGTGGGCGATACATGGGGTGGGTATAAGGGGACCCCATGCCCATCTATTGCCCTGGGGCCTCATGAGTTGTCAGTCCACCGCTGGTTGGAACCAAACTTTTCTGTGAAAAAACAACTTCTGTACACAGGAAAACGTTTATTTTTAGTGCTTAATGCTTAGTACTAGTGATGAAACAATAACTTGGTTAACTTTTATAGTCTGACATTGTTTTATAGAAGCTTAGCATTTTTCACTCCTGTGTAATAAATGAATGTTCCCTTTGTGTACAATTGTTCTGTAGCATTACTGATATGCACACCACACCCTCGAGACTATAAGCTCTAAATAAACCCGTATTACCCTTTTATCTGTCTGCTACACCACCTTAATGATATCATTAATAATGCCTGTTTTTTTAGGTGTTTTTTTTACTAGCATTGTATCTTTCAGACAGACTAATACACTGACTAATCAAATTGTTGTCACTCAACAGCCATTTTATGTGCACTATAAATCTTACCCTATCCACAGAGATCAGTGCAGTCACATTCTCATACAATCCACAGAGATCAGCACATACACATTATCATGCAATCCACAGAGATCAGCACATACACATTATCATGCAATCCACAGAGATCAGCACATACACATTATCATACAATCCACAGAGATCAGCACACTCACATTATCATGCAATCCACAGAGATCAGCACACTCACATTATCATACAATCCACAGAGATCAGCACACTCACATTATCATACAATCCACAGAGATCAGCGCAGTCATCATATCATATAATCCACAGAGATTAGCGCAGTCACATTTTCATACAATCCACAGAGATCAGCGAAGTCACATTGTCATACAATCCACAGTGATCAGCACACTCACGTTATCATACAATCTACAGAGATCAGTGCAGTCATCAAATCATATAATCCACAGAGATCAGTGCAGTCATTAAATCATATAATCCACAGAGATCAGCGCAGTCACATTATCATGCAATCCACAGAGATCAGCAAACTCACATTATCATACAATCCACAGAGATCAGCGCAGTCACATTATTATACAATCCACAGAGATCAGCGCAGTCAGCATATCATACCATCCACAGAGATCAGCACAGTCACATTATCATACAATCCTCAGAGATCAGCGCAATCACCATATTCCCTTTGTGGTGCTAGGATTGTGGCGAAACCGGCCTCCCCACGTGTCCTTGGAGGGGGCTGCTTGCCCGCCTCTTGCCTTTGGACTATGGACCAGACTTTATGAGAATGTGTTAACCCAGATAGCTATGCCATGGAGCCCATTTGTGTAGTTAAAGACTTCGGCTCCATAGCAATTGAACTGTGTGAATATGATCTGAGCGCTCTTCAGTAGTTTTGTGCGCTCAGATCCCAGCTATCTGGGGATATGTGAAATGTCTGTGTGTTATGTGAAAAGGTTACTTTATGTATTTTAAAGTGTTTTGTGTCTTTTTGCAACCATGTGCTTAATGGAGTCTTAGGTCTGTCCTGGGAGATAATTGAATTATTCTCCAGGATAGAAGACTCTGAAACTGGTTTGGGCCAGAAAGCCATGCTTCATTTAGTCACAAAGGACTTTCCCTTAACTTTTGAACCCCTGGTCTGATTCGTGCCATTTTTTAATATGTTGTTGCCCTGAATGGATTGATTACGAAAATGTATGCTTTATGTTTGTGACATGTATATTTTAGAAGTTATAAATATTGTGTAAAAACTGTATTCCTCTGCCGGTGATAATGAGATTACCCATTGTGTTCAGTAATCATATCACATGCAGAGAGGAGGATTCTGTGTGGGAGTGTCTGTGTGTATTGTATGGATTGATTGGTTGTTTTGTAATGCCCTGTGGGCTGTACTATGTTTGTGGATTGGGAATAAAAGAGACTGTGTGTGACAGTACAGAGAGTTCCTGTTTTAACCCTCAAAGTGAAGTGTCGTCTCATTATTGGGGGAAGGATTTATTGTATGCTGTTCCAGTTTGACTGCTAGGAGAGTAAACCTATTCGTATGGTTCCTATTCAACTGTCTACAGCATTCATATGTTTGGGAGAATTTATTTGTTTCTCCGGTTCAGTGATTGTGGTGTCTGCCAGAGTGCTTGGAGTCCTCAGGAAGCGCTAGGAGCATCCTTCAACGGAGGTACCCAGTCGGGGTGCCAGGCGATCCGTTACAAGGATATTCTATGCCGTCCTAATTTTAGTCCAAAAGAACGTTTAACAGCTCACAGCTACCTGGGGACTTGCAGCGGGATCCTATCTATCAGATGAGGCCACTTTGATTGGCCTCAGTCTGACAGGGAAAATGTAGCCGATGCTTAAAGCGGGCCCCAGCTACATTTTACTGGATCACACTGAGCCCAAACATCCTGGTTTGGGCAAACCTCTGTGACGTCACAAGTGACGTCGGAAGGTATCGCAAGCTTTTGGCAGGGACCTATATTAAGACCATGATCGGGTCTTTGCCATTGTGTTCCTGACTACCGATCACCTTGTGCTTGGTGGCCAGAAACGAAAAGTGGCATTTGAGGCCATGCGTCACAAAGGGGTTAAAGAGGCCAAAGCCATCAGGGAATACAGTTTCCATGAAATGGTGTACGTGGTCTGCATTAATGTTTGGGTAGGTGGTATGTGTCAAAGTAAAATCCACATGAATGGCAGGACCCAAAGCATCACACTACCTCCACTGGCTTGCCACCTGTCAGTGGCCATAATGTTATGGCTGATCGCTAAAATATGAACAATGAGCAATAAATACATAAATGATGTATATGATGCCAAAAAACTGTAAATCAAGCCATGCAACTTGCTGGTTCCTCACGATTTTTGCGCCTGGGGAAGCCTCATCTTCATCCATCCCCCCAGTCCACCAGTTACATTGCTGGGAGAAAAGAACAGATAAACAGGAAGGGAGGTGTTTGGGACAAGTCTCAATTAATCCACTGTTTGTAGTATTGTACATTTGGAATCTGTCACTACATCTCTAGTTATGATACATTTTTCTGAAGGGCCTGTAAACATGCCTCTTTTTCCATAAGTGCTGTCCAGTAAAGCCACTGTTTCATTTGTTGGGTACGTCTCCCTTGTGCTGTGAGGAGAAGATCCTCTGCTTTCTAGTTATCCTTCCCAGGTAGGAGTGGACCTGCTTTGCTTCCACAGCCTCAGGATTACAAATTTGCCAGGTTCACTGCAATTTGTTTTATATTTATAGATTGGTTGTGTGGTTTGGTGAATTAAGCAAAACATTTGGTCTAAGGGGAAATCTGGATTTGCGATTTACCTAATTGTTTCAATGTGTAAAATATAAAGTTTATACAAAGACCAGGTTATGCTGCTAACAGTGGAGGTCTAGGTTAATATTCCAGAATAGCATGCGCACAATTCTGGAATATTAACCTAGACCTCCACTGTTAGCAGCATAACCTGGTGTTTGTATAAACTTTTATATTTGGACTGTCTTAGATGGTGTAACTGAAGACAGCAGGCTACATACCAGTAAGCCAGCAGGCACAGACCGTTAAGACACCGGTCCATGCTACAAATCAGACTTGCAACCATTACCTGCTTTATAAAAAAATGAAGAGTTAACTAGAAGAGCTATGGTTGTCTATTCTAGTTAGTCCAAATGAATGGACTTCTAATAGAAGGGGACACCTGATTTCAGGTATAACCTTCACAATATTGATAAGACCCAGAATGATTGTATCTTGACCCTGAATTAAACAGCGATAGCTGATTATGAAAATGTATTAATACGCTATACAGTCCTAAGGGGTTAATCTGACAACTAGCAGGATAATAAGCCACAACAGAATGTTTGAATGATACATTTATATACATATGATTTAATATATTGAATAAAGATTGACTTTTTAACTAGGAGCTAGACTCCACACAGAAACCTTGACTCCTCAATACCTATATGTTCTAATAGCACTCTAAGAAATGACCAGTTCACCTTGTCGAAGGCCTTCTCCACAACAAATGTTATTACTTTTGTGGCCTCCCTACCAAGCACAAAACCCATCTGGTCCATATGAATAATGTCAGGTGGGGCATCTTCCAGGCACAGTCTGAGTATTTTTATGAATAATTGAATATCTAAATTCAATAACAATATTGGACCTTAGCTGGTACATTGTTCTGGGTCTTTGCCTTCCTTGGGTATGACTGTAATGTGGGCCTCATCTGCCTGCAGTGGGTAGTGTGGCCTCAGAGGCTAAGGAGTTAAAAGTATTCTGAAAATGGGGGTGGAGTATGTCCTTAAAGATTTTATAATAAGTTATTGTGAGATCATCTGTCTGGGAATGTTCCTAAATGGGGATGCTTCTATCTCTTCTGGTGTGATTGTGGTCTCATTTGGATCTGAGAAAACCTCCGTTAGTTTTGGCTTTATATGTGTCTTAAGGTATGTGTCTATTTTAGCCTTGTGGGTGTGCTCAGTTTCTGAGAATGTGAGCCTAGTTGGTCCCTTTGTGCATACAGCATTCATTGTAGTTTTTGTATTGATTTTTGCTATTTCATATGACAGAGCATGTACAAATCAGCTCTGAGCTACAGTTCTTGGAACAATTCTGAGGTGAGGGATTTTTTTTATGTGGGAGATCTTTTACAAAAGCACCACTATGTCCATGTCACTGAGATGCCAGTCTGTCTTTGTGTAAGCTATGTTAGGTGCAGTGGTTAAGTGTAGGTGACCAAGTGATGTCTGTGGGGAAATAATTAGATGGTCAATTTGGGAATATCTGTAGTATGGGGGGGAAGCATGTATAGTCTCCAGACAATGGATTTTTTTATCCTCCGTCTGTCTGTTAGTTGTGACCTATTCAACGCTCGTTTTAGTTTTCTAAGTTTGTGCTGGCTGAAGTGGACCTCCCGCTTGAGAAATCCAAGGAAGGTTCCAGTGTTAGATTCTAATCTCCTCCGAGAATGGTAATACCTTATGCAAAAGAATTAAGGTCTTTTAGAATAGAACACAGAAAATATGCTGTCCCACCAGGGGTGGACTGACAACTCATGGGACCCTTAACCCCTTCGTGACGTTAGGACGTACTATGCCGTCCTGCCTTTAAGTGCCTTAAAGTCGTTAGGACGGCATAGTACGTCCTTTGTTAAACAGCTCATCGCGGCTCCCCGCGATGAGCTGTTTTCGGATCCCGCTGCAGGCACTTGCAGCGGGATCCCACCTGTCATTTGAGGCCACTTTGAGTGGCCTCAGTCCGACAGGGAAAATGTAGCCAGTGCTCAAAGCGAGCACCGGCTACATTTCTCTAAATCGCGCCGTGCCCGAACTTCCGGGTTCGGGCACACCTCCGTGACGTCACACGTGACATCCGGAGGTCTCGCGATATTTTGGAAGGGACCCACAGGGTCTATTAAGACCCTGATCGGGTCTCTGCCAGAGTGTTCCTGGCTACCGATCACCTTGTGATCGGTGGCCAGGAACAATTTGTGACGTTTTGGTGTTTGCGTCGTTTGGGACGCAAGCACCTAGCGTCATGAAGGGGTTAATGCTCACCCATGTGCAAGCCACACCTATATAGAAGCCCAGCCCACATACAAACCCCGCGCACATGTGAATCCTTATGTTACAGAATTTATTTCTGTAATGACTTGACGTCATATCCGGCGGCAGTGACTGAAAGGCGGGTCCACGTGCCGGTTGCTGCCCCATCGTGACTGTCTCCGTGTGAGACATGCAAGCATCATGTGAATGTTGCGGCCAGTGGGGGCACACGGGACAGCTTTACCATTCGACCCAGTTTTTTTTTTACCTTCTTAATTTTGGCAATATCTGTCAGTTTTTGAGTAATTCTGCATTATTCCCCAATGGTTTGTATTAAAGGACAGGTATACTGATGTCTTGAAGTTTGTTACATAACAAATTTTGACTCAATAATATTTTTAATTAAAAAAAATAATAATAATAATAAATAATATTTCTTTATGGTTTCAGAAAAACATTAATTACCTATTGCTCCTTCCCTTTGTTCCTATAGAGCAGGGATCTATGTACATCATTTCCTTCCTAGTGTTAGTTTGCCCTTTTCTGTGATACGTATTTGCAAACAGTGATAAAATATTATCAGATTGTCATTGTCATGAGAGCTATAAATGGTAACTAAAGATAATATTTGTGTATTTATAATAAAGTTCACATGATTGTAAATAGTATTGTAGAGCTTTGCCAAGGATCACTGTGATAAGGCGTGTGCAGTTCTTGTTGCCAGGTGAGTACTGTACTTAATTTCCTTCCATTTCTGTCTATGAATACAGCACCCAACACTTGATCCTGGAATCCTCAATCATTGATATCTAGTTACATTCTCTGGTTGCTGTGAGAATACAATGTGGCTGTAAAATATATACAACTATTACAATCGCCATGGGGATGGAAGGTGTATTCTACAGTTTGCTAAATTACTACTGCCCTGAAGTAAATGATTAACTATTGAAAGTATGAACAAAACCTGAAATAAGCAACATTCGTAAGTTAAACCAAACCACATCACATTTAACATGATAATCTGTGCTTTCCATAAACATTCCTGGTAGGCGACTTTCACTACAGAGATTACAGATTATTGAGTTCCAGGTGACAGGTCTCAGATCTCCTAGATTTTATCCATATTGAAGGAGTCAATTGTTCCGAATGGGCTGTAGGACAAATTATTTCTTCATGGTTTGTTTTGTGAGTTCAGTATTGCAGTAATCGTAGTCTGCAATTGGTATCCACATTAAATAAATTTAAATTACACCAGCTATTTGAATGATATCAGCACCTTCATATACTGCTTTTGCCTAAACCTTTATTTTAATACCAGTAAAGGTTAAAGAATGTTAACATGTATAGCTTGAAAGAAAGACCAGAAATGGGGGATATGATATAAACATTTAAATACATAATAGGAATGGCAAGGAGGAGAGTATATTTAAAAGAAGAAAAACTACCAGAGCAATAGAACATAGTCTTATATTAGAGGGGCAAAGGTTTAAATGTAATATCAGGAAGTATTACTTTAATGAGAGGGTAGTGGATGCATGGAATAGCCTTCCAGCGGAACTGGTAAAGGTTAAACCTGGTAAAGGTTAACACGGTGAAGGAATTTAAACACACATGGCTATCCTAAATATGAGAAAAGGCCAGGGACTTATAAAAGTATTCAGACAATTGGGCAGACTAGATGGTCCAAAATGTTTTTTTTTCTATATAAAACATACATAAAATGAGTATTAAAAACTAAAAGGAAATACACTCAAGATGTTTAGGTTAGAAATAATGTTTTATTTAAATAATAACTGTGTCCTTCAACCTTTCATTTTATCAAAGTATCCTCCATTTGCAGCAATTACAGCATTACCGGCCTTTGTTCTGTTTGTCAATTTGTTGATATAATCTGAAGAGATTTCACCCCAGCTTCCTGGTGCTCCTCCTAAAAGTTGAATTCACTTGATGGGCATATGTTACTTACAATAAGGGCAAGTTGTTCACACAACAGCTCAATACGGTTGGGATCCGGTGACTGTGCTGGCCACTCCATTATAGACTGAATACCAGCTTACTTCCCTAAATAGTTTGTGTTTAGTTTGGAATTGTGCATAGGGTCATTGTTGTATGAGAAAACTGTGCTCCAATCAAGTACCATCCATAGGGTATGGCATGGCATTTCAAAATGAAGTGATAGCATTCCTTCTTCAAGGTCCCTTTTACAAATCTCTCCCTTTACCACCCCCAGACCATCACATAGCCTTCACCATGCTTTACAGATGACATCAAGCACTCCCAGCATATTTAAATGTTGTCTATATCTCATGAATGTTCTTTTTTGTGATCTGAACAATTCAAACTTAGCTTTATCTGTCCATAAAACTTGTTTACAATCTTCCTCCGTCCGGTGTGCCAATCTTAATATTTTCTTTTTATTGGCCAGTCTGAGATATGGCATATTCTTTGCAAATCTGCCTAGAAGGCTAGCATCACAGACTCGCCTCTTTACTCCTGATGTTGAGACCAGTGTTGTGCGGGTACTATTTAATGAAGCTGTCACTTGGTTGAGGACCTGTGAGCCGTCTGTTTCTCCAACTAATGTAGTTGACCTCTTGCTCATTTGTGCACTGGAGCCTCCAACTCAATTTTCTATTTTGGTTAGATCCAGTGAAGGGAGTAGTACACAGTGTTGTATGAGATCTTCAGTTTCTTGGCAAGTTATCACATAAGATGGCCTTCATTTATCAGAACAAGAATAAACTGCAGAGTTTTAGAAGAAAGGAAGGTGTGAGTTTGAGCTTTTATCCGGCTAAAGTCAGATATTATCAAATACATAGAAACATAGAATGTGTCGGCAAATAAGAATCATTCGGCCCATCTAGTCTGCCCAATTTTCTAAATAACTCATGGAGACAAAAAACAAAGATGTGGGATCCCTCTCAGCGAGAACTGGCAAGAGAAATCACAGTTTTTTGCTCGCTTGCACCATTACAGAGGAAACCTCTCCATTAGCATATCAGACTGGTCCCACCCATAAGGGCAGTTCAGATCCAAATAGCCTGGCAGGTCTCCTCTGCACGAAGAATCCAGCAACCACACACGTACGTTTCAGCCTTCATTGGCCTCGCCAGTACGGCTAGTATCCCTCTAGTTGCAGCGAGCTAGGGACCCACGTCTGGGCATACCCTGTTAACTCATGGAGACAAAGGTATGGGATCCCTCTCAGTTCCCTATCTTATAGCAAGGATAGCCTTGTGCCTATCCCACGCATCCTTGACTCTGTTTACCTCTACCACCTCCTCTGGAATGCTATTCCATGCATCCACTACCCTCTCAGTAAAGTAATTCTTCCTGATATTACTTTTAAATCGTTCCCCCTCTAATTTTAGACTGTCTTCTAGTTGTGGTAGTTTTTCTTCTTTTAAATATTCTCTCTTCCTTTACTGTGTTAATTCCCTTTATGTATTTGAATATTTCTATCATATACCCCCTGTAACGTCTTTCCTCCAACCTATATATGTTAAGATGCGATAACCATCCTGGTAAGTTTTATCCTTCAACCCATGAGCCAGTTAAGTAGCCCTTCTCTGGCTAGTAACAAGACCTTGGATCGAATATACTCCATTGACTACAACCCTTTGTTGCCTGTCATTCAGCCATTGTCTAATCCATTCAACAATATTTAAATTCAGACATAAAGATTGCATTTTTTTGATAAGCAACAGTGCAACAGTGTCAAAATCCTTACTATGGTTTTGCTAGTACATCACTAAGTTTTTTTTTTAATAACTTTGGGTGTATCCCATTAGGGCCCATTGACTTATTTGTCTTTACTTTAGACAGCTGAAGTAAAACCTCTTCCTCTGTAAACGTACATGCACCAAAAGACTCATTGGTCTTTTTCCCTAAATGAGGTCCCTTACCCTAATTTTCATTTGTAAAAACTGAACAAAAATATTCATTAAGGCAGTCTGCGAGGCCTTTATCCTGTTCTACATAGCATCCTTCTTTTGTTTTTAATATAACTAATCCTTGTTTTACTTTCCTACCTCAAAATGACCAAAAATATTCCATTGCTTGAAAATCCTTAAAGGAAGCAAAGGTTAAAAAGCAAGTAAACCCGACATTTATCTTAATAGAAACACAGCAGATCTGGAGGCTGGTGTGTGCTGACCCCGCTCGTCTGATCGGGGTCTAAATGTAGCAGGGGTTTGACCTACTTAAGGTCCTCTGTTGATCCCATTAAAAAAAACGAGTGTTCCGCTGGAAGGGTAGTGTCAAAAGTACATGTCAGTTTATCCTCATAACTAACTTTTCACTTAAACTTTTCGTCTATTTTAGAAGCACACATGAAAAATAAAGTTTAGTTGTCCTTTAAAGGGACAGTCTAGTTCCCAAACTCACTGTGGTGCAAAATGAAGATCACTGCTTGTATAGTGCACAGGCTTTTATCCCTGTGTGATTTGACGCAGGCATTCTGTATAAATCACATTTTTAATAATTGACTCAAGCCCTCCCCAGTGATTACTCTGCATGTCTACTGCAGGTGCGGCAGCACTCATTCTATAGACACTTAAGATATAAAGTTTTGTTTAATTTAGTCACTTCTTGTCCTCCTCAAATTGAGTCTATTGTGTGGCCTCTAAGTGACCTTGCTCTTGTACACAGTAGGATATCTTAACAGGTCAACACATTTTCTGATGACATCACTAGAGAGACAGGATATTCCATTAATTTGAATGGCAATATTCTCATTGGTTCCTGCAGCAAAAAAAAAAAAGGAAATTACTTTTTCTCATCTAGTGTGGGCAGTCCTTGTTTCTTGCTAATTACACAATTTCATCTAGCTGTAAGTATTTTGTATTTTAAGCAATGCAAAATGTAAGACATGCATTTTAAAGTACTTTGAAAGCACATTAATATGCATTAATATTTGTAAGATGCATTTTGGGCACTAGACATTCCCTTTAATAATAAAGTAATAACTATCTTGTATGCTGTACTTCATATCTGACAGAGTCCCTTTACATTTACATTAATCAAAATACATTTATTTTATTGGCATTTATAAATTGGCTCCTATTCTATACACAATTAATTCAACTTTACTGGGTCTAATTAATAAGATAATTAACTCAGTGGTCGGAACATTATCTATGCACAGATCAAAAATCAGGCAAGTTATTTTTATCATTTTAGTGCCTTATCCCTCTGCATATATTATAACAGTACTGCTTCTTCTAAAATAAAAGATGTGCAAAAATTCACTGGCAGATAGAAGTACTGCTTTACTTTGTCAGATTGAGTTATTTACCATGGTAACCACAATCTTATAATTCTCTGTGTCACAGATTACCAAGTGGTGCAACTAAAAACAAGTTTCCTGTCGACTTATACATAGAAATAGTCCCATTAATAGATCTGAAAGGACATGCATGCCCACTGTGTAAACAAATAGTCAATAATGGCTTGCAGTTCAAATTAGATTAGGACGCAACTGAAGATTTACCTTGACTCAACCTTTTCTGGTACACTGTGTACTGATATTGAGCCCTCTGTTACATAAGGACTGTGGGTCACATCTTATCAGGCATTTGTGGTGTTGCTTTTATGAGACAGCTGAACTTTACATACTTGTGCATGGGACTTGTGCATCTTAAGATGACATAAAACTGTGTTTAATCCTGTTTTATATTTATTTTTATAGGAATCTACTGCCTCAGTCCCAGCATCGATTTCCTATTTCATTGTAGTTAATATTTGTTATGTGCTTTCTCCACTATTCTATGACCCATCTCATTTCTTCACACAATGAAATATTGTTCACTCCCCCAGAAGCATGAACTAGTTAGGATCAGTCATGCTTAGGTATTAAGATCATTAAACCAAAACAGGCTGAATAGGAGAATTTTTCCAACTTGGCTACTTTGGCCATAACTTTCAAATTCCCACTTTCATGACTGAAGCGTTATATATTAGTCATCTTATGACATTTTTAAGCTATCCAAATATTTATGTATTTTCCAGTAAGTAGCACAATATTTTGTATCTACGTGTATTATTTTTTCAATATAAATGAACTGAAAGAGTGTGGAAGAGGAGAAGGTGATGAAGGAAGAAGAAACATTCCTGGTGAATAAATGGAATAAACAAGGAGATTAAATAAATATAGGAAATATAATAAAGTTGTGAATGGTTAGTAAAGTGGGATAGAGAAGCAGTAGATCAGGTTTGTACTCAACACGTTGTGCACCTCCGTTACCTCCATTTGGTCTGGTCCAATGCGGTTAAGTACCTCGGCATCTCTGTGCACTGTAGGTAAGCAGCAAAATGTATTTGGTGAACTATTCAGAATGTCAAAATACTTTGGCTTTCACGTACAGTGGCATTAGGACACCTGGCCAACAATGATTATGGCTTTCATTGGAATTACACCTCTGTTCTAGCTCCTTGTATACTATAACTCTTGTAATTCTGCATGGAGTCCTCCTTCAGGTTTGTTGTTGCCAGTTGAGCTATGTTTATACAAAATCTCAAGTCTACCACTTTAACCAATCTTCCCTCACTCTTGCCAATGTATCCCCACTCCTCCCAGTGTATCACCACACTTGCCAATCTGCCCCCAGACTTGCCAGTTTGCCCCCATACTTGTCAATCTGCCCCTCACACACTTGCCAATCCATCCCCAGATTTAACAATTCGCCCCCAGATTTGTCAGTGCAACCCCACACTTGCCAGTCCATCACCATATTTGCCAATTTGCCCCCACATTTGCCAGGGCATTTCCATACTTGCCAATCCCCCCCCCAACACTTGCCAATATGCCCCCAGATTTGCCAATTTACCCCCCAGGTTTGCCAATTTGCCCTCAGACTTCTCAATCTCCTTCCACACACTTCTCAATCTGCTTCCACGCACTTGACAATCCGCCCCAAACTGTCCATCTGACCCACCACTTGCCAATCTGCCAATGCATCACCCAAATTTCTCTGGTATTTAGAGGGGGCAGCAGGAGGATTTCTGTGCTCCCAGAATTTCACCTCAGAAGTTCTGGAGTAAATGTTGGGCAGCATTGGAGGACTTCTGTGTGCACTGAGCAGCACACAGAAATCCTCTGGCTGCCTGTAAGGAGGATCCAGGTCCCCAGCAGCTCTGCGGTTGATCAGTATTCTGACATTTTTAAAAGAGGAAGGAATAGTCCGGGGGTGGGGTGGGGGGTGGGTGAGGGGAATAAGGGGGCATCATACAAATTGAAAAGATGGAGAACAAATATATATCTATATCCCACTTTAACATAAAAGGATGTGTAATGAGTCACGCTAACCTTTTGTGATCCTCATTTATGAGAATGCAAGTTGATCATTTTTGAATATAGAATTTTAAATGATTTTATGGGTTCAGTGTATATTTACTCAGGCTGTGACTTACATTTGTGTGGAGTTCCAATGAAGAATGCCAGGATCTCAATCCTTGCGAATTCATCATCTTAGTAGGGAATGTATAGCCATCCTTAGAATTTTTTTTTTGCCAGTAATGGTCTGCTGTCTGATGAGAGGGCAACTGGCCAGTCAATACTGATTTAACCTATCAAGTCCTTTGGGACACATCATGACAGCAACTGCATGTAACTTGGTTCTAGTTAAGACCCACAAGATCCACTCCGACCCTATTCAAAACTGATTCTATTCAATCCATTTGGAACAAAAAATATAATTTAATTACTAAGAAAGGGCTAAATGCAAAGAGATACCTCACCATATTTTACATAATCACATTAGACCTGTCAGTCAGAAACCAAATAATGAAAACATTTCAGAACACCCCAACATATGGGGTGGGACTGATACAATTAGTACTTATAACAAAACAAACCCAAGTAGATGATGAGGTGACTGGGTTAAATATGTTTTGTTTAATAAGTGTTGGTGTACGTTTATATTAAATTGTTTATTTTGGTCACTCATGCAATTTAATATCAATTAAAGCAACTTGAAATCCAAGACAAAACAATTGGTAACATACACCTAAAAACTTGAAATTATGATGACCAAGTAAACATCCTCTTGGGACTTCAATTACCTTTCTTATATTATATATCTTAAATTCATAATTTTTGGAGTGTTACTTCAGTGGTACCTTAACAAAAGTAAAATAGAATATTTATTTTTAAAACATAAGCTATAAGTGCTAATGGGTTCCAGGAAGTTGGCTAATGTATGTGTTAATTTTATTTATTTGGGGGATATTTTTTATTGCAATCTTGGATTGAGAGAAAAAGTTATTTTAACTGTACCTGGAACAAAATTCCATTATTGGTTGACTAGTAATTAATAAACTGTTACATATTAAATAGATAGCCAGATTTCATGTTCCATGCTACATTAGCCCCAATTTACACCTGACAGTCATAGAGAAATATACATTTGGAATGGACTGTATAACCATAACAAAAGAAGCCCATCGTTTTACTGCGCTCATGCGTGCACGATTCAGTATGGCAGCCGGAATAATTATATACATTAGTTAGCATTAATTGAAAGAATATGTAGAGATGAATGGTTCATAATAAATATCATGTTCTATTCATCAAAAGGCCACTGAGCAGATCTACATGGAGTGAAACTGATACATAAGTATAGTCACACAGTGTGAGTGCTCTTCCAAAATGATGCCATTGAATTAGCTAAATGATTTTTTCATTACGATCTACAGTGGAGCAGTATTGCAAAATTTCCAATTTAATTGGTTTCTATTAGGTCATATTAACATGTAATAGCAATGTGCTAGTAGCATAATTAAGACAATTTGTCCATCTAAATTGCATCAAAGTATTAAACAACCTGCTATACACAGTAGTGTAAAAATAGAAGGAGTACCGTTTCCTGACATTTGTCTGCTTTATTTAAGGGCACACATGAAGATAACACCAATATTTGGTGCTCCCTGGGTGTGCACCATGTTTCTCTCTATCATTCCCATAGTTGAATTTTATTTTTATACTTGTTTGGTAGACCTGCAGCGGACCTTGTTTATAATAGGCCTTCTTTGAACTTGCCAAATGAGAAAATATCAGCACAGCAGAAATGTTACTTACCGGTTAGACATTTATGGAACTACTCTATTACAAACACTTAACAGTTTTGCAACCCTTACCAAAAAAAAAAAATGGTCCCAAAAATTCTCCCATGACAAATGTGATTAGCAGTGCACAGTATAGACATGGAAGTGTATGCTTGACTATTGGAATGTTTTCGTACTGCAACAATCAACAGTGAGTCGTAACTTGTGTCATGTATCTTAAATTGGCAGGTTCAACCCTCTGGGGGGCAAAGATAAGTAAATATGTGTTCATGCACAAGGCACAGATCACCCAGCACCCAACCGCAAGATTTAAACACACATCTTTTTTATTTTCTTACACTTTCGGAGTTCCAGTGAAGAATGTTTGTGGGTGAGATAGAGACTGTGAGGATTTGTGCGACTGTAAATTTGTGGGTGTGGTGTAAAATGAATAAATTCTTCTTCCTGGCGCAGAGGCTACTTTAAACTGTAACAGATTGTCAGTGGTACAGGCTACTACTAGCAGCCTAAGGTGTGGGGAATGTTTTCTTGGCACACATTAGGTCCTTAATACCAAATGACCATCATCTGAATGCCACAGAGCACCTAGCCATTGTCGTTTACCCATTTTTTAAAATCTATTCTACCAGCAGGATAATGTGTCACAAAGCATTCATGGTTCCAAAAACATAACAGTGATTTGAATGTACTCCAATGACCAGATCTGAAACCAACAGAGCAGCTTTGGTACAAGTTGAAACTGTAGGTTCATGCAGCATGTATGTTAAGCAGACATATAACATAGAGAGGCAGCTACATGGGGTTTAGTTACAACCATAATTTGAGCAGTCATTTAGTGTAGTGTAGTAAGAATAGGGTTAACATTTTGGCTACAATTTAGTTAGTATTCCAGAAGTTGCTGGAAGGCACACAGCGTTGGGAAAGTTTGGTTTAACTATAGGTGAGCAGCGAGTATTAAGCACTGACCCTCAAACAGTGCAATTGAGCCATTATTAGCAGCCCCCACCCTCCCATCCCCAAAATATTTTTTCTTTGACCTTGTTAGGGGATAAAACAAAAAAAGACACCAGGCTGGGTTCAGGAGGCAGGAAGTGGACTGGTAATAAGATTTAAATTTGGGCTACTCCGGCTTTGGGGGCAGAGTCGTGTTTAACAGTTTGAAGGTTTATATTGATCTGTGTACAAGTTTGTGTGTATTTAAAATTATGGTTTGGAAATAAAATCTCTAATAAAAGGTCACCGACTTCACCCTTAATATAGAAAGTTAATGTCTTAGTGTCTTCATTTAAGGTTACGTTAGGTATGTGCGCTTTACAAACCCCATGTGGGGCCAAAAAATCTGCAGGAACTGTGTAATCCTATGGAGTCATCATAGACCAAAACCCCAAGGGAAGCAACCTTTGACACTCCAGATGTTGTGGACTTCATTTCCCTTGATGCTTGGCCAGCATTATGGGAGATGTAGCCTACAACATCTGCGGTGAAGAAGGTTACCTACCCCTTCCCTTAGGAATGCTTTCAAGTACCCTGTTGGTTCCATGCTGTGGACAGTTCAGGGTAATCTGGAGACAAAATAATGTGCCACCTAGTTGTTTATATATCTATGTTTTCTTGCCTGTATGATTCAGTGTGTCTTTTATTGTAATTAATTTGGCTATTAAAAATTGTTCTATTCTCCAAGATAAACATGGTAAATCATATTTGTGCTTTGGTTAGACAAAGTGCAGTGACCTCTTCTTGTTAATACTGAAAAAGATAAAGTCACTGCAATCTATGAGATATTAGTGGGGCAGATGTTGTGATCACCAGGAATATATACGGACATTTCAATTGAGTCTTAATTTAGCAATTATATTAGTACCAAAATGTTAATTCCCACTCAACATAAAAAAAACCTTGATTGTATATATTGCCAGACCAGCTATTTTTTAAACGACAAACATAATTGTAGATTGCTACCCAGCCTTATGTTAAATACATGGGTTTAAATTATTACCCCAGTGTTTTCATTTAACGCCTATTTAATAAAACCGTAAAACACAGAGACAATAAAATGAAATCGGAGAAAGGCAGTGGTCTTTTATTTGAGGTTTACAAGTATTTTTCACCAACAAATCTTACTATAAACCATCTTATTCATTTTAAAAATATTTTTAACAGACATTTAACCATAACCATTAAATGTTAGCGCTAATATCCTGCACTCCAAGTGTAAATCCTTAAATGTCGACTCCCATTTTAATGGGCAGATGACCCTTACTCCCCAATAAAAACCAAAGCATATATAAACCATAAAAAAAAAAAAAGGAATGGTGGCATAGCAAATACTAAAAGAACTCCTCAAGCAGCCGGTTACATAGACACAATATGCAAGCATGAGACCAAAAAGTAATCTAATCTGGGGACCTACCCATCTCCTGTCATAGAACTAGCCTGGTTCCCAAGAACCCATTGTAGCTATTTTCTCCCAACAATTTATGTAGCGCATGGTACATAAAATAAAACTATGTTAAACGAATAGGGACAAGCTGATCCATTAAAAGTTCAGCCTGCTCACAAGTTTACATATCTAAAGGAGCACATAGCTAAGGTAACCTCTTCACCTCCACTGTCCAGCAACCCCATGTCACCCTGACTAATTGACAGTAAAGTGACCACCTGTTCCGGAACGTCCTGCAAAAAATGCTCAGTCTGGCAACTCACCAGTGCAGTATTTACCACGAGGCATCCTAGGCGAATGCCTAGGGTGGCTGCGCCCCCCAACACTGACCAGCATATTAGTCCGATTGTGCGTTTTTTTTCTTAGGGGCGGAATGTAGCAATGTCACATGACCCGACGTGTTTGAAGTCAGAGCACCGGGTCACGTGACTTATCTACACTCGCAGCGGTGAGCCGAACAGGCAGTATGGTAGGGCACCATGCTGCCTGCCACTAGCCACCAGGGTAAGACCTGGGGTGAGGGGGCATGTGATGGAGACATGTAATGGCAATGATGTGGGTTATGGGGCATGTTGTGCATGGGTAGGCGGTGCCCGAATTTTGTCTGGCTAGGGGCAGCACAAAACCAGATACACCACTGCAACTCACACCACTATTGGTCCATGAGGAGTTAAGGTTTCATATTTTGACTGAAGGACCTAATCTGGGTGCATTTAGTCTGGTGGAGGCAAGTCATTACAACATAAATGGTCTAAAGCCAAAATATTCTACATCATATAAAGTAACAATTCTACCAATGTCAAATCCCATTGACCCTATAAGATGATTCAACAATCACATACCAACTGACTTGTACGCACGGAAACATGGACCATTGACCCACCATTTATATATCATTAAGATATCCTTACATCTGGTTGATCAAGGAGTTTCCTGCCTTACACATCTCATCCTCCACCACCTGTGCTCAATAAGGAGAAAAAGTGGCTGAGGATTAAATTAGATACAACTGAGGTGAATGGTGAATACACAGTACACTGCAAATTATCATCCCCCCCAATAATTATTTGCAAAATTTGAAAACTTTTTTTTATTTTAACAGATCATGCACAGGTATTGAGTGGGACTCTGCCCTAAAGATACGGGGTGTGCTGCCCTTGTGTAATCGCTGTTGTCATGCAGGTTCCGTGGTTCAGTCCACTCCCTGCTCCAGCTGTATGATAGCTGCAGCCGGCTCTTACATGCTCTGGGGTTCTGACCGCTATCACTCCTCCCCATCATCTCACCGCGGTATCTTCTGGCTGCTTTAGGGCTTTTCTATTTATCGCAGTGAAAGCTGGAAGCCGCCAACGGGCAGGTCCAGCCCACAGGAAAGGAGCCTGGTTGACGTGCGCGGGGTTTTGGTGCAATGCGAATTATCTCCCTGTCATTGAGTTAGGTCTGTCAGGCAGAGCAGGAGAACACACAGCCCTGTTTATGATACACCCATAACCTGCAGTGAGCCCGGGGTCCCGCTTATAAACTCAGACACCCATATATAGCAGCAGTAGGAGGGACCGGGTCTGCAAGCACCACCCCCTGCCTGATCTCACGCATCAATGGTCTTCAGAGACCTGACTGTCAGAGACAACCTGCTCTTCACCTCTACTCACTGCACGGGACAGTTGGTGTAGCTCGGATCTGTGGACCTCTGATAAGGAGCAATTAGGAAAGAGTAGATCCCGTTCAGCAGAGCTAGTCAGAGGGGCACCATCCATAAACGTGCATGCTTACAGCCAGACATTAAGAGAGGGAAGGGGCGAAGCTACTCTTATCTTGGGGAACAGGAAGTCTCGAAAGAGGAATTAAGAGCAGACAGAAGGGTTCCTTGTACCTAACTTTAGTTTCCTGGCACCTCAGAGGTCCTACTTGTTGCCATGGCTCGAGAAAACGAGGAAAACAGCCCCTCCTGGAAGAAGCAGGTGGAGGACATCAAGAAGATGTTCGAATTCAAGGAGGTTCTTGGAACGTAAGTACTGGATGTGTGTGTGCAGGGAGTGATGATGTGTAGGGTAGCTGGCTGGCATCATGGGATTTATATTTTATGCTAACAGTTCTACATCACCCACTATTAGAAGTGAAAGCACTTGGGTTTCGGTAGAGAACATACAAACTCATATAGCCATTTATATGTTAGATTAATAGGGTGACAGAACTGTTCATTTTAATTAGGAGTGCTCATAAAAATGCAACCTGCTGGCAGTTACATTTTCCATAGGCGTGCCTGTAAAAGGTGAGATAATTGCCCTATATCATTGATCCCTTTGGATCGACAGCTGTTGCGGACAACGCGTCTCAGGATGTTTGGTGTAAATTTAATGCACCGCAGGATTAGTACCACAGGTTATTTCATTGCCCTATATGCGACGTGCAGTGTGTTGGTGATGCACTTGCTGATATACTAATCTATGCTTGTGATGTATAGGGTGACTACAGTCATTTCATTATGGTCTGCAAGAAATATCACACAGGATAGTTGATACAGCCCACATCAGGTGAGTTGTGGTTTCTCTATACTGCTACAAAACTTTATGTGATGGGAGACAAGTTGGCTGTGATTATTTTAAAAAAAATCTGTCACAGCCTGTGTGTGTGTGTGTGTGTGTGTGTGTTACACAGTAGTATAGGCTTAAAAAAGACTTGTGTTCATCAAGTTCAATCTGCTTCCCATTTCTTATTTAGTGCTGTTGATCTAACAAAAGGCAAACAACCCCCCTTATTTCAGCAATTTTGAATTCCTTATGGACTCCTAATGGCAATCAAATTTCTCCTTGGACAAACCTGCACTAAATAAATAATACTGCTTTAAAAACATACATAGCCATCTATTTTCAGTCTCCAGGCTACTTTTTAAAGGCATCTAATGTATTTGCTAGCATCACCTCATCAGGCAGGGAAATTCATACCTTTATTGTCCTCAAAGGGGCAGTCTAGTGCCCAAACTCACTTTGGTGCATGCTGACTACTGCGTGTATAGTGCACAGGCTTTTTTACAGTGTGATTTGATGCAAGCATTCTCCATAAATCATTTTTTAAATATTTTACTTGAGCCCTCCCCCATTATTTACTCTGCATGTATACTACAGGAGATGAAGCACGTATTATATAGACAGTGAACAAAACATTTTTTTGTTTTATTTAGTCAACCTCCTGTGCTGCTGGAATAGAATACATTGTGTGGAATGTAATACGCTTGCTCAACTGTGCAACACATTGTCTGATGACATCCCTAGAGAGACAGGACATTCCATTAAACTGAATGGCATTCTTCTCATTTGTTTCCTGCAGCAAAAAAAGGAAAGGAAATTGACTAGTGAGCTAGTGTGGGCAGTTCTGGCTTCTTGCAAAGTGCTGTACTATCACAAAATCATCTAACTGTACATATTTTGTATATTTTAAGCAATGAAAAATGTACTTGTAAACACATTAATATTCATGTTGGGCGCCAGACAGTTCATTTAAAGAAGGGCTCCACAAACCCCAGGCGCCAGGTCGCAATGGCGACCAGGAAATTAGACCTGACGGCTGGGTGCAGTCAGCATCATGGTCCCCTTGCCGCTGCCATCCGATTTTTTTTTTTTTAATTTTTTAATTTTTTTTTTATTTTTTTTAATTTTTTCGGAGCGCGAGGGGTAAAGTCTGTGCAGATGGCACAGACTGCAAGTGGCGTCCCCTCGCGCAACGCGTGTCTGAGTGCCGGCCGTCACGACATCCTGGCACTCAGCAGGCCGATCAATGAAGACATGCTGCAGCGTTAAG
Organism: Pelodytes ibericus; assembly: GCA_036172795.1. Taxonomy (NCBI): domain Eukaryota; kingdom Metazoa; phylum Chordata; class Amphibia; order Anura; family Pelodytidae; genus Pelodytes; species Pelodytes ibericus. The sequence continues at coordinate 128,083,367 of CM069858.1, read as the reverse complement.
AAGAAACCAAGAAAAGACTGTGTGAGGTGGGTGTGTGTTTGTATATATGTAAGTATGTAAAGTAGGTGTGTGTGAGGTGTTATATATGTAAATGTAAAGTGTGTGTGTGTGAGGTTTGTGAATTTGTGTATATGTAAAGTAGGTGTGTATGTATGTATGTGTATATGTAAAGTAGGTGTGTGTGTGTGTGTATATGTGATGTAGGCGTGTGTGTTTATGAATTTCGTGTATGTTTGCGTGATTGTCTGGCTCCTACATTTTTTTTGCTGGCTCCTAAAATCAAATTAAATTTGTCAAGCCCTGATTTAAAGTAAAGAATCCTTTCCACTGTCTTAGACCAAATCCAGTCTTAGTGGGTGACTTAAAAAAAACTGTACTGTTCGGTTGATGATCAGATCTTTAGAAGAGCCCTTTTGTCCTGTACATATTTATAATAACATGATCATATCCCTTCTAAGATGCTTTCCAAACGTTTTATATGTTGGTGAAACTTTTTATACTTGCATCAGTTCACGTCACAGTAACTCAGTTTTACTAGCAAAACGGTTAAACTAACCCCTTATTAAAACACGTGCCCAGTAAACAACACCTTCCTCTTTCTGCAGTACTTGCCTGACTGCTGCTATTTGGTGGGCCTGGTCTTCTCATCACCACTCACCTCAATCTTCCCTCTTGTGTGCAGAAGGAGAAAAATAGCCACCGGATATGAGTTACGGTCATATCCGGTGACAGTGATGGCAAGGCTGGACCCAAATGTGTACAAATGTAACTTTTTTTCTAGCCTTTTTTCATAACTCAAACTTTCCATACCCCTTAGTAGTTTTGTAGCCTTTCTATGCACTTTCTCTAGTGCCATAGTGTGTGTTTATAACGGGGCTCGCCAAACCCCGGTCGCCATGGCGACCAGGAAATTAGACCTGGCGCCCGGGTATTGGCACACTCTACTTTGCGTCCCCTCACCTCTGGGATCCATGGAGTTTTTTTTTCTGTTCCTTAGGACAGCGCAGCGCTAGGCCGCAGCATGTGCCGTTTTGCACACACTGCCAGCTCCGCCCCCTCGCACCTCGCACTTCTAAGTCTAAACAAAATGTAATTTGTCAAGCCCTGGTTTATAATGTATATAATGTTTTTTCATTTTTTTTTTTTTTTTGTATGGTAACCAGAATTGATCTGCTGATTTTTTTTGTTTATAAAAGTAGCTAGCGGTTCTTTTTCATTGGGTTTTCCTTGGTTAAAAAAAAATATCTGCTTTCTCTCTGTCCCTACTGACCTTTTCATCCATTACAGATAACAAAGACCCAACATTATCAGCTTTTAATGTTTTGCCGTTTAGTTTTTTTTGGGGGGGGATTGCTCTTGCCTTCCTCTCCTGTGTGGAATAGATTTGAGGGAAAGGGATATGATCTACCGGCCATAGATGAAATCATAACCAATGTAGGATCAACAGAAAGAGAGGCACTACTTCAGCCTAAAATTCTACCTGAAAAATCAATTATATCCAATATACCTTTGGTATTCGACTAGAATAATAAATTATAAAAAATCATAAACAAACATTGGAACATTCTTCGTAAAGATGAGATTTTAAAAGATCTCATACCCGAAAAACCTAGGGTAGTATTCCGAGGAGCTCCAAAGCTAAGGAATAAATTGACAAAAAGCTTTTTTGAAAAACAAAAAAGAAAAGTCAACAGCATTTCCTTACACAAAGAGCAGGTTTTTACGGATGTAAGGACTGCGAAGCATGTAAGGTTTCTGCACCACAAAAATATCCCATTACAAAATACAGTTCATTTTCGAACAAAAGGGAGTTTGCTGTTAAACAATTCCTGACGTGCTCCTCCACCAATGTTATCTATCTAGCCGAATGCCCATGTGGGCTTCAATATATCGGCAGGACATCAAGAACTTTAAAGAAGCGGATGGGGGAGCACGTCAGGAATATTAGGGTATAACCCAACATTCACTTTCCAAATATTTTTTGGAAAAACATAATAAAAATCCGAAAGGTATAAAATTATGGGCAATTGATAAAGTATATAAACATTGGAGGGGAGGAGATAACATCAAAGAAATGGGTAAAATTGAAATGAGATGGGTGTTCGAAATAGACACCCTATTACCAAGAGGTCTTAATGCAGTCTTTGATTTATATAACTTTTTATGAGTATTTATATATTTTATAATATTATTTTTATTTTTTATTATTTGTTACATATTATATATCGTATTTGATATTGGGACAAACATCTTATACATAGACACCCTGTCTTTTATTGGATACTATTTATTTTCAAGCATTGGCTTTTTCTATTGAGGTGCACAGGTGCACTTTTTTCCAAATATATGGCTTGAATACCTAAAGCCAGCCCTGAGGGGAGGAAGGAATTTTTACACACCAATATCTGCTAACAATTCCACAGGTGAATTGTGTATTGGTATTTCTTTTTATGAGTTACTGTAAGGGATAACTCTGTTTTGGATATATATATATATATATATATATATATATATATATATATATATATATATATATATATATATATATATATATATATATATATATATTTATTATTTGTTTTCTTCTTCTGTTCTGAATTTAAGTGTGGACACGATATTTAAAACTTAAAATTTCTTACTATCTCATCTTGTAGACAAACTAAGAAACTTTCCCCTGCCCCAGAATCCCCTTCATGCAGTTATGCATTGATTGCGTGTAGGGTTGCCACCTTTTCTTCAGAAAAATACCAGCCTTGGTACTGTCTCCATAGACTTAACATTGGCCTGATGCCATTTTTTTACCGGCCAGGTGGCAACCCTAATTGCGTGGCAGTGGATGTGATAACTAGGGTGTTCAATTTAGCGATTCGTTTCTTTAAACTATTATCTATGCTGAAGTAATGTGCACTGAAACAGATCGCCATTAAGTAACAATCATCGACCAGGCACAATGATTGTACCAGGTACACCTTTTCATAGTGTAAAGGAGAATTGCATAAGTAAGCAGAAATCCAGCCCCTAGGATACAATTGCTCCTGGATGTGTACATACAGGTACAATGGAAATAAAACCCTGCAAACGTTGGTGTTTTTCCAAATTGGTGTCTGGGATTAGCAAAAGGCATGTTATTTTACAAATACATGTGAGTCTCTGTAACTTGAATCCATGCTGCATTGTGGGAATAAAGTGCTTATAGTAGGGTATATGTATGTATGGTGTGACCAATTTGGCAAAAATTGTCACTTTTTTTTATTTTATTCTTTTGTCATTGCTATTTTATATATGTTGTGTTTGGAAGGCTTTTTTTCTCAATGTGTCTAACATTATCTTTTGATTATGATGTCACTCTGTGTCTTCATGTGCACATTGTGCTTTTCCCACTGAAGTGGTTTATTTTGCTTTTTAATGTAGATTTGAATTTCCAAATCTATATCTATCTAAAATGTGCAGATTCTTAATTACAGACCTCCATTATGAAGATAAATCCCCCCTTTATTTTGGAGATGAACACCTGGTTCACACTCTTTTAAGTATAAGGAATTTTAAATGCTGTATTATGGACTACCTTTCTTGTATCTGACATTAGAGCTACCATTTTCTGCAATATGGTGCCATCTTGACTTCTGGATTGGCCTCTGAGACATCTTGAGCTACTGAAGCACATAAAGGTTGAGTACTCCTTATCCAAAATGCTTGGAAGAGAAGAAGTATTTTTGATATCTGGTCATTAAGGATAACGGATAATGTACTGTATAGAGCAAGTCAATCTTACTGTGAGGTGAGGCATTGTTGGGAACCTATTGATAGCACTTCAGGCCTACACATGTGCCATTATATTACCCTTTTCTGGGCCTGGGGGAAACTGAATAGAAAGGCTATATTGCAGATCAAGGGGGCTGGATAAGGGATTCTCAACATATATTTACAGTTATCTCTACAGAAGGGGTGGGAAACTTTTTTTTTTTTTCCTGCAAAGGCCCATTTGGATAGCAATACATTTATTTGAGGGCTATACAAAATTATCAACTTAGGGAGGCATGTGATGTTACATGGTACTAATGATATTGCACATCCAGGACTTACCCCTGCAACCCAAGACAGTTGCTTTCTGTGGGGGTCTGTATGTAAGTGTATGGGTCTGTATGTAAGTGTGTGTGTCAGACGTTTGGATCTGTATGTAAGTATGCATCTGTATGTGCAAGTGTGTGATAGAGGGAAAAGTGGAGAAAGGGTCTGTGTGTATGTGTCAGTGTGACTCGGTGGGTGTATATGTATGTCAGTGTGACTGTCTGTCTGTATTTTTGAATGTGTGTGTATTTGTGTACATGTGATGTGGCTGTATGCATGTATTTGTGTGAATGTGAGTATTAACTGTTTTTTTATTTTATTTTATTGCTGTGCAGTCTGTGATACATATATATACACACACAGATATATATATATATATATATATATATATATATGTGTCTCTGTGTGTATATAATATAATTACACAGACACACACACAGTATATAAATATATACATAACTTTCTTTGATTGAAAAATGTATGCGGCCCATGCTCACATACATTTTTGGTAAAGTGGCCCACCACAGAATAAACTTGGACACCCCTGATCTATAGGATGTATAAAGTTGCTTCTACATATTCATTCAAGAGAATTTGTCTTCTTAGTTGTATACCGAATTTATCGGCGTATAACACGCACCTCATTTTAAGAAGGAAATTTCAGGAAAAAAAACTTAAATTTCAAATAAAGAACTTTGAAGACCAATATGCCATTTTAATATGCCAGGATATTGCCCCCAATATGCCATTTAATATGCCAGGATATTGCCCCCAATATGCCAGGATATTGCCCCCAATATGCCATGTAATATGCCAGGATATTGCCCCCAATATGCCAGGATATTGCCCCTAATATGCCAGGATATTGCCCCTTAGTATGCTCGTTATGCCACCCTCCTCCCCCCCTTCCCCAGACCCCAGTACTTACCTCGTTCCTGCTCTGTCCCCCGGTGCTCTGAAGGTGCGTGGCTGTGAGGGAAGCGTTGTGAGCTTCCCTCCAGCCGCGCGGAACAATAAAGTTTGTTTAAAAAAAAAAAAAACACACTTCCCTCACAACCACGCAGCACAACGCTTCCCTCACAGCCACGGACCTTCAGACCGCCGGGGGACAGAGCAGGAACGAGGTAAGTTTTAGATTTATTTTTTTATTTTTTCAGGCACCAATCAGCGTATAACATGCACACATCATTTGCCCCCTATTTTCAGGGAGAAAAAGTGCGTGTTCTACGCTGATAAATACGGTAATTTTGATAGCTCAATTTTCTTTTTGATCAGTTAATTTTAACAGTTGTATTAATTGTATTATAAAGATGTATTTGGTATATCGAGTCAAGCAGGACATTCTTCCTGTATTGATCTGTCACGGTTTATCTAACCTTGGTGTGTAATTCACCTCTATGCTATTCACCATTTGCTGTGTATATTGGTACTATATTATGTTAATGTATTGTTAGCCAGCCAAGTTCTGACCCGTGTCTAAAAACCTATACATAATGAAAGCCACAAAATAAGATCTTGGTTTTTTAGCAATAGTGAGCAGTTTAAAAGTTAAAACACAATATAAAGGACATTTAATTTAATATCTATTCTAAAAACATATTCCTATTTAATCTAGGATTAAAATAGTTTAAGTGTCTGTTTAGGCCCCTTTGTAAAGGTAATGCATGTACAGAGTGTATAGTACCAAATGTTGCTGGGATTATACATCTATACATCACATAATTAAAGGACTAAGCTAAACATTAATCTGAAAGCACAAGTGGGATCCCCCCCCCCCCCCCCCGTATGACAATAAAATGGCATGTACTCGTGAAAGTACATACCCAGCTGCAATGCTTCCCTGAAAACTGGATCTGCCTTTGAAAAATCAAAGGTTAACATTATTATTATTATTATTATTATTATTGTTTTTAAATGTCCTTTTAACCCCTTAAGGACAGAGCCTTTGAAACATTTTTGCTCATTCTGGACAATGGCTATTTTAACATTTCTGAGCTGTTCGTGTTTAGCTGTAATCTTCTCATTTGTCATTTGTTGTACCCACAAAAATTATATATTGTTTTTATCAGCACAAGAAGGGCTTTCTTTAGATACCATAATTTTGATCATATCTTATAATATTATATAAAAAAATTAATAAAATATGTTGAAAAATAACAAAAAAAAATTAGTTTCTGACTTTTATTTGAAAAATGTTTGACTCATTTACAAATGTCAATGAAAAAACCTGCTAAATAGATTCTACTATTTCTCCTGAGTACAGGGATACCACCCATGCATAGGTGTGCCATGTTTTGGGGGGGCTAAAAGGCAACATTTGAGAGGTGCGCTTTTTGGTTTTCCAACTTGGAATTTTGATGTGCAGAAAACCTGTGCCCATGTCCCATTTGGGGCATTTCTGAAGCCAGCCTGTGTATCTTACCCCATCAAACCATATATTTTTGAAAACTAGACACCCTAGGGTATTTCAAATAGGAGTATTTTAACACTTTCCATGCACTAATTCTACCACCAGACTTTGTCAAACTTTTTGGTAGTACTTTTTTTGTGTGGTTTTTTTCACACACATTGTACTTCAGACATAAATTCACAGCTCCTGCTATAGGACACTGCCAAAAAACACTCCAATGTGTATTCAGCAACATCTCCCGAGTACAGGGATACCACCCATGCATAGGTTTGTCATGTTGTTGAGGGGCTAAAAGGCCACATTTGAGAGGTGCGCATTTTGGTTTTCCAACTTAGAATTTTGACTTGCAGACAACCTGCACCCATGTCCCATGTGGGACATTTCTGAAGCCAGCCTGTGTATTTTTACCCCATCAAACCATATATTTTTGAAAACTAGACACCCTAGGGTATTTCAAATGGTGGTATTTTAACACTTTCCATGCACTAATTGTACCACCAGCCTTTGTCAAACTTTTTGGTAGTACTTTTTTTTCACATACATTGTATTTCAGATATAAATTCACAGCTCCTGCTATGGGTCACGGCCAAAAAACACTCCAATGTGTATTCAGCAACATCTCCCGAGTACAGGGATACCACCCATGTATAGGTTTGTCATGTTGTTGGGGGGCTAAAAGGCCACAGTTGAGAGGTGCACTTTTTGGTTTTCCAACTTGGAATTTTGACTTGCAGACAACCTGCACCCATGTCCCATTTGGGACATTTCTGAAGCCAGCCTGTATATTTTTACCCCATCAAACCATATATTTTTGAAAACTAGACACCCTAGGGTATTTCAAATGGTGGTATTTTAACACTTTCCATGCACTAATTGTACCACCAGCCTTTGTCAAACTTTTTGGTAGTACTTTTTTTTCACATACATTGTATTTCAGATATAAATTCACAGCTCCTGCTATGGGTCACGGCCAAAAAACACTCCAATGTGTATTCAGCAACATCTCCCGAGTACAGGGATACCACCCATGTATAGGTTTGTCATGTTGTTGGGGGGCTAAAAGGCCACAGTTGAGAGGTGCACTTTTTGGTTTTCCAACTTGGAATTTTGACTTGCAGACAACCTGCACCCATGTCCCATTTGGGACATTTCTGAAGCCAGCCTGTATATTTTTACCCCATCAAACCATATATTTTTGAAAACTAGACACCCTAGGGTATTTCAAATGGTGGTATTTTAACACTTTCCATGCACTAATTGTTCCACCAGCCTTTGTCAAACTTTTTGGTAGTACTTTTTTGTGTGTTTTTTTTCACATACATTGTATTTCAGATATAAATTCAAAGCTCCTGCTATGGGTCACGGCCAAAAAACACTCCAATGTGTATTCAGCAACATCTCCCGAGTACAGGGATACCACCCATGTATAGGTTTGTCATTTTGTTGGGGGGCTAAAAGGCCACAGTTGAGAGGTGCACTTTTTGGTTTTCCAACTTGGAATTTTGACTTGCAGACAACCTGCACCCATGTCCCATTTGGGACATTTCTGTAGCCAGCCTGTATATTTTTACCCCATCAAACCATATATTTTTGAAAACTAGACACCCTAGGGTATTTCAAATGGTGGTATTTTAACACTTTCTATGCACCAATTCTACCACCAGCCTTTGTCAATCTTTTGGATAGTAATTTTGTTTTTTTTCACACACATTGTACTTCAGCCATGAATTCTCAGATTTTGGTATGTGTCACTGCCAAACACCTCAATGTATGTTCAGCTACATCTCCTGAGTAGAGGGATACCACCCATGCATAGGTTTGTCACCTTGTTTGGGGGTTTAAAAGTCACATTTGGAATTTGTCCATTCTGGTTTTCCAAATTGGATTTTTGACTTGTCCTATTTGGGACATTTTTGAAGCCAGCCTGTGTATTTTACCCCATCAAACCATATATTTCTGAACATTAGACGCCCTAGGGTATTTCAAATGGTGGTATTTTTACACTTTCCATACACTAATTCTACCACCAGCCTTTGTCAATCTTTTGGGTAGTATTTATTTTTGTGTTGTTATTCCACACACACAGTATTTCAGGCATGTATTCTGAGATTTTGGTATATGTCACTGCCAAACAATACCCAAATTTGTGTTTTACAACATCTCCTGAGTTCAGGGATACCACCCATGCATAGGTTTGCCAGAATTTTTGGGAAGGTTCAGTCAAAATTATTGAACTTGGTAATTTGGTTTGAAATTGAGCGTATATGTTCCGATAGGGCTATCTTTAGTTTGGGGCCAATTGCATACCCCAATTTAGTTTGATTTTCAGATAGCTGTATATATTTGAAATGTTGACACCCCAAGGTATTGCATATGGGGTGTTTTGATGTCTTTGATGCAACCATGTTTGCAAAATCAGTTGTTGGAAGTGTTTGGTGGTCTTTTTTCAAAAAAATATTTTACACATACATTGCATTTTGACTGTGATTTAGGAGAGCCTGTTCTAAGTTACTTCAAGAAAACACCCCAGTTTGTTTTCTGCCAGGCATCCTGAGTACACCCATGCCCCCCATGCATAGGTTTGCCGGATTTTTGGGAAGGTTCAGTCACAATTATTGAACTTGGTCATTTGGTTTTAAATTGAGCGTATATGTTCTGATAGGCCTATCTTTAGTTTGGGGCCCATTGCATACCCCAATTTAGTTTGATTTTCAGAAAGCTGTATATATTTGAAATGTTGACACCCCAAGGTATTGCATATGGGGTGTTTTGATGTCTTTGATGCAACCATGTTTGCAAAATCAGTTGTTGGAAGTGTTTGGTGGTCTTTTTTCAAAACAATATTTTACACATACATTGCATTTTGACTGTGATTTAGGAGAGCCTGTTCTAAGTTACTTCAAGAAAACACCCCAGTTTGTTTTCTGCCAGGCCTCCTGAGTACATCCATGCCCCCCATGCATAGGTTTGCCAGGATTTTTGGGAAGGTTCAGTCAGTTGTAAGATGTGGTAATTTGGATTGAAATTGAGAGTGTTTATAAAATTTGAAACTCTAGAGCAGTACACATAAAAACTAAAAATCTGGAGCAGTAAAACTTAAAAATATAAAAGGCAGAAAAATAAAGGACTAAAAAAAATTAAAAATGGGCAACTGTGTGGTACACTTTGAAGCAGGTACCGATGCAGAGTCCTGGCTTCCCAGTGCAGTCAGGACAATAAAAGGTTGTATCCGTTCTTTGTCCCCTGCTATAACAGACTCTGCATCTTTTCTGGGGGTTCTGCTTCTTGTCAGTTGGGGGAATTTTAAAAATAAAATGGGTAGCCCCAAGTCTGTTTCCCCCAATCACCGCCCGGGGACCAGGTGCATCTTGGTATAAGATCCCCGAAATTATCTGAAGCTGAAACTGTAAAAATGACAGCTTAATTCCGGGGTTTGCTGTTTTGTGCAACACAAACGCATTGTAGGTCGCAACTTGTAGCAGGTAAATTGCGACCTTCTTATACCATGCCTTCGTCTTCCTCATAATAAGATAGGGCTGTAGGAGTTGATCTGACAGATCAACTCCACCCATATACCTATTATAGGCCCTGATGCACACTGGCTTTTGGATGACCTCAGCTCTGCCACGGACTGCAACCTGCACAGTCCTCTCATCATGGATGGTGCTGAGCATGCACACATCCTTTTTATCCCTGAATTTTAATGCCAAGAGCTCTTCTTGGCGCAGAGCTGAGGTCTCCCCCCTTTGTAGCCGGGTACGTACCAATTGCTGTGGGAACCCTTTGCGGTTAGAACGAATAGTACCGCAAGCCACTGTTTCAAAACAATAAAGCAACTTGAACAGTGGTACACTTGTATAAAAATTATCAACATACAAGTGGTACCCCTTGTTCATAAGGGGTAGGAGAAGGTCCCACACAATCTTGGTACTTGCTCCCAGATGTTCTGGGCAGCCTGGAGGGTCAAGATGGCTATCTTTTCCCTCATATACCCGGAAGGCCTGAGTGTACCCACTCTCGCTCTCGCAGAGCTTATACACCTTCACTCCATATCTGGAGCGCTTGGAAGGGATATATTGCTTGAATCTCAACCTTCCCTTGTACTTCATCAGAGATTCATCCACGCATATATCCCTTTTAGGTGTATAAGCCTCTGCAAACCTGGCAGAGAGGTGGGTAATCAGGGGGCGGATTTTAAATAGCCTGTCAAACTGGGGGTGCTCTCTAGGGTGACACAGGCTATTATCATTGAAATGCATGAAATGAAGAAGCATTTCATACCGCTGCCTGCCCATAGACTGGGCGTAAATGGGGGTACTGCAGATGGGGCTTGTGCTCCAGTAGGAGCGAATGGAGGGTTTCTTTATAATACCCATCAACATTGTTAGTGCCCAGAATTTTAGAAATTCTGGCACGTCAATGGGGACCCATTGCTGCCTTCCCAAAAATGAAGTTGGGTGAGCAGCGTGGAACTGCTGGGCATATAGATTAGACTGGGAGACAATCTCCCCCAGTATATCATCCCCCAGAAAAATTTGGACAAACTGGAGGGGAGTAAATCCTGTAACATCAGTACTGATGCCAGGAACTGGGGTAAAAGGAGGGATAGTTGGCCTATAGCGATTAGGCACTATCCACTCGTCAGCAGCACTGCCATCCGGAGTCTCACGACTCCTTGTGGCAGGGGGCCCAGCAGCCACTGATACATCACTAGAAGATGTATCGGTAAACTGACCAGGGTCAAAATCTGACCCTGTGTCAGTGGCCTCAGAATCTGAGGCGAGGATGGCATAAGCCTCCTCAGCGCTGTACATGCGCTCAGACATAATAATATAAATGTATTAAAATTTTACTTTACGTGGCCCCCTAGCGGGTTCAATTGCCCCTAGCGGGTTTCAAAAAAAAAATATACAGACAGCAAAAAAGTACTGCTGCAAGCCGGATCAATGAAAAGCAATGATCTACGGCAAAGAAGAGGTTAATAGCACTGTAATAAATACAGTAAAAAAATATTAACCTCTAAAAAAAACTGCACAGACAGCAAAAATGTGCTGGTGTGCAAGATCACTATTTTACACAGTGATCAAAAAGCAGGGAAGGGGTTAAACACAGGGAATGGCTTTGAAAAAAGCCTTTGGGTCTCACAATTTATTAAAATATAGAAAATAACTAATATAACTGACTATAACAATACTGATCTGTCTCTCTCCCTCACCAGAACGCAAGTGAGGAGAGGGAGGCAGATCTAACACTGTCAAAGGCAATATTTGTAAATATTGCCTTTGACAACGAATGGCAAGTGCTCATCTGAGCACTTGCCATTCTAATCGGCACCCTGATAGGGTCTGCCGAGTGAAGCCCCCCCCCTCTGATGCAACGGAAGTGAACAGTGTGGCACAAAGCCTCTACATAGAGGCTTTGTGCCAACACTGAAAGAGCAAAGAAAGCGACTCTAGATCGCTTTCTTTGCTTGATTTAGTCCATGACGTGCCAGGCACGTCACATGTCGGCAAGTCCTCATTTTGCCGTGACGTGCCTGGCACGTCATCTGTCGTTAAGGGGTTAAAGAGAGACTGTAAAACTCCAATTACCTGCTCCCCCCTCTAGAGAACTGTAAATTATGTAACCTATGTGTTGGGTCATTTTTAACTTCTCTCAAGGCTGATCTGTTAAGGTGTGTAGGTGAAAAAAAATTCAGAGAACTGGAATGTTTTAAGTCATCCAGGGCATAGAGAAACCTAAACTCTAGTCCTGGTAGTATTTGTGATACTCCTTTCTTGCTGCTGTAGACTGTTGGTCTGTGACATCCTGACTTTGTAGTCACTGAAGCATCCCATGCTTGGATTTGTCTCCACTTTTCACATCATGCTCTGTGTATCTGTAATTCCCTCTGACTTCATTGAATCGCCCAGAGCTGACTAATCATTGGGGTGGGGGGGATGGTGAAGCATGCATGCATAAGATACAGAGTGAATGTTAGCTTCTATTTTTCTCCTTCTTCTGCTGATCATAATATCCTCTGCTTTAGCTGTGGTATGTGACTGTCTGATAAAGTAAGGCTGTATTGAGATAGGCACTGCTTCGCTCTTCATTTCACTGATATAGAACATGGAATCTGTTTCATGCTGCAAGGCACACAAATGTTTACAGATTACATATTCTTTGCAGTATTTACAGATTATGGCCTGTGATTGTTCGAAAAGTACAGGCCCAATGTATTATATATCTTATTTAATTGGGCACTATGAAGTCTTCCAGTTGGTAATTGAGTAGGGTTGCCACCTGGCCGGTATTTTACCCGCAGGTCAGTAAAAAACTGGCTTGACCCCAATGTTAAGTCTATGGAGGTTGTTGCATCGCCTGTATTTTTTTTGAAGGAAAGGTGGCAACCCTAGCTAATAGTCATGCAGAATTTCATGAGCTTAAATTTGCTTTATTTTAAAGCTTCTAAATTTTGGAAATCATCAGAACACATCGTTAATGAAGGGACAAAACTGCATTGCTGAGGGGGCAACAGTTTGAACAATGTTAGTGTGGCAGCTCTGCTGTACTTTAGAACTAAAACATTGGTCAAGAATATGTTTTGTTTAATTGTCTGGTAGTGAAAAGGTGTATTTATGAATGTTAGGGTGTGTGTGTTTAGTTTTTTTTCTATTTTAGTAATCACTGCTAGCCTTTTTAACTAAAATAGGTTGGGTTTTCTCTGCATACCTGAGAAACCTGCATCGCTAACACCCTAATGTTCCCCCCTCCTTATACAAATATACACCCCTTTCTAAGGAAAACAACTTTAATAAGGAAGATTAGTTCTACAAATATTCTGACCAAATATATTTTTAATCCAATAGATTTATTAATGTGGTGGTTGGTGATGTGGAACATAAGACTGGATTGGCCTGGAAATCCAATCAAGAGCCGCCACTTCTAAAAAAAAAAAACAAAAAAAAAAAAAACCTTTTAGGGAGAGAACATTATTGATTCCTAGGCACTGAGGGTTACTGTTGGCTGCAGTTATCACTGAGAGAGTCTGCCAGTTTCAACCACAGCTTGACAGTTGTTCTGGATACAAACCTATGACAGAGGTGCCACTGGAACCTCTAAGATGGCATGTGTCTACAGTGTAACCATCATTTATGGAGGACCCAGTGATGGTCTATGATTATGCATGGTCCAATAATAGCAGGGGCAAAGTCTGGGGGGGGGGAGGGGGGGGGTTTGAGCAGCAGGGGCTGCGTCTGGGGGGCAGGCAGCTGTGTTGGGGATGCATGAACTATGTCTGGGGGGCAGATGGCTGTGTTGGGGATGCATGAACTATGTCTGGGAGACAGGTGGCTGTGTGGGGGATACATGGGCTATGTCTGGGTGGGGGTGCATTGGCTGTGTCTGGGGGACAGGTGGCTGTGTGGGGGGGATGCATTGGCTACGTCTGGGGTGCAGGTGTCTGTGTGGGGGGATGCATTGGCTACGTCTGGGGGGCAGATTGGCAAATAAATAAAATAAAGACGAGGTAATCTTCAGGCTTTTTTTTTTTTTTTGCTAAATCAATATTCAAAATTTGGGGGGTCGTCTTATAATGAGGGTCGTCTTATATTCAAGCAAATACAGTAATTTAGGTTGAAAAGGAGACTTCCGTCCATTAACCCTTCTACCTATCATTACTGCTTTTGAATAAGCTAGTTTTTTTTTATTGAGCTACAGTTATGGTGTTAAATAGCAGTACGCTGACTCATAGGTATGATAGTCATTTAAACACATAACGTGACAGGCACATCAATTGTTGCTAAGGGGTTAATGTTTTTTCATTTTTCATGAAAAGAAAGTCTTTTGGGCAAACTAGATAGGCCGAATGGTACTTATCTGCCAACACATTCTATTTTTCTAAGTTTCTATGACCTTTTATGTATTGTTTGTTTGCTTGGGAAACAAGTGTTTTCATAACCTACCACTTCCTAACACAAAAAAAACCCATATCTTTTCTTAAAGCCCATTAAAAGTGAATGGAAAATAATAGCTTGTTAACAAGTGTATGTAACAGAAGAATGTTTTTATTCTTCTGCACCTACCAAAACTTGTTAAATATCACAGAACATGCAAAGGACTGCAGAAACACCAATAAGGTGTCCCATTGTTTGATTCCATTTCTAGGTGAGGTTAATGGTCCCAAGGAGTAGCTTCTAGACCAGTGGTAGGTAACCTTCGGAGCTCTAGATGTGGTGTGTGTGTGTTTATGTGTGTGTGTGTGTGTCTGTGTGTGTGTGTGTGTGTGTATATTTCTTGTTGATGTTCCAGCATTATGGGAGATGTAGTGTTCACAACATCTGGAGTGCCGAAGGTTGCCTACCCCCTTTGTTTTTCCATGGAAGCAGCTTCTATAACCTAAGGGAGCCTCTTTTTTTTTTTTTGTTCTTTCAGGCTCTAAGAATTCAGCTGGGTCTCTGAAAAGCAAAAGCATCGGGAAGCTAGATAGGGATTGAAGTCATATTATGAAACTGGTCCCCAATAGTTATTGATATATGTACCTGCATTTACAAAGGTTGGGCCATTTTCCTCACAATGTTTGTTACACATTACTGTAAAGTGTGGTGTTTTGGAAATCCCAGTGAAGTTACACCAGGGCTTGACAAATTTATCTGTGTTTTAGGAGCCAGCTAAAAAATCTAGGAGCCAGACAATGGCACATAAACACAAACACACACAGTCACACACAGACACATAGCCTGTCACATATACATACAGAATAAAGGATCCTTTATTCTGATTTTGGAGGACTAGGGTGAAAGTCCTCACCGTGCACCCTCCACTTCTGAGTGTAAAACCTGTTACACCTTGTTTTTCTACATATACATACAAACACACACATACACATCCAGTCACATGCATACACACCACACATCTGGACATATATACACACAAACACATCCAGTCACACATATATATATATATATACACACACATCCACACACATCCAGTCACACATATATATATATATATACACATCCACACACATCGAGTCACATATATATATATATATATATACACACCCACACACATACAGTCACACATATATATTTATACACACAAACACATCCAGGCAGACACATACACAAAACAGTTTCCGTTGCAGCCCGGTGGCACAGAGCAGCTTCCCTGCTATGCTCCCCGGTAATCAGCACTATAATGCGGTGCGCGAGGGGGCGGAGCAGGAAGTCTGTGCAGCCGGTGCACTCACTCTGCTCCCTCGCGCACTGCTGCTTGAAAAGAAGAAAGGGCACCACGCGGGGCTCACGATACCCGGGCGCCAGGTCTAATTTACACCATTATTGAAAAAGCAAATATTCCATCAAATTGAAAGAAAATATTTCATTTGTGCAGCTTCAATTTACTATCTTTTCTTCAAAACATATTTATGCTTTTAACTTGGCTTTTTTGGATATTGTTTGAAAAGCATTTCTCTTCATACAGAAATTATTTCCCAGTTGTAAATGTTTTTCTATACAAGGAAATGCCAGTAGTCATATATCCCAATAGCATGGGTAAATAAAAATAATTCAAACCAGGGGACACACGTCATGGTAGACATTAAATCCAAGTATTAGGTGTTTGAGTCAAATAGTAAAAAAAATCAATGCTTTATTACAAGATAAGTAAAATCCTCACAGCATGAGGGAGGAAACTGTCTCACGCATTTGTCTCCATAGAAACCATATAAATAAACAAATGCTTAACCCTTAATGAAATTAAACCTTTTTTTTATTTTTTATTCCCATTCTCTGTTTATCCCAAAAGGGGCATTGAGCCCATCTTAAAAATCCAAAAGGACCTCTTTATTGAAGGAACTGTCTAGTGTCCAAAATACATCTTCCAAATATTAATGCATATTAATGTGCTTTCAAAGTACTTTAAAATGCATGTCTGATATTTTGCATTGCTTAAAATATAAAATACTTACAGCTAGAAGAAATTGTGAAATTACAGCAGTTTGCAAGAAACAAGGACTGCCCACACTAGGTGAGTAAAAGGCATTTCCTTTTTTTGCTGCAGGAACCAATGAGAATAATGCCATTCATATGAATGGAATATCCCGTCTCTCTATTGATGTCATCAGAAAATGTGTTGCACTGTTAAGAGATCCTACTGTGTACAAGAGCAAGGTCAACCATAGGCCACTCAATAGACTTAATTTCAGGAGGACAGGAAGGTACTATATGAAACAAAACTTTATATCCTTAGTGTCTACAGAATCAGTGCTGCCACACCTGCAGTAAACATGCAGAGTAATCACTAGTCAGGGCTTGAGTCAAATATTAAAAATGTGATTTATACAGAATGCCTGCATCAAATCATACAGGGATAAAAGCCTGTGCATTATACAAGCAGTGATTTCTTTTTTATCTTGCACCAAAGTGAGTTTGGGGACTAGACTGTCCCTTTTAAGCAGCATTCTGACATTGCCTCCCCTTACCCCATGTTACATCTTCAATACCCATACATGAGAAATGTTGAGCATCACACCCAGGTTTGAAAATAGTGATTAATTGGTGACTTGGGATTATTACACTTAATGTCTGAGAAAAGCTCTGTTATCCATTCTAAGTGCTCTATGTATTGAATCATAAATTTCATACAAGTGATTAAATAGATCACCTGCTAAGTGTTGCAATTTGTGTAGGTTTTAATTTCCTAATCACAGTTCTTGCTAGTTGAATGGAACAGTTTTTATATTTATTTACGTATTTTGTATTTGAGTTTTACTTCCACAAGGGTACATGCCCACTGTAACCAACCAGGCACGTCCCTTTTTTTATTGGTGGTCTGCCATGGTGGGGTTTTTGGATCCTGCCTGTCTGTCTTTTGTACAAGCACTTGTAACTTCATTCGAAAATTCTTTCTTTATCTGGTTAATTTCATCCTAAAAATATATGCTCGTATTACACTTTGAATTATGTCTTCTATTGATGTGTTTTTTTTTGGTTTTATTCTTGATCTATGTATTTGAGAATATTCTATATATTCATTTAAGAGTTAACCACATATTTGTTTCTATGGAGACACCTGAAGGGAAGTGGTTTTAACTCAGTCTAGGTGATCCCCAATGCTTTGAATAGCTGACCTTTTCCCTTTGTAGTCAGTCTAGGATTAAGCCTTTTTTTAATGGTGAAATGCGTGAGTCTGTTTCTTCCCTCATGCTGTCATTACTTTACTTATTTTTTAATAAAGCATTTTTGTGTTTTTTTTTTTGTTTGAATTTTTTTTATTGTTATATTGGAATTTTTTTTTCTGCTGTGTTTTGGACCTTTTTTCTGTTCACTTTCGGCAAAGGTTTTGATCTTTCTAATTTTCATTCACCATCCCCCTCGACAAAAAAATGTAAATTTATAGCAAATAATAAATTGTGTGTTTTATTGCCTTTTTAAATGTTTTTACATTTTTGTAGTTTTCTTGGGTGGGACCGATGATCCTATATATGTTGGCTACAAATTAGGAATAAAACACCATAAAATTAATAAAAAAATATTGGAGTTCGATTCATAAAATAATTAACACAATTACATTATCCATTAAAGAAGTCTTACATATTGCAATCGAAAATAAAAGATGTGAATTGGTTTTTAGACAAAACTAAAAAATATTAATTTGTATCATGAGTGGGCAATGTGGGAAGAGGACATAGTAAAAAAAAAAATAAAAAAAGTACAGTCTAGGGTGAAGGCCCCTAGTCGATCATGATTTTTTTTAAAAATTGTTATTTTTAGTCTTTTAAAACTCAATAAAAAATAATTTGAGGACAAAGTACAAATGCCACTTTTCACACCAACAGCACATTCAGCTTCCCATAAAAATAACAAATAAAAATAATAATAATGTGGTATTGCATAAATTGTGGTTGGGTCTGTTGCAGTTCATGAAACTTTGAGGAGCTGGGGTTCCCCATAAAGGAAAGCTCTGCTTAGTCCACATAACACAACCCCAGAAAAATGTAACTGACAAAGCAGACTATGCGCCGCAATGGAGACTTCCATGCTGCCTCTGCAGCAAGCTTTTTTTTTTTTTTCTCCTCATTGGTCAGATTAAGGCATAAGCCTTCCTCTGCAGTCCTCGAGGCTCCTATTTTACCGGGGCGGTGGGCTGCAGCCCCTAAAGCCCATGGCTTAATCCGGCCCTGCTTGTAAGGGGTGTGATAATCTGCAGGTATTTAGCAGAGACCCTATGTTGTGCCACTTTAGTATTCTGTGTAATGGACTAGCTTTTAGCTCCGGATATGAACGTCTTGGGACCAAGCAACTCTCTAGTTGATGATTTAGATCCAGAGCTGAGAAAAGATAATTCAGGCAGCATACACTTCATGCTTCAGGAAATGTATGTTTCTTGTGGAATATTTAGAAACTGGTTTCGTCGGAAGTGCATTTGTCACAATTGAATTTATGTGGTGGCTGATTCTACAACCTGCCATCTTGCACATTACAGTAGGCATTACATTCAGGTTATCTTAATTAACAAGCAATATTTTACCAAACTAATCCCCTATTGCTGTTAATCCTTCTAACGTATGCCTTATTAAAGATCCTGCAATGGCATACATCAAGAAACTCTTCGAAGGAAGTACTGTATGTATGTGTTTTATAGGTGTAGTTGGTGTATATTCGCTATAATGTAGAAGTGGGTGGACTGGCTTACTTTTCCTGTCCTTTTTCTATTTTTTTCTTTTGGTTTATTCAATGCACCAGTGATCTCAGGATTTGCTTTGCTGAGAGGAGAAGCAAACCATAATATGCTACATCCCATGAAGTTCACTGCTCCTTTAATGTATTTTCTTGGGCTGTTTTTTTTTTTTTTTTAAATCTCAATAGTCTGCAAAGGTGTACAATTGTAATGTCTTTTTAACATGGTGGTCACAAAATAAGCATATATTGTATGATGCCCGGAACATTAACCACTTGTTTTACTTTAACATCCTATGTGAATAAAAAAAAAAGGCTTTTGGAAGAGTGACATGTCAGGACTTCAGTCCATTTAACTAATGGAATGTTTTAGTGTCTGGAAGGATCACTTGCTAGGATGCAGCACAGACACATCTCTTTTTAATGCAGTGGAATAAAACCTCCATCTATAAAGTCGGATAAGGCAAAAATTCCTCCTTGAAGCCACCCATGACTGATGGTTTTGATTAAAATGACTTTATTGCCCTACTAAGGAATATGGTTTGGCTCAGGAATTGCTTTATATGGAAAAAACAAATGATCCATCAGATAGATAATTGAGTGTTTTTCTTTGCATGGGGAATATTAAAATAATCCATTAATCTAATGATGTGTGAATGTATATCACTCAGACCAATGTCTTCCCAGCCCTGGAGCATTTAAAGGGACAATAATGGCCTTATTGGCTTTTTTCTCTCCATTCTGTTTTTAAGGTGGTTTTTATGGTCAAATCCAGTCCCATACAGAAGGTTTGAAAAATGGGTATATGAATAAAGACACATTATGGGACAAAGTTGATAAATTGAGGCAGTGATGAAGGGAATGGTTTTGTTGGATATTTAGACATGCAGCACAAAATATATATATTTTTAATTGTTCCAATAGACCTTCTTAAAATGTAGAATGGCTGTGTACTTTGTGCACTGATTTGCTGTGTAATATGTTGAAAAGGAAAATGATTGGAAGAATAAAATAGAAGTTTTTGAAAACCATTGCTAACCAATTGAATAAACCTGTAGATTGTTCCACTTCTGCAACTTTGTGCTTAAATACCAATGTGTCAGCTCAACTGATAAATGAGTTGATGCTTATTCACCTGTGGTCATGTTGATTTAGGTGATGATTCTCAGTTCCAGCTGCAGTTGTGTAACAGTGCAACTATAAATGAAACTTTAATAAACCTTTTGAATACTTTGTGAGTACTTGGTACTCATCCTTCTAAAATGACTAAGGTGCTTTCTTGATGGAACTGCTCAGGCAGAGGTTACCATAATAGATCAAACACAAAGTATTCGGGTTACCGTTTGCATGCAAATATTGCTGTTTTTAGTATAAATTTAAGGATTTACTTAACCTTGGTGTGGCTTGCCTTTGAAACTTCTTCTTGTGCAGGCAAATATTTTGGTAGAAAGTGTTGTTCACCTGTTACTTTTAACCGCAGAGTTATCGGTAGCCAGGGACACAATGGCACAGACCCAATCAGAGTCTTAATAGGCCCTGTGGGTCCCTGCCCAAAAATTGTGAGACCTTCCAACGTCACCTGTTGCGTCAGTCTACTCAAAGTGGCCTCATCTGACAGGTGAGATCCCAGCACAGCTCTTCGCTGGGAACCTCCATGAGCTGTTAAACGCAGGACGTTCTATGCCGTCTTCTGGTACCAAAAAAACAAAAACAAAATAGGCATAGAACATCCAATTTTACCTTTTTTTGGTTGGTTGGCTGGCCTGTGTCATTTTGATGGAAGCAGATTTGCTGCAATTTTAAACCATGGCAAACTAAATAGCAAAGGTGGGAGGCACAAATAATCAGTCTTTTTCATGGTATTGAAAATACAGATTAATTTATATAGTCCCAATCCTTTTAATTCAAACTGCAATCTTCTGTATGTGTTATGTGAAGACTTGTTATATGCAAATCATTCTGTGGACTGTCTCGTACACCACCCCTTCAAACTTGACTATAGTGACTAAAAGAACAATGATGGAATTCAATAAATGTTTTTTTTTTCTTTCTTCCTTTTAATTGTGGTGACCACTTTTCTTTCGAGTATCACTAATGCGTTTAAAAAAAATTATACATCAGCAAGAGTCCTGAGAAGTTTCACTGGTGGTTGAATCTTGCACCCATTCTGGAAAGTTATGTCTGAGACGTTTCACCCTGCCCAGGACTTCTTCAGTTTTTTCTAATCAGTTTTTATTGATACTTTTTGCAAATATAGGGGGGGATGAAAAGGGGGTACAGAAAGAAGAAAAAAGGTGAGGGGAAGGGAGGCAAGGGGAGGGGGACATACAGTAATGCTTCTGGTGCAGCAGGGCCACAGAGGTTCCGTAACTGGAACACTATTTGGAAAATAAGAAAAACAAATAAACAAGAATTATAAGGATCTCAATTTTACACTCCTTTTTATTTGCCAATCTCAATTGCCTCAATTTTTCCCTGCTGTGTGTAAATGCTATGGTCAAACTCACCACATACACCCGAAAATATATCCAGTTCCGATATCTATAAACCGAATAATTTCGCCACTAGAATGAGACTTGTATTTATCGGACAAAGTTTTCATTTGCTGAAAATTCAGCTTTTGTTCACCTTACAAAATAACAATCTGCCCTCATTACGGTTAAAATTCGATATGGCGAAACTTTCGCTGAAGTTTACTCTAACTCATTATACATTCTTGTCATTATTATGGTGGCTGCACCTAATTGAGGAGCATTTATAGCGATGACTGAACAAAACAATTTCTTTACATCAAATATTGTCTCATCCTAACATAGTGTTCTTTATATAGCTGGCAGACCTCTGAGTTGCACTTTTAGAAAAATACTGCTCAGAAAGTAATCCATGGAATACTTCATTGAAATATCTACATAAAAATTTACTTGTGAATGTGAAATATATCCTGATAAAATTGACTGGTTAAGTGGAAGAGAAAAAGTTAATATTATAAATGTAAATAATGATGATGATAAGATAATCCTTATTCTAAAAGTAAATAAACGTTTTAATAAAAATGATATAATGGGAAAAAAATGAACAAATAATGATAAAATAATATAGCAATCTAAATGGAAATCTTTCAGAATTGTGACCCATAAATGCTCTTTAAATGTGAGCTACGTCAGAGAGAAAAAAAAGTGAGCTACGCCAGGCTGGAAAAATCTGAAATTACCTTTTTTAACAAAAAAAAAAAAAAAGTGGGAAGACCTAGTAATTCATGCATGGTCAATTTGTGGAATACAACTGTCCTGTATTTTTTTTTTTTTTTCTTTCTTTCTACAGGTTTCCATGTAAACATGCAAAAAATGTACTCCAAAAGTGTTCTAACGGCATGACATGACTTCATCTCTACGGACTAAATAACTTGGACTCTGTGTCTCATATAGCTACAATTGCATATATTCTTCAGCGTTATGACTGGGTTTAACTCCAGGGCAACCTATCTTCCGGACCTCACTTGCAAAGTGCAACTTAAAAAAAAAATAAAAAAAGTTTTATTGTAACACTGTGTCTTGTGGTATCTGAGGATGCATAATGTTTGACTCAACCACTAAACCTGAGTGTCATTGGAAAGAGAAATATTGTGGTAATAAGAGGAACCACTACATTTCCTGTGAATTTGGGTTTGACCTGTTACAAGGCCACATTAAACTTGTCCCCAAACACTGACCCACAAAGAAAACAAATCTGTGTGCTTGTCTGGCCCAGAGAGGGAATTTATTGTTTGTTTTTGCTGTGTGAAGCTTTTACAGTTCAAGTGACACAGAGGCCATTGAAACAATGAACCTTTCCTTGCAATAAAATGACATATCCCCCCATCAGGGATGTTATGTATTTTAAAGGTCAATTCTTGCTGGTGGAACTTTGGCAGAGTGAAATTGGTCTCACTAGGGCTCTGATATCTAATGGCTTTAGGATTTTGGAAAGCGTGCTGCTAGAGGTTTCCATCAATTGCAATGTCCTGCTGCAATGTCTTTTTCATAGCTACAAAAAAAAATCACTATTTGATGTAGGATGACCACCTTGTCAGAATGTTTGGAACACCATAGGGGTTGTGATTTTAATCAGCCATATTAAAGTTACCTCTCAATATTGTTCGTATACTGTGCATGTAGATATAAAAACAGATCTGTACATAGTATCAGAATTATAAGCAATTGTAAAAGTTAAGAGAATATGTCTCTGTGGTTTGACATCAATTGTACAAATAACCTACTTTTTAATTACATTACAGTAACATTTATTTATGCAGCTCCAACAATTTACATAGCTGTAGGTACAGAGCATAGAAGGGGATTACATACTAAGTTAGACTAGTTTAGTAGCTTACAATCTGCATATGCAGGGACAAATAAAGACCATCAACTGGTCTATACCTTTCATTTTGTGTGTCATATACCTCTGTTGCTGTAATATGGCCACACTGACTTTTCTTTTTCTTCTCTAGTCCAACGTATAAACCAGTGATACATGGATATCTACAGCCTGGTATTAATTTGTTGGTGTTCTGTCGGTCTTTGTGCCTTGTCTTTGTTAAAAGAACTTCAGAATGGAGACATCACTTTTTGTATGTGATGAAAAGGAGATAGTGGGATGGGAACACGTGTTAAACACTGTGAAAGCATACTGTAAAACCGATAACCCGATTAATAGGGATGGCCTCTATTATAGTGTAAAACATAAGTGTCAATAATACCTTGGTCTGTGAAAGACCCAGAGAAACAATGTCCTATACATATAGCACTTGGGCCCCAATATGTAGGCATTGGTGCAAATTAAAGAGGTCTTCCAGCAAATTCCAACCGCACACCTGCCTGAGTAGTCCAGCCCTGTAGCTATCTATCGAAGCTTCAAAATCTGAGTGGCTGTAAAGGCATTCACACATCACGCCTTCGGAATCTCCTCCACAACCAACACAAGCGACCATGTTGTTCATTGTTGGTCCCTCCACAATGCCACAGCCCTCTCAATACCATTCTGGATACCTAGGTTCCAGAGACCAGTCTGGTCCAGGTGCACCCTGTCCTCTCTATAGATGCTCTCCTCCACACCTTCCAATTCTGGGTACTTAATCATCATGCTGCCATTGAAATGCTACAAATCTGGATATTGTTTTATTTATCTTTTTAGTTTTAGAATTGGGGTTCGGGGGGTTAATTTATTGGGGGCTGTGCGTTTATAAGTGCTGACAGTTCAGCGCTTACATAGCCATGATGAAGCGGCTGCATTCATCTTCACTGCTGACAGTTCATCGTTCAAACTGACGCGGTGAAGCAGCCGCAAAGAAGTGTCCTAGAGCCCCCACATTTGGGCCATTGGTGTGTTGGTTTAAGTTACTTGTTGGAAACCAAGGTTTTTAAGATATTCCAAAACTAGGGACAAGAGAACGCACGACACACATTGGGGTTGGCTATTACAAGCCTAGCAATGGTGGACTTGTGTTAATTATTACCTACATGCATTATCTAGTTCTCTACAAAGGTGATTTAGGTATGGATATTGCTTACAATTCACTTGATTTGTGGTGCATGACCCAAGAGGGCTTTTGTTGCCATGAATGAAAGATTGAGTAATTATAATATTGAAAAGGAAGTAGATGGCTTAATGAATAGCTCCATCTTTACAAAGCATATCTACTGCTGTTCAACTAATGGATTGTGACGTAATTACTCTGTTTGTTTGCTAGGAGACAAGAAATCTCTCTCAGGTTCTACCCTTGTTGTTCAGTTCCTCTCAATGAGAAAAGAGCAAGGTTTGTAGATCCAGCTGAGGAAAGGTTGCAAACCGTAATTTATAAAGCAGATATGACCTTAAACAGCCAGCACTCCATGTTTGTTTGACACGCTATGGAACATGCTCATAAGAACACGGACAGGAAAACCGCATCAGACAGCTGAGTTAATACAGTTCAATCACAGCTATTTTGTATGCAACTGCTTCTGTATTTTTTGTATGCACACCGTTTAAGTTTCCGCAAGACTGAAATTCTCTGTAATCACCTGATACAATAAAAGCCAATTTGGTTCCAGTTGCTTATATTACACTACAATAGCCAGTAGCAGAATCCATTATAGCTTTGTAACGTAATCCTAACATTCTGCAGATGAGATTGCTTTACAAATTACCATGAGCCTAGAGTAGCGGTAGTCTCCTCCTTGCCATGTTGATTTCTATTTATCCTCCTTCCCTTCTACCTTTTTTGTTCTTAATTTTTGACTAAGAGGCCTCGGTGCTTTGACTGATGCTGATCTACCTTAAATGGTGAGGAGGAAATGTGGGTAACATGTAGCCCTAATAAAGATAAAAAAAAAAAAAAAAAACCTCTTCTCTATCATTTCACTTTTGGGGAGGTTTGAGTGCTGACAATATAAAAATAGGGACTTTAGAAATTGCTGGTTACAAATGCATTAAATTGGTTATAAAGTGGTATTGTGATAAAAATTGTACTTAGACGTCCAATTAAATAATTGTGGTAATTTTATACAAGTGTAGTTCATTTTGTCAAAGTGGTACTCGTTTCCCTAACATTTTTTAGTAAAAAAAAAAAAAAAACTATAGTGATCACCATACGGTGTCTGTGCCTTCCTGCTCCCTTACAATATCTGTTCAAGAGCATTTCAAGAACCAGACCTGTTTATATTAGCATGTTAATGGCAGTACACTTGTCCTATTAATTCTGTGTATCAACAGGACTATTTCTCTGTCCCTACTGACTTCCGCTCAACATGGTTCTTGAAGCACTACTAATCTGAAGTATCCCTGAAGGGATTCCCTGACTAATTCTTTAACTTGCTGTGATTTAAAGCTGATAATTATCTATTAACAAATCCATGTTTCTCACTTGTAGCATATATTGCATAATACAGCTGCATGTGTGTTCACATGGACATTATAGAACCCATTGTAAAATGTCATGACAGTTTTCATGAATAAACACACAGGCAGCTCAGCACGGGTACAGTGAAGTTTTAATCTGAAAAAATTGGCAACGTTTCGACCTGTAAGGTCTTTGCCAAGCTATACACACAACTCAATAAAGTGCAAATTTATAGCATGTAATAATCACAAACGGCGTGGATCAATTAAAGAAGATTCAATGATTTAAAGTGACACTGTGCAACAAGGTGATACAATGTTTAAAGTAACAGTGTGCCTCAACACAATAATCAGCATTTCATACAATATATAGCCTTGTTAACTGTATAAATCTTTATGCAATAATGGGAATAAAAAGTGACATAATGAAGGGGAAATAGTTTCCAAATAAAGTGATATATATATTCAGGAATGTGTAATATTTAAAAACCACAATCTCATCAAATCCGGGTCTAGTATAGATATTACATTTATACATTCTGTGGATTACATTTTACAACATTAATCACAATATTCCTAGAATGATACTAGAATTCTGTAAACACAGCTGTTCCCGTAAAGGAGGCGAGTACTGGAGAAGTGGGAGGAGGGTGGCATATTATTGGGCAAATTGGCTGGGGCATATTAAATGGCAAAATAATACTGGCATATTATTGGGCAAATTGGCTGGGGCATATTAAATGGCAAAATAATACTGGCATATTATTGGGAAAATTTCTTGGAGCATATTACCGTATTTGCTCGATTATAAGACGACCCCCCCAAATTTGTACATTCCTTTAGGAAAAAAAACTAAAAGCCTGATTATAAAACTACCCTATAGGAAAAAAGTTTAACTTGTATATATGTAAATTGCTTTTTAATATTTAATAAAAAATGTATATTATACAAATGCATTTCTTGTTTTTATTTGCTTTTATGTGCCAATGCGGTCTCTCTCCCGCTCCCCCAGCTGTCTCCCCCCCCCCCAGCGTTGTCTCTCTCCCCCCAAAACTTCTCTCTTGTCTCTATCTATCCCCCCTCCTCTTTTCTCTCTGTCCCCCTCCCTCCCCTTGTCTGTGTCTCCCCCCCCCCCTTTGTCTGTCTGTGTCCTCCCCCCCTTCCCCTCTCTTTCTCTTTCTCCCCCCCCCCTCCCCTTGTCTGTCTGTGTCCTCTGTCCACCCCCCTCCCCCTTACCTGGTTTTGTTCCCTGGTGGCTAGTGGGGGTAGCCGGGGGATGTCTGCACGATACGTGCAGCCATCCTCCATGCTGCCCGACACGGCAGTCTATTATGACGGACAGCTGGTCCGTCATAATAGACTGCCGTGTCGGGCAGCATGGAGGATGGCTGCACGTATCGTGCACACATGCCCCAGCTGCCCGATTCTCCCTGGTTGCTAGTGGGACAGCAGAGGATGTCTGCGCGATGAGCGCAGATCTCCCCTGCTGCCGCCCGGCACGATCGCCGCGACTTCTGTGACGAAAGCGGAAGTACCGGCTTCTTCATAGAAGCCCCGGCGGTCGTGCCGGGCGGAAGCAGGGGAGTCTGCGCTCATCGCGCAGACATCCCCTGTTAGAGAGGGGGATCCAGGTCCCCTGCAGCTCTGCTAGGGACCTGGATCCATGTTTTATAATCTGACCTCAATTTGAGGTCAGATTATAAGAAGACCTCGAATGTAAGACGAGGAGGATTTTTCACAGCATTTGCTCTGAAAAAAACCTTGTCTTATATTCGAGCAAATGCGGTAAATGACAAAATAATACTGGCATATTATTGGGGAAAATTGGCTGGGGCATATTAAATGGAAAAATAATACTGGCATACTAATGGGCAAATGTGGTTTTTATTTAGGACTTTTTTTTTTTAAAGGACAAATTCTTATTTATTTATTTTTCTACTTTGGTTACTTCATTGTCCTCTCTGGCGTGCAAGTACAATGTCCTATATTTTAAATAGCTGGAGAAATAGCAGGTCTGGGCAGGAAGGTCAGAGGGTTTTTAAAAAAAAAATATTTAAAATCTTTTTAATGCTTAACAAGTTTAAAACATGACCACTTCTCTCCTTTGCGATATTTAGCTAATCTCCACAGTTCTTCCAGCTGCTTTGCTCACCCTAATGCAGCTTATGCTAATAGGCACAGACATTTCCTGAAAAAAACATTTACACCAGCAACACTAACCCTTCTTTTGGTCCTCTGTGCAATCTCCTTCTGAGCAGCACTGACTCTGAGATGAGCTGTTCAGCATCAGTAGAGTAGGAGGGGCGTGTCAGTGTTTTGAAGGACAAACCCCAAATTAAAGAAATCTACTGTTTTCCTTTAGTCTTTGTCTTTATTTATAAAAGTGAATTTTAATGGAAAATTCTGGAGTGTACGCAAGTGCCCTTTCTGGAGCAAATATAGCATTTGCTTTAGTAGAAATGGAGGCAATTTCTATCTCTTTATGGATCAATAAATTAAATGTGTAATCTTAGGAATGTCATCTGACATGTACTGCTCTTCAGCATGCCCTAAAGCACTGATGTCCAGCTGGTGGCTCATGGGCCTTCAGTGGTTTTTGGACGGGTTCTATCCTGGCTAAAAAAAAACAAATAACGTGTGGGTTTCTTACAAATTTTATAATATCCAGCTTTCCATATTAAGAACCGTTGGTATAAAGCAGTGGTTTTCAACTTTTTTTTATCCCTTCCGGAACCCCTGCATAAAAAAACTGACCACTAAAGGTGGCTTTACACTGGTGCCTTATAGACGTCTATGCTAATTGTCATTTTGGTGTGCCAGACAGTGCATACAGAATGATATGCTGCTGGACCGGCCATGCTCATAAGGGATCTTAATAATCTGTAATGCATAATATGGCAAATGGGCAGTAACTTGCCTTTGCTGGCACGCCTGGAATCTTCTGGACTGTAGGCACGCAGGGCGAGAGGCCTGTAAGTTACACTGCATCACACAAGGCAGGAGACTAGGGAAGGAGCACTATGCTCAGCACCATGCCCATCATAATTTCAAGTAAATAATAATGTGGCTGGGTGTGTGCATGCTTAAACTGCAGAGTTCAGGGAATCCCTACCTATATCTTGTGGAACCCCAATTGAGAAATTCTGGTCTGAAGTATAGAAGCCTGCACATAGTTGTGAATGTTTAAGGTAATATCAAGTATGGAGAACTCAGTGACTTAGTGTGATTATTTGTTTCCTACTAATACCTAAGATTAGAGAAGATTATGTAATAATAATGTATGTGTCTGCTTGATGTCCTGAAAGAGTTAACAAGTGTGTCTGAAACCTAACCAAGGGTTATCAGATTGGCATCTTGAAGCAGGAATTCTGCTACCTGTAGGTGATCATTGTTTTATTGTGTGTGTGTGTGTGTGTGTGTGTTTGTTTATGTATATATTTTAGATATTTTTTTTTTTCTTATATGCATCACCTAATAATTCTGTGTACAACTGTCAAACTTTTTTTAAATTTTGGCATGTTAAAAACATTGTGATCTTTTAACCAAAACATGTAATTCAGACTGGGCTGCTAGTTGGCTTCTTTAAATGTTTCATATGTGACAAGTGTCCCATCAAAGTGGTACTGTAAACATTACACATGATATATAGCTCTCCGTGCCCACTGATATTCGGACAAACTTTTTAATGCCTGAGAAATGGGGCCTGATAGCTTGTCTTGAAAGCTTACAATTTAATTGTTACCCAATATAACTATTGTCTTAACTTGCTTCCTGCTTATTCAAAGCCAGCCCTTCACAATCCATTTACTTACTGCTGCTGTTGGGAAATAGTTTTTTCAGGGGTTAAGATGCTCTTGTTAAGTCTGTGTTTTTAGCATGCTGGTTTGCAGTCAGAATCCATTAGCACTGCACATTTTCACATGGGAAGTGTTAACTGCCAACATTTTAGAAATAGTAGTGCTGTAAACTACCTTTTTATCTGTATTTAGGAGTAAGCAGCATTTATTTATATCCAGACTAACTGTTGCGTTGGTGCTTCCTCTGAGCTTGGGTTATTCATTCTAGCTGTGAGTCAAATATACTTCATAGAAACCACAGTATTGAATACTTTTTTTAGGGTGTCTAGTTATGGAGGCTGTTTTTTGTTTGTTTTTTTACTTGGATTTTTATTTTTTTCCCATTGAAATCGATACAAGATGGCACAGACTATGACGTATTAAAGCAATAATTAATCCTGAAACCCAGTCACCGCCCCAAGCGCCAGACTTATTGTTTAAATGTAACATCGGACTGCATTGTCCAGGCAATGATAAGTTCATTAATTGATCCCTTGCTCTAGATGAACCACATTAAACCAATCAGATAATAAAAATCCACCAGTCAACACACTGACACAAGTAATGATCCAGTCTATTTGTTTTATTCTTCTACAGGCAATTTTTTTTTACACCACCCTCTTTTGGACTGCATCACTGATAAGCCCCAATATCAGTCCTATTTTATCACTCCTTTTTTTGAACCTGAGCTCCCCCTCCCCGCCGTCATCTTAAAGAAAATCACTGAGAAGAACCAATGTGATTACTACCAATTTCTATAGTGCGTTAGTGTTAAGTGATCTTTCCACATCACATATCTATTATGAATCCAAGTTTGTCCATTTAATCACAATCCTGCTGCTCTGTTTCCTGTGTTTGTTCATACCCTTCCCCAGTTCATAACCCTATTTTGATACACTTTTATATACCCCATTTCATCCCAAAACTGCTCCTCCTATTTTTTTCCTGTTTTTTGTAATGCATCCCAGATATTATACCTCTTCGCAGAAGTTTTCTCCTACATTCCTTTGTGTGACTACCTCTATTCTCTTTACAACTCTTTCATGCACTTCCTCTATGGTAATTGATCATTTCCTGGTAGGTCTCCTACATGTCAGCACCATGTAGATATGTCTTTTTAATAGTAGTCCTAAAAAAATTCCCTATTTTCCCCATACGCACAGACTTCCCCCCTCGCGCTGCAAAAAAAGCTTGCTGTCTGTGCAATACGCACAGACTTCCCCCCTTGCGCTGCAAAAAACGGATAGCGGCGGCAAGGGGAACATTAGGGTAACGGCACCCGGGCGCCAGGCTCAATTTCCAGGTCGCCATGGCGCCCGGGGTTTGTTGAGCCCTGATTTATATAATAATAATTAAATTAAACTTTTATATATATATAATCATAATGTAATAAAACATTGTTTGCCATGGTAATTAATATGCTATAATGGAATATTTAATATTATTTATTATAAATATGCTATTACAGCATAAATGATACAATTACCATGTGAATCCACACCTCCTGTACTAAAATACACACTCACATACACCACAATAAAAGTTGTATACTTGTGTGTGTACATTATCATATAATTTTATACACCAACATAACTGCTCTTGTGGTAAAACAATACTGCTAATGTCATGCCAGCTCTTACCATGATGTACCTATGTGTAATACAGTACCATTTACAAATGGTGGAGTCAATAATACCCATGATAAATGGTTCTGTTTATCCACCTTTTTTGTTTTGAATTCTACCAGGCAGGTAGAACCAAACCAAATACTCACCCATCAGATTGTCAAAACAGGGAAGACTGCACAGAACAAGTTTCCACTGCTTCAGAGACCAATGGCTGAGGAGACGCTTGCCATTGTACTTGGTGATGTACTTTGAGGCGTGGATGCAGCTGCTCCGCCATGGAAACCCATTCCATGAACCTGCCACACAGTTTTTGTGCGGATATTAATTCAAGTAGAAGTTTGGAACACTCTAGCTATGGAATCAGCAGAAAATCTGTGACTTTTATGCGCCTCAGCACTCTGTGTCCCTGATTTGTGACTTTACGTGATCTTCCACTTTGTTGCTGCTCTTCCTAAACACTTACACTTTCCAATAAAACCCACTTACACTTGACCGTGAAATATATCTAGTAGTGATGACATTTATTGCAAAGGTGGCATCTGATCACTGTAAAATGCTTAAATTCACTGAGCTCTTCAGAAGGACCCATTTAGTTCCCCAATTGTTTGTAAATGCCGGCTGCATGGCTAGGTGCTTAATTTTATACCCCTATGGAAGTTGGACTGAGTTGAAACACCTGTATTCAGTAATTAGGTGGCGTGTCCCAATACTTTTTTTCCATATAGTGTATTTTAACAGGATTTATACTTTTTTTTTTTTTTTTTTTTTAAACGGCGACATGTGTAGCTTTGTTTTGTGTGTACTGAATTTAAAAATGAAAGTGATGTATACATTATCAGAATTGCAAGCAAATGTATAGATTAACACTGGGCGTTACAGTACAAAGAATGTGTAAGTGTTTTAAAAATAAATATATTTATACATCTTTTGGACATTATTGGACAAATCTACTCTTAATCTGTGTAATCAGAGTCCTGCATTTCCTAGTCTGACCACATACACTTGGGAAACCCTTATTTAAGACACATGGAATTGTTCAGATAAACACACCTGAACCTTCTGATAAAGAGTGTCTTAACATAGGATAATATATTTTTTTAAATGTTTTGAATAAAAAATATAAATATATATCTATATATAAATGCCCCCTCAATTGAGTGCCTCAGTCTTAAAGACACAGTACCTACACATACATACCAGTGTTATGAAGGGTTAATCTGCAAAGTGTGATGTCTGACCCTTTTTTTTTTAATGTTTTTTGTGGTCTTTACAGATAGATAATTCAAGGTGTAGTAACGTTTTTCTTCACTTTGACAGAGCCTGTCATGTTCCTCTTAATCACTCTGAGAGCCGCATTCAGATCACTGGAATGTTGTGAATTACCCACTCTAAATGTATACAGTGTTGCTGTTGCTAGCATTTAATCAGAGTTCCTATTTCAATACCAGTACTGAAGTGGAAGACTTCAAGTAGTCTCTTACAAACACGTGAGCCCGCAATCAGTTTGTGTTTTGCACCTCTTACAATCCAAGAGGATTATTTGTTGGTCTGTTTTTACTGTGACAATTGCTCTCTGTTCTAGTGAAGTTCCGTGATGGAGTTGGCGTTATTATATTCCTCTCTACAAGATGGTAAAAAGCCAACAATAATTTGACAGGTAGAAAAGCACTATAAATATCACTGAAATGCTTTACAAATACAAATGTAAAACTGAGATTTGACAGACAAGCTGACAGAAACTCTGATAAGAGTAGGTTTGTAATGGGCTTTCTTGTGGTCTGTAATTATGGTGCATCTGAGCAAGGCAAAATACTTGCGAATGTGTTAAGAATCATGATCCCTATACTAATTCTGGGCACTGATGGGAGCGTTCTGCTGGCTGACCAAATTGTGTGTTGTCTGTTGGGAGCCATTTCCAGTAGTGTGGGCCCTGGTTGGATAAGGCTCTGAAGACCAGGAAGCCAATTTTATAATGTTTTCTTTTTAATGGAAATCAGAGTGGAGAACAGGTGTTAAATGAGTCAGGTTAGCAATTTGGCTGCTGTATTTTGTCAGATGGCTACTCCACTCCATTTAAAGTAACTGGTCATATATATTGTTGGCCAATCTTTATAAATACTTAATTTACAACCCTTGTTTTGTCAGTATTTTTCTCCTGTTTAGTATAATAAGCTATTTTAGTAATCTTGAAGTGACCTTGTCCACCTTTTACTGGAGTTTTTTAAAGGTAATTATTTACTAAACTATATATAAACATTGGCTATGTCCAGGTAAATAAGCCTGCTTATCAATTTGAGAATGAACAAAGTAGAAATGCCTGGTAACCTCACATCACTGTTCATTGCATGAGTGGAATGACCTCCCTTTATGTGAAACTGGCATTGCCCCAAATGATGCACATGTGCAATAGCTATTTAACATGGCAAATTGTTGGGACAATTTTGTGGCTTATTTTTTTTTTTGCAAGTTTCGTAGAGAAGCTGGAACAGTTTGTTGTAGCATGCTGTATAACTTAATTTAGAATGAAGCTCTACCTCATTTGTCAAAGAAAAAAAATCTTGCATGTGTTTTCGGTGAAGCAGCCTTATTGAATAGAGCCAAAAAATGGCTTCTAAACATGATCTCTATTACTTTATTGCCTAAATTAGTTTTGTCATTGGATGTTTATCCTAGGAAGTTGAAATCTAGGCCAATGTCTCCCTTCATCTTATGACCGATGTATAGCGAGGTTGTAAGCTGTATATTTACGTCACCATGGGGTAAACAATATTTCTTATTTGTTCTACAATCCATGATATTTTTGCTTTGTAACATCCGAAATCTGAAAGACTTTTTTTGTGAGCAAATTTGTCTCAAGGTAAGAGGTCTGGATATATTCCAAACTTGGATGCGTCCTGCTCAAATATATTTTGGCAACTTAAAAATACCTTTTAGTTTCACTGAAAAAAAATAATCATGTTGGTGTTTGAGGGAAAGATTTTTTTTCTTTTTGTGGGGAGGGGCTTGTCTTCATAACTGTGTGCACAAGGTGAGGTGCATATATAAACAGTTTGTCGATTAGTGTGGAGAAACTTCACTGACCTGCACACCTCGGAGATGAATTTGAGCACAGACTGCAATCCAGACCTATTTTCAAGACAACCATGTTCAACCTCGCTGCTCTTGTGGCTAGACGTATACAAAGCCTATAGCCTTCCTACAAGAGTGGAGGTTGTTAGAACAGTAGATAGGGACCAGCTTTAGTTGAAAAGTTCACTAAACTCCCCATCCCTGCTTGTACTTTGAATGTAGTCACTTAACTAGTTCACGGTTTTAAACTGAGCCTGAGTATTTTAGGAATAATTACCCATAAATAAGCAAAATAAACCACATGGTGACCTGTCTCTTAAATAGCCAGCAGGTTTTAAAATCTGCATTTGAAGGATAATGCTTACCTGCACAGGCTTACTACTTTTATAGTAAATTAATTTAGTTTTAGAAAATATTTTTTTTAAATATTGGTTGACTCCCTCCACCCGCAAACTTTTGGATCTTGATTTAGGAAAACAGACTAAATATAAGACTACCCTATAGGTACGTTTTATTCATAATTATTCAGACATCCTCCTGATGCCTGTGAGGAGGATACAGGTCCCTGCATCTCTTCAGGGGACCTGTATCTTAGTCTTAGTCAGACCTCTATTTGAAGTCTGATTTTAATAGGCCACCTCAAAAATAAGTTAGGAATCTTTTTTTCAGAGCATTTACAGGACCCCTATAGGGTGGTGTGTGTCTCCCGGAGGTCTGGGAATTTGAGGGTTCTGTGCAGGATCTTAGCTGTTCCAAGGACTGCACCATTTTGGACTGAGTGCTCTTCCAGCTTAGGAGTCACAGCCCTGAGTGCTTCTATCACTACTTGGACCAGTTTGGCCTTCACTTTCCACATCCTCTCTATTTCCTGGTACTTCTCCAACCTCTCATACACCTTCTTCCTGATGTTGCTGTCACTTGGCACCGCTACATCTATCACCATTGTTTGTCTGTCTGGCTCTTTAAGTCCCACAGGATCTTAGCCTTGTTGTTCTCCTTGACCTTCTGTGGAATATTGGGAGGTTTAGTCCATAAACTGATATTCCTGTACACACTGCCAGCTACTTGTTGTGCTGTTCAGTGTATACTGTACTTGCATGCATCTTACACCATGCCACTATGTGTTGTACTGTCTCAGAGGCTTCTTTACACAAAATGTATATCTCTATATCCAAAAATTGGTAGACTAAAGTACAGTATCTGTAAAATAGGTGTAGAGCATGAATGATGCAAATAAAGACAGTGTACTTCACAATCCAGCAATTAACTGTGCAGGAGTGTCCTTTTGGTATGGAAAAATCACTGTAGTGATTTGCTAGTTTTGAGTTCTGTTTGAAATACATGTCCCATTGTGGTTTTTTCCTTTTATATTTAACCATCAGTTGTAACATATTAGCAGCTGAATATTAGTTCCACCTCACTGTGCATTTCATTTCAGAGTTCTTCTCACTCTTTTGTTACTATTGCCCACGTTCTGTGTGCTGTGGATTTCTTATTGTTCTATTTAGAAACTTGATCCACTGCCAATTTCTGCTGGCAAAATTGCCATTATTATCATTAATTCATCAATTGTTGCATTATTTTTAGCTTTTACATCATTTGTCTTAATACCTTGCCTTTTGCTCCTATAGAGCATCTGGCTGTGATGAGAGCAGCAGCATTGCTGGGAGAGTTTAACCTTTTCTTATTCCCCTTTTCAAGCCTGCAGTAAGTGTATTACACATGTACAATGCAAGCCATAAAATCTAGTCAGGCATTCTATCATATGATTAGCTTAGTGCACTACAGAATAATTCAATAGTGTTGGGTCCTAACATTAAGCCTTCCTTTTTTTTATTTTCGCTTCTGTTGATCTTTGAAGGGCTACTCGGACTTAAAAAGTGTACGCTAGCGCCCAGATAAACTCTGCCTTATCTGAGAGGCCGCGCTCAGAGTTAATCTGTATTCTTTAAAAGATACAAGTGTGTTTACTCTGCATTAGTTTTGTTTTTCACTTTTGCTTATATTCAAGAGGCAAAAAAAATCTCTTTGCCACTTTCAGCGAATGAGTTGTCTAGAATACATACAGATAAGTACAGGTTGAGTATCCCTTATCCAAACATTATCCCCCCACATTATATATAACATTTGCTGGGAGTGAAGTCAGGGAGTCCTGATGACACCCATGTCCCCCATGACCTGGGCTTTTAAGCAGCCCAAATGGTTCACAGACCCAGTGCAATAAATTAAAACCTCCCCAAAGGCGGGCAAATTGCCTCTGGACCCACCCAGTAAAAACCGCCTCCTGTGGTGTCTGGGTACATATATAATTTAAAAAACAATTGTGGATCTGCGCTGGACATTTGGAAGGTTTCCCTACACGGGCAAGGTAAAGGAAGAAGAAGCAGGTAGGGATTCATTTTAATTATATTGATCAGCTTTGGGGGGGCCTTTGGGGCGCTTTTGACCGGTCCCCAGACTCCACAGGCAATTATTTTTATTGTGTGGTTCAGGGGCCTTTGGCCACCAGGTCTACTTTATTACCGTATTTGCTCGATTATAAGACGACCCTGATTATAAGACGACCCCCCCCCAAATTTGTACTTTCCTTTAGGAAAAAAACTAAAAGCCTGATTATAAGACTACCCTATAGGAAAAAAGTTTAACTGGTCCGTCATAATAGACTGCCGTGTCTGGCAGCATGGAGGATGTCTGCACGTATCGTGCAGACATCCCCCAGCTGCCCGATTCTCCCTGGTGGCTAGCGGGACAGCAGAGGATGTCTGTGGAAGTACCCGGCTTCTTCACAGAAGTCCCGGCGGTCGTGCCGGGCGGCAGCAGGGGAGTCTGCGCTCATCACGCAGACATCCCCTGCTGTTAGAGAGGGGGATCCAGGTCCCCTGCAGCTCTGCTGGGAACCTGGATCCCTGTCTTATAGTCTGACCTCAATTTGAGGTCAGATTATAAGACGACCTCGAATGTAAGACGAGGGGTATTTTTCAGAGCATTTTCTCTGAAAAAAACCTTGTCTTATATTCGAGCAAATACGGTATATATAGGGCTAGGGCAAATAGTCCTGGCTTACGTTGTACATAGGACTAGCCCTGACCCCCAGTGTATTTTATATGAAGTTGGCGTCACTTGCCCAGCTCCCAGCCCCATTTCTCATGGGTGGGGAAGAGTCATGACTATCTGCCCTGACCCGCTGCCTTTATGTGTAACTGGTGAAGGTGGCAGGGAGCCATTCCCAGCCCTGTTTTTGCTGTGGGGAGTGGTCAGGACTACTTGCCCTGGGCAATAAGTAGGGTTATTTATGGGCCAGTGGCAGAAATGTCAGAAATGCGGCTATCATACCCAAATTCGAAATGTATTCAGGGGTGTTTGTTACATATTGAGTAGCCAAAATTGTCCTGATCCTAAGGCCTCTGCTATGTTTTCAGAATGGCCTGAACAACCAATTTTGAGCCAAATTTAGGTACATTGAGTAGCCACACTCGGGGATTCCTTTGATTCGGCTATTCAACCCGATCAAAATACAATTTGGGATGAATCAGTGCATTTTGAGTATTAACCCTTTTTATCTTTTGTTGTGTTGTCAAAACTACAAGCAAATGTACAGATTAAAAAATACTTGCATCATCCTACAGCATGGCTCCTGAAATGGATATGCAGGCAACTACAAGCCTCAAATCATGACCTCTTCACTCCATAACAATAATAACGCCAGGCAGATGCACATATGTTTTAATGTCCATATTTGTAGCATTTTCCTCTAATACCGTATTTGCTCGATTATAAGACTAGGTTTTTTTCAGAAAAAAAAATCTGAAAACTACCCCTCGTTTTATAATCGAGGTCTTCTTATAATCTGACCTCAAATTGAGGTCAGATTATAAGACATGGATCCAGGTCCCCAGCAGCGCTGCAGGGGACCTGGATCCCCCTCTCTAGCAGCAGGGGATGTCTGCGCAACGAGCGCAGACTCCCCTGCTTCCGCCCGGCACGACCGCCGGGGCTTCTATGAAGAAGCCGGGTATTCCGCTTTCGTCACAGAAGTCCCGGCGAGCGTGCCGGGTGGCAGCAGGGGAGTCTGCGCTCATCGTGCAGACCTCCTCTGCTGCCCCACTAGGCACCAGGGACAATCGGGCAGCTGGGGGATGTCTGCACTATACGTGCAGATATCCTCCATGCTGCCCGACACGGCAGACTATTATGACGGACAGCTGTCCGTCATAATAGACTGCCGTGTCGGGCAGCATGGAGGATGTCTGCACGTATCGTGCAGACATCCCCCGGCTGCCCCCACTAGCCACCAGGGATCAAGGTAAGGGGAAGGGGGGGAGGGGGGCAGAGAGTCAAGGGGAGGGAGGGGGTTAAGAGACAGAGACGAGGGGAGGGAAGGGGTTAAGAGACAGAGACGAGGGGAGGGAAGGGGTTAAGAGACAGAGACAAGGGGAGGGAAGGGGTTAAGAGACAGAGACAAGGGGAGGGAAGGGGTTAAGAGACAGAGACAAGGGGAGGGAAGGGGTTAAGAGACAGAGACAAGGGGAGGGAAGGGGTTAAGAGACAGAGACAAGGGGAGGGAAGGGGTTAAGAGACAGAGACAAGGGGAGGGAAGGGGTTAAGAGACAGAGACAAGGGGAGGGAAGGGGTTAAGAGACAGAGACAAGGGGAGGGAAGGGGTTAAGAGACAGAGACAAGGGGAGGGAAGGGGTTAAGAGACAGAGACAAGGGGAGGGAAGGGGTTAAGAGACAGAGACAAGGGGAGGGAAGGGGTTAAGAGACAGAGACAAGGGGAGGGGGGAGAGAAAAATGGGGGCAAGGGAAAGAGAAAGGCAGCATTGGCACATAAAAAGAAATAAAAACTAGAAATACATTTTTTGATATCATAATTTTTTATTAAAAAAGCAATTTACATGTGAATATATACAAGTTGAACTTTTTTCCTATAGGGTAGTCTTATATTCAGGCTTTTAGTTTTTTTCCTAATGGAATATCC
This sequence comes from Pelodytes ibericus, assembly GCA_036172795.1. Lineage (NCBI taxonomy): Eukaryota > Metazoa > Chordata > Amphibia > Anura > Pelodytidae > Pelodytes > Pelodytes ibericus. Next base: position 128,043,864 of record CM069858.1, on the reverse strand, counting down.
AAAGTTTGGGGGGTCGTCTTATAATCAGGGTCGTCTTATAATTGAGCAAATACGGTACTTTTGCAGCAAAGTAAATATAAAAATACTTTTTTATATAAGTTTCTATAATTTTTGCTGTCACTTTAATGTTTTTATTTTATGGATACATTTAGTAAAATATAAAATGATTTTAGTTTTGAATTTTGTAGTGGTATTTTTTATTTTAATTACATTTTTTAACATTTTTCTCTTCTCTTTTAGTGTCCGCTTAGTTCAGTAAATGATGATCTATTGGGGTTCAAACATTTAAGGAGCGCAAATGAAAACTTTTGGAAAGTTACAAACTTAATTGGTCTTTGCCAGTGTCTTATGTACAAGGGAGTTTGTCCACCCACCTCCTTTTTTTTTTTTTTTTTTTCTTGTGGCGCTTCTCTTGGACATAAACACTCTATTGGGAAGGTTCTCTACTAAATTTATTTCCCAAATCTTCACATTCCTTGACATTTTTTTTATTGTCCCCCCACCCCTATCTTTCAAGGGGTATGCTTAGGTAATTATACAGTGAAACGGTTTTGCTGAACATGGTGACGTGTGGCTCTTGTGTAGGACTTCCCATATGAATTATTCGGGAGTTATGCGTGACACAAGTTGTTTTAAAGCACTCTATGAACTCTTGAGGATATCTTGGACTCACATTGCCCCTTCAAACCAATGGGTGTGTTTGCAAAAATCCTTCAAGGGAATCAGAATGTTTCTTCTCAACTATAAATATAAGTTTGGAATCATAAATAAACTGAAGTGTTTTAAAAGGAGTAACATGTAATCTGTTTAGCATGCAGCCTAGGTGATGGCAAATACATTTATTGTAACTTTCTCTCTCTCCTATCTCTCCTCTCTCTCTCTTCTCTCTCTCTTCTCCTCTCTCTCTCTTTCTCTTTCTTTCCCTCTCTTTCTCTTTCTTTCCCTCTCTCTCTCTTTCTCTCTTTCTCTCTCTTTCTCTCTTTCTCTTTCTTTCTCTCTTTCCCCCTCTTTCTCTCTTTCTTTCTTTCCCTCTCTCTTTCTTTCTTTCCCTCTCTCTTTCTTTCTTTCCCTCTCTCTTTCTTTCTTTCCCCCTCTCTCTTTCTCTCTCTTTCTCTCTTTCTTTCTCTCTTTCTCTCTGAATGGGAAGAGGAAGAGTGCCCGGATAATAGGGCAATGGGTCTTTTCTGTTTATATTGTTGTTGCGGATGCAACACAAACTGTTTAATGGTTCGCATATGATGATTTGTAATCTAAATCTAGGATGAACTAAATTATTCCTAAGAAGAGTCTTTTTGAATGGAAAATTGATACAGGAGGGTTCCTATATGAACCAAATTAACATTGATTTTCTTTCTATATTATATAAGAAAGTATTTCTCCTGTATATTCATCCTCCTAATCAGATAGGAGCTGATGAAGTTGCAAAACACTGAGCTAGTGATTGGAACTTTATTAGATTATTGATAAGTCGTATGAAATAAGAACTGGCAAATCCTGTTTTGGGATAAAGGGAGATTGACCTAAATTCCTATAATTGCCTAAATTGGTTGAAAAATTTGATGTCTTGTAAGGTCTGTTTATGAACCTCACTGAGTGACTAGAAGTATTATCTATATAAGGCTTTAACGGCTGGATACTTAATCTTTCTTAACCCCTTCCCGTCCTTATGACGAGTTAACTCGTCATAAGAGCCGCCGCATTAGCAACCTTATGACGAGTTAACTCGTCATGCAGTCTAGCCGGCGGTGCGCTCCGTGGGCACCGCCAGCTAGTCTGCAACGGGTCCAGGACAAAGCCTTGCATCCGAGGCAAAGCTCCTGCACCCGATCGGTGCATTTCTGGGCATGTGATCGCGGTGATAACATGCAAATTAGATGCAAAGTCAATGTGTTCACACACTGACTTTGCCTCTAATTCACTCTCTGTGCTTCACATTCTTATAGTGAAGCACAGAGGGTGACCTGTAAGTAAAAATAAATTATTTAAATACAGAGGTTAAAAAACAAATGTAAAAAAAAATGAACCCTTTCATTGCTGATCAGTTTTTAACTGTGATCAGTTTCCTTCCACTTTATGGCCCTCATTTAGTTTTATTTTTTTAACAGATTTTTTTATTTTTACAATTTATAAAGTTTTTTTTAATAAATAAAGGTAATTTTAATATATTAATTTAATAAAATGTAACCCCTGCATGCCTGTTGCATGATTTTTACTGATCTGACATCGCACTCTTCAGAGTTTTTTTTCTGTCTTTTTTGTTATGGGGGGGTTTGGGAACCAATATTTTTCTTTTTTATTAGTTAGTTAATTAGGGGGGATAAGTGGGTTAGTGTTGCACTAGTTATGTAGCTTATTATTGGGAAAATAATGGGGAAAAACTTTTTTTTCCTCAAAAAATTCCTCTTTTATATGTATTTTTTAATACTAAAATGTAAATCATTTTTATGTATAGGGTATCAAAATAAAGCTCTAACTGTCCTTTAAAAAAACAACATAAAACTTGTATGGGTACGTTAAATGAGAGAGAGGAAAATTATGTTTCAAAAACCGCGTATTAAAAATTGAAAAAACGCTCTGGTCCTTGGCCCAGGAAAATCCCTGGTCCTTAAAGGGTTAAAATCTAGTGAAGAACCCTTTCAGATAAGCAGTAGGCCGCTGAAATAATGGTGGTATTATAACTAATTTTAGCTTGTCGAGTTAGTTTTGTTCTAGCACTGGGAATAAAAGAGGTGTTGAACATGAAGTGCCTAGAAGTACCTAATAAATGAGCCTACAAGTAATACAAGGTGCGTTTGGTCTGTAAGACAAAAACCTTTTATAGTATATACGAACCTCACTAAGTAAAACAAAAACAAACTTTGTTTAACCCCTTGCCGACAAAGGACGTGCCAGGCACGTCCTGGGAGAAACTCCCTTAACGACAAAGGACGTGCCTGGCACGTCCTGCAGTCAATGAAGCGGTTTTCGCGATCAACGATCGCGAAAACCGCTTTAACAGTGCTGGTCTATTGCCTCGACATTGAGGCAATAGCCAGCACCGAAATTTCTATTTTGGGACCCCCACGATCGCCCACAAGATTGGTCGCAACCAAACCACCAAAATTCTGCCCAGAAGCAATACTACTACACGATACAACATAATCCATGTTTGTTGCAGAACAGAATGTAGTTATGTAGAACTGAAAATTAGGGATCGACCGATTATCGGATTAACCGATATTATTGGCCGATATTCACAGTTTCCTAAACTATCGGTATCGGCATCTAACTTTACCGATAATGCCGATAATATTTGAATGAAGCCGTTTTCGCGATCAACGATCGCGAAAACCGCTTTAACAGTGCTGGTCTATTGCCTCGACATCGAGGCAATAGCCAGCACCGATATTTCTATTTTGGGACCCCCACGATCGCCCCACGGAGCGATCGTGGGGAGCCATATTGACGGAGCATGCTGCTCCGTCAATATGGCTAAGCCCTCTGCCGGTCTGAGCTTTGGAAGTGAAAGTAACTTCACTTCCGTCGCTCTGAATATGCTACTTGACTACCCCTAGTGGTAGTTTAGTATTATTGCAATGGAAAAAATTTAAAATACATATTTCATTAAAAACAGGTTATTTAGCTATATTAGCCTATAGGGTTAAAATTAAATATTTTTTAGCATAAGGGATAGGGTTAAACTTAAATTAAAGTTAAAAAATATTAAGGGATATAATAAGGATTAGAGTTGGGGTTAAATTTAGTGTTAGGGTTACATTTTGGGTTCGGGTTGGGGTCAAAAGATCAATATAGGAAAAAAACAAAAAACACTATTTTTGGTTTTTGCCCCATAACTCGCAAAAAAATACCGAAAAATATGGAAACATGCATATTTTTGAACTCGGGAGAACATTTAGAAACAATTTAGATGGGGTATTTAATGATTATATTTGTGTAAATTATATTTTAGGTCAAAGTTAGAAAAGTGGGTTTTTTTAAATCATCATATTTTATGATTTTTTTTGTAGTAAATTATAAGATATGATGAACATAATGGTATCTAATGAAAGCCCTTCTTATGACGATAAAAACATATAATTTGTGTGGGTACTGTATGTGAGAAAGAATAAAATTACAGCTAAACACAAACACCCTAGAAATGTCAAAACAGCCATTGTCACCAAGGGAAAGTCAAGGTGAAAATGTCTTGTCACTAAGGGGTTAACTATTAAATATGTGAACAATGAAATATTACTATGTCAGATTACTGGACATACAAAAGTATCGCTATTGGCAATCCTAGCAAATTAACTAAATTATAGATTCAATCTTCCAGCAGGACCTGTAGTCGGTGATTTCAAAGGTCTTCTGAAGGAAACCTGTTAACATTCAGCTACAGAGGAAACTGAGAAACCAAATAAAGCCATCATATTTTACTATGCAACTCCAGAACAAAAGAAACCTCCTCCTCCTCCTAAGGCAAACAGATTCACTCTCTGAAATCTGAAGGAAATCATGATTGTAATAAGGACTGTAGCAATAACAAAAAGGGACTTTCGCAAGGAATTGCAGTATAGAAATATAGTTTTAGGGAACAGGCTATGTACAAATTTAGCAGGGACTGCAGTATAGTCCGATACAAAGGTCTTTTAGAGGGCTAGATAGGGGAAGGCCTTAGAGAGGGCAATTTAGCGGTAGTAATTATGCTGTAACCAGATTTTCTCACGAGATGCTGAAAACTTTCCCCTGGCTGGCTGAGTCCTCCAGATTAGGGTTGCCAGTTTCCAGTTAGGACGGAAGTACAATTCAGCTTTAGCAGAGGATCAGTAACAGATAAAGCAGATCTCAGAAATCAGGCATCCAACTTCACTGCTAAAGCCCTGTTTTCAATAAACTACAGGCATTTAACCCCTTAGTGACAAGACATTTTCACCTTGACTTTCCCTTGGTGACAATGGCTGTTTTGACATTTCTAGGGTGTTTGTGTTTAGCTGTAATTTTTTTCTTTCTCACATACAGTACCCACACAAATTATATGTTGTTTTTATCGTCATAAGAAGGGCTTTCATTAGATACCATTTTGTTCATCATATCTTTTAAATTACCCCCAAAAAAATCATAAAATATGATGAAAAATGTAAAAAAAACACACTTTTTCTAACTTTGACCTAAAATATAATTGACACAAATAAAATCATTAAAAAAGACCCCGTCTAAATAGTTTCTAAATGTTCTCCCGAGTTCCAAAATATGCATGTTTCCATATTTTTCGGTATTTTTTTGCGAGTTATGGGGCAAAAACCAAAAAGTGTTTTTTGTTTTTTTCCTATATTGATCTTTTGACCCCAACCCGAACCCAAAATTTAACCCTAACACCAAATTTAACCCCAACTCTAATCCTTATTATATCCCTTAATATTTTTTAACTTTAATTTTAACCCTATCCCTTATGCTAAAAAATATTTAATTTTAACCCTATAGGCTAATATAGCTAAATAACCTGTTTTTAATTAATTAAATATTTATTTTAAATATTTCCCATTGCAATGCTACTAAACTACCACTAGGGGTAGTCAAGTAGCATATTCAGAGCGACGGAAGTGAAGTTACTTTCACTTCCGAAGCTCAGACCGGCAGAGGACTTAGCCATATTGACGGAGCAGCATGCTCCGTCAATATGGCTCCCCACGATCGCTCCGTGGGGTGATCGTGGGGGTCCCGAAATAGAAATTTCGGTGCTGGCTATTGCCTCGATGTCGAGGCAATAGACCAGCACTGTTAAAGCGGTTTTTGCGATCGTTGATCGCGAAAACCGCTTCATTCAATGCAGGACGTGCCAGGCACGTCCTTTGTCGTTAAGGGAGTTTCTCCCAGGACGTGCCTGGCACGTCCTTTGTCGTCAAGGGGTTAACAGGCCAGCAGATGAGAAGAAATACGAACAAAACAAAGGCCACTAGAAGTAAAAGGAGCAATAGAAGCACAAAATTTAGAAATGCATGTGTTAGGTCAGGGTAGAACCCTGACAAAGACAAATATGAACATCTTAAGATTAAAATAAATCTGGTATATTAGAGGCGACAAAGCAGATACAATTTTGACCAACTGAAAAAAACAAAAACGCTAAAAATATAATAAATTAGGGGTGGGGAAAAAAAGACCATTTTAGAGTTGAAACAAATTGCTTAACCCGTTTCATAATTCTATCAGAATCTTTACAACTTAGACACTGATGAGTCATGAGGAAAAAATGAAGTTTGATTTAAAAAGTATTTTATAAATAAGGACTCCCAACCCTGTGCCTGACCTGGAGATTTTGATATCTCCAACAGACCAAACCTAAGTCAATAAGGTAGTGGAAAAACTGCAGTGAAAGAATCTCCTGTCCCATACAAGTTTTCAAAATTTAATTTTTATCAGTTATTTGCTACTGAACATAACCCTTAAGTCTTTTTAACAAAGTAGTAACAGAAAAGCATTTCAGAAAAGAAATGATTTTGGCCAATATTAAGCCCATTTTGAAAATGGAAAGGACAGAACAGACATAACAAAAAAAGTATTGTTCATGTTCACTGATCAATGTGGACACAAATATACTCTTCTGTGTGTACAAACAATTTTAAGTAATGAATACTCAAACTAAATCATATTGATCAGTTGGGCTTTAATCATTCAAGATCCAAAGTAGGGAAGACTTCATGCTGACCCCGCCGTTGGATGTAGATAAAGCCTTTGATGGGATCAGCTGGATTTTTGACATGACATTACAGCCTTTAGCTCAAAGTATCGCACTACAGAAGGGAATAGAAGGCCTTAAGCTGAATGCATCTCAAATAAAGATATCTTTAATTGCAGATGACCTAATACTAACTTTGTAAAACCTTATGTCCTTACTGAAGGCTCTGATGAATGAAACTGAATCCTATTTTTACCCCTCACAATACAAGTTAAATGTGGAAAATACACAAGTCCTCCTAATAAACACTAATCCAGAGACTAGATACTATTTTCAGTGGAGAAAATGATTCATTACGTAGGAGTAAATATAACTTTCTATAAAGAAAATATTGTAATGACCAATCTCTCTCTCTTCTGTTGGTGGAGATTTAAAAACAAACTTAACTATTGGAATCCCTTTTTCATTTCATGGAGTAGAAGATTAAATGTCATTAACTATTATGTCCTTCCTAAAGTTGTATTTGTGTTTAGGTCAAACACCATTGGTTGGGAGACTTCCAAAAGATACTAAACCAATTCATATGGAAAAAGACCCCCAGAGTACCATTTAAAATAATATCTAGAATCCTGCATCAATCTTGACTCCCGTTATACATGGGTTTAAAGATCATTTGAATTCTTAACCATGGCTGTCCATTCTGGATTTAATCTTGGTAAATTACGTTTTCACCTGATTTTATCACTGGAAGTGCTGTTGATTGGACTTTGATATGAAAAATATTTCACTCGTATGCATAAATTGAATATTTCTTATTGTTAAATGGATAATCAATTTTTTGACTTGAATAATGAAAAAAACCCTCCTCCCAATGGATTATAGGTAGTACAGTTGGCATCTATTATGACTGGAGATGGCTGCCATTACCAGCTGGCTGCCATACTAAAAACGTTGTTGCCGGTAACACTGCTTCTTCTAAAGGAGTTATGATTGCTTATTTAAGCTCCCAGCGCAGTGGTTAAGCAACTTTTGGGACATTTTCTGATGAGGGATAGTGCTTTTGTGTTCAGAAAAAGGGTACAAATAAATACAGAAAATATCTGTACATGTGTAGCTGAGGAATTAACTATGGCCTCACATGCCTAAAAAATATCTCTAACAAAGAGGCAAATTCCATTATACAGAAGAAGAGTGCCGGAATTGACTTGATCCTCCTCCTATTGCCTGGAAGTGGGTATCCTGTTTCAGCATGCACCTGTTAAACTCAAATGATTTTAGAGTTTGTCATCTAACCTATATAATAGGGGTACTATCCCAGACCATGCATGCCATTAATCTGAGCAGTATCAAAGCTGAAAGGCCTCTGTGTTATCTACAAATGAACATTTTTTTTTTTTTTTTATCTTTACAGTGAATGTTTCTCCTGGTATTGAACAATGTCCATATACCAGAAGTGCTGTGATTGCAACTCAAGGCACTTATTTATACCGATAAGATTATTTCTACAATAAGATTTGAAAATGCAAGTGCTCAATATTCCAGTAGGGCGAGATGACTTACATATTTCTAATTACTTGATATTCTTTAACACTTAAATGATATTGCATCCCAGTTGCTTGCTTTGTCTATTGTATTTTGGGTTTAGGTATATAATTTTATTTCCTCTTTGATTTAAAAGTACACTCTGGTTTCTTGCCTGAGCAAAGCAGAATCTGTTTAGAGAGGAGATTGATTTCTCTGCCATCAGTTTCTTGGTTTAATTTCAGTGTTCTTTCCGATATAATGAGAAATATAAATCAGAGTGAAGTGGCAATCACATTAGAGGGGCCAAAGGTCAAATAAATGCTGCCTATGTGTATATTGCAACTGTAAAAATAGAATGGTGTACAGTAAAAATGGAAACCACCTTTTACAAACATGAGGTATTAAGCCTCGAGCGTGTAATTTAAATGTGGTAAAGTTTGGAAATAATGAATTCTTCCTTACAAAACACAGTATAAGTAAATACCTTGTCACATTGGTGGGGCAGTGCCATGGAGATTTTGATTTTCCTCAAAGATGATAAAGGTCAGTGCCTGTTTTTTCCTCCTTCCCTGATCGTGAATACCTTTGTTCAAACTAATCATACAATGGTTCAATGGCTCCCGTGTTCTATTAAAGGCATTTTATATAAACGACAGAGAGCAATGCCATTTTATTGTATTTCCTATTTTATTAATATTGAAACAACACAGCACCAACAAGTCACTATTTAGATTATGTATTCTCATTGCAGACCTTGTATGAGAAATGCAGAGGTATGTAAGCAAATAATGCATATGGAAACTCATGATATAGAGTTTCAATGATAACTATGCACAAGACCTGACCACTCCTTCAGAGTCACCAACTCCCAATACTTTCCATCTCTAAGACTGCACTTATAGCAACTGGCATATTGCTATTGATAGTCTACCTTTTTAATTACATCTGCTCCATTCACATTTAATATATGCAGAAGATTGAGTGGAGTTTGTCACCTGGAGATCTTGTATGAGTTATGGGTCTATTCATTTAAATTTGGGAATGGCTCAAGGAGGTCGACTTTCATTTTGTGACCAAGTTAATTTCACCTCCCATTTCTTTCAATGGGGATGATTGGAATGCAGGTGCCGAATTTGAAATCGACCTCCTCGAGCTAGTCTTACATTTTTGTGAATAGACCCATTAGAATAAACTTGCTATAAGCTATAAGCAATGTTTATTCAGAGGACACAGTGGGCACTGCATTCATTTGTCTTAAAGTGAAGCATATAGTTCCACCTATCTTATATTCTGGATGTTGATTTAGTATATGAAATACAATTTATTTTTTACTTTAACACAGTTCAGGGACCTCTAAGTCTGTTGACATCAGAGTGTGTACTTGGCAGGTGAGGGTGGCTACATCTATTTCATGCTCCACTCCGAGAATGTTCGGTCATCAGACAGTAGTGTGGAATCAACCTTTCTGTTGAAATATGTGGTTCTTGGAAATGTTTTTTTTTTTTTTTTTTTTTTAATTCTCCATACACTACTTTCTATATTCAGAATCTATAATGTATGTTCTGAATGCTGTGCAATATGTAGTCTTAGTGCATTGATTTGCTTCAAAAAGCATGCATGAAATTCCAAGGACTCTATGCAGGTTTTTACGAGAACTGTCATAGGATTTGCTATACTGCAAGATTTCTGAATACATAGCAAAAAAATAATTAATGCATGTTGAAATTTTTTTTTATGTAATGGTTTGGAGATCTAGAAATGACTACCATCTTAATATACAAACCCTTCTGCATGGAATCTTTATTTTTATTTTACACATGCCCGAGTACTATTGACTGTTATAGTAAATCATATATTTTGGTTTTGTAAGGTTTAAACTTGGACACCTACTAAAAACGCACGATCCTGCTATTTGGGTGTGCATGATTTTTTTTAAATTTTATTTTCTTCTGTCTTTTTCCAATACAACTCAGACTTGTCTGTCTCCTAGTGTGATCTGAATAGATAAGTCAATCTGTGTTAGATGAACGGCATTTATATGTGTCATACCATTGAGTAAACAAGAACCTCCCCGTTTTTAGCTCAAAATATTTAGGTTTTTCCCCCAATAATATTAAGACCGGCTTAGATGAGCTTTTGTGAACTTGCAGTTCATAATTAAATGTAAACGTGCAAAGTTTCAAGCTTCTATATATATTTATAAATGTCCTAACATTTAAGAGACCGCCATCAATTGATCTTTTTTTTTTTCCCAGCTGTGACTATTCACATTGTTTGTATTGCTTCATATAAAACTACACTGCAGAGAAAGCCTGTGCCATTACAGGTTGCGTTGACACTCACAATTTACTACCAAACATACTACACACACATACACAGACCAATACAGCCCCATAACCAATTACTCTTTTGCACATTCAGTCACATACGCATCGTCGCGCACATTGAAGCTGTGAAGCAGGGGAATACATTGAGTTATTCGCTAGATAGTAAACCCACGGACCACAACTACATTTTTCATGCTACAAGTTTTTATTCTAAATCTCTGAAACAGTCATAACCATTCTTGGTTCCTTCATATAATATGTAACAATTCACACCACTGTAAATGTAAACAGTTAGAAATGATAGAATAGCTTGAACAGCAAGGTTATTCTAAAACATTGCTTCTGTATACTTTGGACCGGGCAAAGTCACAAAGTATATCTAGGGTAACTTCCAGCGTAGCAGATTAGGGTTTTGTCCCAATAAATTTAGTATGGCATCAAATTAGTCCTTAAACATCCCACCCCTCTTCTTCATGCTGTGTTACAAAAGAGGCTGTCGATTTTAGAGAGATGCTAGGTTATACACCCATGCAATAAGATGATTCTTTCAAGAAAATGGGTTGTAGTAGGTGGTTGGGTAGTGTTCCCACACCTGGCACACATTTTACTCATCCACATACTGGCAAGAAATTTCAGAATCCTCATACCATTCTTGATGTACAACATAAGACTGACCTTACAGGAACATATTGAAGGACTGTTTTCAGGTTAATTTAAAAATGGGTAAACCAATCTCCTCTGAAAAGTGTGACTAGTCTGCATCTCACGAATGTGAGATTTGAACTAATGAAAACCTGCTGGAGGAGTGCTTGACACCATCTGTCAGCACTCCATTTTGCCATGCCATGTTATACTATGTGGAAGAAACTTGATTGGTTGATTGTCCTGTTGTAGGAGGAAGTTGGCACCAAACTATGCAAGGGAAGAAGCAGTCAACTGGTATTCTGTCTGAAGTAGTCCACACAATTAGAGGATCTAAACCTTACTGAGCTGTTGTGAGGGCAGCTTGACTGTATGGTACATAAGAAGGGCCCATCAAGCCAATCCAACTTGTGGGAGGTGCTTCAGGATGCATGAGGAATCGCTTCAGATGATATCAACAAATTGACAAACCGAATAATAAGGTCTCCAAGACTGAATTCATAAATCAACAAATTACTTATTTTTCAATGAAAGCAAAGTTTGAAGATCACCATTATTCAAATTATAAATCATCATTGTTATCCTCGTCAATGTATTGACTGTATTTCCTGTTTATTTTGCAACTCATTTGATTGGATGTTTTAATGAAAAACAAGGACATTTCTAAGCGTTTGCAAACTTGAATAGCGGTGTACACGTTCAAAAAGTTACAAACACACTCTCCCTCTGTGTGGGTTACTTGCCTTATGTCTGCAGGCAGGCTGCTGCAGCAGCTTACTCTGAGTTCCGTGAGAAGGAGCTTACTCAGAGTTGAGAAGCTTTCTCTGATTGGCTTAAAGCTCTCATTCCGTGACGCTATTGTTCCAGAATGAGGCTGCCGGGGGGCATAGAGACAGTGATGTTCTGTCTTGGGCAGTCTGGAACATGTGATTACCCTACTTTGCCCTATGCCCCCCTGTACCATGTTCCCTGCTGTGGTGTTTAGTTCATAGTAAAATGAAGTTATGCAAAAATCCATCTGCAGATTGGTTGGCTTCCACAAACTGGAAACCCAAACAGGCAAGTCCTTTTGTAAGAGATACATGTTTCATTGTATGGGTTTGCTAGTTCATCCTCCCACTAGTTATTAGCAACTAAATCAAGGTTGCATTGAAGAAAGTGTTTATGGTGCTACTAAACTGTCACATGTCGCATAATGTCAGCCTAAGACATGTAGGGGATATGGCAGGAGATTGCTCATTTAAGAGGCTTTTTTTTTTCTTTCTTTTTTTACTTTTTAATGGATACTGGCTGATAATCTGTTTTCTAAAAACACTATAGTTACTTGAAATGGAATCAGGCTGGCGAAATGTGCTTTGTTTTGTTGCTTTTTAAAATTGAGGGATTTTTATTGTAGCATGTTACCTTGATTTCCACCACTGCTATAGTGGTTATTGTATTTTTAGCAACAGACTAATTTTTTAAAACTTTGATGTTAATCCAGCTCCAAATTTAGTTGTTGCAAATCAGGTTTACTAAAGAGATTAGAAGGCAGGTGCATAACAGGAGATCCTGAGTTCATTACCCCTTAACGAAAGACAGATTAGTAAAGCTCTTGCAAGAGAATTAGCAGAATTGGAAAACTGCACACAGAACATGTCTGAGTCACACTTGTATCACCCTATTCACTTAATATATATCTTTTCTTGACAGTTATCTATGGTGCCCAGTGAGCTTTATTTTTTTCCCATGCTTCCTGATATTATAAGACTTCGAGGAAGGGCACTGCATTTTGCAAACTGCGATGAAGGAAAAATATCAGGGAATAGTATCAAACAAAGGGTATCCAGACATTGCAGTGTTTTCTACTCCACGTAGGCAGAGAGATTCCATTTTTAAGCATGAAACTTTTGTGTTTGTGGTATTTTTGTTTGGTTTTCACGGCAGAAACAATGGCACGTCATGCATTAAAAAGAGCAAAGACAGCAACCAATGATGTATATTAAACCCCTTCCCTGCCATTGATCACTGCATAAGTAGTGATCTTGCACAGCAGCACAGTTTTTGCTGTCTGTGCATTTATATAAGGGATTAGCTTTTTTTTTTTTTTTTTACTGTAATCAATTACAGTATAACAAAGGCCCCTCTAAGCGATATCCTCCCTTTCCATGGACCACTGCTTACACATTATCAGGTTGCAGAAGCACTGTCCGTAACAGCCGATCTATGGCAAAGGCAGTTTGGGTATTGCTCAAATGAGCATCACTATTTGCCTGGTCAGATCAATAGCTGTAAATATTGATCTGACCAGTTTGGATCTGCTTCCCACAGATCAGATCAGTATTAGTTAGTGATAAAATTGAGACCCATGGGCTTTTATAAAAGCAATTCCATGTGTATTAACATACACATGGAATTCCCTGCCATTTAGCCCCAAACAAGCCGACAAACCTATGCATGGGTGGTATCACTGTACTCAGCAGATGTTGCTGAACACATATTGGTGTGTTTTTTGGCAGTGACCCATACCAGAATCTGATAATTCATACGTGAAGTACTTGAATGTGAATTTTAAAAAAAAAAACCTACAAAAAATGACGACCCCTAAAGTTTGTCAAAAGCTGGTGGTAGAATGACTGAGAGAAAAGTGTTGAAATACCCCCATTTGAAAAACCCTAGGGTGTCTACTTCTCAAAAAAATATGGTTTGATGTGGGTAAATTAAACTGACCGACTTCAGAACAAATTAAGTTAAGTCATGTAAAAATTCGAAATAGGGAAATTTTGAATGCGTACCTCCCAAATGTGGCCTTTTAGCCTCCAAACCTGACTAACCTATGCATGGGTGTTATCACTGCATCCAGGAGATGCTGCTGAACACATATTGGTGTGTTTGGCAGTAACCCATAAGAGGATCTGTCAATTCATGTCTAAAGTACAATGTGTGTGGGGGGAAAAGCAAACCAAAAAATTACTACCTAAAAGTTTGACAAAGGCTGGTGGTAGAATTAGAGCATGGAAAGTGTTAAAATACCATACATTTGCCCGCTTCGAAAATGTCCCAAAGGGAACATGGCTGCATGTTCTCAACATGTCAAAATTCCAAGTTGGAAAACTAAAACACGCACCTCCCAAATGTGGCCTTTTAGCCCCCAAATAACCTGACAAACCTGTGCATGCATGGTATCCCTGTTATCAGGAGATGTTGCTAAACACAGTGTTTGGCAGTAACAAACCCCAACATTTGTGAAGTCATGTCTGAAATACAGTGTGTGTGTGGGGGGGGGAAGGGAGGCAAGGTGAGTGGAACATACAGTAATGGTCCTGGCGCAGATATTGCACATATATACAATTGTAAACCAACCTGGGGGTGGGTGGCAGTTGGTAGTGGGCAGTGGGGGCCAGGGTGGGAGGGGAGAATTGTTCTGTTTTTTGTGTGTGTTTTTTTTTATAGTACATTATATGCTATGATCAAATGTTTTTTTTTAAAGAAAGCCCTTCCTAAAAAAAAAAATATATATATCATAAGTGTGGATACAGTAAATGACAAAGAAGAAAATTACAGCTAAACACAAACCGCACAGAAATGTTAAAATAGAAGCACAAGGGAAAAATACGGTTTAGTGTCCCTTTAAGTTTGTATATAAACACTCATTTATATAATATTTGGCCTGTTTTCTATATTTATTTTTTGTCATCTAGCATCTCTATAAGAATCTGTTTATTTTCAGCTTTTTATGCAGTATTGACAGGTTATGTAAAACATAATGTTGCGGTGGCTTTAGGATGGCAGATGTCTAGTATGAGCAAAGATGTATGTGCTGTCTGCATAATATCCCAACCTCTAATGTTCATTAATATTCAACAAACATACACATACTTCAGGAATAAGCAATCTGTGAGCACATGCCATGTCAGTGGCTCAAGTTTCTTTTCCAGGTTTTCTCTTCTCTTAATCTCCTAAATCCTATCTTTGTGAGCTGATGTAAAATTCAAAAATGTTTTTTAATTTTTCATCTGTAAACATTTGACTACCATTTTTTAAGTGGGACTGATTTTTATTTTTAAAGTTATGTTAAAATTAAGCCTGATATATGGGTAAAATGGCACATACTTTAAAAACATGGGGATGGACTTGTCTGTACCTGGATCCTATACGCTTCAACCTGAAGCATACAGGCTGATCAAATCTGACTTGCATGTGATACTCCAATTTGGGGAAAAAAAGGGATACTGAATTCTCATAAAGGATGCTGAATCTCTCCTCTATCCATTTTCCATTGAAAACATGGGACTCACTGTTTGTTGGTTCTTTCACAGACTACTGCAGCTCATTTGGCTGCGGGTGGTGCACTGATTACTTCCACGCCACATGCTGAGCCTACCCGCAAATCCGCTTGAATCTTGAAAGTGCAGGTTTTTATTTAAAAATAGTTAAAGTACAAGAACGGAGTATAGAAATGTAATGCACTTTACATTTCTAAATATATGAAAATCAAGAAGATACCCAAATCAAGAAGTTATACATTCAGAAAAGAGAAAAATCACAACTTCATATATACTTTATATATAACAAAGATTTCACTTTCTTTCATATTCTAGTACTCTAGATTTCATAGTAAGATTACATGGTAATTTTTCTGTTAGATGGTAAGCTAAGACAAATCAAACTGTGATTGAACCTTTGATTGAACTACATTCAACCACTCGCACTGGTAAGGGTGAGGCCTGGTGAGGGTACCTAAGCAAGAAAACCCTAGAGAGGAACACTAAGCAAAACCATAGAGTGGCTAGATTAACAGGAGTGGACCCTTAAAGCTGTAGAAATTATTTTGTTGCCAGATAGTCTCAGGAGATGCTAACAAAGTTAGCCTGGCTGCTTGAGCCCTCCAGGTTTGGTTTCGCAGTTCCTGGACAGAGTAGAAATTCAGAGCCATTAAAAGCAGTGGATCAGTAGTAGCAGTTCAGTTCAGCTTTAGAAGAGGATCCGGAACAGATGAAGCAGCTCTCTGAAGTCAGTCATCCAACTTCAATGCAGAAGTCTTGTTTGCTATAAACTGCAGGTTTTTAAAGGGGTGTGTGTGTGTGTGTGTTGCACAAGTTAACAAGCCTACCTGACATCAACAGAGTGGAAGAAATATAAACAAAACATAAGGTAGGGCAGTGTCTAGAGGACGAAGGAGGTACATGAGCACAAAAAATAAGACTTTTAAATGCATATGTCATTAGGTCAGGGTAGTACCCTGACAAACTGTTAGGGAAGGAGAGTTCTCTGTGTTTAGAGTTCTTAAATAATATCTTTAAGGAAACTAGTGGCTTCCTACCCTGCCAAATGTGCTCAGAAATAATCATTTGAACCCAAGGTATTTGAATCTTCTCTCAACGTAACAGTTTTAAATAAATAGGTTATCCACGATTCCAAATAGGAATATACTACCTCCATCCTTACCAATCACAAAATTTCCATCCCTCTGCACTTAGACAAACTTTTTTAATTTCAATCATCTTTAGGGAAAGATTTAATTTGATAATTTCCTCCACTTTCATTGTTAATTTTATTCCCAAGTAGTCTATAAAGTTTTGGTCCCAGTCAAGTTTGAACATACCTTTTTTTTTAAAATCTTCTCCAAGTTCTCAGGTGTTAAATTATTCAAAAGTATTTGAGTTTTATTTATCTGTAATTTTTAATATTTATGATTTTCCTTTATTAATTTTATTACACAGGGCATTTACTTTACTAAATCCAACAACGTTAATACGTTGTCTGCATATAATGCAATCCTTCTATCCAATGTGCTCATGCATTCCTTCAAGATCGTAAGATTATTTAATCATATTGGCCAATGGTTCCATGGTCATTATAGCATAGGAGCTAATGGACCAGCCAGACTTGTTCCAGTTACTTATTTGGAGCCAGTTTGATTGCAACAAATACCCTGACACTCTAGTACTTGGTATGGAATACAAGGGCCATAGTTTGGTCCCTAAAAAGGCCCTTGATGCTGAAGGCATCCAAAACGGTATCCAAAAATCTCCAGTTAACCCAATCAAATGCCCTTTTTTTGACATTGAGGGCTATCAGAACAGAACTAGTTTTCTGTAATTTTCCTCGGGTTATCTAATGTGCCCCTTTGTCTTACAAAACTGCATTGATCTCATTGTATTGGATTCAAAATAACCGCTTTTTAACCTCTGACAAAGTTTAAGAATAGATTTCACGCAATGTATTAGTGAAATCGTCCTGTCGTTGGATGCCATTTAAAGAAGCAAAAATGTTTTATTTTTGTTTTTAAAATGGTTAGTGGCTCTATAAGGGAGTAATATTTCCTTGTGCTAAAATCATGCCTTCTTCTGTAGGATTGGCAATATTTCACTTTTACGGTTACAAGATTGCTGCTTCTCTTTGACTTAGTGAAGCTGGTACACCTCGCTGGAGCAATTTAGCTGAGTGGATAGTAATGGGTAATTTATATCTGCCTGGCATGTCGGCAAATCTTTACCCTTGTACTCTCCTTGTGCCTTCACTTTGAGTTTCACTCAACCCTGGCATTATTGCGAATTCCTCTAAATAGCTGTACTTTCCATTTAAAGTCCTGTTTCTTTGGATGACCACCAAGATTGTTTTATGACGTTGCAGAAAAAAATCAAGGGCCTTCAGGAGTATTCTCAAAATGACTGAAACAACATAAAATGACATGGTTATTTCTTAGGCACTGAAGAATATTTCTGTAAATTATTTTCATGTAAACTCTCTTTACGCCAGGTATGTATTGCTGAAAATGGCTGAGCAAGGCGCTTTGTGGAATACAGATTACGATCACGGTTACTGTTAAAATCACAAGCCAGGAGAATATAAAGTTAGTTCACTTTCCAGTTGTGAACAATGTTAGTTGATTTTGTGGGGAAATAACGTTAAAATGCACAGCAGAAGACTAATAATACTAGCCGGTTTATCTAGTAAACGCTCCTTCTGGTACTTTGTAAAGATGGATTAAACCCTTCAGTGGTGTAACTTTGGGTGGGTGGAGAGGCGTAGCGGTGAGCAGGGGACTGGCATATTGACAGCTATTGATATTGTCGCTTTGTTACTAGTGTGTGTGTGTGTGTGTGTGTGTGTGTGTGTGTGTGTAAATGTGGATGCATGTGTATGTGACACTAAGTGTGTGACTGTGTGGATTCATTCCTGAGGGTGGGAACAAACTTGCAAACTTACAGTCGAGAGCATGATGTACTTTCATATCTGTCCTTTAAAATGTGCTTTTAAAATAAATGCATGTTTTTTCCTTTTATGAACAAGAAAACATGGACGCTATGAGGCTAGAATAATGGACGCAGTGCTATGGGACTAGTACACAATTATTTCCAGGGCTCTTTTTCTTTTTTTTTTTATAATCCTCGGCTGAAACGTAAGGGAGTGTTTTTAGTTATGACATTGAAACCCTTCTCAACCACTTTTAATTAGAAATTAATTGTAAGCCAGTTCACTTCTCTCTGATTTCAAAAGGACTTTGGTTGTGTGGCTACTGGCTGGTGCATTTCTTCCCTGGTTGGCTAACTGGATTTATAAAGTTTGCTGGCCTGGTTACGAGAATGCTTTGCTATCTAGGGAACGTACTTGGGTGTGTTGCTGGATTGCAGGGCGAATGGCTCGCTGACCACTTGGTTGGATGATTGAACAGGTGACTAAAGGGGCTGACTAGCTAGGTAACCAGCTTGCTGGGTGGGTGGGGGAGTGAGTGTGGGTGGCAAGAGATTGTGAAAAAACATTCTTCTAGCCATTGTTCTATATATAATTTTATAGAACAATGTTTTTCTTTGATTTACACTATTCTAGCTTTGCATTCTTACAGTTAACTTCTATTTCTAAATTATGTTCACTACACCTTTTGTCATGACTCAGTGCAGTGACACAAGTCCTGGCAGCCCAGTATTCTTCTAATAGGCTGTTCTGTATTGCTGCTGGGTAAAACAGAACATATGGCGTATATTTGTAATGTATCATCTGTCATAAATGCCGTATTCATTTTTAACCAAGTTGTACTTGTTACATAATTATTGATTATTTCTATTTACTTTTTTGCTTGTAAAATAACTCATACCAGTCATATGATTTATTTTGCAGTGGTGCATAAATTTTTTTTTTTTTTTTTACCTAAATATGTGATTTTTCTTGATCCATGCTTAGCTTGATTTCTGAGGAATTTTAACCCCTTCAAAAAAAAAAAAAAAAAAGATAATGGAAAAAATGGTAAACAGATTCTAATTTCTCCTGAGTTCATAAATAACCAATGTTTACATGTTCTGCTTTTTGCTAGTTTCAGAGGTATGATTTTATTGCCAAACACCTCAATATATGTTCAGTAACTTTCCCTGAGTATAGTGCTACCCCACATAGGTTTGTTAGGGTCTTGTGTCAGGTACTAAGCCAACTATGGGATACGGTTATTGCAGCTTTAAAACATGTAATTTTTATGTATTGCTTGCAAACTAAATGAGCCTATGACCAAGAGCCTTTGGGTACAAAACGTGTAAGGGATCCGCTCACAGATTTGGACTCCTTGTACTGCCAGCCTGTATTATTTCACCAAGTTTATTATTAAAGCAACACCCACTCGCCTTGAACAAGCTCTCCACATCCTTTCTCTTCTTTGTTGTTGGCTGAGAGTGATTATAGCCCATTTGAGAGACTTTGTGCTGACCGGGACCTGAGGAGGAATCTTGTGGAACCTACAATGGGCAAGAGACATCATAGCTCTTAGCGTCCCATTACAATTACTATTCACTTTTGTTATTAATGGTGTCTGTTATCAGACATAACTACACAAAGAAGTAACCTTTTACTATAGTAGTCTTCTAGTGCAATGTTATTGAGCAGATACTCATGTATAAAAATGTTTTGAACAATTCATAATTTAATTTGCAATCTCTCAGATTAAAAGTAATGCCGCCATTATCTTCACTATAATAAAATCCATGAGAGATCAGTGTATAGGAAATGAATAAACATATTAACATTTTCTTCATTGCATTTTTTTTTTTGTACACAGGGTTCTTGTACTGTACTTGAACTATACAATACTTTCTATAAAATAAAATAAAAAGTACAGATGTCACAGAGAAAGTGATTGGACACATGCAATAGAAACATAGAAACATAGAATGTGTCGGCAGATAAGAACCATTCAGTCCATCTAGTCTGCTTAATTTTTTTTTTTTTGAGTACTTTTATTAGTCCCCCGTTCCCGGTCTTATAGCTAGGATAGCATTGTGTCTATCCCACACATGCTTAAAATCCTTGACTGTGTTTACCTCTACCACTTCTGCTGGCAGGCTATTCCATACATCCACTACCCTCTCAGTAAAGTAATACTTCCTGATATTACTTTTAAATCGTTGCCCCTCTAATTTAAGACTATGTCCTCTAGTTGTGGTAGTTTTTCTTCTTTTAAATATACTCTTCCTTTACTGTGTTGATTCCCTTTATGTATTTAAATGTTTCTATCATATCCCCCCTGTTACGTCTTTCCTCCAAGCTATACATGTTAAGATGCTTTAACCTTTCCTGGTAAGTTTTATCCTTCAACCCATGAACCAGTTAGTAACCCTTCTCTGAACTTTCTCCAAAGTATCAATATCCTTCTGGAGATACGGTCTCCAGGACTGCGTACAATACTCCAAGTGAGGTCTCACCAGTGCTCTGTACAATGGCATGAGCACTGTAATAATTATCTATATATACTGTATGCCAGGGCTCGACAAACCCCGGGCGCCAGGTCGCCATGGCGACCTGGAAATGGAGCCTGGCGCCCGGGTGCCGTTGCCCTAATGTTCCCCTTGCCGCTGCCATCCGTCTTTTGCAGCGCGAGGGGACAGACCGCAAGCTCCGCCCCCTCGCGCAACACGTGTGTTCGTGTTCAGCCGAAAGAGCCATGAGGATCGGCTGCGGCACGAATGTTCCCCCTCCCCAACAATGAGGTAAGGCAGCAGGGAGGGGAAACATTCGTGCCGCAGCCGATCTTCATGGCTCTTTCGGCTAAGTGCTGGGTTGTCAAGAGACGACACCCAGCACTCAGAAGTTAAGAAGGGAAAAAAAAACTTGTGTATGTTTGAGTTGTATATGTGAAGTGGGGGGGAGGGATGTATATGTGAAGTGTGGGGGGGAGATGTATATGTGAAGGGGGGGTATATATGTGAAGTGTGGGGGGGGGGGAGGTGTATATGTGAAGGGGAGGTATATATGTGTGAAGTGTGGGGGGAGGTGTATATGTGAAGGGGGGGTATATATGTGTAAAGTGTGGGGGGAGGTGTATATGTGAAGGGGGGGAGGGATGTATATGTGGAGGGGGAGTTGTATATGTGAAGGGGGGTATATATGTGTATATGTGAAGGGGGGTATATATGTGTATATGTGAAGTGTGTGTGTATATGTGACGTGGGTTGGTGTGTGTGGGGTGTATATGTGACTAGGGTTGGTGTGTGTGTGTGTTTATGAATTGCGTGTATGTTTGCGTGATTGTCTGGCTCCTAAAATTTTTTGCTGGCTCCTAGAATAAAATTAAATTTGTCAAGCCCTGCTGTATGCTGATGTTATTGTTTCAATATATTGTCAGGGTAGCACAATATTGTATGGGAAATGTTGATATTTGAATAAAATGTTAATGCAGGAAAGAGCAGGACTGTCCTTCTGGATTAATAGAAATTCAGTTGACAATTATAAGTTTACATTAGAATCATCATTTGGTTAAGTTGGATTAAAGTGTTTTTAATTTGCATTTTAGAGACCTCTTTTTATTGCTTATCCTTTTTATTTCACTAATTTTTGGAGCCATGTAAACCTAGTTTAATGTTTTTGGAAGTGTATAGTTTAACATGCCTGCTGCAGAGGACCAGTGAGCCCAAATACCCACTCATGACTTGTTCCAGAGCATATAGGTTAGAATGCATCAATGAAAGGATCAGCAATATTTATACTGGTTTTTATTTACTCAATTTTTTTGAGTTTTGCTTTAGAAAAATATTAAAATACATTTTTTTTATAGGTATATATTATAAAGTCAAAACACCTCAAGTACGAAAATCCTAAAATTGGCAAAATATTTGAATTAGTGAGCAGGAGAGATTTTTGATTAGTGCACTTTTTATTTTACTTTTATAACCACGGTTTGTTGGCAAGTATTAATTATAAAGTCTTAATATTTCTACCTACTAAGATATTCTTCTTTCCTGGCACAGCTTAGCATTCAGTAATTGAAAAGTTGAGCAATATTATGAAGAATGCAGTATGTAGAAAAGATTCTCTAAAAAGGTTTGCTTGGGGAAAAAAATAAGTTTTTTTTTTTTTTTTGCTATCACTGGCTAGACGGTGATAGGTATTCATTTATATTCACATAGATGTGTAGCATTCATTGTTTTCAAGAGCACTGCTTCAAGACTGAAAGCTTAAGTGCTTGGAAAACTTACCCATGGGAACTTATAAAGCTGTTCATCTATCACAAAAAATGTAAACACACATCTGCAACAAAAAACTAATCTTAGATTGCTACACGTAGCTGCAACATGAAGCTGTTGCATTGTCATTTTTCTTTTGGGTATGTCCAAAAGGTAACGAGGAAGCAATTCCTTCTTTCAGTCTATCTTTATCACTGAAAATATAACCAATCATAGCAAGTTTCTGATGTGCATTTCAAACAGGACATGTTGAGGAGAATAACTGCAATGTAACCATGAGACCTATATATATTTACTTGCTTATCTTCATTATTAGTGACTTCAATTTTTTTTTAACATGGCTTTTAAATAAAATGGTTTGTTAGTGAACAACATTTCAGTTGAAAGTCACTGATAAAGCTGTAGGGAGAGGGGAGTTATCCCTAAAGCTTTATAAAGCTGTGATGTAAGATTTATAGTACAAATAAGATATAATTCAAAAAGTTAACCCTGCGTCTGTTAATATTTAAGTATACATTTTGTGTTTTGTTTTTTAATATATAAAGGGGAATCCCTGTGAATGTCAGTTGTGTGTTTTAAAAGGTTATTTTCCTTTTAGCCCTTTTTTGTAAATGAAACCAGTCCAGATGATCTGGGTTTTGTTGCTCTGAGTATTTCTTGCACGGCTGGTGCAAGGATTTTTGCCGCCACCTTGGCTCCGCCCCTTGTGCCTCCCCTTACCCTCACCTACTTATAACAGCTAGACAACCGTGCATCAATCACGCAAACACACACGCAGTCTTGTGCACACATTTACACAGACACACAGACAGTCACACACACACACCGCCATTTTTTTGTTTGTTAAAGAATGTGTCCCCGTGTCTCTCCTCTCCCTTCCCATGTCTATCTTCCTCTCCTATCCCCCCATTGTATGTCTCTTTCCCTTCCCATGTCTGTTGTCTCTCCTCTCAGCACCCATGTCTGTTGTCTGCCCCCCCCCCCCCCCCCCCAATCCCACGTCTGTTCTCCCTCCTCTACCCGCCCCCTTTCATTTAAAAAAAAAAAAAAGACATTTGATGACATTTTTTAAGCTTTGTGCGTTGCTGGGAGCAGCTGGCAGTACCTGCTCTGTGTGTTAAACACGCACAGAGCTTAGATAGTGTGGCTCGCTCTCCTCACTCACACTGATCATTGAGAGCATCGTATTTCTGATGCTCTGAATGAACAATGTGCGCAGGGAGTGGGTTTAACACACAGAGCTAGTACTGCCCGCTGATCCCAGCGACACACAGTGTCATGCCTACCTGGATCGGAGTCCCTATCTGACGCAATCATGCCCCAAACAACATCCACAATGGTGGATACGATACACGCCTCAACCAAGATGGTGGACTCAATCTCCACCATCTGCCTCCTCCAAGATAGCAACCCTGTCATAGCCCGATCAAACTCCAGACACTCCCATATGGGCTTAACAAAACAATCATTCCAGACACCACAGTGGGAGGACAGAACCACACACCCTTCTCCTCCTATTGGTGCATGTTCATCAAGGGGGCGTGGCCTCACAAAGAGTCAGTCCAACTCCATTTCAACGGGATAACCTGTGCTGAATCTCCCACTAATTTAAGTAGAACACACCCTATATAAACCCTCTGCAAAACCATCATTGCTTCCTGATTAATGAAGCTGCCAGTACTCAAGTACTCCTTGCTACTGTGCCTTATCCTCTGTTTATCTGATAGCATGTGTTTTTGACCCCTGCTTGGATACCGACTACGAGTTTGCCGCTGACCCCGACCTCTGCTCCGCCTGACCAAGCCTCCTGCCTCATTCCTGTGTACCTCACCTTTGGATTATTTTTGGTTGCCCTCGTGCACTCTCACCAATCAGCTCACTGTCCCCTTCAGTCCACTCTTCAGTGAGTGAGTGGGTGTTTCAAATTGCACATGTGTGCGGACTATCTCCTGCAGCTGGACTCCTCCATACGATAAGAGATCCTCGCCTGACAAAATCAGGAAGACATCTTTATGGAGTCCGCAGGATTGGCTGACGCCATTACGGCCCTCACACAGCAGCTCACCAATCTCAACCAGACAGTGTGGGATATACAAGCTAATCAAAATCAGCTAAGAGCTCAAGTCCAAGCCCTGCAGCCCATGAATGCCATAGATGCAGCCCCTCATGTCAACCCTCCACAACAACCCGAGGGTGCAGTCTTTGCGCATGAACCTCGAATCTCACTACCTGAAAAATTTGCAGGCGATCGTGCGCAGTACCATAGATTTATCATGGCCTGTCAGGTGCTTTTTTCACTACGACCTAGAACATACTCTACAGACTACATTCGTATACATACAGTCATCTCGCTATTAACAGGTGAACCTCAAGCTTGGGCTCATCACCTAATACGAACCCATAGCCCTATCCTCGAATCTTGGCAATCGTTTTCCAGGGCTTTTGAAGCTATGTATGATGATCCTTACAAAACTGCCACCTCTCAAGTCTCCCTCAGACATCTGAAACAGCGTAAAAGACCTGTCAAGGACTATCACTGAATTCAGAAGCCTGGCTCTTGAAACAGGCTATAATGAAACAGCTTTGATTGAGCAATTCAGATGGGGACTTAACGAGGCTCTTAAGGATGAGCTTGCACGTACAGGAACACCAAGGTCGCTTGAAGCCCTCGTCACACTAGTGATACAACTGGACTGACGCTTCAGACAACGGCGACCGGAGAAAACATTGGAACACAGCACTCCTCAACGCCATTCTCCAATGTATACTCCTTCTCCATCTGTTACAATTTCACCTCTCTCTCCTACGTCTCAAGAGGAGCCTATACAAATCGGTATGGCTCGAGGGCCACTGACCAAAGAGGAACGACTACATTGCAGGCTACACAACCTTTGCCTCTATTGTGGGAAACCAGGTCATGTCATCAAAGATTTTAGAATCAAGCCCAAGCCTTCTGTGGGTAAGCATCCCTATCCTATGCTCTCTGGCTTACCTGTTACTGGCAATATCCAACCTTAATCATCTTACGATATCTTTCCTCCTACAGTGGGATAAACAGCGAATCGCCGTACACGCTATGTTAGACTCAGTTTTCTGGATCAACAGGTGGTGAGACAACATAACATCCCCATCAAGAAAAAACGCAGCCCGCTGCATATAAAATTTAATAGATGGCAGTCCCTTAAAATCTGGTCCTATTGCACATGAGACGATTCCCTTCCTCGTATCTTTTGGAACTGTACATAAAGAATACCTCTGCTTTGACGTTGTGGAATCTCCTCACTTTCCTGCCATTCTGGGTATCCCCTGGCTCAGAAAACACAACCCCTTCATCGATTGGGAGTCAGGGTCTTTGACGTTCAATTCCCCCTACTGCGCCTCTCATTGTAGACCCCAAACAGTATTCATTCCTCTGTTGAGAACCGATCTCCAACACCTGCATATGAATACACCAATTTAGACACCCCTGTTTTACCTCACGAATATTCTTCATATACGTCTTTGAGAAAAAAGGAGCAGACACCCTACCACCTCACCACTCTTTCGATTGTCCTATTGATTTGCTCCCAGGACGGATATACACACTTTCAGAGCCCGAACTAACTGTCTTAAAGGAATATATCGAAGACAACTTGCGTAAAGGTTTTATTCGTCCATCCACCTCCTCAGCAGGTGCCGGTATCTTTTTTGGTGAGAAGAAAGATGGTGGCCTACGTCCCTGCATTGATTATAGAGAATTGAATCAGATTACCATAAAGAATAGATACCCGCTGCCTCTGATTCCTGGTTTACTTGATAGTATGTGTACAGCAAATGTTTTCACCAAAATTGATCTAAGAGGGGCCTATAACCTAGTCAGGATTAGAAAAGGAGATGAAAGGAAGACGGCGTTCAGATCCAGGTACAGGCATTTTGAATATACTGTGATGCCGTTCGGTCTCTGCAATGCACCTGCTACCTTCCAGGCATTTCTGAATGATGTTTTCCGTGACTACCTGGATGATTTCGTTGGTAGTATACCTGGATGATATCCTCATCTTCTCCCCCTCAATTAAAGAACACATACTACATGTAACCCAAGTACTAAGTCGATTTGCGACATCGCCTTTATGCAAATCTGGAAAAAATGTGTGTTCCATGCAGACTCCATCAAATTCCTAGGCTATGTCATCACCCCACACAGTATCTCCATGGATCCTCGTAAGGTGTCTACCATCCTGACTTGGCCACAACCCACCTGTAGAAAAGATGTGCAGCGATTTATTGGATTCTCTAATTTCTATAGAAAATTCATTAGGAATTCTCTTCTGTAGTACGGCCTTTAACTGAACTCACTAGACCAACACAAATATTCCGGTGGTCTTCTCAAGCCCAACTTGTTTTTGATACACTAAAGAACTTGTTTACTACAGCTCCCATCCTTATGCTTCCAGACTCCAACAAACAGTACGTCCTGAAAGTTGATGCCTCAGATTCTGCCACAGGCGCCATCGTTTCCCAAAGGAGAGGAACGAACGTCTATTCCATCCTGTGGCATACCACTCCAAAAAACTCACCACATCCGAACAAAACGACAGCATCGTAGAAAAATAACTTTTGGCTGTCAGAAAAATGGAGACTTCTCCTAGAAGGGGCAAAACACCCTCTCCTAATATTCACTGATCACAAAAACTTAGAAGATCTACGCTCCGCTAAATGATTATGTATCCGCCTCGCAAGATGGTCTCTGTTCTTTTAACGTTTTAACCTAATTATAACTTATAGACCTGGAGCAAAGAAATGGGAAAGCGGACGCCCTCTCCAGAATCTATGAAGATGTAACCAAAGTGTCTCCCTCAGCATCTCCAGTTCTACCTCACAATGTTTTATCGCTTTAACCACCTCATTCTGGGACTTTCTCAAACAAGAAACGTGCAAGGAGAAGTCTCCCATCACAAACACACTAAGCTCACGTGATGGTCTGCTTTTTCGCCTAAACAACATCTATGTACTCCTTGAGCGCTGCATGACCTGCACTCGGCCCTGAGCACAGGTCATGTGGGTCACGTAGTGCTCATGTGACTCCGCTTCTTTTTGTAAGAAGTTAATGCTGCATCAACTTCTGCGTCGAGAGGTCTGATGGGGCTCCGGTGGTGGCAGCTGGCAGAGGATTTTGTGAGGTATCTGAGGGGCTGATCTGAGGTCTGATTAAAAGACTCCCTTGATTTAGAAGACAAGGTAGTTTTTTCAGATACTTATTTCTGGAAAAAAAGTTTGTCTTATAATCAAGCAAATACGGTAATTTAAAATGTGTACCTTAATGGCATAAATATAATGTGGTCACTCTGTCACTTCCACATAACTTGTGGTCAATTTTATTAAATTCACAATGTCACTGAAAGCGTTTGTTACCGCATGAATGCTATAACAGAGATAAAATGCTGACTAGGATGATCAGAAGCCCTTCAGAGTTCTGTGCTTGTTATTGACCTTGGTACATGGAAATGTCACTGGTAATGGCTTATAATAAGTGAAAGCCATATGGAGCAGAAGTAAGATCTAAAGCTTTTTCCATTCATTCAAACTGAATATGCATGGGTCATGAAGAAAAGAGTAAACAGGGCATTTATTCAATCTGGCACAGGATTGCCTTACTGAAGGGGTACTGTACATGTGATAAATGATGTATTAGAAGAGGATCATTTTATGACCATGCAAAAATGAAACCTGATAAAGTTTACATTAGCTTGATGCATTAGAAATATTCTAGGGTGTAAAAACAACATCTAATACATTCAGCATAGCTAGTACAAGACACCTTTGCCACTTTGTTAACAAAAGGGCACATTTCAGTGCTGGCATTGTGTATTGTAATTGGTTTGTGAAATATGAACTCCAAGAAACACCATTTTGTGATCACTGCCAACTCTGAAAATGAAGCGCCTTTTGAAATATTTTTGATTTTGTTTTAAGGTATTTTACTATAAAAGAACTAACATGCTTTGTGTAAGGTATTTGCTCTTGGTTTTGCTCTTGTTTCGCAAGTGGAATGTTCATAACGCACTTTTAAACAAATTAAACCATATTATGTTGAATGGTGTGAGTATCTCAAAGCATATGGTTTGTTGCAATAACATTTGTTTCTATAAGTATTTGTTCATTGTGTGTTTGATTACATTAATGGATGTAAAAGTCTCCAGCACTTTATTTATCCAACTTCCCAAAAGGAAGTAGTTGAACTGCCTTACATTACAAACATGGTAATAACCATCCAGAAAATTGGTTCATACAGGATTTTTTTTTAAATTAATTGTTACATTGGTATTTTTTGACAATGTCCTGTTTTGTGTTTTATACCCATATTGTAAGATGGTTATTATCATGCTTAAATATGGATTCTCCTTATTTCTTCCTTCCCTTCTGTCAGACTCCTTTTAAAACACAGCAAATGTTACTTTGATTTCTTTTGACATCTTTTATAAATATACCACTAAATGTTTGTTTACTTGTTATTTTGGTTGTTCTTTTAGGCTATAAAACGGCAACTGCACAGCTCATTCTTCAATCCAACTACTTTATGGTATTTCTTGTCAAATGCAAAAATATAAAACACGTCCGATGTGTTATTTACATTATCCTATTTTTAAATGAGTTTTTCATGCAGTTCACAATTGATTATCCTTAATGCAGTGTCTGAAATTACTCATGGTTTAAATCAGCCAATTTGCTCATTGGTCATAATAACCACAATATAAGGCTCTACACATTCAGTAACCATGAAATAAATTGTTTGGAGCTGATTCCCTCAGCTAATGTACTAACGTTGGATAATAAGTTCATTATTTTGCCATGTGGTAAAACTAACAGATCTGTGAGCCATTTGCAACATTTTGTAATCTATTTATAAATGATATGAGTCACAAGGTGGGTAGATTGGTTTGGACATGTCTAATAAATAGAATGACCGGTTCAGCATCATGTGTACCTTAGACCTCCCACATACCAACATGCTGGGGCTTGTGAGGAGCTAGAACCCAGCTTGTATACAAGTCGTTCACGCTGTGTGCTACATCTTTTGTCCGATGATACTCTGCCAGCCAATATTCACCAAATGCAACTATTACATAATGAAAGCTGTGATTTAAAAATGACCTGTGATACACCAATTGTACAAATGACCAGTTTATCTTCAGGTAGCTATATAAGCATTAAATATATTGTTTTCCTGGAAATTATATCTATACTATATAATGATAACAATACAAGTTAAGTTATACTTCCCTCTGCCTCCAGTAAGATGGTTACTAAAGTAACTCCATTTAGGTGGGCAAATACAGACTTTCACCCCCCCCCCCCCCCCCCCCACACACACACCTGTTTAAGTTCATCAGTATGTATCCTAACTCCTCTCCATAGTGACCCTTCGTCTGCTTATTTTTAAAGATCCATCATATTCTGCAGTAAAGATGTCGAGGTCTTATTGTTGGTTTAAAGCACAACTGTCCGCAAAAAGTGAAGTTCTGGTTAAAATGCAATGCCTACACTAGATACAATCTTTCAATTAAAGAGAAATGTTTTATGGAAGAATACAAATAAAGTACAGTTTGTTGAGCTCTCTAATTACATAGCTGTATCAGGGGCTGGACATTTGAGGTCAGATCTTCCTTTATCTGACCCAAGATTATAAACATGTCTGATAGAACTATGCAACTAAAGAGGGATTAGTAAAGTAACTTGTGTTCTTTCATTAAAGCATATATATTTAAAATGCCTACACTTGATGCAACCTTTCAATTAAACATAACTTAATTTTTTTGCAGACAATTGTCCTTTTAATAAATATTTTGCATTTTTTTTAGCAAATCATTTAGGCCACTAAATTTATTAAATATTGAACATCGATAACCTTAACCACAGAATTTGAAATAAGTAGTCCACACTCATTTTTATAATGGTAAAAATATTTATAAAATATAGATAAAACAAACAATAATACAAATAACCAATTAAATTTGAAAAGAAAACTAGCAATGAAAAATCCTGCTACCATGTACAGATACTCTCTGAGAACGAATGGCACCAGGAAGGGGTTTACATTTGGGGTGAATTTAATCACCTTTAATCTGCTTGTTTGCCAGAGCAAAGTTAATTTGTATTGTTAGCCTGACTTTTTAATAAGAGACGTCTCACAGACCTTTTGGGATTCATAGCTATACACCTTTTAAAAGCTGTATTGAAATACTTAATTTCTGTGGACCGAAACTGCTTATGAAGTGCTGGTTTTGCTTGTAGGGCTCAATTAAGCAAGGCCTCATGGGTATCCTTTAATGTCATTTGTTTCAATCTGAGTACAGTTATTTGATTTGAGGGGAGAAGAGTCGTGCCAAGTAAACATGTATTTTTATTTTTTTTAAATGCACTCTAATTTATTATTATGGAGATTTTAGTTTAATTTTTAGAAAATATTTTTAATATATTGAATATTAAACTTATTCAGGTGTAATAAAATACATAATACCGTTAACCAT
Organism: Pelodytes ibericus; assembly: GCA_036172795.1. Classification (NCBI taxonomy): domain Eukaryota; kingdom Metazoa; phylum Chordata; class Amphibia; order Anura; family Pelodytidae; genus Pelodytes; species Pelodytes ibericus. The sequence continues at coordinate 128,012,786 of CM069858.1, read as the reverse complement.
TACGTGCACTTGCAGCACAGAAATGGAAGTTAGCAAGTTAATGCTCTCTAACTATCCCTCAAACTATGGTAAAAATAATCCAAATGGCATGGGCCAAACTGTAGTGAATGAGTGCGCGAGGAACTTTAAAACCTTCTCAAAATCCAGTGACTGAATTAGAGTGTTGTTGGCAACTGATGTTTTCATGCTAATCCACAAACAGGTCATCTGTAATCCGAGTGAAGGGCTTGCCAGATGACCGGAGTATTGCAGTTGTGTGCTTCTATGATTTAGGACACTTGGCTGACCTCCAATGCTGTTTTTGTTTTTAATCAGTGTCCTCCTACCATAAGTACTTAATCAGAGTTTAACTCTGTCCAGCTGGCATCTAGCCATTCTAATAGATTAGTTACACATTTATTCACACTTGATGGTGAGTCCTTGCTGCAGGTTAAAAAAGCAAAATCATATGCATAGCCATAAGAAACCATAGTGTGTTACTGTAAACACACACAAACCTATTAATCTTAATAGTGGTTGTATTGTATAGGGCAGTCTTCCTTAGGTTCTATCTCGGACGTGGTCAATGAGATGCCAGCTTTGGGGCATTTTCAGTAGGGATCGACCGATATTGATTTTTTAGAGCCGATACCGATACCGATAACCTGTGAACTTTCAGGCCGATAGCCGATAACTTATACCGATATTTCGTGCATTTTAATTTTTTGGGAAAAAAAAACAATTTCTACACAAATCTGCTGTTAAATGAACATGTTTATTGTTAACATTTAGCTTTTTTTTGTAAATCTTTTTCATTGCTAAATAAAAATAAATAATGCAGCAAAACAATGGTGATATGGTCAAATACAACAAATTGGACCACTTTTTTTATTTATTTTTTTTTAAATAAATATCAGTCAAAAGGTAACAAGAACAACAATGTTCAATTGCACATAGTCCATACTTAGATTAAATCTTGGTAAAATGAGCAGCAATGACATAGGCAATTATATCAAAGGGACACTACAGTAAATATAAGCAAGGCATCAAAACAGCTTAATTAACCCCTTAGTGACAAGACATTTTCACCTTGACTTTCCCTTGGTGACAATGGCTGTTTTGACATTTCTAGGGTGTATGTGTTTAGCTGTAATTTTTTGCTTTCTCACATACAGTACCCACACAAATTATATGTTGTTTTTATCGTCATAAGAAGGGCTTTCATTAGATACCATTATGTTCATCATATCTTATAATTTACTACAAAAAAAATCATAAAATATGATGAAAAATTTAAAAAAACCCACTTTTTCTAACTTTGACCTAAAATATAATTTACACAAATAAAATCATTAAAAAAGACCCCGGCTAAATAGTTTCTAAATGTTGTCCCGAGTTCAAAAATATGCATGTTTCCATATTTTTCGGTATTTTTTTGCGAGTTATGGGGCAAAAACCAAAAATAGTGTTTTTTGGTTTTTTCCTATATTGATCTTTTGACCCCAACCCGAACCCAAAATTTAACCCTAACACTAAATTTAACCCCAACTCTAATCCTTATTATATCCCTTAATATTTTTTAACTTTAATTTAATTTTAACCGTATCCCTTATGCTAAAAAATATTTAATTTTCACCCTATAGGCTAATATAGCTAAATAACCTATTTTTATTTAATTAAATATGTATTTTAATTATTTTACATTGCAATGCTACTAAACTACCACTAGGGGTAGTCAAGTAGCATATTCAGAGCGACGGAAGTGAAGTTACTTTCACTTCCGAAGCTCAGACCGGCAGAGGACTTAGCCATATTGACGGAGCAGCATGCTCCGTCAATATGGCTCCCCACGATCGCTCCGTGGGGCGATCGTGGGGGTCCCAAAATAGAAATATCGGTGCTGGCTATTGCCTCGATGTCGAGGCAATAGACCAGCACTGTTAAAGCGGTTTTCGCGATCGTTGATCGCGAAAACTGCTTCATTCAAATATTATCGGCATTATCGGTAAAGTTAGATGCCGATACCGATAGTTTAGGAAACTGTGAATATCGGCCAATAATATCGGTTAATCCGATAATCGGTCGATCCCTAATTTTCAGTTCTACATAACTACATTCTGTTCTGCAACAAACATGGATTATGTTGTATCGTGTAGTAGTATTGCTTCTGGGCAGAATTTTGGTGGTTTGGTTGCGACCAATCTTGGGGCAGGTCTGCCAGATATGATTGTGGGTTTCCTCTTCATACCACATCTACATCACTTCTTTAAGTCGGGGAATATGTGGTTCTGTAAGGATGGGGTTTCGTATCCGAGAGTGAGTATCTTGGAGCTTAGTGAAGATTAAGCAGCAATGAGTGTAAATGAGTATCTTCTCTCATTGCTTCTATGTGAGAGTTTGTTTAATAAGGTTTCCTACTGTCTCAAACTTGGGGAGGGGTTCACTGTCCTGAGGCAAAATCATATTGTGTGAATATAAGAGAGCTCTGCAGGGAGGGATACTTTGGGAGCACAAAGATTCAGATCTTTTCAACCCTCTGGTACTTGTTTATGAGGTATAAATCTGATATAATGAGAGATGTGTTGGCGATTGAACAACAGTCATGCTTATTGTTAGTGGGCTCATTCATAATTACTCCAAATACATGTAAAAACTAAACGGTCACCTGCAGAGACTCCGTGCTTAGAATCACCCCTGACAACTGAAGAGGCGACCGAAGCCATTAAACAGATCCTACAAGGAAAAGCACAAATGGGTGACCACTACGATACTTTGAAACACATGCAGATAATCTACTACTTATTTCAGAACTCAGCCATATAAGTGTTGAAAAAGTGACATCCCTTATTTTCCATTTTTATGGATTTCTTTAGATTAATACCCTTAACCAAATTTTTACCTGGAAACTGGTCCTTCTTGATTGAATTGAAATTATTATTGGTGGCTTCAGACGATATGCCATTTGAATAGAGCAGCAAATCACTTGGCTTTGTAACTAGTGAAGGTGCAAATTACTGTATAAGTGTTATGGGCATTGTAGATGCAGCATTGCAGGTTTTGTTTTATTTTTCACTTTCCCCATGCTGAAACCTTGATTTATGTGGATGTAAATTTGAATGGATCACAAAGCATGGAGCATCCAAATCCATATATCCATAATGCCTTTTCAACAGAAGATGGATTGTTTATGTAGCAATGTTTATAATATGAGCACAGAAGATTGCTCCATCAGCAGTAAACAGATCAATGATCCATAATGATTTCTGGGCAGTGGCACAGACTTCATGCAGCATGACTGGAATACAATAGCTGACCATTTGTTAACTACTTGGGATGCTGGGAACAAAAAAATGACACTTTAACAATAACTACTAATTAAAAGAGCTGCTATTAAAAAAGAGTAGTGAGTGTCACTGACCTTGGTATAGTGATAAAATGAGCTTTTGCATCTTAAGAAATATCCAAATTAATCCTCTGACCAGCAGCCTCTAGGCTGATTTGGTGTCCAACTGTCAGTTGCTGCTGCACTCGTTTTTTTTAGATTATTCCCCTCATTAGATTTTAATCAGCCCTGATTCTATATTTAGAAGTTTTTAATATTTAAAAAGTAAGTGTAAAACTACTAAAGTAAAAAATCTTACATCATTTTTTGTTATTTAGTGAGTGTGGTTTATTTATGTTACCAATGGCAATATCTACAGATGGCAAAACATATTGGCGCCTACCTTAAGCTGGCAGCACTTGTGTCAAATTGTGTGTCACCAAGAATACAAATAGTGCAAGTACAAGAGGTTGACAAGTGTGCCTGCTCAAGTCACATCACGTACATGGTCAGGTTGCTCATAGAAATATGAAAAGATGACCATGAGTAACACATACAGCAATACATTTAATTAACAAATAAAAGCTCTTACACAAGCCGCTGCCCAGGAACGGACGCAAATCCACTGGTCGCAGTATGAAAAGCACAGTCGCGTGCAATGTGTTTTCATCCTCCTAACCCCAGGAAAAAGCCCTGTTAGGAAGGTGAAACGCGTTGTGTGGGACTGTTCTTTCAGATATACCTAAAAGGATCAGCGCACTCACAAGACATGTTTCTCAAAATTCTGTAAAAATCTATTGAAGGAAGAAAATGCAGATTTGGTCACATTTGATTTGACTAAGTACCAAAGTTCTCCAATATTTGTCCTAACACTATAAATATTTTTTACAGAGTTTATTATCTTCAGATACATTTACTTATTAGGGACCATGGACTTTCCCATTTCACACAAACTGAGACACTCTCTTATATTTTATAAATCCATTTGTATGCTATTAATAGATCACCACTGATGGCACTCATTACAAAATGTTTTCATTTATTTACTAGATGTAGAACTGCATAGGAATATAAAAGGCTATCTAACTACACTCACATTTTGTATTTTCTTTTTCTCTACAGGGGAGCTTTTTCAGAAGTAGTGTTGGCTGACGAGAAGGCAACTGGTAAACTTTTTGCAGTGAAGTGCATTCCAAAGAAGGCATTAAAGGGGAAGGAAAGCAGCATAGAGAATGAAATTGCTGTACTTAGGAAGTAAGTGCTTGTTACTGGTGGCATAATACATAATAGCGGGTGTAGTCTGTTCAAAGTGTGCTCAGTGCTGATTTGTTGTTGTTGTTATAGAATTTTAAGATGTTTTTGATGATACACTAATGTTTGTTAGATGGCCCTAACTTGATGAAGCGGTTTCACAACATTGTAGTCTTCATTTCAAGTTCTGCTGCATTAAGAAGATGCAAATTCAGTGGCCTGCATATATTATGATGTGAACCTACAAATGTTAATTTACACATGACACCAAACTAACTTTAATGTGACTTGTTCCGTTTAACATGTACCTTTTTATTTAGGTTTGTAAGTTTGTTGGGTTTTTGTTTTTTTGGCATGCAAATGCATGCCAGTATTCCTTGGTAATATATTCCATATTCTTGCAATATAAAGCAAAAGTAGAGATTAGATCATTCAAGCTAGTAACTGGCTTTTTTTGTTTGTTTGTTTGTGTGAGGTGACTAAGGGAAGAGTAGTCTGTGATTTCATTGAATATCGCAGACATAATGGAAATGTGCAGTTGGCATCTCCATGTAATTTTGCGATGATGGAGATGCCCATATCTGGAAATACATATCTAAATTATCATGCAGATATCCATTTCCTTTATTCAAGGGAAATTCTGTTACATAGAAACATAGAATGTGTCGCCAGATAAGAACCATTTGGCCTCTCTACTCTGCCCAATTTTCTAAATACTTTTATTAGTCCTTGGCCCTATGTTATATCTAGGATAGACTTGTGCCTATCCCACTATCCCATGCATGATTAAACTTCACTGTGTTTACCTCTACCAATTCCGCTGGAAAGCTGTTCCATACATCCACTACCCACTCATTAAAGTGATACTTCCTGATATTACTTTTAAATCTTTGCTCCTCTAATTTAAGACTGTCCTCTTGTTGTGGTAGTTTTTCTTCTTTTAAATATACTGTGTTTATTCCCTTTATGTATGTACATGTTTCTATAATATCCCCCCTGTTACGTCTTACCTCCAAGCTATATATATTAAGATGCGATAACCTTTCCTGAAGTTTTATCCTTCAACCCATGAACCAGTTAGTAACCCTTCTCTGAACTTTCTCCAAAGTACCAATATCCTTCTGGATATACGGTCTCCAGTACTGCGTACAATATTCCAAGTGAGGTCTCACCAATGCTCTGTACAATGGCATGAGCACTTTCCTCTTTCTACTGCTATGCAACCAAGCATTCTGCTAGCATTTCCTAATGCTCTATCACATTGTCTACTTACCTACCTTTAAGTCCTCTGACTTAAATAATTCCCTTTTCCTCAGATGCTGAGGTTAGGACAGTATTAAATATTCTATATTCTGCTTTTGGGATTTTACACCCATTGTGGATAATCTTACACTTATCCACATTAAATGTCAGTTTGTCATAGTATTTCCTGATTAAAGTATAATTTAATCATGGTAGAAAATGTGTTGAAAAGAAAAGGGGGGTTTGAGGTACAAGATAACTTCAGGGCAAGTTTAAGTCTCGTATCAAGGAATACATGTAATGTTTTGAAAGGGGCAGTGGATTATGTTATCTATGTTTTACAGGTGTTCAATGTGTGTTTCTTCTGTAGTATTGCATTGAAACTAATTTCCCCACGGCCTCTTTCGTTTTCATGCTTTCTTCCATGAAAGTGTTGTCCTGCCATTACTGTTAAGTCAACCTCTCTGTGGAACTCCACTATTTCAAGGGTCGGGGGCATGGTTTCAGCCAGCTGTGAAGGCTGTTATATAACACAAGGAAGAGGTCCAGGGGACACGGGTAGCGCGGTTTCTATAGCAACAGAAAAAGCTATTACACTTTTTATTTGCGATTTTTAGTAGTTAAGTAAAAATCTGATTCTTCTGTATAGCAGTTTTTATCTAAAATACTCAATTGGATGCTGTAGGTGCAACTGGCCATTTAAGAGTTGTAGCTAGTTGTTTCTTTTTGCCTTTCCTGATATTAAGTTTTCAATTCTATTAGTAAATAGATAAATGGAAACAAATGTTTTTAAAAAAACATAATGAATAAACTTAAACATCTTGTAAAAAATCATCCTGCTTTGAGACACTGAAAAATTTAGGAGGCATGTCTCTTATTGCTCTGGGAAGTGTACATAACGTTGCAGGTGGAGCAGCCATTTATGTGTCGGTTGTGTCAGTTTTCTGGCTTGTCACATAGTTTGCATTTAAACTATATTCTAATTCTAACACAAAGCAACCAATTTTGATTTGTCTTTTATTTGAAATGCGTTTTATCCCTCTGTCTGACACACATTAAAGGACCACTCAGATTTCAAAATGACCTACCAAATTACAGTATAAACCTTTATTTGCATATCAGTATTTTAATATCTATATTGTAAATGTTTAATTGTACTCTCAAATTCAGGTTTGCATCGACTGATCCTCCCACTGTTACCCAGCCATTGGGTGTGGTTTGGGCGGGAAAAAAAAAAACAATAAAATGTGTCAAAAAAAGAGGGGATCAAAGTACTGCAATGATAACTCTATTTTGTAAGGTGCACATACACCATACGAATAGCCTGTACATAGCACTCATTCATCACAGGTCAAATAGACCAGTTTTTTTTTTTTGCAGGACAAATTTATCTTTAAAACATTCCACTGGAGAATAAAGTAAAGGGGTAACCAATTAATAAAGGCGGATATCAGATTGCACGAAGTAGCTTGATTTAATTCATGGATTTCAGTTTGAACACCAGTAAATTATATAGCACTTTGCAAACGTTTTAGGAAGGTGTGGAAAAAATGCTGTAACTTGAGAATGTTTCCAAAAATAGACATGATAATAGTTTTATCAGTTAACAAAATGCAAAGTGAGTGAATCAGAATAAAAATCTAAATCAATATTTGGAGTGCAAAGCCTTTGCTTTCAAAACCACATCAATTCTTCAATGTGCACTTGCAGGCTGAGAGTCCATTTTTGAATCCCACAGCAATGTTTTCAGGCAAGTTTAATCAGGCAAACGACCACTTCCCTCTTGCAGCCCATGTTGCCATTTTGGGTAGCCGATATGGATGCCTAGGATGGCAAATTTTGGGGGGCGGCAGCGACCCCCCAAAAGTGTAAAAAAAAAAAAAAAAACCAAGAAATAAAACGCACAGGCAGCCTGATCACGACGATCGGGCTGCCAGTGCAGTTTTTTTCTTAGGGGACGGAGTGATGACAGGTCATGTGACCTGGCGCTCTGACTTCAGATGCTTGCTGTGTTAAAGTAATTAAAGTAACTGTTCCCTAGATATTGTTTATGCTGTGAATACACAGAACAACATTTTGAAAAATGTAATAGTACATAGGATGGTACTTTGTTAGCAGTGGAAAAACAGGAAAAGTTAGTCTTGTCCCCAAACTGTATGAAGATAAAGATTACTGCTTTTATAGTGCACAGGCTTTTTTTCCAGTGTGATTTGATGCAGGCATTCTGCATAAATCACATTTTTAATATGACTCAAGCCCTCCCCAGTGATTACTCTGCATGTTTACTGCAGGGGCGGCAGTACTGATTATATAGACACTGAAAATATAAAGTTTTGTTTCATTTAGTCACTTCCTGTGCGCCTCAAATTGATTATATTGTGTGGACTCTGAGTGACCTTGCTCTTGTACACAGTAGCATCTCTTAACAGTGCAACACATTGTCTGATGACATCACTAAATAGAAATTCAATTTATTTGAATGAAATTATTCTCATTGGTTCCTGCAGCAAAAGAAAACAAAATGTACTTTTACTCAGCTAGTGTGGGCAGTCCTGGCTTCTTGCAAACTGCTGTCATTTCACAAATTCATCTAGCTGTAATTATTTGATATTTTAAGCAATGCAAAATGTAAAACATGCATTTAAAGTACTTTGAAAGCACACTAATATGCATTAATATTTATTGGCAGAGCTTGATTGCAAGCTTTCAAGACCAAGTTGCTAAGGCCCTTTCTCATGCATGATACATGAATACATTTTCATAACAGAATTTATGTTTATATTTAAATGTCTGTAGTTTTTCCGCTTTATGATATCTCCTTCATATGTAAGTTATACATTTCCCATTAAAATGTTAATTCGCACATCAAACCCCTGGTGATGTCATAAAATAGGAGACACCACAGATGCACTTTATTCTTAAACATCTTATGTATTTTCTTGGCAAATTTGCTAACAATATCTATAGATTATCTTTAATATTTCTTTATTCTCTACTTTCTTAGTAAAAAAAAATGTTGAGGTGATTGAGCCACTTCAAAACACTTTGGGTCCCCTTGGCAAGAAAAGTTCTATTTAAAAAATGTTAAATCTTTATTTTGGTAAAGCATTAATCTTTAACGTAAATAATTTCAGTAAAAGAGGAACACAGATTATAATTTGCTATTGTAATTCTCAAGAAACATTCATTAGTCTATAGTTAATGAGATTCTGATAAGTGATGTTTTAGAGGAAGTACAGAATGTTGCAGCATGCCTTTGAAATATAACTAATGGCTCTGCATTAATTACATGAGAATGCTGCAGACAGAACCTTATTTACCATGTATTCAACAAGCTGGGAACAAGAATACTGCTGTTTTTTTCTGCTGCCCTACAGTCTTCTGTGTTCATTTTGCTATCATCATGATGTACTCACATAGACATTTTGAAGCTTTCAAGCTGTTTTTGTGCTGCTCAACTTCTAAGGTGGTAAACCTATAGATATAGTGAGTTACTGTTCCATTGATGGTAGACAAAATAACCAAAAATGGGCGCAGCATCTATTCAACATTTTATCCGTAACTAGAACACCAATTACCAGAGCATAACAATGTCCTTGCCATAACTAACCATGTGTACCCTCTCCATTGCGCACCCCCACCCCCCACAATCGATAGCCACCACATTAATGGTGACTATTAACTTAAGCCTGACTGACATTAGACCTGGAGAAAATGGGATATTGGTACTGACCTGTTTTTCTCTCTTTATTGACCTTTGGACATTAACCAAACACTAAGCAAGGTCTTAACAGCCACTGATTATGCTTAAATGTCCCTGCCAGACTATTATGACAGATGTAGGCCTCCAGCAATTTGAGGGCTGCACTTTGACGTCCCTGATCTAAACTGATCTCATTCACATTCAGCCCATCACTCAGAAATAAGATGGTGACCTTCTCAAAACCGCTATATCTCAAAAAGTCTCAATAACTTCTGGGGAACAAATGATGACATTAGTGAAATGGACTTGGAGTTGGGCTTGAAATACCGCAAGACTTCTGGAACAATGTTGTTTGGACAAATGAGAACAAAGTGGAAAGGTTTGGCCTTAATGCATAGTCCACGTCTGTGCTAAAATGCTGTTTGGTTTCTGCCAAACACCTTATACCAACTGTAAAGCACTGTGATGGAGCGTTGATTTGGGCTTAATTTGCAGTCACAGGACCTGGGAACCTTGCAGTTATTGAGTTGACCATGAACTCCTCTTTATCACAAAGCGTTCTAGAGTCAAATGGGAGGCCATCGTTCTAACAGGTAAAGCTGCCGAAATGTGATCATGCAGCAGGATACTGATCCCCAGCACAACGGACCCAAAGGGACCAGGAGCATTTTGGAGAATGCATACTTTAGGATACCGATCAACTATGAAAAATCTTCCCAGATCCTCTCCAGCCTCTGAAGAATTATATAAAGGTATAAACAATTTTAAAATCTATTAATAAAGAGATATTGAGAAATTCAGATTACCTCCAAGTCAGCCCTGGAAAATATTGGAAAAACATACAGTCCAAAAAGCTATTTCAAGAACAGTTTTTGTTGGCTTAAAGCAATAACATACTGCATAGAATTATGTTCAGAAACCTCTTTTCTGTATACCTGTACGGGAATTGTATTGATTGACTGGAAATCTCAGTCTGAAGTTTGGAGAGACATTCTGAAGTTTGGAGAGACACTGCTTATACCAGGGGGAAGTGATGCTTGCTTGATTTCACTGTTCAAACAAAATATATTCTTCACATGTACACTACCCCTTTTTCTGCAGTTACATGTGTCATGACCTATTAATATAAAGCCTCTATGCTATGGTCATTACGGGGAATGTGTAAGTGCTTATATTAAACCAAACTGTGCGTTATTTCTTAAAATAAACAGTGTCTCTTTCCTCAGCTGGGACTTGCACTGTAACGTTCTAAAACCAGTTAAAAACCCCTTCCACAGTTCTTGTTTTTTTGCCCTATGTCTGAGAGGTGGAAATGTTGGGAGATATGCAACTGAGCCACTTTTATCTGATGAGCTCACTAGCAGGCACCTGCAATCTCCAAACTCCAAGTCTTTCTACCTCCTCTTAACGGAAGGAAGAAGTTGAACTCTTTTCTGTTCGGGGGTGTGTCGGAGTTTGGATTTGTACCAGGGCCGATCCTAGGGTCACGGGCGCCTGGGTGCAGGATTTTTTGGGCGCCCCCAGGTGGGTGTGGCTATATGATAAACCCCTCCCCTTTACACATGTATGTTCCAGGCATACCAATTTTTCATTATTGGGGTGGGGAGATTCTTGTGGAGATTCTTGTAGATGAAGGACCAACACAAGCTTTTATTTTAAATAAAGATATTTATTTGGCAGTAAAACAGTGTAGTGGTTTTATTTATGTCTATGATGCTCAGCCAGCAACATGGGAGACTTTTTGCTGGCTAGCAGTTTTAACTACAGTTCCCATGATGTCCAACCAGCCAAAGTCTCCCATTAGTCTGGCTGAGCATCATTGAAAAAGAAGTACACAAGGAGCAATAAATAATATTCCACCAAGTCAGTCACTCACGTGTCTCTCTCTTCCCATACCGCCATGTCTTTCTCCCTTTCCACTCATACCCTCATGTATCTCTCTCTCTCTCTCCACTCATACCCTCATGTATCTCTCTCTCTCTCTCTCTCCACTCATACCCTCATATATAACTCTCTCTCCACTCATACCCTCATATATAACTCTCTCTCCACTCATACCCTCATATATAACTCTCTCTCTCTCTCTCTCAACTCATACCCTCATGTATAACTCTCTCTCAACTCATACCCTCATGTATAACTCTCTCTCAACTCATACCCTCATGTATAACTCTCTCTCAACTCATACCCTCATGTATAACTCTCTCTCAACTCATACCCTCATGTATAACTCTCTCTCAACTCCTACCCCATATATTTTTCCATGTCTATCTTTCTGTTCCTCATGCTCCCCATGGTGGTCTTTTTTTCTGCATGTCAGTCTCTCCTTCTATACACCCATGTCTGCTGTCTCTTTCTCTTCATAACTCACATGTATGTCTCTCCCTCCTCATAATCCTGTGTATTTGCCTATTAATATGCCACAGCCAGTTTGCCCATTTATATGCCACTGCCAGTTTGCCCATTAATATGCCACAGATAGTTTTCCCATTAATATGCCACAGATAGCTTGCCCATTAACATACCACAGTTAGTTTATCCAATAATATAGCACAGTTAGTTTGCCCATTAATATACCAGTGTCAGTTTGGCCACTAATATGCCAGTGTCAGTTTGTCCATTAATATGCCACCACCAGTTTTCCCAAGAAAAGCATTACCCCCTCCCCCCATTCCCCAGTACTCACCTTGCTGCTGCTGTTTCGTGTCTCCTCCGCACAGTCTTCCCTCTATGCACACTCAGTGCAGGAGGCGGGAAATAGCCGCCGACTGGATGGGGACTGTCAAGTGGGCAGCGGTGGCCCCTTTAACCGGTTAAAGTTGCCCTGCCTACATACACAGCCCCACTTACGCACAGGGTCATGCATAAATACACACAGTCACACTTACACAGACACACTTAGTCAGGGCCGCCACTAGGAATTTCAAGGCCCCCTACTGAACACATTTTCTGCCCCCCCGCCAATATCTCCCACTCGCCCCACCTACTCTCAAAAGCATGTTATCCCAGTCTAGTGTAATATGGAGGGTGGTTGGGAGCAGTTGGTCAATATGCCAGTAATATTTTGCCCCTCAATATGCCAGTATTTTACAATTTACTGTGCCAATATCTTGCCCCTTAATGTGCCAGTATTTTGTCCCACAATATGCCATTCTTTTGCCATTTAATATGCCATTCTTTTGCCATTTAATATGCCATTCTTTCGCCATTTAATATGCCATTCTTTCGCCACTCAATAGGCCAGTATTTTGCAATTTAATATGCCAATATTTTGCCCTTCAATATGCCATTTAAAATGCCAGCGTTTTGCTTGTTATTTGCACCCTTCCCCAGTACTTACCTCCTTGCTGCTCTGTCTCCTGGTGCTCTGCTCTGTTTAGCAGGTCCCCGGCTGGAGGGGAGCGCTTAACGCTTCCCACACAGCCGCGGACCTGCTAAACACAGGGGATTTTTTTTTTTTCCTGTTGTGACCTGGACCCCTGATGGTGGGCTTGCACTTAGTCACCATTACACACAGACACCCTTATACACACACAGAGCAATACACACAGTCACACTTATGTACACACACTTACACAGACAGTAATACACACATTGACTCACACAGAGAAAAACACATTCACACACACACATAGTGAAACACACATTCACACACTTACATACATTCACACACACAGTGAAACACACATTCACACACACACTTACATACATTCACACACACACACACACAGTGAAACACACATTCACACACACACACACACACTTGCATACATTCACACACACACACACACACAGTGAAACACACATACACACACACACTTACATACATTCACACACACACAGTGAAACACACATTCACACACACACACACTTACATACATTCACACACACACACACAGTGAAACACACAGTGAAACACACACACATACATTTACACACACAGTGAAACACACATTCACACACACACACTTACATACATTCACACACACACACAGTGAAACACACATTCACACACACACTTACATACATTCACACACACAGTGAAACACACACACATACATTTACACACACAGTTAAACACACATTCACACACACACACTTACATTCACACACACACACTTACATTCACACACACACACTTACATACATTCACACACACACTTACATACATTCACACACACACACACACACACAGTGAATACACTGAACACACACACTTACATACATTCACACACACACACTTACATTCACACACACACACTTACATACATTCACACACACACTTACATACATTCACGCACACACACACACACACACACACACACACACACAGTGAATACACTGAACACACACACTTACATACATTCACACACACACTTACATACATTCACACACACACTTACATACATTCACACACACACTTACATACATTCACACACACACACACACACATACATTCACACACACAGTGAAACACACATTCACACACACACACACACTTACATACATTCACACACACACACAGTGAAACACACATTCACACACACACACAGTGAAACACACATTCACACACACACACACACACAGTGAAACACACATTCACACACACACACACACACACTGAAAGACACATTCTCACACACACACACACACACACACACACACACACACACACACACACACACACACACAGTGAAACACACATTCACACTGAAACACACACAAATTGAAACACACACTTACACCCTGACATACACATTGAAACACACACACTTCTTTTCATTTAAAAAAAAACAAACCGCGTTTTACTATCGGTCCCCCTCCCTGGAGGGAGGAGGACGTTTCCGGACGGTGTCTGCAGATGCAGAACACCGTCATTTTGTCTCTTCTGCCGGATGTCACCAGAGACATCCGGCAATCAGACAGCGCGACGGGGCGGAGCTTGCACCCGTCGCGCTGTAATGAGATTAGGAGGTGCGGTGACCGCAGGCGCTCACCTGCGGGCCGCACCTCCAGAATGAGGGAGAAAGGTGCTCATCGGAGCGCCTTTCCTCCCGGTGCGCCTGGGCGCGGTGCACCCCGTGCACCCGCCCAGGATCGGCCCCGATTTGTACACCCTATCACAACCGAACAAACGTATTTTTAATAATGTGCGAAAGTTATTTTTAATTTGGGATTTAAAAACCCCCAAAAGTAGTATTTACATAAGTAATGGACTTCAGTATGCCAATAAATCAGACGGACACATTTATTATGTTTGTATGCGTGAGCATGAATGTGTACCGTATTATGCAATGATTTCTGTATGTATTCATACACACAGAAAGCATGATATGGCCATTGAAAGGGACTAAATCCCCAAATTTCATTAGCTTTTAGTGTGTCCTGGTTTTTGTGTATATAACCACTTGGTCCAGCAGCACCCCCTTTTAAAATGTTTAGGTGAGTGCTTCTATCTTTGGGTTTGTAGGTTTCTCACATTTATATACATACATTTAAAAGCCTATTAATGTATGTGAGCAGGAGCATAAGTAGAAACTGAAGGGCCCCAGGGGAAAAAAATGAATTTGGGACTCCTCCCCATAAAAAAAACATTACAATCTAAATATTTCCACACACAGGTTCTTTCTCACAAACACATCTACACAAACATTCGCAAATATTATCACCTGTGTGTGCATGTGTGCACGTACACATGTAAATTAACTCTCTGCATACCTCTGTTTGCACTGTTAAAAGTATACTTTGTATGTGACATTTATAAAAGCATTGCAGAGGAGCAAAAACCTTTGTTATGGCATAATGTGGAGTCACACAACCACCTAAATGTGTTTTGTCAAAAGACTAGGTATGGCATACACTTATACACACCCTAATGAAATGCTGGAACCTTACAATACACATTCATATTGCATGCGTGCAAATACATTCACACTCATACATACCTTGTGACATTCACAGACACTCAAACACATTTACACAGATTCATACATTATATATATATATATATATATATATATATATATATTTAACACACACACACACACTTATCCCCCTCCCCTTTTAAAAGCCTTATCATAGGGGGTATAGTACAGGGCTTGACAAATTTATTTTATTCTAGGAGCCAGCAAAATTTTTTAGGAGCCAGACAATCACGCAAACATACACGCAATTCATAAACACACACACCAATCCACGTCACATATACACCCCACACACACCAACCCACGTCACATATACACCCCACACACACCAACCCACGTCACATATACAGCCCACACACACCAACCCACGTCACATATACAAACCCCACACACCAACCCACTTCACAAATACACACACACACTTCACATATACACCTCCCCCCACACCTCACATATACACCTCCCCCCACACTTCACATATATACACCTCCCCCCACACATATTCCCCCCCTTCACATATACACCTCCCCCCACACTTCACACATATATACCCCCCCTTCACATATACACCTCCCCCCACACTTCACATATATACCCCCCCACACTTCACATATATACCCCCCCTTCACATATACATCCCTCCCCCCCTTCACATATACACCTGCCCCCACACTTCACACATATATACCTCCCCTTCACATATACACCTCCCCCCCACACTTCACATATATACCCCCCCTTCACATATACATCCCTCCCCCCCACTTCACATATACAACTCAAACATACACAAGTTTTTTTTTTTCCCTTCTTAACTTCTGAGTGCTGGGTTGACAACCCAGCACTTAGCCGAAAGATCCATGAAGATCGGCTGCGGCACGAATGTTTCCCCTCCCTGCTGCCTTACCTCATTGCTGGGGAGGGGTTACATTCGTGCCGCAGCCGATCCTCATGGCTCTTTCGGCTGAACACTCATACACACGTGTAGCGCGAGGGGGCGGAGCTTGCTGTCTGTCCCCTCGCGCTGCAAAAGACGGATGGCAGCGGCAAGGGGAACGGCACCCGGGCGCCAGGCTCCATTTCCAGGTCGCCATGGCGACCTGGCGCCCGGGGTTTGTCGAGCCCTGGTATAGTAGGATGAATCACATCTGTCAGACGTCCCTCACAGTGCAGTGCTCCCTGTAAGTGGGTCACAATATACGAGATAGGACTATATTTCCTATTGGTGGCACTGTCTGCTCACACAATGAGCTGCTCCACCAGGAGGGTTTTTTCTTTTCTTTTGAGTCTTGGCAGTAACAGGACCACTTTGCCACCAAGGCCTCAACCTGAAACTCCGACTGCTTGTTGCGGAATGATCCAGATATTGTCTCTGTGGCACATGTGCCATAGGTTCACCATCACTGCCTTATTCCATCACAATGGTGGTGTATTAAATGGTCCACAGCTACAAGTTTCTTCATTTAACAAATAAAGCCCCAGTTCTGTTTCCTGCAGCAAAGAGGTGTGGATGTTATGAGATAATTACATAGCAGAATGGGTGGTGTAATTTACCCACTCTAATCATAGGTAAAAGGTACTGCATAGTGTGAGATTATTAATTTGGTGTAATGCCTTTTTAGAAGTCAACATGTCAGAGCCCAACCCTAATGATGAAGGCTGCAAGAAAGCAATGAATGAAAAGTATATTGCACTATTTGTGTTGATTTTGACACTTAGTAAGTCACTTGCAAATGAATGTCAAACCAGTTATTCATGCTTTTGTGTGTAAACAACTAGGTAACCATTGTAAAGACTCTTTATTAGGTTTATAAAACCTGGCTTCTTTACTAGAAAACCTATCTTGAAAAAGGTTATTAGATGAAAAATAGATTTTAAATATTCTATTTATTTTGAAACTACATCCAGTTTTCCCACAAAGCTTAATTTTAAAAAATTCTCTTCTTACCTCTATTTAGTTAAATACATTTGATTTAATTGCATTTATTTATGACAAATCTGTTTTCAGTAGAATGCTAAATGTAAAAGCCCTGTTTAGACATTTGTTTTAAAATAAAAACAGTACAAAATGGGAAATATATAAATATAATATAAATGTATAGACATCATATCCTTACCAAATAAAAGTGTTGTAAAAGCCTTCACTAGCAAGTGCAACTAGATTTTAAAAAAAATAACTAGTTTGCAAGTAGACAACTCTACCAGTGGTGGAACTTCCAGATTCTTTAGAATTTTTGAAACATCTTCTGGGTCATGAAGTAAAATGGTCGACTAGCCCCCATCACTATAAAGAACAAGACTATTGCCAGCAGTATTTGGTGATCTGTTGTTGTTGTTTTTTTGTTTTTTTTTATTAACTGGCTCCATTGGATACACTTCTTCACTGGATAAACAAATATATCCATATATATCTGCAAATATGTATTGGAATGGCACATCATATATACCCGGGGTTTCTCCTTTATTTAATTCAATGTTACTTGACAATGAGTCGACCCTTGTCCTATAAAGGCTAGTACCATGTTTACAGAAGACTCTAACAAGTTAAACGACAAAAGTAGTAGCAAGGCACTATGACCAAAAGTTAATTTTTAATTGGAATAAAGTTGGATAATTTATAAGCTTTTTTGATGGGGTCATCTGGAAGTAAGTTTCAGTGAGCTAAAAGTTTGGCAGCGATATGTAGGGGAAAAGTTAAGGATGAGTACAACAGTAATTTATTGAAACATTTAAAAGCACTGTTCATGGTGTGGTATTGTTGTTAAGGGTAGAAATGAAAGTGCTTTGTGGATGGCTTTCTAGGCAAAGGTCCGTATTTTATCCATGAATGAACGCGAAGGCAGTTGTGGAAGAATCATAGCTGTAGTAGTAGATATGAGTAGTGTTGAGCGAACCGGAACCGCACTGTTCGGGTTCGTACCGAACATTACGGTTTTTGGACCCCGGACCCGAACACAGACATTCCTCTGTATGTTTGTGTTGGAGTTCGGGGTTCGGCGATTACATTGTATGTAATGCTACTGGCTTTCTATAATCCGAAATAGAGTCCCCATTCATAAGAATTTCTTATGAATGGGGACTCTATTTCGGTTTATAGAAAGCCAATAGCATTACATGTATTCCATAAGTCGAAAGTCTATAAACCGAACGACATTCGGTTAATAGACTTTCGGTTTATAGAATAGCACTAGCATTACATGTATTCTATAAACCGAAAGTCTATAAACCGAATGTCGTTCGGTTTATAGACTTTCGGCTTATGGAATACATGTAATGCCATTGGCTTTCTATAAACCGAAATAGAGTCCCCATTCATATGAATAGGTAAATTGACCTATTCGTATGAATGGGGACTCTATTTCGGTTTATAGAATAGCAATAGCATTACATGTATTACATCTGAGAGTCAAATAGAACCGTCAAATACTGTGCTTACAGCGCACTTTGAAAAATTCTGGCTATCTCCTCTTCCAGCGCCGCTTCCACCTACACCGCCACGGTCACCGCCTCCTCAACCTATGGGTCACTTAGTATAAACTGAAAGAGAATACCCTGCACTCCAACCCTCTCTCAAATGGATAATTCTGTTGATCCTCCTGGCAGCCATGCTTTAGATTTAGATTTATGTTCTTCCAAAGCTAAAATCAAAGATTCCATCTAGTGCTATTTTATGGCTCAGCGGTAATTTTAATTTGTATGTATTTTATTTGAAGTTATTTCCCTGTCCACATTTGCTTGCAGGGCACTTGTCCTACTCTTACCCATATTTTACTTCATTTTGCAGCCGTCTATCCCTTTCCATTACTTTTTTAGAGGCATTTTAGTGCCCAAAAGTTCGGTCAAGTTCAAGCCCAAACCCGGACTTTTCCCCGAAGTACGGCCGAACCCGAACATCCAGGTGTCCGCTCAACTCTAGATATGAGATTTAATGAGGCAGTTTGAGGATGCATAGAGTTTTTATAAAAAAAATTAACCCCATGGTTCACACATTCTTAGTTGTAGAGGTGAAAGATAAGTGCAAAGAAAAGGCTCTGCTTAGTAGCAGAAATATTTAGCGATAATTAATGAAACAATTGTTTGCACAGTTTGCTGTGCCAGAGATTATCATCATAAAACAATCAACTAACCAAGCAGAGATCAATCAGACTGCAGCAGATTTTTCCTGAATACAGAGTATGTAAAAAAAAAAAAAAAGGCTGTACTTTCAAAACAAAATGATACTGGTAACAGATTCATTAGAAAAGAAACAACTTTCCAAACTGGTCCTTTTTTTTATTTATTTTTTTCGAAAATTATGATATGACGCAAATAATGGGAAATAAAGAAAGCCCTTCTAATTCCGATAAATATATATAATTTGGTGGGTACAGTTAATGAGAGCAAAGAAAATGACCACTAAACCCAAACATCACAGAGCTGTTAAAACGGCCCATGTCACCAAGGGTAAGACACAGCCAAAAAGTCTTGTCACTAAGAGGTTAATGAAGAGCTTTAGTTCCACTTTAAGCACAGTTAAAAATATTAAATATGAAATATATCAGTATAGATTGTGTATTTTGCTCTAAACTGTAATTTTATTACCTTGATCTTTCATACATTACTGGATTGCTCAATATCTCTATATTAATGGATTTTAAATAGTTTGCTTGATAGAATTCTTTGTATCTTTCATTGAAGCTTTTTAGTTTTTCTGATGGATAACAAAGATTCTTCCTTAAAGTAAAAAGAATGACTTGGATCAGGACACATCTGTCTCATTGACATCTGTTTTAAAACCTGTGCAGGCTGGAAGTGTAAAAAAGACCTTGCTTGAAATGTTTTTTTTTTTTTGTTTTTGTTTTTTTTCTTTAGCAACCGAAAAATTGATCTAAACAAGTAACTGGAAAAAAAGGTGTACTAGTGCTTAATCTGTTCTGAGGTAATTCTAAAAGTCTTTAATTGGTTTTAAAACCAATTGGAAACTAATTTTGTAATTATCACAGTTTAAGAGTAGTACGGTGTTACCCATGGAAAAACAATAAACAAGAAGAGTTAGAATGATATCTCTTTTATTGGGTGAGAGTTTGATTGCAAGTTTTCCCAAGACCAAGTTGCTAAGTCCCTTCCTTATGCAATAATGAGACTAGGAACTTTGCTTTTTACCTCATTATTGTGTGAGGAAGGGACCTAGCAACTTCGTCTTGAAAACTTGCAATCAAACTCAGTTAGCAAATATATGGCATCAGTTTAACGCTACTTGTTTCCTGTAATTATAACAAGAACTAAATAGATGTGCAGAATAAATGTGTATAAAAACCCCTTGTGTCTGAATACAGAGAAACGAATGCTCCACTTTGAGCTTTCCATAAGTAGATGGATGAATCTTCTGTTTCAGAATTCACATACAGATTGTGATTCTCCCAGGGAAGTTGCACCAGGGAAAAGACTAAGTGTGCAGTATAATAGTGCACATTGTAAATGTGGATAATCCGTCCTTCTCCACCCTAGGATTTACACTTATCAGAGCAGAACTACACTGCTCAATGGATAACTGCTTTTAAACCACTCAGGCTTATGATTAGATGGATCAAATTAAGTATCTTGCACAAATGGAATCCCACTCACTCATCTCAGACAGTGTAAAATAATTTACAAATGTAATAGTGTTAAAATAGATTCAATGCTTAGTTAGATGTTGTGAGCACTTGCAAGAGGCTCACAAAATGCATGGAGATATAATTGTATAGAAGAGGTGGGGCTTTTCAGGCTCTACCTCCTTTTAGATTGCGATGGTTGTAGCGTTTCCGTACTTGATTGGCTCCAGTGCCACTTCAGTTTAGAGATTGTAACTTTATTTACAAACTGCTACGGTGTCTTGGCTCGTTCAAATAACGTGCATCTTTGTTTATAAAGGGCAGTTCGAACAGGTGCCATGAGACACTGTAGCTAGCAATTTCACAAATAGATTTCCAAAAAAAAAAAAATTATTTAACAAAATCTCTTCAATTGACCCCTTTAGTGCAAATGCAGTCATGGGAAAAATAAAGTACACCCTCTTTAAATTCTATGGTTTTACAAATCAGAACATACAATCATCTGTTCCTTAGCAGGGCTTAAAATTAGATAAATATGACACATGACATAATACGTAGTGTCATGATTTATTTAACAATAGGAAAGCCAAATGGAGAAGCCATGTGTGAAAAACAAAGTACACCGTTACTGAGGCTAAGTAGCAGACAAGTGCTGCTAACCAAATGCCCTTGATTAATTGATAATCGGCAATTGTGACCACCTCTAGATAAGCCAACGTTTTTTAGAAGTTTGCTGGTCTGGAGTGTTCAAGTGTGTGTTAACACAGTGCCAGGGAGAAAAGAAATCGGCAATGGTCTTAGAGAGGCAATTGTTGTGGCCCATCAAACTGGAAAGGTTATAAGGCTATTTCGAAACAATTTAAGATTCATCATTCTCCAGTGAGAAAAATTATTCAAAAGTGGAAAACATTCAAGACGGTTGCAAATCTTCCTAGGAGTGTATGTCCCAGCAAATTCTCCCCAAGGTCAGACCGTGCAATGCGCAGAGAAATTACAAAAACAAACAAACCAAGAGTTACATCTCAGACTCTACAGGCCACCGTTACCATGTCAAATATTAAAGTTTATGATCGTACAATTAGAAAGACATATTAATTATTAATATTAATTAAGGCTCTGAAACATCTTTAAGGGAACTTATTACTTCCCTAAATCAGACTGACTGACTATGGACTTCGATTCACCTCAACTGTTAGTTATACTTCTATAAAAAAAAAAATAGACGTTACTCTATATATAGAGAATGGAAAAATCTGTACTAAAACATTTTTTCAAACCAACTGATGCCAATGGGCTGGACCGTCACTCCCTGTCCCTTAAGTCTGTGGCGAGTCATTAGTCTCCTGGGTTGTCAGCCACGGGTCCCAAATTTTACTGAAGCTATGTAGCCAGTTGTTCAACATGGCCGTCATGTGTACCAATGACCTGATATATCAGATTCTATTAAGAATTTGGCTCTCTGTTGGGGCCCCTGATTTCCACTGCTTAGCGATACAGATTCTGCAAGCAGTACAGATTCTCATTATCCATTTGAAACTTTTTTTGGGGATGAATGTATCAGTCGGGGGGCAACACAGCAGTGCCAGCAAAGGCGGAAGTGTCTATTGCATGGCCAGGGACTGGTTAATTAGAACCTCCACAAATTTCCAAACTACTTGGACCCTGGAAAAGGACCACCACATGTGGAATAGGTGCCCTTTTCCCCACAGCCTCTATAGCCTAACGAAGATGCCCCTGGGGAAAATTTGGCTAATTTGATTGGGTCTTGATACCAGCGTGTCACCATCTTATAAACATTCTCCTTAATGACTATACAGGTGGTTATGGAGTGGATGTTCTGAAAGATATCGTTCATCCGAGAGCTCCTCCTTGAAGTCAACCTTCCTTCTGGGGCGAAAACGAAGAGTGTAGTCGCCAGAGATTGGAGGCAAGAAGTTATAAATTCTGGAGATCGCACCAGGAAGAGCTGTTTGGTTCTTGCACATGGTTTCAAAGAAGGTCATCACCAGGTTAGGATGCTGTCAGAAATCGAGAATGGAAACTCGTGATTTGTAGAAAGTGGTACCTCTCAGAATCCGGAATCTGATATTTGTCCCTCAAGTATGCGAAGGAGCACGGTTTGTCCTGGACCAGGAATTCCCCCACTCTCATCAGGTGCTGTGATATCCACCAGCTATACGTTCTGATTATTGACACGGTTTGGGTACAAAACTCCGGGTTAAAGATGAGTGGTGTGAACAAGGAGTGTTGTGAAAGCAGGCCATCATGTACACACCATTTGGAGCAAAGAAGGTAAGTATCTCTCACTATGAGAGGGAGTTCAGGGAGGAATTAGTTAACTTCGACCATGGTAAAGCCCCTAGGGATATCTTGGGAATGTCTAGCTTTTCTATGTCGACCCAGCGCGTTCGGACGATTGGGGTTTGCCATTGGTAATGTGGGCAAATCTTGCTGTCTGAGAGGTTGAGGGCTTCGCACTTGTGGCCATTGACTTTATAGCCAAACAGGGAGTAGAATTCTGATAGGAGCTTATACAGATTGGGTAGAGATCAGGGGTGTTGACAAGGTAAGGGGAACGTCATCGGTGAAGAGGCCCACCATTAATGGTTCTCCTCGGACCGAAATACTGGATATGTTATGATTTTCCTAGATCGCTAGTGCCAGAGGTCATATACTAAGGGCAAAGAGGAGAGGAGAGGGGGCAACCCTGCCGGGTACCATTAAGAATGCAAAAGCTTCATGACTTTTTGCCCATCGTGTAGACTGAAGCTTTTGGGCCATTTATAAAGAGCTTTGATACCGGACAGGATCCCCCCCAATCCAAACCTCCACAGGGTTAGCCACAAGAAAAGACCAGTCCACCCTATCAAAGGCATTCTCTGCGTCTAGGGACAGCAGCATTGCCAGAGTAGCAGAGGTGGTTGCGATTTCCAGTAGATTCAGAATGCGTCTGATATTATCTGGGGGCCCCCGACCCGTTATCAATCCTACTTGATCAGGGTGGATTAGGTTTGCTAAGACCAATGATAGATGGTTGGCTGGGATCTTGGAGTAGATTTTCACGTCTATGTTAATTAATGATATTGGTCTGTAGTTTTGGCCTCTTTAGGAATGACCACAATTTTCGCTCTAAGCATCTCCCTCGGGAATAAGGCACCTTCCATGATGTCTCTTTACAGAATCGTTAACCTGGGGGTCAGGATGTCGGAAAACTTTCTGTAGTAGGCACCCGAGAACCCGCCTGGGCCAGGCGCCTATTATTTGATTGTAAGGGCGACCTCTCCTGCTGTGAAGGGACAGTTTAGGGAAATCTCAGGGGCTCCAGGATCTTGTTGACAGAGGCTGTCTGTTTGGGCTCTCCATTGACCGTACTACCGGCATATAGGTTAGCGTAGTAAGAACCAAAAAGGTGTACGATTGCTGCGAGTCCCGGACTATATCTGAGTGTGGGGGTTTCTGGCCTGTATATTGTAGCGCTTTAAGGGTGTCGTCCGTTATGAGAGTGTTAAGTTCCCCCTGGTTTCAAGAATAGATTGTAGCACCTGAGGAGAGTGGGACCTTTTATGCCTGCCTCCAGGGTCTTAAGGGGCCCCCCCCCGTTCCCTTTTGAGATGGGTGGCTCTGCTAGTTAGCACCCCATGAATCACTACCCTGTGGGCCTTTCAGATGTGTAGTTCTCTGTGAAATAGTCTGACAGTGCCTGGTTAACGTCTGCTGCTATCTGGGTATTTTAAAAGAGATTCATTAAGTCGCCAGTGGTGGCATCTCGGCCTTTGGGTGAGGTCCTGAACGGTTACGTCAGGAGGTGCATGGTTCGACCATGAAATCTCCCGAATCTCAGCGGAACATGTATGTGAGATTAAGGACTGTGAGGGGAATATATAGTCAATGCGGGTGTAACAATCATGAGGGGTCGAGTAGAACATATAGTCCTGCCCCTTGGGATGGTGGATTCACCAGCTGTCGTAAAGGCCTATGTCGGTCAGAAAGGTCAGGATGTGCTTGGAGTTCGAGTGTAGTGTAGAGTCCTTACAAGAGGGGGATCTGTAAGGCATTAAAATCCCCACCAACAATAAAATGTACATATCCTTGGTGTTCCAAGAGAGAGGTAAGGTTTTGATTAAAAAAAGGGATCCAAGGAACTGGGCACGTAGACATTCACATGAACGTGAGGACCCCCTGGATTCAGCATCTTAGAATCAGACATCGACCGTGCTTGTTTACGGTAACCTTATCCAACTTAAAATCAACATGGTTTCTTATTAAGATACAGTTGCTTTTGGTCGAGCATGTGGCGTGATAGTGTGTGGGGAATCTCGCGCCCCAGTATCTCTGAGCCCCGTCAACCTTGAAGTGGGTCTCTCGCAATAGGTCTATATCAATACCAGAGTGTATGAGGGAGCGTACAGCCTCACGCCTTTTTTTTTACCAGAGAATTCAAACCTTTACGGTTTAGCGACCTTTTTTTTAATTGGCATTGTTGGCATAAAAAGGTGGTGCTTTAAACCCCGGGGTGGTTACCTCCTACCTTAGACATATCAAACAAGCTGAGCCTTTCTCCACTTGGGGGATGGGACTGGTACTGTAAACCACACAGCAGCCTCCACACCACCTGGAGACCCACTACAAGGTCCTTGCATGGGGTCCAGGGAGGTACCGTACATATGCTCTGGGCACTTGAAACCAAGGCTAGGGGAGAATAGGCAGCCAGGACAGCCAACAGCCCTACCTCCCCACTGCAACAACCTCAAATAAGCAATATAAACATGTAAAAGTGGCTATACGTAAGCGATTTCGGTTTGTACTAATACTATAACTATAGTAAGATCAAACTTATAAAGTCTCGGCGTGACTCCTCTCCGACCTCCTGAGTTGTGGGATGCTTGAGTCATGTGACCGGGCGTCCCAGGACGCCAGGTAGGGCTAGTGTCCTGTAGATGGGCCAGTGGCCTAAAAAGTTTGGAGGTGGAACCCCTGCGAGTAATATTGGAGGCCTAAAATTTGCCAGTCTTGGAGTTAAAGTTCAGAAAGTCTGGTACGTCCAGAAACCTGTAGACCATGACATTATGCAAAAACTTATGCCTGCTTGGAATTATGGCATACGATGGGGGTATCAGTTAAGACATACTCTGAACCCAAGTTTGTGAGTGCATAAACTGTTTTCTTTTGTTTGTCACTCTATCTATTAGATATACTACACCACCAAGCTTGTTTTTTTATATTTTTACATGTATGATTCTGCTCTACTCCATAAATACGAATACATTTGCTTTCAAGCACTATGGGGAGTGCTAGGGAGAAGCTGTGGTGATATGTGAATTTATACATTTGCTTTAATTATTCAAAGACAAACTTTTGTTTGGAAGAGTTGCCAGGAGAAAAGCTCTTCACGCTAAAAACATGGCAGCACGGCTTAATTTGCAAACTTGAATCTGAACAAACTACAATACTTCTGGAACAATGTCCTTTGGACAGACAAGACCAAAGTGGCGAAGTTTGGCCACGTTTGTGCAGTTATGCTGTTTGGTTCACGCCAAACAATTAATACCAGCTGTCAAGCACAGTGGTAGAGGGGTGATGATTTTGACTTGTTTTGCAGTCGTAGGTATACAAATCAGTTCATAGATTCTAGAGTCCAATGTGAGGCCACCTGTCTGACAGCTAAAGCTTGGCCTAAACTGGGTAATGCAACAGGTCAATGATCCATAGCACACCAGCAAATCTATAACAGCTGGTTAGAAAAATAAAAGAATCAGATGTTGCAATGGCCTAGTCAGACTACACCTCAAACGGATTGAAATGCTGTGGTGGGACCTTAAGAGAGCTGTGCATAAACAAATGCCAGCAAACCTTAATAAACTTAACCCCTTCCCACGTGTAGGATGTTGTCCTAATTTTCAGTGCCCTAGTACGTCCAGACTAGGACAGTTCATCGCAGCCCCCTGCAGTAAGCTGTGCTGCAAATCCCACTACAGGAACCTGCAGCATGATCCCTTAGTCACTTTAGCCTCATTCTCGTATAGAAAATGTAGCTGACCCTCACTGGTGAGCACCGGTTATATTTTACTAAAACACGCAGTAATATAAGATAATATGAATTTAGGGCTTTTGTACCAAAAGGGTATAGGTAGCTTTGCAGAAATATTAATAGACAAGGAAATAAAATAATTTCAGTTACTAGCCTTGGAATATCAATTGCCCTCTAGGGAAATGTTTAAATCTAAGAATTAAGAGCTACATCTCTAGATATAATTTCCCAGTGGATATAGAGCTAAAAGGTTTAAAAGATTTATTGAACCCTGACAATCTGAAAGTTTTGATGCATGGAGATATCTTTGAGCAGGAAGAATTGACAATAAACAGGCAGGTGGCTAGCTTAATAAATAAATGGTAAATAGATACTGGATTGACGATCCTGCCAGCCGACTGGCTCAATATTATCCCAAAGATAAAAAGAAACATACACTGTTTTTGTCTTGTGGAGCTTCAATATAGGCTTATAGTAAGATGGTATTTAGTACCCACAAGGATGAACAAGATGTTCCCATCCTCTCCCTCCATATGCTGGAGATGTGGTACATATGCTGGATCATATATAAATATATGGTGGGCTTGCCCAAAAATAGATTTTCTGGTAACTAGTGTTTATAGTTATAAGGTGTATATAACGGGAAAATCCCTGAGCCTTACGCCTAAAACTGCACTCTTGTATTTAGGCTGGCAAAAAATCGGCATAAACGAGACTTTCATCACACACATTTTAATAGCAGCCAAAGAAATCATCACTAGATTGTGGAGGAATACGGAAACTCCCACTTGGAAGAGATTGAAATAGCAGATTTCATACCAGCTTGAAATGGAGAAAGAACTCTCTGCTGTAGCACGCTGGAAGGGATGCTTGGGGAGAATATATAAAAGGGTAAACGGGTTATTTTTGCCTTCTATCTTCCTCTTCATTTCAAGTAGAAACTTGAATGGCCAGTTCGATTTAATTGGCAGATGAATCGATAGATCGATGTGAGCGGCTCTTTCTTATCCCTTTCCCTTCTCCCATCTTTCTCCTCACTCTGATGATATTGATGGATATTTAACACCTTCGCTACAAAGGACGTGCCAGGCACGTCCTGGGAGAAACTCCCTTAACGACAAAGGACGTCGCTAAAACCGCTTTAACGGTGCTGGTCTATTGGCTCGATGTCGAGGCAATAGCCAGCACCGAAATTTCTATTTTGGGGCACCCACGATCACCCCACGGAGCGATCGTGGGGAGCCATATTGACGGTGCATGCTGCTCCGTCAATATGGCTAAGCCCTCTGCCGGTCTGAGCTTTGGAAGTGAAAGTAACTTCACTTTCATCCATCTGAATATGCTACTTGACTGCCCCTAGTGGTAGTTAAGTAGCATTGCAATGGAAAATATTTAAAATACATATTTAATTAAAAACAGGTTATATAGCTATATTAGCCTATAGGGTTAAAATTAAATATTTTTTTTAGCATAAGGGATAGGGTTAAAATTAAATTAAAATTTAAAAATATTAAGGGATATAATAAGGATTAGAGTTGGGGTTAAATTTAGTGTTGGGGTTAAATTTTGGGTTCGGGTTGGGGTCAAAAGGTCAATATAGGAAAAAAACAAAAAACATTATTTTTGATTTGTGCCCCATAACTCCCAAAAAAATACCGAAAAATATGGAAACATGCATATTTTTGAATTCGGGACAACATTTAGAAACTATTTATACAGGGTCTTTTTTAATGATTTTATTTGTGTAAATTATATTTTAGGTCAAAGTTAGAAAAAGTGGTTTTTTTTAAATCATCATATTTTATGATTTTTTTTTTGTAGTAAATTATAAGATATGATGAACATAATGGTATCTAATGAAAGCCCTTCTTATGATAAAAACAACATATAATTTGTGTGGATACTGTATGGGAGAAAGAAAAAAAAAATTACAGCTAAACACAAACACCCTAGAAATGTCAAAACAGCCATTGTCACCAAGGGAAAGTCAAGGTGAAAATGTCTTGTCACTAAGGGGTTAAATCCCGGGCTAGGTGCATGTGTATTTTGTTTTGGTTTTGCCTTGTGATGTACTGTAAATGTTGTTTTTAAATTGAGATGTTCTTGAATTTTACAAGATTGGTCTGTTATAAATGTCTATTTTATAAATACAATAAAAATGTATATATACAAAACAACAGTGCCAAAACTTCTGTTCGGACACAAAGATGCTGGTTTGGTCCACCAAATACCACCAAAACAATGTGAGACACTGAAATAATACAGAAAACATCAGGTTACTTCTGCTTAAGGTAGTTTTACAAGCTATTGAATCATAAGGTGTACTTAATTTTTAAAACATCTTCTCCATTTTGGCTATTGGATATTTATGATATATATTGAATATATATCAGTTGTTTGATATACCGTGTTTGCTCGATTATAAGACGACCCTAATTATAAGACGACCCCCCAAACTTTGAATATTCCTTTAGGCAAGGCTCGACAAACCCCGGTCGCCATGGCGACCTGGAAATTGAGCCTGGCGCCGGGTGCCGTTGCCCTAATGTTCCCCTTGCAGCGCGAGGGGACAGACGGCAAGCTCCGCCCCCTCGCGCAACACGTGTGTTAGTGTTCAGCCGAAAGAGTAATGAGGATCGGCTGCAGCACGAATGTTCCCCCTGCAATGAGGTAAGGCAGCAGGGAGGGGGAACATTCGTGCCGCAGCCGATCTTCATTGCTCTTTCGGCTAAGTGCTGGATTGTCACGTGACTACACCCAGCACTCACAAGTTAAGAAAGGGGGAACAAAAACTTGTGTATGTGTGAGGTGTATATGTGAAGTGTGGGGGGGAGATGTATATGTGAAGGGGGGGTATATATGTGAAGTGTGGGGGGAGGTGTATATGTGAAGGGGGGATCCCGAGGTCTGAGACTAGCAGACAAGCTGTTTCTCTGTGTGGCTCCCCATAGCTTTCCTGGATGGATCCAGACTGGAGCCACCCTTCACCTCGGCACCCTCCCCACCCCCTTCACTCGCAAGGTACCGCTCTGCGTTCCCCTGCTCTGTGTTGTGGTGAGAGCAAATGAGAGCGCAAGTAGAGGGGTGAGAGAGCGGTGAGCCACCTTTACCCATCAGTCTTGCTCTAAGGGGAAAACAAGATTAGGCCTGCGGCTTGCCCACAGCAGGGCTAAATATCCCAAAAAATAACCGGCCTGGCACCCGGAATTGCATTTTCCAGACATCTGGCGATAGGAGTTGTGCATCCCTGTACTTTTATTATGATTGTCATGGAAGGGGATGTGTGCATATAACTGCATGTGTATGTGTGACTGTGTATGTCACTGTGTGTATGTATGTGACTGTGTGTACATAACTGTGTTTGTTTTTGATTGTGTGACTGTGTGCCTGACTATATGCATGTATGACTGTTTGTGTGCATGATTATCGAGTGCGAGTTATCCTGTGTGTATGTTTGAGAGGGAAATATACCATAGTATATTGGACCAGTCCTGTGCACACATTTTCTGTTATTACACGAAACCTAGTAAAATTAGGTAGAAATGCAGTAACTGTATTAAATATAAAAAGCTTAGTAAATGTGCTAACTTATCCATATAATAGTAAAACTGATAAGTTAAACTATTTTTTTATTTGTCATCACACCCCTGTTTTTATTTAAATTCAAGTATCTGGTACTCTGTGGATGTACAAGTAGTTGGGTATCCTAACTCAATTATGAGATACATTCAAGCCTGTTATTGGACTGAGTTGTACTACAGAGGCCCTTATCAAAGTGTGAGGTGTATATGTGAAGTGTGGGGGGGAGATGTATATGTGAAGGGGGGAGATGTATGTGTGAAGGGGGGGTATATATGTGAAGTGTGTGTGTGTGTATATATGTGAAGTGGGTTGGTGTGTGTGGGGTGTATATGTGACGTGGGTTGGTGTGTGTGGGGTGTATATGTGACGTGGGTTGGTGTGTGTGGGGTGTATATGTGACGTGGGTTGGTGTGTGTGGGGTGTATATGTGACGTGGGTGTGTGTGTGGGGGGGGGTGTATATGTGACGTGGGTGTATGTGACGTGGGGGGTGTATATGTGACGTGGGTTGGTGTGTGTGTGTGTGGGGGGTGTATATGTGACGTGGGTTGGTGTGTGTGTGTGGGGGGTGTATATGTGACGTGGGTTGGTGTGTGTGTGTGGGGGGTGTATATGTGACGTGGGTTGGTGTGTGTGTGTGGGGGGTGTATATGTGACGTGGGTTGGTGTGTGTGTGTGTGTGGGGGGTGTATATGTGACGTGGGTTGGTGTGTGTGTGTGTGTGGGGTGTATATGTGACGTGGGTTGGTGTGTGTGTGTGTGGGGTGTATATGTGACGTGGGTTGGTGTGTGTGTGTGTGGGGTGTATATGTGACGTGGGTTGGTGTGTGTGTGTGTGTGGGGTGTATATGTGACGTGGGTTGGTGTGTGTGTGTGTGTGGGGTGTATATGTGACGTGGGTTGGTGTGTGTGTGTGTGGGGTGTATATGTGACGTGGGTTGGTGTGTATGTGACGTGGGGTGTATATGTGACGTGGGGTGTATATGTGACGTGGGGTGTATATGTGACGTGGGGTGGTGTGTGTGTGTGGGGTGTATATGTGACGTGGGGTGTATATGTGACGTGGGGTGGTGTGTGTGTGTGTGTGTGTGTGTGTGTGTGTGTGTGTGGGGTGTATATGTGACGTGGGTTGGTGTGTGTGTGTGTGTGTGTGATGTGTATATGTGACGTGGGTTGGTGTATGTGTATGTGTGTGTGATGTGTATATGTGACGTGGGTTGGTGTGTGTGTGTGTGTTTATGAATTGTGTGTGTTTGCGTGATTGTCTGGCTCCTAACATTTTTTGCTGGCTCCTAGAATAAAATTAAATTTGTCAAGCCCTGCCTTTAGGAAAAAAACTCAAAGCCTGAATATAAGACTACCCTATAGGAAAAAAGTTTAACTTGTATATATTCACATGTAAATTGCTTTTTTAATAAAAAATTATATCAAAAAATGCATTTCTTGTGTTTATTTCCTTTTATGTGCCAATGCTGCCTCTCTCTTTCCCTTGCCCCCAGCTTTGTCTCTCTCCCCCTCCCTTTGACTCACCCCTCGCCTCTGTCTCTCCCCCCCCTTGTTTCTCTCTGCCCCCTTCCCTCTGTCTCTTCCTCCCCTTGTTGCTCTGTCTCTTCCCCCCTCCCTTCCCTTGTTGCTCTGTCTCTTCCCCCATCCCTTCCCTTGTTGCTCTGTCCCCCCCTCCCCCTGTCTCTCTGCCCCCCTCCCTCCCCGTGTCTCTGTCTCTTCCCCCCCCCCCTTCCCTCCCCTTGTTGCTCTCTCTTCCCCCCCTTCCCTCCCCTTGTCGCTCTGCCCCCTCCCTCCCCCTCACCTGGAAGTCGATCCCTGGTGACTAGTGGGGGAAGCCGGGGGATGCTGCCCGACACGGCAGTCTATTATGACTGACAGCTGACGGACGGACTTTTCTATATCTAATCTCTAAAATTAGATATAGAAAAAACTACACATTAAAAATTAGAAATATGTAAAAAGTATCTGAACTAACTTTATAAATGTATATGATAAAAAATGTAAGCTTCTCGGTACAGTCTACCTTCTAGAAACATTCCCTCTATCACAAATGCACATTTCTTTAATTTAAAAAAAATGCAAAAATCCTTTTTATGACCATACGTATGTCGCAATGAATATACTCTATCTTGTATTACAAAAGTTGTCAAAGTGTGATGAAATATCATGTTGTGTAATTTTATTATCTCAAAATATGATCTTCCATAGGTTTTGCATCGGCATACTGTTGGCAACAGGGGCAAGTTAATTAATACACTAAATTATTAGTTTTGCATGTCATGCGTTCTCGTATACTTGATCAGATTCTTTTGGTCAAGTATTTCGTGTTTGTTATGCACGCTTATTTTGTTGTTTCAATGTGTAAAAGTGATTTAGAAGTGCGTTACTTAATAGTTGAGCAGAACATTTCATACTTTTAAATGCCTTTGATTTAATTGTAGTGCCTGAGAGCACATCGTGTTTGTTTTCTATTTTTACAATTATAGTTATACGTTCAATAAGCATATTTTCTGCCGTTTGTGAACTTTATAGCTCATACATATCAATAAAGTACAAGCTCCCAAAAAAACTAAGGGAGTTGGATCTTAAGTGTCCCTATTAAGAGGTCTTTGCCGAACATTAAAGTAAAACAGAAAAACTTTTAATTAAGAAGCCACTGCTGCTTCATATCAAAGTATTATTTCGCTACACTGCTTGTGACTGCATTATCCGGATTCGTGACAATAGGCTATCTTAATTAGTGTCTGAAAGTCTCTAGAGGGGAATTAAAGTGAAGCACAATGTTAATGGAATGTGCATAGTTATATTCAAGGTAGAACTATCTAAACATATATACCTGTCATATGGTAAATGCTGATTAACAGAATTCCTTGTTCAGACCTTTTCACTGGCAGCAATTACAGAAGACTGCTGGCTCTGAGATACACAATGCAAATGTGTTGCGTCGAAGTTATGATTTAAATTCTAATACAGTGGTTCCCATCACCCATACCCGTTTTCAATTCTCCATTGCTGGCACATGTTAAAGCAATTTTATTTACTTTTTAAGCGTTTTGATTTCACACATGCTTCCTGAAATACAAACGTGCAGCTACTGATGGACACGTTTTGGTGTCATGTAAATTTGTCAGCCAATTAAATCTGAAAGGTTAGAATAGTTAGAAATGAGTACAATTTTTGGGCGTCTGAGCAATTGGTTGAATATACTTGCAGGTATTTCTCTGATTTTAATTATTGCCAATTGGGTTGAAAATCCTAAATGAGTGTACTTATTGGGTTGGGACAAAACATTTATCAGAGACAATAGCAAAGCAGTGTTGATGTTACCTTTATTGTTCAGATATGTTGTAATATACTGCTAATGTTTTTAAATATATTTTATAAGATGTGCATAATAAAACGTTATACATTTTTTAAAAAGTTTTGCAACATTGTCTTGTAGATCTTAATGACAACTGGAGTAAGCAACATGTTCATGGTTCTGTATTAGGACTGTTACATCTTTAGGAGCTATGGATGGGTTTTTGTCTGGACAAATGAGCAAGGGGTGGCATGTCAGTTCAGTAGTTGCCACCTGCCTGTGTGACTAGAACATACAGAAATACTGGTGTGAAATATTCAGTTTATACTTCAGAATCATTAAACAATACAATTACAGCTGATCTGTACTAATGAACTAACAAACACTTCACTCAGGTTTTTTTTACCTGTTGTCTTGATCAAAAGTCATATTCTAGAATGCATATAAAGATACATTGGGGGGCATGTATAAACACAGCGCACACACAGTTTGTGCCAAATACTGGTGCAATTGCCGTGTGTGTCAATGTATAAAACAGACTCATGGGAAACTGCGCTATCTATGCTGAATGCAGAGATTTACGTTGTGTCGGGTGATGAAAAGCGTCTGATTTGTCTCTGGGAACCTCCGCCAAACAGTTTGACAGAGGTCCTTCAATCTCGCACTGTAAAGTACTGGAAGTTATGGGGAAAAAAGCACAATCGATGTTATACCTAGCAAACGGTGATTTCGCTTTTTTTATTTTTATAAAACTTCCGACCCTTTGCAGTGTGGATGTTTTTATACAAAAGCCCAAAGTATTGTTATTTAACATAATTGTTGGAGAACCGTTACAATAGTCATCACTACCAAAAAAGGACACGGATCTTTGTAAACAATATTTGCATAATGCAAGGACTGGCACAAAAGTTTAATTTTTTTTTTAACTGCATTTCAAATGAGTACAATTTTTACGCTTTATTGTACAGGCAGTTGGTTTGTAGTTTTTCTTTATTTTTCTTCCAGTGATGAGTCTTTAACATATGGTATTTTTGCTGTTCCCAGGCAATGAAAGGGGGCATTTAATAGCCACACTCTAATGTAGAAGCACAATTGAAACATCCAGTGACCCTAGAATCAGGATACACTTGTATTTACTTTTTAAGATGCACACCATTTTATCCTCTGACCGGTAGCCACCATGCTTTTTTGTGAAGGATGCATCCAGGCTGATCTGGCTTGCAACGGTCACTGACCCCAGCCAGGTGCAATTGTTAGATTTTGGTCCCTAAATAGCTGCTTTTGTAAGACTCCTTAATGTTTGATTTAATACACAAGGCTTTGGACTACTGTACAGTGTTATTTCAAGCAAAATGATGTGAAAAAGGACTTACTGTTAAATCTTTGCATCATTTTGCAAAATGTGTCCCTGTAACACCATAGGTTTCCTTATGTTCCATATCCAAGTGCATTTACTGAACACAGACATGAAATGCTGTCAGCACTGTTTGACAAGGCCCATTACACGCTCTGTGGTGTGTTTCTGCTAGTCAGCAGGTTAATTGCAGGACACAGGCAGCTGTCTGCCTTTTTGAATTATTTGCTTATTTTTTATTTGTGCTCCATCGATGAGGAAAAAAACACTGCGTTTAAAGACCAGCCTTGGAGTGGAATCTGTGCATGAAAGACCATATGGGGTTAATATGCAGACAACTCCTATGTCCTGAGTCAACTGGTAGCTGGCTTGGCATAACATGGACGCTATCGCCTTGCTCTGTGTGCAAAAGACTGCTGATTTCAGTTTACAATTTCGATTTGAAGAAATATTGAAAATTTCTTGAACACTACTTTTAAAGTGGTATTTTGCTATCCCTAATCCAACACACACACTGTACTCTAGCTAGCTCTAGTTATCCTATATACAAAACACTCATAAAAAGGTTACTGTATAAGTTTTTTTTTTTCTTTTTTTCTTTTTTCTTTTTCCTCTCTTTTCGCACTCAGATCCTACGAACCTCGCCGTTAGTTGGTTAGAACTAGCATGCTCTAAGATCATCCCGGTGCTCCAATTTAGTGAAATATTTCTCTTCCGTAATCCCCCTTCGGACTAGCCGAAAAACTCAGACCTATATTTTGACGTTACTTTCAGTATAGAGGGGAGAGAGGGGGGGAACTATGAGGTAAGTAGGAGGCGGGTTGATCAATCTTTATATAGGGGCTGTGTCTAGAAGCGAGGTTTGGAGAGGCATTCTGGGGAAGTATCGTTTTGATCTTCCATACCTCAATCCGATCCAGCTTTGTTCAAGCAGGGCACTGTCCTAATGGGTAGACAAGGGAATGGACTAACTTATGACTAACAAGGGGACGACGACTAACTAACATACAGGTACATCATACAAGTGCAACAGTGTGGCGACTCCGGCTCGTTCGCCATCAGTCCAAGGGAATTCATAATTTCCGAACTATACTTAGGCAAAAATACTTCGGACTCAATTTGGTTTGGATTTTGCTTTCTTTACTGTTTTGTTCTCTTTCCCGGCACATTCCCTATCCTTCATCTTCTGGTTTCCTTTCCACTTATTTGATTTTGTCTTTTCCTTTTCTCTTTCCATTTCATTACCTTTCTCTCTCTCTCTCTCTCCTCCAGTCCTTCCCTCTCCTTCTCTCTTTTCCTTTAATATAGGTGTATCTTTGTTTACCATTGAACCAACCGTTTAACCCATCTATCCCGCATAATATATTTTTTACTGTTGAATCCTATTTGGGATGCAATGCCTCTTTCCATCTTTAGTTGGAATACCAGTTGGTGTTGAATATTTTCCCAAACCATAGGTTTTGAGGATTTCCAATTCCTCGCTACCGTCAATTTTGTTGCCGTTAGAATATGGTGTAGGAAGCATTCCTCTTCTTTTGAAATTCGGGGGAGATTCTGGTGCAGGAGAGCACTCTCCGGCAACACTTTCAGCTCTATTTTCAGGTAAAATTTTATTTTGTTAAAGACCTCTCTCCAAAGACTTTGAATTAGCGGACATTCCCACCATATGTGTTTGTAATCTCCTATGGCTGAACCGCAGCGCCAGCACAGATTTGAAATGCCCCCTCTCATTTTTGCTAGGGTAGACGGGACGCAATACCACCTATTAAAGAGCTTGTAATTACATTCTATAATATTAAGGCAGTGTATTGCTTGATTTATCTTGAATAAGGATCCGTACCACTCTGTTGGAGAAATCTTCGTTTGGAGGTCTTGTTCCCATTTTTTAATGGCTGGGGGGATGTACTCTTCCCTATTAATTTGTATAAGATTTAGACATTTTGCCATCAAATTTTTTTTGGTCGCTTAGATTCAGCAATTCTGATATTTTCGATGTGATTGGGGAGCTGTTGGTCATTGCCAGATGTTTCTTCAGAAATGTTTTAATTCTGATGTAGGAATATATTTCTTTATTGTTTAATTTGTATCTCTCTTGAAGGTTTAGGAATGTGAGGATGGTATTATGGTCGATAAGGTCATCAATGGAGGTTATCCCACCGTCTATCCATGCTTCAAGTTGTAGGTCCTCTATAAAGCCTTTTAGACTAGTAAGGGGAAGATGTGGTATTTTATTTCTCAAATCAGTCTTTGCTTTAAAGTTGTGCCAACCCTTTAGAATGTGTTTCAGGACCAGACTATCTACTTGCTTGATTGAAGGTTGTTTCCTGCCTGAGGGATTCCAGAATAGTGTATGTAGATTGACTTGTCTCTGCCGTTGTTCCAAGAGGGCCCAACTTTCTTTTTGAGAATGGCTGCTTTGAGTGATAAAGGCATGAAATAGCGTTGCTGCTTTGTATTGATCCACCACGTCTGGGACTCCCCAGCCCCCTCTTTTATTTTGTTTTGATAATAGTTGTAGGCTAAGCCTTGATTTTTTTCCCTAACCATATAAATTTTGTAAAGGATGTTTGAATCATTTTTAGCCAACTCGGTGGAATACTTAACGGGACCATTCTCAGGATATACATTAATTTGGCCATTATGTAGGATTTCACAGCATTTATTTTTCCAATCCATGAGATCTCCACCTTCTTCCAGTTTTTTAATTTGCTATTAATTTCTTTTATCAGAGGTAACAGGTTGCTCTCCATTATATCCTCGGGTTTAGGGGTTATGAGAATGCCTAAGTATCTGAAATTTTTTGTTGTCCATTGTAAATCGTATTGAAATTGAAGATTTTTTAATTCTGTTTTATTAATATTAATGGGTAATGCAACTGTTTTTTCTATGTTTAACTTGTAATTTGAGTATTGACTGTATCTTTTTATTGTTACGAGCAATTCTTCTAGAGCTGGTCCAGGATTCTTTACCAGCATCAAGATATCATCGGCATATAGCATTATTTTTAACTCCTCCTGCTTATTCTGAAATCCTGGTATCTTAGGGTTGACTCTTAACTCTGCTGCTAGTGGTTCAAGAGTTAGTACGTACAATAATGGTGACAGGGGGCAACCCTGTCTAGTTCCATTTGAAATTTCGAACCAGTCCGATTGTATCCCTGGACCCAAAATTCTTCCGGTGAGGTTTGAATACAGTGCCATAATGGCTTCTTTTATGTTCCCCGAAAAACCATAAGCCTCTAGCGTGTGTTCCAGAAAGTTCCACCCCACCGTATCAAAAGCTTTCTCTGCATCCAGAGACAAGGCGAGGGTGGGGATCTGCCCTCTCTGAGATTTTTCTAGGAGATTAATGATTCTCCGAATGTGGTTTATAGAGTAAAGGCCTGGAATAAACCCTACTTGGTCCGGGTGGACCACCTCCGTTATAACCTTTTTAATTCTCTCTGCAAGAATACCCGCAAATATTTTTGAATCTGTATTAAGTAGGGAGATGGGGCGGTAGCTGGTGACTTCTTCAGGGTTTTTGCCTGGTTTTAAAATAGTGACAATGTTAGCTTTCAGAATTTCAGATGGTATTTGACTCTTAGTCATAAAATCGTTAAATAGATTTTTTAAGTCTTCCCTAATTTCTTCTCTTAGGATTTTGTAAAAGGTATTATCGTATCCATCTGGACCGGGAGCTTTATTGACCTTTAATTTTTTTATTGTTTTGTCGATTTCTTCTAGGGAAATAGGTTTGTTCAGTGTTAATAGTTGTTCCTGTGAGACTTTTTTGAATTGCTTTCCCTTAAAAAAATTCTTGAGCATTTTCATTGAAAATATTTTTAGGTAGATTATATAATTCTCTATAGTAGTGGGCAAAAGATTCACCGATTTTATCCGGAATGAGACTCGTCTCACCTCTATAAACAATTTTTGTTACACATTTCGAAGTTCTCTTATGTTTCAGTTTGTTGGAGAGTAGCTTGTCTGATTTATTTCCCTTATAATACCATTTAATGTTCAGAAGTTCTAGATTTCTATTCGTTCTATTGAGCAGTTGATCATTAATCTTAGCCTCCAGTTCTTGAATTTTCTTGGTTGTGTCTCTAGTAGGTGTCGTTTTATTGATCTGTTTCTGGGCTGCGAGGAGAATATATAGGTCGGGTAGGTTGAGTTCTCTCTTTTTTTTTTTTCTCGACTTCCTATTTTAATTAGATATCCTCTAATAACGCACTTAAAGGTACACCATAAGGCAGGGCTTGACAAATTTATTTTGATTTTAGGAGCCAGACATTTTTTTTAGGAGCCAGACAATCACGCAAACATAAACACAATTCATAAACACACACGCCTACTTCACATATATACAAACACACATACTTTACATATACACATATATACAAACACCTCACACACACATATATACACAAACACCTCACACACACATATATACACAAACACCTCACACACAAATATATACACAAACACCTCACACACAAATATATACACAAACACCTCACACACACATATATTCACAAACACCTCACACACACATATATACAAACACCTCACACACACATATATACAAACAACTCACACACACATATATACAAACACCTCACACACACATATATACAAACACACATACTTTACATATACACATATATACAAACACCTCACACACACACATATATACAAACACACATACTTTACATATACACATATATACAAACACCTCACATACACATATATACAAACACCTCACATACACATATATACAAACACCTCACATACACATATATACAAACACCTCACACACACATATATACAAACACCTCACACACACATATATACAAACACACATACTTTACATATACACATATATACAAACACCTCACACACACATATATACAAACACCTCACACACCCATATATATACAAACACCTCACACACCCATATATATACAAACACCTCACACACCCATATATATACAAACACCTCACACACCCATATATATACAAACACCTCACACACCCATATATATACAAACACCTCACACACCCATATATATACAAACACCTCACACACCCATATATATACAAACACCTCACACACCCATATATATACAAACACCTCACACACCCATATATATATAAACACCTCACACACACCTACTTTACAATACATACAAACACACACCCACCTAACACAGTCTTTTCTTGGGGGTTTCTTCTTGATGTGTCCCCCTCCCAGCTGCTTTACCTCACTGCAGGGGAGGGGGACATTCACGCTGCAGCTTAACTCCGTTGGTCGGCGTGCTGAGTGCCAGGATGTCACGTGACGACACCCGGCACTCAGACACGCGTTGCGCGAGGGGGCGGAGCTTGCAGTCTGTGCCATCGGCCATCGGCACAGACTTTACCCCCTCGCGCTGCGGAAAAATCGGATGGCAGCGGCAAGGGGACCAGGAGGCTGACAGCACCCAGGCGCCAGGTCTAATTTCCTGGTCGCCATGGCGACCTGGTGCCTGGGGTTTGTCGAGCCCTGCCATAAGGTGGATGGCGAGATATCTTTGTTTCTGTTTTCTTCAAAAAATTGCTTCGTTTCTTGTCTAATGTAATCCTTGTTCTCCTCTGTCCTCAACAGGTTATTGTTAAGTTTCCAGTCGGATTTAAATTTTTTATAACTTCCTTTTAATTCCATGATAACAGGGCTATGGTCTGTCCATGTGATGTCCTGGATTGACACTTTTTTAATTTGTCGCGTTAAATTCAAGTTAACCAGGATCAGGTCTATCCTAGAATATGAATGATGTGTTTTGGACAAACATGTGAAATCTAATTCCGTTGGATGGAATATTCGCCAAGAGTCGTAAAGTTGATATTTTGACACTAGTGCTCTCATTTTCCTACTATTGTTCAGGATAGGTTTTTCATTTTGTAAATCCCTCATGGATTTTTTATCCATTTGAGGATCCATGATACAATTAAAATCTCCCAAGAGTATCACTGACCCTTGTTTGACTTGTTCTACCTTATTTAATAATCTAGCTAAAAAAGAAACTGGTGAGTGATTAGGAGCGTAAGCTGTGACAATTGTGTACGTCATATTGTTTATTTCAGCTATCAATAGAACGTATCTGCCCTCCGAATCATATTCTTGATATTTTATCTGTGTATTTAGATCTTCAGAGATCAAGATGGCCACACCTCGTTTTTTCTTCGAGTTTAATGATGAACAAAATACTGAAGGGTATCTTTTTGAGATGAGCCTCTTCTCGTCTTTTCTTAATAAATGTGTTTCTTGGATCCCGGCGATATTAATTTGTTCCTTCTTCATGAATTCCGTCAGCATCATTCTTTTTTGGGGAGAATTGAGTCCGCGTACGTTTAGTGTTAATATTTTAATCATTTAGTTTACACTAAGGTACTATAAATGAAAAAGTCTCCCGAAGGACTAAATAGCGACTACTCATCAAAAGGCACCCACTGTTGCACACACAAAACACGAAACATACATATACCCAGAGTTTAACCCTCGTCTGGGTATTCCCCGTGCTATGACACCGAGTGGGTGCTCCGCACAGGAAGAATAATTCATCCGTCTAGATGAATAAGGTTTTGGGGCTGCGAGACCCCGATGGGAGAAGCATGGGTCGAATCTTTTGCTCTATACCTATTACCCTTCTCTTGCCCCTTCACGTAGGTAATTAAGCTGGGGGCTACCCCTATTTATGATGAGTATTTAATTTGGTTATAGTTATTACTATCTTAGTCATGTGAAAGACACGGAGGGGGGGCAAAGGGGAGCGAAAGCACTGGAGGGGGCGGAGAGAGAGGAGGAGGAGAGGATAAAAAAAAAACCAAAAAAAAAAACCAAAAAAAAAAACAATTTAAGAACTGTGATTTAAAGGTGATGTTGTCAACATGTGGAGCGATGTGTAACCTAGAGAAAGTGATTCGAAGTTATAACACAGAAAGGTGGGATAAGAAGAAGTAAGAGTAAATAAAGAAATAAAAAATAGATAAAAATTGCGTGGGATTGTAAGTACACGTTGGTTTGGTGTCTAATAGAGAAAGCTATAGTGTGGAATGTGTGACTCGAAACAAAAAAAAAAAAAAGGGGGAGGGGAAACTAAAAAAGAAAGAGATTGAGTGGCTAGAGCAATGTGTTGGGGTGATAATGTGTGATACCGGGAGGGGGAAACTATGATGTGAAAAGTGAAGCCCCTTGATCGGGTTAGAGGGTGTAGAATAGAGAGATAGAAAAAAAAAAAAAGTCAATAAAATAGAATTGAAAAAGTGTGAGATTTGGTGGGATTATAAGTGCACTTGGAGTTGTGACGAAAGGGAAAACCTATAGTTAGGGGAATGTGGCACAGATAGGGGAATAAGTGAGGGGGGGTGGAGGAGAAGAGGAAGAAGAAGAAAAGAAAGATGGGAAGGGGAATTGTGTGGGATTGTAAGTACACGTTGGTTGGTGTCTAATAGAAAAAGCTATAATGTGGAGTATGTGACTCAAAACTAAAAAAAAAGGGGAGGGGAAACTAAAAGAGAAAAAGATTGAGTGCCTATAGCAATGTGATGGAGTGATAATGTGAGATGCCAGGAGGGGGAAACTATGATGTGAAAGGTGAAGCCCGTGATCGGGTTAAAGGGGGTAAAAAAAAAAAAATATAGAAAAAGGATTGAAAAATGGGAGGTGACTAACTTGAGTGACTGGATGGTCTAGGAAAGGGGAAAAAAAAAAAAAAAAGCAAAATTCGCGTACCCCTCCCCGCCCCCCGCCCGTCCCTCCCCTATATTATCAAGTTTTCCCTGTGGCCTCCCAACAGTGTGTCTAATTAGGCCACTGAGGTTCTCTTTTTGATTCCCTTGGCCTTAAGCCAAGCTGAGAGCCGATCAGGTTTTTCAAAGGAGAGCATTTCTAAGTCCATTGTAACCTGGATTTTACTGGGGTATCCCCATCTATATTTAATGTTGTTTGATCGTAGTATTGTGGTTGATTCTGAGTATAATCTCCTTTGAGATCTCGTATAGTATGATAGATCTGGGAAGGTAGATATTTTGTCATAAGGCTCCCCTACTACTTTTTCTCGGTTGGCTCTCATAATAAGTTCCTTAATTTTATATGAGGAGCAGCATATCATAACGTCTCTTGGGAGGTGGGGGGCTAAGTTTGTTGGTCTAGCTGTTCTGTGACACCTTTCCAGAATATGTGGGGATAAGGACTTTTCTAAACCCAGCTTTTGGAGATAGTCCATAACAAATTCTTCCAGTTTATCATTGGGGACAGATTCCGGTATATTTCTTATCCTAATATTGTTACGCCGGGATCTATCCTCAAGTTCTGCAATCTTTTGTTCCAGGGTAAAGTTCTTATGTTCTAGCGATTGGACTTGTTCTTGGTTCAGATGTAGTTGAATTTCCATTTCCTCTACTTTTTCCTCGTTCGTTGCTATTCTCTGGATTAAAGATTGCATCTCCTCTCTAATAGAGCCTGTATTACTCTCTATTTCAGATTTTATTCGTTCAAATTGAGAATCGAGACATTTGAGTAACTCTACATGAGTTATTGTTTGGCATTCTTGAGTAGTGCCTACCTCTGCTGGATTTTCATTACTATACTTAGGGCTTAAACGGGTATTAATTTCCTCCAAGGAGGATCTATCTGTATCATGTGTCCCGATTTGGGGTGAAAAAAAAGAAAGACGTTTCTCTGTCTTATCCGCTTTTTTTTCCTTCTTAGTGTTCTGCCTGCTTTCCTGGTATCTTTTTGACGCCATCTTAAGGCTTAAGTCTACTTGCAGTTTTGTAATAGGATGATTGATAGGCTTAAAGAGGAGCCAGACGGCTTTCCCCCTACTTTCCTTTTTTTCCACCTTAAGAGAAAAAACTGGAGGTAGCGATAGTAGTTTCTTATGGGGTAGATTAGACCAACAGGTACTGCCCCCTATATGCCCCTTTTATGACTATACTGTGTGTGTTTTGATTCTACTTGTTCCCAGCACTTAGTAAGCAAAAGGAGATTGGCTGAAGATTTATACTACGTGGCTAACTGCTGAATATTCTCCTTATTTTTAACAACTGAGTAGGTTGGAGACCAGTCAATCAGCCTTTCCTTGGACCCCGTTTCCCTCAGGGGGTATTTTAGTTTAACTCTTATCAGGGCCTTGTGGAGGTGACCATCATTAACAATCCTTATACATCTATTTAACTGGTATACCAGACCCCACCGCCTCCGTTACTTATCTGTCCTTAGGCCTCCAGAGGAGCAGTTAACTGGTCACTTCTTTAAGATCCTCGGTGAGAGGGATAGGAATCTCGATCTGTGCTCCGGGTCCGGTTGTCGGCAATGATCTTTCCCGGCGTCTTACTGTCTCACACCGATGCCGAGGTGCTGGACTCCATGCGTCTCTCGCTTCTCGCAGCCCCTCCCACCCGCGAACGTGAACACGTCTCACGTCATCGCTCCACCCCTGTACACCAGGTTACTGTATAAGTTATAGACCTCATTGCTGGTAAAGAG
This sequence comes from Pelodytes ibericus, assembly GCA_036172795.1. NCBI lineage: Eukaryota > Metazoa > Chordata > Amphibia > Anura > Pelodytidae > Pelodytes > Pelodytes ibericus. The sequence continues at coordinate 127,968,012 of CM069858.1, read as the reverse complement.
ATTTATACATGAATAAAGTAAAATCTTTATAACTTGGTTTTATTTCAAGATTTTCGACAGTTTTATTTTTTTATCTTATTTTTCCTACAACAATTCGAATTGGTAATATTCTCAAAACGTTTTGCATTATTGCATTAATTTGCCTTTTAAGTCTGTACTGTATATTATGTTTTGTAAATGCAAAGACACATGGTTGTTTATAACAACATTATGTATATAGGAACATTTTTACTTTCAGAAAATCAGTGGCATAACCTGAGATTGCATTGCAGGGATTGCAGTTTTCCTTTTTTCTGTGAGCCTTTAAAAGTATGGTGTTTTTGCTGTTCTCACTTTGTGAACCGTTCATTTAGAAATGATACATTATACTAATATGTCCATCGTGGCTGTTTCCTGTTCTACTGAGAGATAATCAATATTCAGCTTGTCACTCTGCTACACTGATAACACTCAAAGTTCATCCTCTGGGATGACACTTGCGGTTTTCGAACACTCTAATGTCTAAAGGAACATGCAAGCTCTTTTCGTATTCCTTATATAATTTTCTCAGGGTTCAACTAAAGGTGGAATTACTTGGTATTAGAAATTATTTGTTATAATATCTGTGCAAAATATGGGCCAATTTTGAGTATTTTTGTTTTACACATAGCTTGTGTAATACTGTAATAAAACATTTTTGTATAAGGCTCTTTTAATATTCCACAGTGCTCTGCACATCAAGCACAGTGTCTGGAAAGAGAGATCTTGCTGCTTAAATAGTGGAAACGAATAAAGCCCCAAGAGACTTGCTTGCTGGAAGGAATCTGCTGCTGGCTGTAGCCTGTTGCTGGATACAACCTCCTTTTGGTCGGTCAGGTTGCTAGTCTGATGGGCAGAAAGCCCTTAAGTAGGTACTGGAGGGAATATTAGTTAGTCTTCTAGTTTTTTTTTTTTTCTCCCCTATTGCATTCATTATATCTTCAAAACACAATGAAAAAATAAAAAGGGAGTAAGTCAGTGAAAGGAGGCCAGTTTATTGATTGATTGGTTTTATTGATCCAGAAGGAGGCCAAACTAGATTAATTCATCTAAAAGGGGATCTAGAAAGACATCACCCAGTTTTTTTTAATGCATTGTTTAAAACGGCAACAACTTCATCTGAAGCTGTATTCCATAATTTACACACGGTTCTTCTACCCTTAACACAACTCGGTCACTAAAATATTATTTATACTGTGAATGTGACTTTTTTTTTTTTTTTTAAAGTCTATACATGGTGCAAGCAAATTTTTTTTTATTTTTATAAATGTCTGATGAAAAAACGTCTTAATAGATTCTAATATTTGTCCTGAGTTTAGAAATACCCATTGTTTACATGTGTTTCTGTTTTTTGCAAGTTATAGGACAATAACTCAGAGTATTGTTGTTTTTTTCTCACCTTTTTATTCCTACAGTGAGCTTTTTGACCCCAACACTTGCACTAACCCTAAGGGCACACCCTAGATCAGGGGTGGGGATAGGGTTGCCACCTTTTCTTCAAAAAAATACCGGCCTTGGTACTGTCTCCATAGACTTAACATTGGCCTGATGCCAATATTTTACCGGCCTGCCGGTAAAATACCGGCCAGGTGGCAACCCTAGGTGGGGAGCCTGTGGACCTCCAGCTGTTGATGACCTGCATCTCTCATAATGCTCTTTCAGCTAAGAGACAGGCAGAGGATTAGGGGAAATGTAGTCCTGCACCCAGAGCTGCATTTTGCTTGAGGCAAACAAACAAGGGCGGCACTTGCCTTGTATGCCTCTCGGGGGCAGTACAAAATTTCCCGAAAAATAAATAAATAAAAATTCCACAAAAAAAGCCACTCTTTAAGGAAGAAAAAAAACTCTCTTGCCGGCAGAGACGGTGGCTGGAAGAGATAGGAAGATCTCCCCTCACCACTGCTCTGCCTGCAAGCTGGCAGCATGGGGAGCCAAACAAGCAGCACAGAGAAACCTCTGTGCAGTATGACACGGGAAGTGCTGACAGGTAACGTGACCTACCTGCACTCACCACATGGGGAGCCAAACAGGCAGCATGGTAGGACACCATGCTGCCTGCCACTAGCCACCAAGTTAAGGCCTGGGGGGATGGGGGCATGTAATAGGGGCAGCCAGCGCAAAAAACCAAGGTACACCACTTCCTGCAACATCTGGAGGTTCCCACCCCTGCCTAGATGCTAAACCTAGCATACTTTTTAAAATAAATGTATTTATATTATTCACAGTGTAATGTTGCTGACTGTAACAGTAAGGAGAAATAGAAGTGATATTGGTCATTTCTGTCACTCTTTCTTGCTCCTGGGGAGCACCATATTGGAGGGACATGCTTCCTTCTGACATGGCACCCATGGGGCCATATAGGAGTGTTGCTTAATGCAGGGCTTGACAAATTAAATTTTGTTTTAGGAGCCAGCAAAAAAATCTAGGAGCCAGACAACCGCACATACACACACAACCACGCAAAAATACACACAATCACAGAGTCATGTAAACACATACGCTCGCAGACTGTCACACACACAGTTCCAATTACACACACTTAAAATCACAGACAGACACATAGACAGAGACAGTTCCACTTACATACACAGAAAATCAGTCACAGAGACAGTTCCTCTTATATACACAGAAAATCACAAACAATCAAAGAGACAGTTCCACTTACATACACAGAATATCACAGAGAGTCACAGAGACAGACACAGACAGTCAAAAAGACATACATAGACAGAGAGAGACAGACACTGACATACAGACCTGACAAGTCAGCCGTTTTTTTTTTTTTAAATAAATCAAATAAAAAGGTGCATGTTTCAGTGTGTCCCCATCCCTGCTGCCTTGCTTGATTGCAGGGGAGGGGAGCACTTCCATTTCCTCTCAGTCTGCCAGTCACAGACCATCGTTCAAGCCATCCTGTTGAGAGCCGGGTTGTCATGTGACACGGATGTCACGTGCTCCCCGGAACTAAGACTGTGAAGCGCACATGCTGCCTCCTCGCGCTGTGCTGTCCAAAGGATCAGCAAAAACCCCATGGATCTCAGAGGTGAGGGGTGCCAATACCCGGGCGCCAGGTCTAATTTCCTGGTCGCCCTGGCGACCGGGGTTTGTCGAGCCCTGGCTTAATGCCTTGACCGAGGCATTATAGCAACACCACCTGAGCGGTGGATACAAACCTTGATCACATCGACCAGTCACCGGGTCCTCCATGCACATAAAGTGCATGATGGCATGGGACATCCTTGTGTCCTCAATGGGTTAAGGAACACTTTAAGTGAAAATCTACCTTGAGTGTGGACTGGGCTCCTAGAAAGGGCTACTGTTAAACAACTTAGCAAAACAGCAATGACAGTATGTTCAATGAATTGGCTTAGCGCACACACTATCATGTTAATTATTATCTCAGTGTGGTACTGTAAGGTAAGGGAAAACAATAAAGAGAAGAAAGCATATTATTAAAGCAGTTAAAGAGAAGTATGCTTACAATGAATCTCTTTTTTTAAATTATATTTTTGTCACAGCCACATGATGGATGTTTGGAAATTGATGGCAGGAACAGAAAATGCTGGTGTCTAATTGTTAAGACACTAAAGTCTATGAGTAATGAAACTGCTGTGATTGTGTAATGCCCTGGCTCTGCTCTGTTATCCTTGCAATATATAGCAAGGATGAAACTACATTTTCAGTAATGCAGAACTCATCCTGCTGTCTGGCCCAATGGCATAACACTTTAGAGGCTAGATTGTTTACAATTTAAACAAAAAAATAATATACAACTATTTTAAGTTCTTTTTTTGTTTTTTGTTTTTGTTTTTTTTTACATTTTGTGTCCAGACATCAAAGATCTATATTAATTGGAATCCTTAATGGATCTTGATGTATTACCATCACAGGTGACTCTTTATGGCTTCCCACAGTCTAAAATGTCATGGGTCAGTCAATCATTCACTCTACTGGAACATTAGCTTGGAGCTCTAAATTCCTCAAAGGTGGTTGAGTGTGCACTCCCTGCAACCAAAGCACAGTTATACTGTAAGCTATGGTGATCAGCTATGATGGTTTGCTGTCTGGTGCCAAAAATCTTTGGATAAGTGTATGAATACAGCTAATGAAGTGAGATGTCTCGAAACCAGTTTTGTAACATTTTTCTTATAAAATAATAACAATTAAAATGATACCTTTTCAGTTGTTCTTTTTTAGGTTTTAAAAAAAAACTTTGAATAGGACCAGTACTTTACCAAAAGGCTTTGTTTCCAGAATAGTCACACGGTCTTATCTTAAGTAAAGCATTCGCGTAAGTAAAACTGGAGCAGCTTGGTACACAATGATCATGCTGGCAGCTGAATGTGGACAGAAGGTTTTTTGTGAACAGAATTCCAGTGATTGGAAACATATATGGGTTTTTATATGACAGCCAGTTAGGCTTATGGACCATCATAAACATAGCTTATTATTTCCAAGCTACATGACTAGTACACATTAGCATTTATTATGCAGTCCTCTTGGATCCCTTTGCATACAGTCCTATATAATGGTGTGTTAAGGTGTCTGACTGAGCTAGATAACATTAGCAATACCAAATGGCACAGGCAGAATTTGATATTAGTCATACATTGGATTTGAAGTAACAAACATATGGCACAGTAGCTCTCAGTATCGTTTAAGAGCTACTGAATGTCTATTATAGGCGTTGCAGGGATATTGTTGGATGAAGAGGGACTAACCTAAATTATCAACTGCTTTAATTTCTCTCTGGTGGTCCAACCACATGAGCTGGGTATTCAACATTAATTATTACTGGTCTCTATCACAGCAACATTTGCATTTAGCAAAGAAACTGAACAGTGGAGGCCCCACTCTAGGACCACTCATTGTCTGCTTTATCACAAAAAAAGTAAATACAGATATAGAGTTCATGTCCAGTAACTGGTCCAGTAAGGAGGCGTTTCCTTGTATTGTGACCAGTGAAGAAGCAGATGAAGAAAAGGCTCCATTGTTATAGACCATCACAAATAGTGTGTCCTGTAATTGCTGTCCCTGTTTCCATTAACTAATTGTATGTTGAGTACTCTGTTGCCACTAGTGGCTTCATTGGTTCCACTTTCTAATATTTTCTATATTTATTTTCAATATTTCTGATTTAAATATCACCCTACACATTTTAGTTTTGGTAAACAAGCACATTGCTTGAATAAGACCCATATATACTGAACATTACACAACATGAAAAGTAAGAACCTGCTCATGAAGATTTGCAGTGTTCCCTCTTGTTTAGCTCTCATGATAGCACAGTACAGTGCTTTTTAAAGCTTGCTGGTACTTAGCATGTAATACAGATTTGTATTAATTCAGTTGGTCAAACACGTTTCACTTTTATGTTGAAGGTTAAATTACGTAATCTGATCCTGTCAGAGTAGTTCATTTTAATGCATGTAAATCTTGGTGGCTCCTCTGTTTTGGATATTCTCCAAAGTCCAAACCATCATATAGGCTGTGGGTTTTTCATTGTGCACAAAAGGTAATAATAAGTCTGCACAGAAGCAAACTACTGAATGCATTATAAAAGCCAGCGGATCTGTCATAAAGACTTAAAGTACTATTTGAAAATGACCTGCCTTTAGAAAATATGCATATTTGTATTGTTTATTATTGAAGTTTAATATGCAAGATGTAATGTTTAATTTACTCTTAAATATAAATTTTGCAGCTTTCACTCCTCCTCCTACTTTAAAACTTTTTTTTTATTTTAGCAGTGTGTTAAAAATATTTAGGAGGTATTTTATATTGCACATTTCTACAATGCTTCTATGCACATGCCTAGACAGGAGGTATAGGGAGGTGGCACTATCTTTATAAAAGGGTAGCCCTGGTGATGGAACTGCCAGACCTGGGAAAGTAATGGCCTCAGAATAGGACAGTGGGTGGAGCTAACTACCACTCTTCCCACCCAGAAAATAAATTCTTCAGTTGAATCTGGACAAAACACTAAATGTCTTGGTGAAGATTTCCAGGTTTCCTTATAGGTTAAAACAATCCTGGCTAGTGACCACTAAAAGTGCAGTTTCTACATGGTAACTTTTCTGCAAATATCTCAAATTCAGCCTTTCAAAGATGGTAGTCGGGAATTGGTGCTGGCCAAGTTGGCAAACCTGGAGTCCAATCAATTCAACTGTATTGAAGGTGTGTTTTAGAGTTACTGTGACTTCTTAAAAAACAACACACATTTGGGGTTTGCTATTCACAAGAAGCATCTGCTGACCCATGCCTCTCAAAAAATAAAACATCTCAGAAGCATTAAAGAGTTTTTGATTTGCATAAACCTGGACTAGGTTACAAAGTAATTTCAAAGAGTTTACATATTCATCAGTCTGTAGTTGGACACTGCCAAGAAGATTCCATGAGTGCAGAATGCTCAATAAGATATGAAAGAACCCAAGAGCAATGGCTGAAGGTTAGAAAGAATCATTGCAACTGGTTAACATCTCTGTTCATGAGCCTACCTTACACAAAGCATTGAACAGATAAGACACCATGGAATAAGCTGCTGCATGCCAAAGAGTACCTTGACACCCCACAACGTTACTGGAAAATGTTTTATGTTAAGCTGAGGTTGGATTGTTCATGAAGAACAATCAGCACTATGTATGGTGTAAAAAGGGCACCGCATCCCAACATGAAACTGCCATCCCAACATTGAAGTATGGTAGAGAGAGCATCATGATTTGGGGCTGTTTCGCTGCCTCAGGGCCTGGACCGCTTGCCACAGTCTAGGAGACAATAATTACCACGTTTATTAAAGTATCATGCAGGATAATGTCTGATTTGATCGCTGTCCGCCTGCTGAAGCTCCATACAAGTTTGGTGATACAGCAGGATAATGACCCTAAACATTAAAGTAAATTATAATATACTACATAATTGCTTCAAAAACAAAATTTGCCTTTTGGAGTGGCCCAATAATAAACACCTTAACCCAATAGAGATGCTGTGGAATGACCTTGAGAGCTGTTCATACCAGACATCCTAAAAATATGGCTTGGCTTAAACCAATTCTGTAAGGAAGAACTGTCCAAAATTCCTCCTGAACCTTGTGCAGGTCTGATCTGCAGCTACCGGAAGTGCTTGTTTGAGGCTATTGCTGCCAAAGGAAGTTCAACCAGTTATTAAATCCAAGGGTTCACTTACTTTTTCAACCAGCAATGTGAATGTTTAATCATTGTGTTATTAAAGTGCCACTAACTGAAATGTTTTTTTTTTTTTTAAATAAGTCGGGTTTACTTGAACAAGGGGGGCACTTTTTTTTTTTTTTTTTTTCCTTCTTTTTTTTTTACCCTTGATTCCCCCAAGGAAGCACAGTTTAAAAATAAAAGATTAGTTGTTGTTTAAGCACATTGCTTTGTACTTTAGATTTAGGTGGAGATATATCACATTTTATGGCCAATTAATGCTGAAAAACAAGTTCAAATACTTTTTCTTGCCATTGTATGTGCATCTATAAATGAATGCCTAGGTGTGATAAGACGGCAGTCGTGCCACAGCTTTGCTGTTGGTGTTCTTTGGTTTATGTGAACTATTTTTTCCTTTGCTAAACAACTGCACGTATAGCCTCTAAGCAACTAAAATAGCTTCTAATGTACATTTGCTGTCTGGAAATGATTAGCTTTCCAATTGAATTATCTTACAGAAATCCCCTCTTCGTCCTGCTTTACAGTCATACCTAACCAATTAGAGATCCACTTGTGCACAGAGAATACAGGGAAATAATGTTTGGTTTTTTTCTGGCAGGTGAACTGACCAGGGTTAATGATTTATCCAGAATCTCACTTGTGTATTTTTTTTTTTTCTGTTTCTCTTAGAATCAAACATGAGAACATCGTTGCCTTGGAAGATATCTACGAGAGTCCCAGCCATTTGTATCTGGTCATGCAGCTGTGAGTAATCATTAATTACACATTTCCTATACAAGACGAGCTCTCAGGCCATGTAGAAAAAGAGCCCTCTTTGATCCCACAAATCCATCTTAGGAGTTCTGTGTAGAAATACTGGTTGAGAAATAAGCATTGCACTGGTGTCATAGCCTGTAGGTATAATCTTCTAGTTGCTATAGTTACCAGCACAGCGCATAACATATTTAATTATTGCAATAATTAGAAGGCTGATATCTCTAGAAGTTTTTTGTAATGGGGGTTGTAAATTATTGCTCACAAAAAAGGGTCTATAGAATGAAAAGTAATGAACTAACGTAGTCAGAAACATCAAATTGTAGGATAGAACGTTACAAGCAAAAGAAAAGTCTATGGAATACATTGTTTTTTTTTTTTTCAGCTTTTTAAATGATATATTCTATATTTTTTACACAGCTAGGCTGCAGCAGACTCCCAGATATTTTGTGCTGCCAGTCCCTGCATTCCCAGATATTTTGTGCTGCCAGTCCCTGCATTCCCAGATATTTTGTGCTGCCAGTGTCAGGCTTCCATTCATAGAAAGTGCAAAGCTGTACAACCTGGCTTGGCTATAGATCAAGACACACTGGCAGGAAGAGAGTGACATTAATATGAATTATGACGATAGACTATAGATAAGCGGGGAAACTTTCCTAGATGTTATTCCAGCTAGAGTTTGCAGATTTTCAGGGTTATTCTAGATATGCTCCTATACTCTATATTAAAGGATGATGACTATGACCCTTGACCTTCCCTATCGGTGCATTTCTTACTCCTGGAATATAGCTAAAAGCACGCATTATATTGACAGTGACTCATGTAAAGATACCAGACAGCGATTCTTTGAAGATAGATATTAATACTATTTGTTCACCACTGTTGGCAAAGCACAACAAATCACTGGATAATTTATGATCATGTCCAGGTGGCTCTGAGCCGTTTTTTTTAATGTTTGTTTTAGGGAAAGTTAGGATTTTATTTGTGCTTGAGGCGAGCTTTGTGCGACGGTTATGGAACCTGTAAATATACATCAATAGTCATCAAATATTTAGAATTTCATTTATCCAAGAAAATGCAGTTACTGTCTCTCGTATCCCCTTTTTTTTTTTTTTTCGTTTTATGAATTATGTATTTTATTATAACTTCGATATTTTTTTTTTTATATTGTAAAATGGTTTTGTGCCCTGTACACTTTTGTATTTTTCTTACTGAACTAATTGTCCAAATGCAATGTGCTGGCTGAGCATTATGTAAAAGCTAGTGTTAGTTTAAAACAGCCTCCGTCAAAAAGGGGTTAATGTCCTGCATATATATGAATATTGGCATAGGAAAGACTTTCTTTAGACACCATTACTTTGATCATATGCTATAATTTACTAAACAAATAAATAAAATGAACTTTACATGTAATATTTTACACCTCTACAAACACTAATAAAAAAAACCCTGCTAAATAGATTCTAATATTTGTCCTGAGTTTAGAAATGTTTATCCAATGTTTGCATGTTTTTATTTTCTTTGCAAGTTATATGACAATAACTGCAAGTAAGGAATTTCTTTCTCCTACTCCTGGGACATTACCCCGGGGGGCAGATTTTATCTTTCTACTGGCTAAGCATAATGGGAATTGCAGTAGTTGGCTGTCTCAGCTATTGTAAACTAAAGTTCCCATGATGCTCAGGATAGTGCTGGATGACCATCATAGGGACTGTAGTTTACAACATCTGGGATGCCAAGGTTTAGTCACTACCTTGCTACAATTATCAGATTATTGACTACCAGTAGAGATCTTGTGATTCACTTCCTTATTAATAACTAACTTTACCACCAGGAATCCACTGTCCTGAGATAACAAGTAATCAGGAGGGAGTATGAAGAGATCTTAGGGGAGTGGTGTTATCTTACATAGAAACATAGATTCTTTTGCCACCAACATCCAGCGGACACCAATGAAGAAATAACAATTTGAGCTCTATAAAAAAAAAAAAAGGGGACTTCTGCAGTCTCAGATGAATCATTTGCCACTTCATTATTTCAATGTGCTGAGAATTTGTGACCACACTCCATATCCCGTGTGCGCTAAACTTTTGCGCAGCAGCACTTCACTTCTACAAGATGCACTGTACTCTGGCTGCACCAGCAGAGTTGTGTTTTTTGCTTCCTGTCTACAATCATCTACAGTTATGTATTTTGCAGAGCCATAATGGTAGAAAAGATATACTGTAATGTCTAGTGGTTTAATAGTGTAGAGAGGGGGGGGGGGGTCATTAACCTAGAAGTGAAGTCTATTTTTTTTTTTTTTTTACCCTGTTCCACAATTTAGAATTCCTTGCATTCTACACCTGACCTAGTCCATGTTTAATAGGGAACATTACTGTCCGGAATTGCAAATAAATAGTGGTATCCTAGCTGTTGTGCCCAGATAATTATTCTACACACACCCCCGTTTGCATTCCACCTTATGTGGAATGTCTTTTAAATGTTTGCTCTGAATTCTTGCTTTTCTTCAGCATTCCTTCACAATTTAGCATCATGTATTAAAATGACATTGTACATTCCACAGACATTATCTCAGTTTACTCAGCTTTTTACTGCTCACGCTACATTCACTTCACAATTATTACTTGCTATGTATTTTGTTGCCAATCCTAGCTTTTGTATATAAACTTTATTTTGTAAATATGTATTTAAAGCTGAGGCAGAGCAGATCAGGAGGCTGGCGGACCCCAGAACGCATGCCGAATTTTGGAAAACATAGGCTTAATTCGCCCATTGCAGTTCTCTTTTGTTGCCAATGTTTTTAATTTGCCACTTACCAAAGCAGTACTGATGTTACAGCAAAGCAAATTTGAAATACTCCAAGGGTGCTGACCCGGCTTTAACTTTGTATTTTATGTAGTGTGTGAGGCCTGGAAAACCCTTTTATTGATGGGATGCTTCTAATGTTACCTAAAACATACAAATGTTTAAATAAGCTGGTATGAGAGATCTAATATACTGGTCCAGAAAGGTACATGCAGTTTAAAAGGTATCTCAAGGTTTGTGTGCTTATATGCCACTGGATGATTCAGAGACCAGGTTGTGACAAATAACAAGCTTCCTGGACCTTCATATTGGATTACCCAGGTCAAAATGATATACCTGCTAACCTTTAGTGGGTCTCATTGTGTGTAAATATTAATAAACGTCTATGTATTCATATTAGCTGGAAAATAAACCTTTGGTTGCTATTATCTAGACAAACAAGTTGTGTTTCAAAAAAGTAAATTGTGACCCTGTTAAAGGGAACAAAACATCATTGTTTCAGTTATGTTTATAGAGCAGTGATGGCAAACGTTTTCGGGCCCGAGTGCCCAATTTTTGTCCAAAACAGATTTGCAGACCCCAAAGTGCCAACACCACATATACACACACACACACACACACACACACACACACACACACTGACTCTCACACACACACTCATATACTCATACACACAAACACCTATATACTCATATATTCATACACACACACACCCATATACACCCACCCACCCATATACACACACACCCACCCATAAACTCACACACCCACCCATAAACTCATATATACACACACACACACACACACACACAAACACCCATATACTCATATACACACACACACACAAACACCCATATACTCATATACACACAAACACCCATATACTCATATACACACAAACACCCATATACTCATATACACACAAACACCCATATACTCATATACACACAAACACCCATATACTCATATACACACAAACACCCATATACTCATATACACACAAACACCCATATACTCATATACACACAAACACCCATATACTCATATACACACAAACACTCATATACACACACACACACCCATATACTCATATACACACACACACCCATATACTCATATACACACACACACCCATATACTCATATACACACAAACACCCATATACTCATATACACACAAACACCCATATACTCATATACACACAAACACCCATATACTCATATACACACAAACACCCATATACTCATATACACACAAACACCCATATACTCATATACACACAAACACCCATATACTCATATACACACAAACACCCATATACTCATATACACACAAACACCCATATACTCATATACACACAAACACCCATATACTCATATACACACAAACACCCATATACTCATATACACACAAACACCCATATACTCATATACACACAAACACCCATATACTCATATACACACAAACACTCATATACACACACACACACCCATATACTCATATACACACACACACCCATATACTCATATACACACACACACACCCATATACTCATATACACACACACACACCCATATACTCATATACACACACACACCCATATACTCATATACGCACACACACCCATATACTCATATACGCACACACACCCATATACTCATATACGCACACACACCCATATACTCATATACACACACACACCCATATACTCATATACACACACACACACCCATATACTCATATACACACACACACACCCATATACTCATATACACACACACACCCATATACTCATATACACCCATATACTCATATAAATATACACACACACACACATATAGTCATACACACTTATACTCCTACTCGCACACATACGCACTTATACTCATACTCGCACACACACATACAGCCTGGTTCAGCTCTCATTGCTTGTCTGCTCCATTCGAGAGGAGCAGGCATCAGTAGGTAAAAGACGGGTGCTGCTGGTCATCTGCTTCTTCTCCAGATAATCGGGCGCATGCGTGCTATGTGAAGAAGTGTTCAAGTTGAAAGCAAACAGTTAATTGTTTACTACTACAGGTAGTGCGCATGCGGCGATTATACGGAGAAGAAGCCGATGACCGGCGGTGCCCGTCTTTTACCCACTGGCCTTCTCCTCTCGAACAAAACAGACAAGCGTGAGAGCTGAACCTGGCCTCGTGCCAGTTGTGGCATGTGTGCCATAGGTTCGCCACCGCTGTTATAGAGCATAAATATGATCCTGTATTGTTGTAGCAGAGTTTCAAGAAAATGTTTTAAAATGTCTGTGCTGTCGTCATACGGCACAGGATATAATTTAACCACTATAATCAAGTGTATGTAATTTGCCTTTGGTGTCACAAGGTGATATGATAAATAGCACATCACACAGATACACTTTAAACATGTTCTCGCTATGTATAAATTGACTTGCAGTTCTGCTAACAGGTTGTCTGTAATGCAAAGCTGTGGGTTCATTATATTAATGTGTGTACCTAAAACATATATACAGTTGAACAATTATTTGGGCAGTTCTTCTGTTATGTAATCTCAATCTGTTCATGTTCTATATTCAAACAGTCTGGTGTAGGTGGCTGGAGCTGTCCTTCTCCCATGAGATTTATTTTTATGGGATTTCTTGTGGCAACTGAAATAGAAGCTGTTATTTCTGTCTAAGATATTACACACTATTATATAACATCAGAAGGTGATATAAGGATATATTGGCAAATGTTCAGATTTGAAATAAGTAATTATAGCTTATTTTTCCTTATCCTCTCCTTTTTGTAAGCTGTATTAATAAATGAATAGCCCAGATGCAAACTTAGCAGCTAGTGCCGTATTAGAGGATACCTAGGGATATGGCAGGGAGTGTCGACTTCTGTCCTCGCAGTAGCACAAAATCAATCATTCTAGTATGTTTTTTACTGTATTTGCTTGACTATAAGACAAGGTTTTTTTTCAGATGCTCTGAAAAGCATCTTGTCTTACATTCGAGCTTCGTCTTATCAGAGCTCAAATCAAGTCGGACTAAAATACTAGGCTCCAGGTTCCCCCGGAGTGCTGCAGGGGTCCTGGCTAATCCTTCCCAAGCAGCCTGGGGATATCTGCGCAGTGTGTGCTGACATACTCCAGTGCTGCCCAGCACTTTCACCAGGGCTTCTATGGAACAAAACCCTGTATCCACAGTGGAAGAGGATACTCCTCTATCTGATTTGGCTGTTACTGTGACATGAGTGTTTTCCCTCCCATTGCCTAGCAAGTTAACTTAACACTACGTAACAGCCTTCTCATACCTGTTCCCTTCTTCACTGATGGACATTTAGTCGACTAAAACCATTTGGATGACTAAAATACGACTAAAATGGCATTTTAGTCAATAGACTAAAACTAAATCAAAATTTGTCATCAAAATGAATACTGCTACCAAACATTAACATTTGCTCTGCTACTTGAGCAGCCAAGATCGGAGACTTGGGGTATGTAATGTCCATTATACATTGGATCTAACACATAATTAGAAACATAGAATGTGTCGGCAGATAAGAACCATTCGGTCCATCTAGTCTCTTTTTGAGTACTTTTATTAGTCCCCCGTTCCCGGTCTTATAGCTAGGATAGCCTTGTGTCTATCCCACGCATGCTTAAAATCCTTGACTGTGTTTACCTCTACCACTTCTGCTGGCAGGCTATTCCATACATCCACTACCCTCTCAGTAAAGTAATACTTCCTGATATTACTTTTAAATCGTTGCCCCTCTAATTTAAGACTATGTCCTCTAGTTGTGGTAGTTTTTCTTCTTTTAAATATACTCTCTTCCTTTACTGTGGTTCTAATTATTAGCTGTAGACCTGAAATCACAATCTGTCTATTACAGAGCTATGAAGTAAGATATGCATTTGTCACAAGACTGGGACTGTTCACGATCAACCTCTAAGCCTTTAAAACATGCACATCCAGTGGTGTCACCAGGGGGGTGTGGACCGCACCGGGTGATACCCATGCTTCTGTCCGTTATGCAGCGCACATGCTTCAGAACTACTGCTCAGTGAGTTCTGCTGTCCGCCATGCTGCACTGCTGAACTTATTTTTTCAGCAGGGGTGACACCAGTAGTGCTGTCTCCTTTGCAACGCACACTTTTTTGGGCAGCAGGGGTGAGTGACATCGCAGTGGACCCATCCCCATCAGCGCTCAGCTAATGAGTTATGAACAGCGTGTGTTCAGTTAGAACCATAAGGGTGAGCAGGGTGAAGGAGTGGGGTGGGGGGTGTATATTCCAGCATTAACCTAAAAGTGTGTTTGTATATGCCTACATATCATTAGAGACCTCAATGTGGGGTCCCATAAAAGTGTCTGGCACTGACAACCATAATTACTACTTGATAATGTGGTCTATACAAAGTGTGAGTGGGAGAGTGTGTATGTCTTGTCTATGTGAGTGGGATGCTTCTGGTCTAATATTACCTAAACAAACTTTCATTTTAAATATGAATCAAAGATATATATATATATATAGCCTTTAAAATTATATAGCCTTTAAAATATATATATATATATATATATATATATATATATATATATATATATATATATATATATATATATATATATATATATATATATATATATATATATACATTTCATATTGCCTTTAAAATATATTAAAAAAAATTTTATTTTTTTTTTACTTGCCTCTTCTATTCTCCCCACAGCTAGTATGACGTATATATTACCTGTTGAATAAAGCACCCAACATCCTTGATCATATCTACTTATTTGAAACTGGATGATAAATGGAATCTGTGTGTGGACAGCAATGGAAAGGTTAAGAAAGGTCCTTTCCAAGCCATCTGACAATTGTCAATTAATTTCCTGTTTTGCAAGCTGAAATTACTTTAATAACATCCTTTGGGCTCAGCACAAATGTTCTTTTAATAAGACAAATGCTACAATGACAGGAATTGCTTCCCAATAGGTGTAAACAATGAAATATGTTCCAGTTTTCTGGATCTTGTCTCACATCTGCTATAGAAAGACTTTGCTGTATAATTTTCTTGTACAGTTTTGACACCTAAAGGCAAAACTGAAACCTCCTTTGATATTCCTTTTTAAAAGGGTTGCAGAATCATACATATCTACCCCTCCAGACAAGCCAGAAGACTTTATTTTCCCACAGAAATCTTAAAATTGCAGTGCCACCTCCACTTTAAGGTATTCTGGGTAGGTATATGCATATTAAGTTTACAATAATCACCTTTTTGCCTACATATACCCATTGGTGCAAATGCACACTGTATGAGACAGGCTTTAAACATAGAACAGTACACCAGCCATGGTTTGAGAAAGACTGAATGGTCGAAACGTTGCCACTTAAGCAGGGCCGGACTGGCCCACCGGGATACCGGGAAAAATCCCGGTGGGCCGCCTGCCCCGGGGCCGCCTTGGCCACTTAAATTGAAGCGGCGGCGGCCGCCACTTTAAGAGTTCGGCTGCTGCAGCATCCGGCGGCAGCAGACGAATTTCTTAAAGCGGCGACGGCCGAATTGCTTAAAACGGCGGTGGGCCACTTTAAGCAATTCGGCGGCCGTCGCCGCTTTAAGAAATTCGCCTGCTGCCGCCGGATGCTGCAGCAGCAGTTCCGGCGGCGGGATGGGGAACAGAGAACGCAAGGTGAGTGAGACATAAAGGGCAGGGGGTGAAAGACACTGAAGGGGGGGGGGGGAGACACTACAGGGGGAGGGGGAAGGGGAAAGACACTACAGGGGGAGGGGGAAGGGGAAAGACACTGCAGGGGGAGGGGGAAGGGGGGGGGGGTGAAAGACACTACAGGGGGAGGGGGAAGGGTGGGGTGAAAGACACTACAGGGGGTGAAGGGGGGGTGAAAGACACTACAGGGGGTGAAGGGGGGGTGAAAGACACTACAGGGGGGGAAGGGGGGGTGAAAGACACTACAGGGGGGGAAGGGGGGGTGAAAGACACTACAGGGGGAGGTGGAAGGGGGGGGTGAAAGACACTACAGGGGGAGGTGGAAGGGGGGGGTGAAAGACACTACAGGGGGAGGTGGAAGGGGGGGGTGAAAGACACTACAGGGGGAGGTGGAAGGGGGGGTGAAAGACTGTACAGGGGAAGAGGAGGGTGTGAAAGACTACAGGGGGAAAGGGGTGAAAGACACTAAGGGGAAAGGTGGGAAGAGACGCCACAGAAAGGACAGAGCGAGACGCCACAGAGAGCGAGACGCCACAGAGAGCGAGACGCCACAGAGAGCGAGACGCCACAGAGAGCGAGACGCCACAGAGAGCGAGACGCCACAGAGAGCGAGACGCCACAGAGAGCGAGACGCCACAGAGAGCGAGACGCCACAGAGAGCGAGACGCCACAGAGAGCGAGACGCCACAGAGAGCGAGACGCCACAGAGAGCGAGACGCCACAGAGAGCGAGACGCCACAGAGAGCGAGACGCCACAGAGAGCGAGACGCCACAGAGAGCGAGACGCCACAGAGAGCGAGACGCCACAGAGAGCGAGACGCCACAGAGAGCGAGACGCCACAGAGAGCGAGACGCCACAGAGAGCGAGACGCCACAGAGAGCGAGACGCCACAGAGAGCGAGACGCCACAGAGAGCGAGACGCCACAGAGAGCGAGACGCCACAGAGAGCGAGACGCCACAGAGAGCGAGACGCCACAGAGAGCGAGACGCCACAGAGAGCGAGACGCCACAGAGAGCGAGACGCCACAGAGAGCGAGACGCCACAGAGAGCGAGACGCCACAGAGAGCGAGACGCCACAGAGAGCGAGACGCCACAGAGAGCGAGACGCCACAGAGAGCGAGACGCCACAGAGAGGACAGAGACGCCACAGAAAGGACAGAGACGCCACAGAAAGGACAGAGACGCCACAGAAAAGACAGAGAGAGAGAGAGAGACGCCACAGAAAAGACAGAGAGAGAGAGAGAGACGCCACAGAAAAGACAGAGAGAGAGAGAGAGACGCCACAGAAAAGACAGAGAGAGAGAGAGAGACGCCACAGAAAAGACAGAGAGAGAGAGAGAGACGCCACAGAAAAGACAGAGAGAGAGAGAGAGACGCCACAGAAAAGACAGAGAGAGAGAGAGAGACGCCACAGAAAAGACAGAGAGAGAGAGAGAGACGCCACAGAAAAGACAGAGAGAGAGAGAGAGACGCCACAGAAAAGACAGAGAGAGAGAGAGACGCCACAGAAAAGACAGAGAGAGAGAGAGAGACGCCACAGAAAGGACAGAGAGAGAGAGAGAGACGCCACAGAAAGGACAGAGAGAGAGAGACGCCACAGAAAGGACAGAGAGAGAGAGAGACGCCACAGAAAAGACAGAGACGCCACAGAAAAGACAGAGAGAGAGAGAGACGCCACAGAAAGGACAGAGAGAGAGAGAGAGACGCCACAGAAAAGACAGAGACGCCACAGAAAAGACAGAGACGCCACAGAAAAGACAGAGAGAGAGAGAGACGCCACAGAAAGGACAGAGAGAGAGAGAGAGACGCCACAGAAAAGACAGAGAGAGAGAGAGAGACGCCACAGAAAAGACAGAGAGAGAGAGAGAGACGCCACAGAAAAGACAGAGAGAGAGAGAGAGACGCCACAGAAAAGACAGAGAGAGAGAGAGAGACGCCACAGAAAAGACAGAGAGAGAGAGAGAGACGCCACAGAAAAGACAGAGAGAGAGAGAGAGACGCCACAGAAAAGACAGAGAGAGAGAGAGAGACGCCACAGAAAAGACAGAGAGAGAGAGAGAGACGCCACAGAAAAGACAGAGAGAGAGAGAGAGACGCCACAGAAAAGACAGAGAGAGAGAGAGAGACGCCACAGAAAAGACAGAGAGAGAGAGAGAGACGCCACAGAAAAGACAGAGAGAGAGAGAGAGACGCCACAGAAAAGACAGAGAGAGAGAGAGAGACGCCACAGAAAAGACAGAGAGAGACGCCACAGAAAGGACAGAGAGAGAGAGAGACGCCACAGAAAAGACAGAGACGCCACAGAAAAGACAGAGAGAGAGAGAGAGACGCCACAGAAAAGACAGAGAGAGAGAGAGAGACGCCACAGAAAAGACAGAGACGCCACAGAAAAGACAGAGAGAGAGAGAGAGACGCCACAGAAAGGACAGAGAGAGAGAGAGAGACGCCACAGAAAAGACAGAGAGAGAGAGAGAGACGCCACAGAAAAGACAGAGAGAGAGAGAGAGACGCCACAGAAAAGACAGAGAGAGAGAGAGAGACGCCACAGAAAAGACAGAGAGAGAGAGAGAGACGCCACAGAAAAGACAGAGAGAGAGAGAGAGACGCCACAGAAAAGACAGAGAGAGAGAGAGAGACGCCACAGAAAAGACAGAGAGAGAGAGAGAGACGCCACAGAAAAGACAGAGAGAGAGAGAGAGAGACGCCACAGAAAAGACAGAGAGAGAGAGACGCCACAGAAAAGACAGAGAGAGAGAGACGCCACAGAAAAGACAGAGAGAGAGAGACGCCACAGAAAAGACAGAGAGAGAGAGACGCCACAGAAAAGACAGAGAGAGAGAGAGAGACGCCACAGAAAAGACAGAGAGAGAGAGAGACGCCACAGAAAAGACAGAGAGAGACGCCACAGAAAGGACAGAGAGAGAGAGAGACGCCACAGAAAAGACAGAGACGCCACAGAAAAGACAGAGAGAGACGCCACAGAAAAGACAGAGAGAGAGAGAGAGACGCCACAGAAAAGACAGAGAGAGAGAGAGAGACGCCACAGAAAAGACAGAGACGCCACAGAAAAGACAGAGAGAGAGAGAGAGACGCCACAGAAAGGACAGAGAGAGAGAGAGAGACGCCACAGAAAAGACAGAGAGAGAGAGAGAGACGCCACAGAAAAGACAGAGAGAGAGAGAGAGACGCCACAGAAAAGACAGAGAGAGAGAGAGAGACGCCACAGAAAAGACAGAGAGAGAGAGAGAGACGCCACAGAAAAGACAGAGAGAGAGAGAGAGACGCCACAGAAAAGACAGAGAGAGAGAGAGAGACGCCACAGAAAAGACAGAGAGAGAGAGAGAGACGCCACAGAAAAGACAGAGAGAGAGAGAGAGAGACGCCACAGAAAAGACAGAGAGAGAGAGACGCCACAGAAAAGACAGAGAGAGAGAGACGCCACAGAAAAGACAGAGAGAGAGAGACGCCACAGAAAAGACAGAGAGAGAGAGACGCCACAGAAAAGACAGAGAGAGAGAGACGCCACAGAAAAGACAGAGAGAGAGAGACGCCACAGAAAAGACAGAGAGAGAGAGACGCCACAGAAAAGACAGAGAGAGAGAGACGGACGCCACAGAAAAGACAGAGAGAGAGAGAGAGACGCCACAGAAAAGACAGAGAGAGACGCCACAGAAAGGACAGAGAGAGAGAGAGACGCCACAGAAAAGACAGAGACGCCACAGAAAAGACAGAGAGAGACGCCACAGAAAAGACAGAGAGAGAGAGAGACGCCACAGAAAAGACAGAGAGAGAGAGAGAGACGCCACAGAAAAGACAGAGACGCCACAGAAAAGACAGAGAGAGAGAGAGAGACGCCACAGAAAGGACAGAGAGAGAGAGAGAGACGCCACAGAAAAGACAGAGAGAGAGAGAGAGACGCCACAGAAAAGACAGAGAGAGAGAGAGAGACGCCACAGAAAAGACAGAGAGAGAGAGAGAGACGCCACAGAAAAGACAGAGAGAGAGAGAGAGACGCCACAGAAAAGACAGAGAGAGAGAGAGACGCCACAGAAAAGACAGAGAGAGAGAGAGAGACGCCACAGAAAAGACAGAGAGAGAGAGAGAGACGCCACAGAAAAGACAGAGAGAGAGAGAGACGCCACAGAAAAGACAGAGAGAGAGAGACGCCACAGAAAAGACAGAGAGAGAGAGACGCCACAGAAAAGACAGAGAGAGAGAGAGAGACGCCACAGAAAAGACAGAGAGAGACGCCACAGAAAGGACAGAGAGAGAGAGACGCCACAGAAAAGACAGAGACGCCACAGAAAAGACAGAGAGAGACGCCACAGAAAAGACAGAGAGAGACGCCACAGAAAAGACAGAGAGAGACGCCACAGAAAAGACAGAGAGAGAGAGAGAGACGCCACAGAAAAGACAGAGAGAGACGCCACAGAAAAGACAGAGAGAGAGAGAGAGACGCCACAGAAAAGACAGAGAGAGACGCCACAGAAAAGACAGAGAGAGACGCCACAGAAAGGACAGAGAGAGAGAGAGACGCCACAGAAAAGACAGAGACGCCACAGAAAAGACAGAGAGAGAGAGAGAGACGCCACAGAAAAGACAGAGAGAGACGCCACAGAAAAGACAGAGAGAGAGAGAGAGACGCCACAGAAAAGACAGAGAGAGACGCCACAGAAAAGACAGAGAGAGACGCCACAGAAAAGACAGAGAGAGACGCCACAGAAAAGACAGAGAGAGACGCCACAGAAAAGACAGAGAGAGACGCCACAGAAAAGACAGAGAGAGACGCCACAGAAAAGACAGAGAGAGAGAGAGAGACGCCACAGAAAAGACAGAGAGAGAGAGAGAGACGCCACAGAAAAGACAGAGAGAGAGAGAGAGACGCCACAGAAAAGACAGAGAGAGAGAGAGAGACGCCACAGAAAAGACAGAGAGAGAGAGAGAGACGCCACAGAAAAGACAGAGAGAGAGAGAGAGACGCCACAGAAAAGACAGAGAGAGACGCCACAGAAAAGACAGAGAGAGACGCCACAGAAAAGACAGAGAGAGACGCCACAGAAAAGACAGAGAGAGACGCCACAGAAAAGACAGAGAGAGACGCCACAGAAAAGACAGAGAGAGACGCCACAGAAAAGACAGAGAGAGACGCCACAGAAAGGACAGAGAGAGAGAGAGACGCCACAGAAAAGACAGAGACGCCACAGAAAAGACAGAGAGAGAGAGAGAGACGCCACAGAAAAGACAGAGAGAGAGAGAGAGACGCCACAGAAAAGACAGAGAGAGAGACGCCACAGAAAAGACAGAGAGAGAGACGCCACAGAAAAGACAGAGAGAGAGACGCCACAGAAAAGACAGAGAGAGAGACGCCACAGAAAAGACAGAGAGAGAGACGCCACAGAAAAGACAGAGAGAGAGACGCCACAGAAAAGACAGAGAGAGAGACGCCACAGAAAAGACAGAGAGAGAGACGCCACAGAAAAGACAGAGAGAGAGACGCCACAGAAAAGACAGAGAGAGAGACGCCACAGAAAAGACAGAGAGAGAGACGCCACAGAAAAGACAGAGAGAGAGACGCCACAGGAAGACAGAGAGACGCCACAGAAAGACAGAGAGACGCCACAGAAAGACAGAGAGACGCCACAGAAAGACAGAGAGAGAGAGAGAGACGCCACAGAAAAGACAGAGAGAGACGCCACAGAAAAGACAGAGAGAGACGCCACAGAAAGGACAGAGAGAGAGAGAGAGACGCCACAGAAAAGACAGAGAGAGACGCCACAGAAAAGACAGAGAGAGACGCCACAGAAAAGACAGAGAGAGACGCCACAGAAAAGACAGAGAGAGACGCCACAGAAAAGACAGAGAGAGAGAGAGAGACGCCACAGAAAAGACAGAGAGAGACGCCACAGAAAAGACAGAGAGAGACGCCACAGAAAAGACAGAGAGAGACGCCACAGAAAAGACAGAGAGAGACGCCACAGAAAAGACAGAGAGAGACGCCACAGAAAGGACAGAGAGAGAGAGAGAGACGCCACAGAAAAGACAGAGAGAGAGAGAGAGACGCCACAGAAAGGACAGAGAGAGAGAGAGACGCCACAGAAAGGACAGAGAGAGAGACGCCACAGAAAAGACAGAGAGAGAGAGAGAGACGCCACAGAAAAGACAGAGAGAGAGAGACGCCACAGAAAAGACAGAGAGAGAGACGCCACAGAAAAGACAGAGAGAGAGACGCCACAGAAAAGACAGAGAGAGAGACGCCACAGAAAAGACAGAGAGAGAGACGCCACAGAAAAGACAGAGAGAGAGACGCCACAGAAAAGACAGAGAGAGAGACGCCACAGAAAAGACAGAGAGAGAGACGCCACAGGAAGACAGAGAGACGCCACAGAAAGACAGAGAGACGCCACAGAAAGACAGAGAGACGCCACAGAAAGACAGAGAGAGAGAGAGAGACGCCACAGAAAAGACAGAGAGAGACGCCACAGAAAAGACAGAGAGAGACGCCACAGAAAGGACAGAGAGAGAGAGAGAGACGCCACAGAAAAGACAGAGAGAGACGCCACAGAAAAGACAGAGAGAGACGCCACAGAAAAGACAGAGAGAGACGCCACAGAAAAGACAGAGAGAGAGAGAGACGCCACAGAAAGGACAGAGAGAGAGAGAGACGCCACAGAAAGGACAGAGAGAGAGACGCCACAGAAAAGACAGAGAGAGAGAGAGAGACGCCACAGAAAAGACAGAGAGAGAGAGACGCCACAGAAAAGACAGAGAGAGAGACGCCACAGAAAAGACAGAGAGAGAGACGCCACAGAAAAGACAGAGAGAGAGACGCCACAGAAAAGACAGAGAGAGAGACGCCACAGAAAAGACAGAGAGAGAGACGCCACAGAAAAGACAGAGAGAGAGACGCCACAGAAAAGACAGAGAGAGAGACGCCACAGGAAGACAGAGAGACGCCACAGAAAGACAGAGAGACGCCACAGAAAGACAGAGAGACGCCACAGAAAGACAGAGAGAGAGAGAGAGACGCCACAGAAAAGACAGAGAGAGACGCCACAGAAAAGACAGAGAGACGCCACAGAAAGGACAGAGAGAGAGAGAGAGACGCCACAGAAAAGACAGAGAGAGACGCCACAGAAAAGACAGAGAGAGACGCCACAGAAAAGACAGAGAGAGACGCCACAGAAAAGACAGAGAGAGACGCCACAGAAAAGACAGAGAGAGACGCCACAGAAAAGACAGAGAGAGACGCCACAGAAAGGACAGAGAGAGAGAGAGAGACGCCACAGAAAAGACAGAGAGAGAGAGAGAGAGACGCCACAGAAAGGACAGAGAGAGAGAGAGACGCCACAGAAAGGACAGAGAGAGAGACGCCACAGAAAAGACAGAGAGAGAGAGAGAGACGCCACAGAAAAGACAGAGAGAGAGAGACGCCACAAAAAAAAAAGACAGAGAGAGAAACGCCACAGAAAGGACAGAGAGAGAGAGAAACGCCACAGAAAGGACAGAGAGAGAGAGAGACGCCACAGAAAGGACAGAGAGAGAGAGAGACGCCACAGAAAGGACAGAGAGAGAGAGAGACGCCACAGAAAGGACAGAGAGAGAGACGCCACAGAAAGGACAGAGAGAGACAGGCTACAGATATGCGAGAGACAGGATATGTCTCACACACTGCCCTGATATATACCTCTGCACAGGGCAATTCATATAACTCTGTGTACATACTGGAGGTATATATATTGCCCTAGACAGGCTTATATATCAGTCTTATCTATAAATAATACACTGTTCAGATGTGCTTTTTAAAATGCATGATTTTCCCTTCTATGAATAAAAAAATTATATTATGCTATGGGCTGGTTTAAAAATCTTATGCGATGGGGCTGGTATATACATTTTTTCCAGGGCTGGTTTTTGTTCCCAGTCCGGCCCTGCACTTAAGGAATAAACACCTTGCTTGTTTATGAAAAAATGTATTCTATTATTGTGGACTTGGTGGAGTTCGGTTTGTGCACATTTCCTATTGGTGTAGCATGTAACCATAGTCCAGGACAGAGGTGCAGAGCCAGATAGCACTCATGATCATTGTTAACCTTGTTTGCATAAGTACCCAGAATCCCTTGCAGTGTTAGTAGCACAATCACAGTGATCTGATGTGTTTAACTGTTAAATCCAGTGTCTAGCTTTGACTGCTTTAGTCTCTACCTACCACACGTTTAAGAGACTAATTACGGTATGAGCAGCTTGTTCATGTCTTCCAAACAATCTCCAGTCCCAGATATCCTTAAAATAACATGAAACATTTGTTTGTTTGTTTGTTTAAGTTTGTATTGGGGCTGGCCCTAAAATGTCACTTTACAAAAAATTGCTGATAAAATGGTTGGTAAAAAGTAATGCAATCATTTTACGTATTGTCCTACCACTTGCAAAAAAAAAGTTAGAAACTTGGTATTTGTAAATTCAGGACAAATATTTGAGCATATTGACTTTTTTTTTGTATAGTAACTTTATATGATATCATAATAATGGTATCCAAAGAAAGACCTTCTTATCATTTGTGGGTACAGTAAATGAGAGAGCGAAAAATGACAGCTAAACACAAACACCGCAGACGTGTAAAAACATCCATTGTCACAAACTGAACAAAATGAAAAAAAAACTGCCTGGTCATGAAGGGGTTAAATATACATCTACCTCCTGATTTAAGTGGAATCCCATCATCTTTACCCTCACCGTAACTTTGTGTGTGCTTATAAAAACTGAGAAACAATCCAATTATGACTGGCTGCTTAGACTTTTTTTTTATTTTTTAAACTTGTTAAAATACATCTTCATGCAGCAGAAAATCATTTTGGTAAAATGAGCAGGTAGATGAAGGCAGGGAAGATGGGTTATTAGGGTGCAACCTTTCATCAGTAAACATAAGAACTTTTACAGTTTAATCCGTTAATTGTTTATTCGTGTAGCTAAACACAGTACCACAGAATAATACTTTGATAGACATCGTAATTTGGTGCAGTCAGTCAGAGCCCCAAACTAGTCCCAATGTTTTAGGTGTATTTGCTTTTTGTTACCCTCTTGAAACCCTTAGTGACTGGACTTTTTTAGAACTTTTTTGGTTGGTCTGCACAGTGGCTGTTTTAACACTTCTTTGTGTTTAGTTGTAAGTTTCCACTTTCTCAATTACTAAACTCACACAAATTAAATATTTGGAGTTTATTTCACCATATGATAATCACATAATGTAATTTACTCTAAAAATGTACTAACTTTACAAGAAAAATCTTTTATACAGCTACGAATGCTAATAAATAAAAAACCTATTAAACAGATTATATTGCCTTCCCCTGATGGGTATGGGGCAGCTCCATATTGGAGGTGTATGCTGCTCTATAACATGGCACCTGTGACGGACCACCCTGGTGTCCCGACTGGGTACCTCTGTCAAAACTCTGCTTCCTTTTTGCTATAGTCACCTCAAGCCACCAGACAGAACTGGTGTTGTAGATAGCTACTCCAGTTCACCAGACAGGACCAGTGTAAATAGATTCAAAACAGGAACAACAAATATACCAGGAATTATCAGCCATTTACTCCAAGTACCAGATAACACCAGTATATGAATATAACCGGTATGAATATTTATTTTTGAAACGGCACAGTTATTTATACAGACAAATATGACATCAACCAGGAAAAGGCATGACTCACACCTCCTGACTTAACAACAGAAGACAGGAAAACATAATTAAACATCACACATGATACAGACACATCATGAACACAACATATTCAGTTTAACAGAAGGAAATACAATGGGGAAAGCCTGTCTTACACCTTTCAGGATACAAAGGTGTCAAGTTCAGATACCTCCAGAGTACACTCAATTAAAGTAACTTCCTAATTAAAGGACATCACTTTACAAAAGGACCCTGAATGGCTTACATAAAGATAATGGGGAAGGTGACCTAATGACAGGAGTTTGCAGGACAGGATACAATCTTAACCTGTGGGAAACACATGAATGGGACAATGGCTTGGCCCTCCCAAGGTACACATACTGGCTGACATCCTGAGTGAGCTTGTCCTGTGTTAGAAGTATTGAAAACAGGGTGCTTCTGGTGCCCCAAAAGCATGTACCCCTAAACCTAGCATATCCACAGACCTGGTCCATAGTCTGTTGCTAATAGGCTGGCCATTGGTCCTCTCCCGAAGCCTTGGCACGGAAGCTTCTGTGACAGACAGGCAATACAGATATGTTGACAGATAAGGTACAGAGATCAACACACTATTGCATAGAAACTGTTGCACACTGGGGCTTTTAGAATTGATAAGTGGTGCGGCTCCAACCTACTGAGCAAATTTGGAGAGCATACAATGGGACAATTTTCCCTCTTGCCACTCCTCCCTCTGCTGCTAAGGGCTAGGAAGATGGGGCATCAGATATTTTGCTTAGACAACCAAACTGTAAACCTGGAGTCCTTAGTAAAGATACTGTGTTGTGGAGAGCGTGAGATGAGGTTTGGAGGCTTTGAACCCACAACTCCAACTAGGTATCACTTTTTAATCTTAATGACCAGCATGTACTTCATGATGAGCAGGCACTGTGTTCTTTTACAGTTCATTGGAGCAAACACAAGCAGCAATTTGGCCAATGTTATGCTGACTTGCTTTTGCCGTAATTGCTAGCTAAAAGCTTTGTTTCTGTCCACCAGCACTCACTGTAATGGTCTTATTGTCTGTTTTTTATACTTTCAGACCATTTATTTAATTATTCATTTATGTCATTTCCAAGCACTATAATGTAATGCAGCGAACAAACTTGGGTTTTGTAGCCATGTATATAAAGACAGACAATATAAACAAAAAAAGTCTGTGCTTACAAAAGTACTGTTTCTTTGCCCCAATGTTTACGGACGCCGGCTAAAATGGATACTTGATTTTTGCAAATGCAAAAACACAGGATGAACATGAAATCTGCCGTTCAGTGAGTTGTGCTGTGTGATTTATTAGCAGATTCCTGTTCAGTGACTAACTTTAAATTAACTCTAACCCTTATGCTAACCCTTAATTTATTCTAATTTTAATTTAATTGTAACCCTAACTTTTATGCGAACCCTAATTTAATTGTAAACCTAACCTTTATTCTGAAAAAAAAAAAAACCTAGATGTTTAGTTATTTAAGTCTTTATTTATTTATTTCATTGCAATGTTGCTGACTGCCTCTTGGGGCAGTCTAGCAACAGCATTAGAGTGACGGAAGTGACATTTTTTTCACTTCCGACACACTTCCTACAAGAGGGCAGCGGTCATATTGAAGGAGCATGTTGCTCTCGAAATCAGAAGTCAAAAGCATCACTGAGCAGTCGCAAACACCACTCGTTTAACCGCAGGACGGACTAGGGTCGTCCAATTTTGGCAAAGCTTTGCCAGACAGGATGGACCTCATCCGTCACATGTCAGTAAGGGGTTAATATGCCACAGCCAGTTTGTTCATTAATATGCCACTGTTTTCCCATTAATTTGCCACAGACAGTTTTCCCCCCTTCCGTCGAGCCGTGACAGGTGTATCGCCTGTCACCCCCTGATTTCGGCCCGGATAGCTGCTTTCTTAATATAAGATGCCATTATTGAATTCACAGTTTTAAGCAGAAGCCTGATAATTCTCCTGAGAAAGCTGGGACGTGCAATAAAAAGCTAGCATTTAAAGGCTAGCACATATGGTTAAAAAGCCACCTA
Organism: Pelodytes ibericus; assembly: GCA_036172795.1. Lineage (NCBI taxonomy): Eukaryota > Metazoa > Chordata > Amphibia > Anura > Pelodytidae > Pelodytes > Pelodytes ibericus. The sequence goes on along the minus strand of CM069858.1, from coordinate 127,939,785 downwards.
GTGCCAGCAATGAAACTCACGGTGTTCTAGCTTTTTACTGTAGTTGCTTGCTTGCTTGCTTTTTCAGTTATTCAACTCTATGATTGATTGTCTATTGATTTTATCCACCAAGCAGACAATGTAATGCCTTATCTCCTTTTAAAGCCGTAAATCAACTGGTGCCTATGTTCCGTGGCAAGTGTTTGTAATGTACAGACTCCTCACTCTATTTTTATATTGGATAACTTGCAAGTACAGAATATATAATGTAAAGCTCTTGATTACAAATAAATAGAAAATAAACAGGAGAGCGATAAATGGATGGGGAAGAGAATTATAAACATGGCTTTTTTTAAATATTGGCTCTTTTTTGATCTCTCCACCTGACAGCTGCTGTAGTGGCCAGGTTGTTAAACACGATCTCTGCTCGTGAAGATTGCCACTTGCCTATTAGACAGGGCATGCAGGCGCTTGCAAAACGGTGCAGCTTTTCTTCACTCATGTAACATGTTGTGTAATCTTTGCCCTTCCACAGCAAACAATCTAGAGGGCCTACTCTGCCCTGTGGAATTTAACTCTCAGACAAGGCACCAGTGAGGCTTCTAAACTACGTACCTGTCACAGTTTCTGAGCTTCATAAAGGACTGTGGGCAAAATGTGCATTTATATTCTTTGAAAGATTGCATCAAGTGTGGACATTTGAATTATATATGGTTTAATTAAAGAATATAAATAAAGTAAATGTTTGCTTGAATTGCTCTGCAAGGGTGTGGACATGTTTAGAAACTTGGGTCTCCTCTTAGTTCATCCAATGCATAATGTACTTTATTTGTATTCTTTTATTAAAGCATTTATATGTGAAATGCCTACTCTTGATACAATAATTCAATTAAACTGAAGTAATTTTTGTGTCCATAGTTGTCATTTAACCTTTTTAAGGAACAGTGCTTGAGATTATCTGTTGGGCATATATTTTTTAAGGATTTTTTTTTTTTTTTTTTTTTTAAAGCTTTATTTGATGGCAAATTTTTAAATCAGAATTTAATCATTTTTAATAGTCCGTGCCCCTTGTTTACATAAATGACATGCCAGGAACATAATCTGTCCTTGAGGGCTTAAATCCCTTAACTCTGCAGGAATTACATTGGTCGAGAACACCCATATGACTTTAGTTTCTCCAGGAAGAATAGATCTGCATGCTCCACGCTGCAGTCAGCTCATCAATAAGCCATTCTCTTAGATCAGGGGGGAGACACCTATAGCCCTCCAGCTGCTTATGAACTACATCTCCCATAACTCTTTGAGCTAAGAGACTGGCAGAAGAGTATGGTAAATGTTGTCCTGCAACATCTGGAGGGCCGCAGGTTACCCACCCAGTCTTAAAACATTCTTTCCCCAGTCTGGTTTTGGATATTTTTCTTCCTGTGTGCTTGAGAAATAGAATTCCCCATCAGTATGCCCCTTAATATTGTCTGATCTCCAAAGCAGACCCGTGCTTTCTCGTGACTAGAGCATCAAAACACTTTCTGCATACTCTGTTTCTCAGTAAAATATCCTCTTTCCATTGAAAGAGTATATAAAAGTATTTTATTAGCACAAACTCCTATCTGCTTCACACAAAAGCATATTGTGAAAGCATGCTTATGGTAACTACTAAGAAGGTAGGACATATATGGTCCTGCTTCGGTTTTGAGTGTACTTGGATTTGCTCAAACCATGGAAAATAAAACCATTATTAGTGTTGAAATGTTTAGGTTTATTTCCACCCAAATTGAAAGTTTATTTTTGGTTTTTAATTTACAGATGGGGAGAGCCTTTTCTCTTTTTACAAATGGTGTGTTATGTCATTGAAGTGTTCAAAGCTTTTTAAAGGAATGCTGTGAGAATTGAAAAGCCTGGATGCTGTATAATACCTGCTATGCTCCCTTTTGAAAAGAGCTTTTGAAAGGCATACAATTCTGCTTCTGCGGTCATATTTTATTTGTTACCTGTCTTTGTTTTGGAAAGTGTTTCATATGATAGATATCGGTCTGACATCGGATGCCTAGAGTGTTTTTTAAAGGGATTGTATCACCTAAACATTGTTTTTACTGTGACTGTAGAGAATAAAACATGATTGAAAATGTTCTGTACGTTGTGTTAGTAAAATTGCAAGCAAATACCTTTTAATTTAAGAGAAAAATGTTTGTTTTAAATGGTGACTCCTCCTTATAACATCACCTGTGACTTGATCTGCAGATTTAAAATTTCACTTTGAAAATAATATTTTTTGCATATCAAGCCACATGTGATGTTATAAACAGGAGACTCTACAGATGCATTTAAAAACATATTTTTCTCCTAATTTAGGCATTTGCTTGCAACTTTTCTAACAATCATTTTTTTAATTCTTTATCTTCACAGTAATAACAATATTTAGGTGATAGAGTCCCTTTAATTCTTTAAGATAAAACAAACGCCTGAATATGATGAATTGAAATAGTCATTCTTAAATTATGTCCGCAGATATGTATTATAGCTTTATATTCTGTTGGGGTATTTGTGTTGTCCATCTCAGATAATATTGGTTGGAAGGGACACGATAAGCTCCTCCTTTTTTTTTTCCTGTGGAGTGAGCAGGGAGTAGAGCACTATGGCATGAGGCTTCTTACAACCATTGATGGTGAGTACCATAATTGTTGATTTTCTGCTTAGGCCACTGACTGTGCAGACTTGAATGGGGCAGCAGACTGAATTGCATGACAACAGAGACGGCACTACCATTTCGGGCTGACCTACTAGATTACCAGGGAGCATTATGGTGCAGTGGACATTGATCTGGGGACAGCCTGACACTGTTGTGACGTAATCTGCTGCAGTGGAAAGATTTTGCAATCTGGAAAGGGTGCATGAATTGAGTCAAGTTTAAGGCAGCACAAAATACACTAGTGCGTTTCATTTAGTCTGAACTAGTATAGTTTTAAAGTTGGGCGGGCCCAGCTGAGTGCCTCTATTCTAGCTTTGGTACTTGCATTAAGGTCAAGTTGGGGCACTTACCCATCCACTCCCCAGTGATGAGCTAAGCTGCAGACCCCACTGCAGTCTTAAAGGAACCTGTCGGATGAGGCCAATTTCAGAGTAAAGAACAATACCTCCAATAGTTTTGTGTTTGCTTCAGTCTCTCTGCTTATCATTTCATTATGTATGGTGTCTAGGGACACTCAAATCATAATCTACGTGTGCTTGTTTTTTCTCCTTCAACTCTAAAAAAAATTAAATTTTAAAAGGAAACAACGATGTGATTAACTTTCAAACCAGCAGGAAACCCCAAAGCTTTATTTGAGAAGGCAATTCACTCTGAGTGCTGCAATACTGTTTCAGGATTTCTCTAATTTACACCTATTCCTTTACCACTGTGAATGTCTGAGCAAAGTGTTAAACGTTACCCTGGTTTATTTAAATGACTTTGCAGGCAAGAAAGCACTGCATATCTTCATGAACTGACCGTCCTCTGTATACATCTATTTCGCTTGTGAATGGCTGTGGAATTTGAAATCAAGGGATTTTTGATATGAAGGAATGTACATTTGTAATTTTGGCTTCAGTGTTCCTCTTATTTTTATTCAAAGTTACATATTGCATGAAAGAGGTAAAATGTCAGGATTTTTTTTCCCTTTTTTTCAAAAAAGTTTTATTATTATTATTATTATTATTATTATTACATCCTGAAACTATTTCATGTATGACAAGGTAACGTCTGCCATTCCTTTCTTATATGGGTTGTGACGGAGCTACCCAGACATTTGAGACAGGAATCCATACTGCAAACTCTGTTTTATTCATTTTATTATATGACATAGGCACATTTCAAAACAGTCTGCATTTTGATAATTATACTAGTGATCCTCTCTCTCTTGATAATAGTGTTGCCTATTAAACAAAAAATCTTACATTTAGGAAAACCCATTCAAAAATGTATTTGCTACGAAATAACTTGACTTCTCTTATCCTCAACCACTTTTACTTTTGTGATGAGTGGGGTCAGATAAAAGATGCTGTTCACAGCAGATCAAGATCATTCCCAGCTCACTGACGTCCGTTGCTGATCTGAAAAACATTAACTTTCAATCACTGTTTGCCCTATAGCAGCACTGTCTGTTTTACAGAACATACTTACATCGGTCACATTTGAGGATATGGAACTGCATCTGGCAGCTTTACTTTCCAGACTCCTTCAGTCACGGTGAAATCTGACATGGCAGTGTGGCTGCACGAATACTGCATAGAAAATGGAATTTGTAATTTTATTACATTTTTTTCTTAATTCAGAATAAATGGCATGTCTTCCTACAAAAATACCTAGAAACTTTGGGGGTTATGTATAAAAACTCCAGCACTGCAAAATGTCAGGAATTTTATAAATAAATAATTAAAGAAGAACTGTTTGGGATGTATAACGGCGATTGTGCTTTTTTTTTATAGCGCCCGACAATTTGCAGTGAGAAAGAGAAAGACTCAGTCACTCCCATGAGTCTGCTTTATACATTAGCGCACACACGGCCTGAGACTGCTTAGGTATAAGCCCAGTCTGTGCGAAAAGAGTCAAGCCTTTTTTTTGTTGTGTATGTCTACTCTTTGTGCCCACTAATGATTTTATAGGTCTAACGACTATTAATAAATGTATACTTTTTGTAAGTTTTACTACTGGACTGCTTCCACTATTTTTTCCTGGTGTCCTGCATACTTAACTATGAAGATGGACTACATACCGGGGCTTATGACATTGCAGGTTTTATTGAAATTATTTTTTGTTTTCGGACAAGTAGATTGGGCTACTGTTTTAGTCCCTGAACAGTAATACAACATATACTTACGAGTCCCGTAATATAGCTGTTGGAACCGAAGCATGCCCAGTCCAGTGGTGATATGGGGCACCTTAGGCGATTACACCAATTGGTGTGAACAAATGTATGTGCATATCCAGTAGTTTTTAAGTCTATGCCTTTCATATAGCGGTGTTTTTTTTTTTTGTTTGCTTGTGGTGTTGTATTAATTAACCAGTTCTATAGGGAATTTAGTATAAAAAATAATTCTGTGCAAGCCAAATTACTATAAAACTTTTTTTTTTTTTTTTAAAGCGGGGATTGTAAAGGAACACACTTGCTTTAGAACTTGCTATCTACTGGGAAGTTACAGGCATCCACACAGACTGAGGTCATCAAAGTTCTAGAAAGGGTGGTTTCTGTGCTCCCCCTGTTGGAATATGTTTGTGATGCAATCTGTTTTCATTTATTAAATTTACGAGGTTTAAATGTTCCTTTCAAAGCATCATGGCAGAGGTAAAGAAGAAATACTGTTAACCCTAATTTAAAAATGACTGACCACTGTGTAACTCATAACCATTAGCCGGAGTGCCAAAGATTGGGTGATTAAAAAAAATGGATACATGCCTTCCCCAACAGTCATAGCAAGCATTATATCATCTGATCCTAGCCTTTCAAGTGCTTATATAAGTGTTCCAGGCATAGAAAGGTAGTCCTAGCAAAAATGTCTGTTACAAAAAATACCTACTGCTATGCTGCTCTAAAGAGCCTCCTATGTTCAAGAGAATAAGCCTCTTTGGTGATTTGGGCAATAAGTAAAACCCCCACTGTGACTCACTCTTGGAAGTTTGTCATTTCAGGATCCAAAGAATGGTAAATCACGCTTTGGATTATCTAACCTAACACCTAGTCTGTATTAATTGTCATCTTCTTTCCCTTACATAGGTTAAAAACAGAATTTTTAATTTTATCCTTGAGAAGACAGGGAGCCAGTGGAGGGTGTTGCAGAGAGGGGCCACCAGATCAGACAGACGAGCAAGAAATAAGAGTCTGGCAGCTGTGTTTTAGATTGCAGGGGAGAAAGACGAGCCAGAGATAGTCCAGTCAGGAGGGTGTTACAGTAGTCAAGGCGAGAGATCACAAGCGAGTGCACTAGGATTTTGGGCGGTCTCAGGTGCAGACCACAGGATTTGGCTGAATATGGGGAACGAGGAAGGAGAGAGCAGAGTCAAAAGTGACCTTAAGATATCGGACACGGTCAGTTGGTACAATTGTAGCATTTTCATCAGAAACTGTGAAGCCGGGTGTAGGGATGGAGTTGGAGGGAGGGAAGATGATCAGCTCCGTTTTGGAAAGATTAAGAAAGATTACGTTTTGGGTAGCGGCCCAACATCCAAGTGTGGATGGCTAAGAGACAACCAACTACACGTGACATGACAGAGTGAGGTCGGGGTGGAGAGGTAGAGCGACACTGAATAGGAGCACTCAGATAGGTGCGACTCGATCTAAGACAAATTAGGATAATCTGTTAAGAAGGAGATGCTGGTCAATGGTGTCAAAGGCAGAGTGTAAGGGTTCATTTTTGATTTGTTATGTAAATATAATATGTAGGGTAAGGTTGATATTGCTTCAATAGCTTTATGGAATGTTTACAAGCACTATTTTTAGTACTTTATTGCTGTTTGCCATGACTGCGCTTTCTACTCAGAACATATGTTGACACAGAATCCTCACCTTGTTCAGCCCATTGACATGTTGTACATGCTGTGTACTCTCATATGGCACATTTCAATAACAAGGCACTCAAGCCACCAGATGGCTCCCTGATGATGTTTTTAAATCCGTATTTTGGAGGAATAAATTGTTTTCAATCCGTTCTCTACGTTTAGAGCAATTTCCCTAATCATCATCAGTCAGTTTACTTAATGAAAACCAGTTAATCTTCTAAATAAATATTTTCAAAGGGGATGTTAAGTAAAAATAAAGTCTGTCGCTCTCAAAAGCCCGTGATTACTGCTCTCACATTTTAAAAGGGCTCTGACTGTATTGACTTGTATTTCCTTTAAAATAAATGTAATTAGAGCAAACTTAACTGGACACTTTATGTATGTGCTTCTTAATAAACGTTCCAATTACCAATGTTTCCTGAGCATGAATGACCAAGAGCAATTCAGTAACGCCCATTCCTGTTTTGGAAAGGAGTATACAATTATTTTTTTTGGCCAAGCATAATTTAATTTTACTAATATTAGTTTTTATTTAGCAAAGCCACCAAAATGTCTTAATTTGGCAGTTTTTTTTTATTCCACTTCATACCATGCTACCCTAAAATGAAAACTAAAAATGCAAACCTCTATCCATCAAATCCTTTTGTGATTCGTTTTATTCCATGTACATAAAACGACAAAGCGCTTTATATTGGCTTCTTATGCATACATACCCCATTGAAACACGCTACAAGTCACAGGCAGTGAGCGATAAGATATAGTTATGAGATAATAAAATGATTTTAAGAAGGTATTCCTTGTTTTTAATATGCTTCCTCTGCACCCTTTACTTTACTTTATTTCTCCTGCTCTTCTTTCATTATTGCTGCCACAACCCTTGCATTGCACCCACATAACTTGCCACAGCACCCAGCTTGCACGCACAGGTCTTGCCAGAGCACCCAGATTGCACACACTGGTCTTGCCAGAGCACCCAAAATGCACGCACAGGTTTTGCCAGGGCACCAAGATTCAGGGGTGTCACTAGGGTTGGTGTCAACCGGTGCGGAAACTCATGGTGTCACCCCCATGGATTTCCTCCATTACAATGCCAAACAGATTCCTTAGTAATGCCAGTTAGATGGCCTATTAACTATGCCACACACCGGAGCCCCATAAATTATGCCACACCAGAGCCCCATAAATTATGCCACACCAGAGCCCCACTATTTATGCCTCACCTCTGCCCAAATAATTATGCCACACACACAGGTGCCCCATAATTATGCCACACACACACAGGTGCCCCATAATTATGCCACACAAGAGTCTCTTAATTATGCCACACATGGGGCCCAATAAATATGCCACACAAAAGCGCCCCATAATTATTCACACATGGGACTGCCATTAATTATGCAACACACAGGAGCCCCACAAGGTGATAATTGTACAATTCTAAAACATATCTATACATACAGACATCTCTCTCTCTTTCTCTCTGTAACAGACAATTTGCCCATTAAAATGCCAGTAGTATTGTGCCAGATGGCAATACCATTGTGCCATTCATATGCCAGGAGTATTGTGCCATTCATATGCCAGGAGTATTGTGCCATTCGGATACCAGGAATATTGTGCCATTCAAATACCAGGAATATTGTGCCATTCAGATGCCAGGAATGTTGTGCCATTCAGATGCCAGGAATGTTGTGCCATTCAGATGCCAGGAATGTTGTGCCATTCAGATGCCAGGAATAATGTGCCAGTCAGAGCCCAGTAATATTGTGCCATTCAGATGCCAGGAATAATGTGCCAGTCAGAGCCCAGTAATATTGTGCCATTCAGGTACCAGTAATGTTGTGCCATTCAGGTACCAGGAATGTTGTGCCATTCAGGTACCAGGAATGTTGTGCCATTCAGGTACCAGGAATGTTGTGCCATTCAGGTACCAGGAATGTTGTGCCATTCAGGTACCAGGAATGTTGTGCCATTCAGGTACCAGGAATGTTGTGCCATTCAGGTACCAGGAATGTTGTGCCATTCAGGTACCAGGAATATTGTGCCAGTCAGAGCCTGGTAATATTGTGCCAGTCAGAGCCTGGTAATATTGTGCCAGTCAGAGCCTGGTAATATTGTGCCAGTCAGAGCCCGGTAATATTGTGCCAGTCAGAGCCCGGTAATATTGTGCCAGTCAGAGCCCGGTAATATTGTGCCAGTCAGAGCCCAGGAATATTGTGCCATTTCAGTGCTCGTTTTCTTCCTCTCTCCTCCCCCCTTCCCCATCACTTACCGAATGGCTGCTGCTCCGTCTCCCTGGCCGGACGTCTCTGTGTAGTGTGTCCTCCTACACGGAGGAGGGAAACAGTCACCAGATGTGACGTAACGTGACATCCGGTCACAGGGATTTTTAAAAAAAAATTTTTTATTTATTTGTTTTTTTTCCGGCGGCCGAATCCAGCGGATGCGGCTGCCAGAAAAAAACAAAAAAAAGTTAGGTGGTGCGGGGGGATGTCACCCGGTGCGCTCCGCACCCCCCTCGGGACGCCACTGCCTAGATTGCACCAACAGGATTGTGCTCCAACACAGCCAACCTGTACAACTCAGACTTATTCTCTTGCACAGCCTGATGTTACTCTGTCCAGCCAGACTCTCTTACAAACCGATAAACCCAGATGAAGCATTTGGTGAAACGATCGTTGTTTTTTTAATTTTCTTCTACTTAAGAAGTTTCTGACTCACACCCTGCAAGCATTAACACAAGACGACTTCTCTCTAAGGCACTATACCATCGGGCTGTATCAGAGCTTGGTGTCTCACATGTGCGATCAGTGGTCTGTCCCAGCCTTTGTTAAGGCAGGGCTTGACAAATTTAATTTAGTTTTAGGAGCCAGCCAAAAAATTTAGGAGCCAGACAACGGCACATCACAAAATCGCACGGACACAGTGGCATACACCCACCTCACATACACAGCCAGTTACATTCACACATACATACATACATACACACACACCACACACACAGCCAGTTACATACACACACACCACACACACAGCCAGTTACATTCACACACACCACACACACAGCCAGTTACATTCACACACACCACACACACAGCCAGTTACATTCACACACACCACACACACAGCCAGTTACATTCACACACACCACACACACACAGCCAGTTACATTCACACACACCACACACACAGCCAGTTACATTCACACACACCACATACACAGCCAGTTACATTCACACACACCACATACACAGCCAGTTACATTCACACACACCACATACACAGCCAGTTACATTCACACACACCACATACAGTCAGTTACATTCACACACACACACACACCACATACAGTCAGTTACATTCACACACACACCACATACAGTCAGTTACATTCACACACACACACCACATACAGTCAGTTACATTCACACACACACACACACACACACACACACACACACACACACATACATACACAGCCAGTTACATTCACACATACATACACAGCCAGTTACATTCACATACATACACAGTCAGTTACATTCACACATACATACACAGCCAGTTACATTCACACATACATACATAGCCAGTTACATTCACATACATACACAGTCAGTTACATTCACACACACACCACATACACAGCCAGTTATATACACACATACACACCTTTTTTTTTTTTTAAAGAACAAAAGAATATTTCTTACAGTGTCCTCCCTCCCTGCTGCTTACCTCATTGCAGGGGAGGGGGACATTTATGCTGGAGCCCGATCTTCTTTCGGTTCCTGTGCCGTGTTGTCACGTGACAATCGGCACTACAGCGTGTTGCGCGAGGGGGCGGAGCTTACAGTCTGTGTGATCCGCACAGACTTTCTCCCCTCGCGCTGAAAAAGAAAGTAAAAGAAAAACGGATGGCAGCCTGCAAGGGCTCCCTGTGACAAACAGCACCCGGGCGCCAGGTCTGATTTCCTGGTCGCCATGGCGACCTGGCGCCCGGGGTTTGTCGAGCCCTGTGTTAAGGTGTTTTACTATCCGCAGGAGGAAGTTGCAGCTCTGCTGCCAACTGGCAGTGAGCTTTTACTCTCACACCTAGAATCTACCATCTACCATTACGTCGGACAGGGACACTGGCGAGCCATATTTGTATCCATATGGATTTTATTTTTTATCTTTACATCGCAATTTGACCTGTGATTTATAGTGCCTTAGTGTTTTTGTGCTACAGTCTTCAATTGATAGCTGCACCAGCACTGCACACTTTGGAAGAGGACATTTATTTCCATATATCATTTCTATTTATTACTTTGGATTGGTTTATTTTTTTTATTTATTGTTATTTTTGGCTTTATTCTGCTTGCCTTGCATTATTTTGTTTGTTCTTCTTTCAATTAGTTTCAATTATATTAAGAGCCTGGCATTTTCAATGAAATCTTCCAGGCATGCGACAACGAAGAAGTCATTTACAAGGACCGATTCACACTCTCTCAACTTTTTCTGAGCACCATCAAAGTCACAATTGACATATAAGCACTCAACAAATTCTGTAATTTGATCTTTGTAGGTGTAAGATTCCTGCTGGGTAACCTTGACCAAATCTTTCAGAACCTGTATTGGTTTCCTCACATCTTTGTTGGTGATGACTGCAGTAGTCAGATATTGGCGGATGTGTGGGCACATGGTCTGAATAGCATTCAAGTATTGAGGCTGGTAGAGGAATAAGTCAATGATGTTGTCCTGTCCACAAACAGACCAGTGGATCAGCCATGTTGGATAGTGCAGAGACTGGAGTGGAGAACTGACAATTATTATCAATAGTCGCTTTTAGTCTTGTAAGATGGCCGCATCCCAATTCTGCATCTAAATTTCAGATGCCAACTTTCCCCACAGAGAGCTGAGAGCAGTTCAGTCTGTAGGAGGAACCAGAACTCTGAAAAAGTAAAAATACTCAGCTGCTCCAGAGTAGTTACCACATTCATACTGAAACAGCGTATCTGTAAAGAATATGCATGTAGGCTATCTATTTTTATTGCATCCCCAGACTACCAAGTCTGACCCCCACACTTGCCAATCTGCTCCCAGCAGATGTGTGATAGCGCTTTGTAATGCAGGGTGATGTGATGCAGCTCACACAGACCTACGCAGGGTCATTATAACGTTGCATGATGATGTCACGTGACCCCGAAATCGCCAGCTGGTGAAGGCAGCACAATTGCCAGTACTGTCATGGAAGAGGGAATTTACCAGGACTGTCCAGGAAAAAACGGGACAGTTGGCAACTATGCTAGTAATCAAATTAATTCTGTGGGAGCACTGATGCCCACCATACCTGGATACATTTAGTGGATCACAGTTCCTCTTTATTTTCCCTTTTTCTATTCAAAGAATATGAAAGCAGTCCTTTCAATAATGCCTTACTATTTGTACCAGGATATAGGGGGCAAAATAGAAACTTAGGTCTAGTGTTCTGAGAAACCTATAATTCATAAAAAAAAAAGTGTCTTTAGTTATTGGCTCTTCTAAACACATCCAATGAAAGGCATAATATTATGTAGCTATAAATCACGTAAATGAAACAGCTGCTTAATACATTTAAACAATTTATGATGCCATTGGCTTGAAACATCCATTATGCATGACACAGAGAAATCGAAGTTAATTAATGGTTATGAAATGTTCTCGAACATGTTGTCAAACTCTCAATAACAAGATATAAATTCAGCGTGGAACTTTTATAGTTATTTGGCTCCTATCTGCAATTTGGATTAAGAGATTGCTCATATCGAGCAGGCAATGTTTGGCTGTTGACACTGAATTAATCGTTCTTGAAGAATATAATTTATTAAGAAAATAAACGGTTACGAATATTAACAGGAAAACATGGGTGTGTCTGTACTAAACATATTTATCACAACATGAAACTTTGTCATGCAGTCATGAAAGGGAATTTCAAACTAAAGGCCAAAGTAGAAGAGTTGGGAAAAGTTCTCTCATTCAAATGAATAGATTTTTTTTCAGCTTGACTACCTTGGCCTTAAGTTTGAAATTCTTTTCTCAGTTACTCACAATTCCTTTCAAATCTCTTTCATGAATAAAATCCTTAGTCTAAGTGTGTCAGGACCTTGGGCTATGTTGAAATAAACATGAAAACCCACACAACGGTGCAGGCTGTCAATGAAACCTCTGAAATATAAATATATTTTGCTCACATGGTATGGAGCTAATGACCTGGCTCTTTGAAGACGTTCGTGCATAAAATAATGCTAGATTTGTATTGACCTTAAAGGTGTCTGACACCCGTGTATGTTTTGTAGCATTTGAGGAGGAGAAATATGAATGTGTTGCAGAAAGTGAATTATGATGAACCTTTGTACATTATTTAACATCTTGCCTTTCGTATGACTAAATAAAAGGACAGGAAAAAAAAATGTCCTCAATTTTTTTTTTATTTTTTTTAAGTCCTGGATGCACATGTATATTGCTTTGCTTTTCTACTGTAACCCATAGTGGCTCAGTTACCTAAAAGTCCTTCTCTACATGCCTTATGCTCCCCCTTTTGTTCTGCTTGCACTCTTTGGAACTCCAGACATTGCAAAGGAAACCTGCTATTCTAAGAAATCCATTCTTCCCATTTCTAAAAGTCACAAGCGTTATTAATAGGCCAACACCATAATATTGCTTATGCCTCCCAACACCCTGGGTACAGAGGACATATTGCACCACCTTTACTGAATTTGCTGTCAGTCAGTATAAAAAGAAATTGGCTTTTTGTTTATAACCTCTTACGTAATTAAATTACACTTTTTGCTACCAGAAATGGACCACAAAATGTATTTATTAAACCGCAAGGTTTATTACATGGATTTTGTTAAGTACAGTGTTCTGTTGGAGCACTTTTCAGCACAAGATGGATTTAATATTACACAACCTAAAAAGTTGATGTATGATATTTCCAATACCAGTCATGCATAATAATGTATATAATAGAATAGTATTCAGGTAGGTTACCTGGAGCAGATGGCAAAGGTTAAAAAAATGAATGACCATTTCTACTGCTTTCACACTTCCACGCATCCTTTTAAAATCAATATTCTCTTATAATGTTGGCAAAGTGTATGAAGTGATTGCTTTTGTTATATGAATTGGCCAAAGCATGACAAAGCTCACCCAACATGTCTGGGCCCAGACTCAATAGAGAGATACCGAACTTCATCAGTTATATAGTGGGCACACAATGCAGTCTAGAGCAGCCATTATCTTTTAAATTCTCCTGCCAATTAAGCCCTGTTCAGAAAGTCGCAACCAAAAAGGAGCCGACACTCTCCGATGTAATGAGCATGTTGCAATTTCACCGTAATTGGCCATATAGGGTATACACACGGCAAAAGTAGACTGCTCTTCTCACACTAATAACGTTAAAGAATTGAGAGGTTTTAATTGTTTGAATTTACCAAAGCATTATTAATCTACATATGTGTAATGATTGAATGGTATTCTTCATAACAAGCACCTTTAGTTATGTTATTGGTGAGTGGCATGTAATTCTTATTTTACTTTTACTCAACTCATTATATTGATAATTATCTATGTCTTTTGGATCGTTTTAGATCATCTGTAACCTAGTATAAAACTGCCTATTTCCTAGAGGCATTATTGAGATCTTGTATTCTCTGTTTACTGACGTCCTCTTTTCTCTGTTTCCTCAGAGTTTCTGGTGGAGAATTATTTGACCGGATAGTGGAGAAAGGCTTTTATACAGAGAAAGATGCTAGCACTCTCATCCGCCAGGTGTTGGATGCTGTATTTTACCTTCACAGGCTGGGCATTGTGCACAGAGATCTTAAGGTAAGATGTAGGTATGTGTGTATAAGTGATTTGACCATTGAATGGTCAACTCATCTAAATAATGTTTCAAAAACCTGAAGCCATACGCTTTTGCCTGTGCAATTAAGTATATTAAGTTATGTAGTGCTTGGTACAGAATTTACACTGATCAATGCCTCAAATGCAAACACCCTGCACCAGACTTAACCCATTGCCTATGGTGTAGCCAAAACGCCCAAAAGTTATGGCAGCAGGTTCAAAGATATGCCAACAGACAACTCCATCTAAAAATAGGATTCTCACCCAGTTACGCTGTCCTTGGCATCACATGCTCACACCCTAAAAATGCTAAACTATGAAGAATCCTTGCAGCAGTTACCCTAAAAACCTTACTCCATCACTGGATATAAACCACCTGACTGATATATTTTATAATGCGAGACCTGAAACAAACAGATACAGACAGACCCCAGACCTGCTTTAAACAACAACACCTTGCTCATTAGACACACAAGACCCTCTCAGGACAGACAAAGTACTGGTAGAGATTGAGGGGTAAGTTAAATGTAATGTTAATGTTTTATACATCTGGATCTCCCTCCAAGGTTTACAAGGAATAAAAGTTTAAAACAATAGATAAATATTATGGGACAGTCATGAGGAAGGAAATTTAGAAAAGGGAAAGTTGAATACCCTTGCACTTTATTTATAACATAATTTGTTACAATACATTGTTTGTTTCTGATATTGTATCCAATATCCAGCATGTAAAATTTTTTGCACTTTCAAATATATAAAAAGACCACAGGAGTGGCAAGTTATATAAAACAAATTTGATGAATGTGTCATGTACATGGCTGCCAGGTCAGCCATTTTTTCCAGAAGGAACCAAATAATTAAGGCGAGGATCCCATATGAACCACTTTGACTGACCGATTTCCTTCTCAACACATTAGAATTCTGCAGGGTAGCATTTAAAAGTTATGTATCAAGGAATAAATAGCAGATTTTGTAATTGTAGTGATGTACTGCTGCATGTATTCAAAGGTCACACTGGAGTGTGGGAGAAGGTTTGTGATTCCAGATGATGGTTATGAGGTTAGTGGCATTCTTTTATTGGAAGCACAGGGTACAGAAATAGTGCTAGCTATTCCACGTTAACTGTAAGTGGTATTATTGGAAAGTGAAAGTGTTTAGAAACAGCAGCAACACGAAGCGGAAGACCTTGTAAAGTCAGAGTGCTGAAGTGCATGGTGCATAAAAGACACAAATGCTCTGCTGATTCCATAGCTGAAAAGTTCCAAACTTCTACTGACATTAATATTAGCACAGAAATTGTATGGCTGGTGCTTCATGGAATGGGATTCCATGGTCGAACAGCTGCATGCAACATCACCAAGTACAATGCAAAGCATCGGAAACCATGCTGTAAAGCATGCTACCAGTGGACTCTGTAGCCATGGAAACGTGTTCTATGATGTCTTCACTGTTTGGTAGTCTGGGTTTGGCAGATGCCAGGAGAATGTTACCTCCTTGACTGCATTTTGCCAACTGTAAAGTTTTGTGGAGGAGGGATAAGGGTAAGGGGCTGTTTTTCCAGGAATTGAGTTAGGTCCCTTACATCCAGTGCCGGGAAATCTTAATGCTTCAGCATACCAGGACATTTTGGACAAGCTATGCCTCCAACTCGATTTTGGAAGGTCCTTTACTTTTCCAGCATAAATGTGCCCTAGTGCACAGAGAAAGGACCATACAGACCTGGTTGGATGCAATTGTTCCTCACAGAGCCTAGACCTCAACCATATTGAACCCCTTTGGGAAAAATTGGAATGGAAATTGCAAGCCAGGCCTTCTTGTCCTACATCAGTGCCTGACAAATGCTCTAATGGATGAATGTACACAAATTCCAATGTGGGTTGGTGCAATAATCAGGTGTCCCAATACTTTTGTCTAATTAGTGGATATCAATTGGATCAAGGGTCGGTGGTGTGTAGGTAGGATATTGAGTAAGTTATTTTGTGGGATGGTCTGAAAGCTATTGGACTAAAGCTATTGGATATAAGGTGAGGAGAGTACAGGCATGGGTTAATGCAGGACTCGACAAACCCTGGGCACCAGGAAAAGACATGGCTCCCGGATATTGGCATTGACACGGCGCCCTGTGCCACTGGAACCGTGAATGTTTGTTGGGTTTTTTTGTTGGTTTTTCTTTTCAGTTGAAGACAGCGAGAGTGAGAAAAGTCCATGTGGACTGCTCAGACATTCATCTCTGCACCCTCGCGCATTAGGTTTGTGAGAGTGCCAGGTGTCACATGACATCCCGGCACTCAGCAGTTGGTGTGCAATGACGTAAAGCGGCAGGAAAGGTGGTCCCTTTAAAAAAAATAAAACCACAACTGGCTTGTGTCAGTGTGTCTATGTGAGTCTGCCTCTGTCAGTGTATGCAAATGTAACGGTATGTCTCTGTGTTTTGGGAGTGGGTGTGCAACTGTCTTGTCTGGGAATGTCTATATTATTGTGTGTGTGTACCTGCTGTTATCTGGCTCCTTAATCTAAACAAAAAATGTCACGCCCTGGGGGTAATGTAAATATGTTGGCATACAGAGTGAAAGGAAATAGATCCAGATAAGCAGTGGGATGGGAAGGAAAGGTAGGCAAATTTGGCAAAAAATGAACTGAAGAAAGTGGAGCTGCTCTCAGTTATCGCTTGTTATAGCAATTGTTTTAGTATAGTTCTGAAAATCCACCCCTCTGGCCTTTTTATTTTTTTATTATAAGAGTCTGTTCCTGTTTTGTGGTGATTCATTCAATTACTCCTGAATGTTCTCAGGAAAAAACACAGGAGGATTAAAACTTTTAATACTATCATTAAATAATACCCTGGGGCCTCTAATATTTGTTACACAAAGCCTGTTACAGAATGAAAGTTTATTAAAAGCCCTCCTGCAAATACGTATGTATTTTACTACCTAGAGTGCAATAGAAGGCTCTGCATGCTGTGAAATTCTTCTGGATATAAAGCTCTTGGCGTGTAAAAATTGTCTTTCATTGGCAGCTATGCCCTGTGCACATTTGAGGGTTTTCATCATGGATGTGATTTATAGAAGGCGGCAGTTTATCATCACTGCTACATATTCATCACTCTAACATTCCCCCCCCCCCCCCCCCCCAACTGTTAGAGGGCAATATACACAATCTGTACTAAATGTATGTCAAAGACTACTAGCACCTCAACCTATGAACAAGTCTTGAGTGTATACATAATTAATCACTGTTTTAAACTATATATATATATATAATATAGCAGGGTTCCTAATCAACCACGGACTACTAAACTGTGTCCACATTGCCCATGATAACCCACCAACCTTTTTTTTTATTCTTTCCCTGCCTATTTAACCTATCCAGTAGATAACCTTCACATAAGTACCACAACAGACATGTCCTCTCATCAAGCACCAGCTATCAATTCACAAAATGATTCTGCAGTTGTAAATTAAACATATACGGTAAACATTACATCATGAAACAACAAATCTATTACATCTAAATGTGGATCTGTTGTACTTCAGCCATCCTTAAGTACATCCAGCACTTCTGCAATACAAATACAATACACAAGTGTGCTTTATTTTTGTTTCGTTATTTATCATACACTCCTGTCTGTAAATAGTACGCTCTCCTTAATTAGCTTACAGACAACCATCTAAGGTACTACAATGCAACTTAATTTCGGTAATGTGTGATCCATTTCATATTAAATAACGGTCATAATTCTATTCTGAAGTTACAAATCTGCTCACGTAGACCGGTTATTTGAAACCCAAGACCAATCTTTTGGCAGCCATAATCCTCGAATGTTTTCTACTAACATCATTGCTACTCAGCCAAATAGACTTGAGGGGTATGCAATTGGTCTGCATTGGATACTAGTCAAAATACCAAGTCTTGTTTGTCCCAGTGCAGGGAAGATTTTTACAAGATATCACTTTTCACTGGGTGGAGGCACCATCAAATATACCCCAGCTGAGGCTTCGCTTCTATTTTTGGATTATCTTCCATATGTCGACATTGAACCTGAGTTACCACAGGCTTGAACTTGTTTTCTATAACTTACTATTTGGTCTACGCCCAAGAAAATCTAGCCTATTGTCCAAAACCCCAAAACTTCCCATCAATCCCTCTGACCTCTTCAATCCCTTATGTGTTTCATGGACACCATTTGCTCTAGATTGTAAGCTTGCGAGCAGGGTTCTCTTCCTCATGTACCAGTCTGTAGTTTGTCTAACTTAGTATGTTCCCTTCTATGCTCTGTACCTAGCGCTACATAAATTGTTGCTATATAAATAAATGTTAATGTAATGTAATCAAAACCTTATGTAAATTCCATGTAGGCTCAAAACACAAGGGGGAGACTGCTGCAGAGGAGGGAATGGGAATTCTGGGATTCAGGACATTGTATAGGAGAGTCGTGTACTCATGTATAACCTTCTAAAATTCAGCCCATTGATGTCATTTTATGTTTGTTTTAATTTGCAGCCAGAAAACCTACTATATTTTAGTCAGGAAGAAGAGTCTAAAATCATGATCAGTGACTTTGGACTGTCAAAAATGGAAGGTAAAGGTGATGTCATGTCCACAGCCTGTGGAACCCCAGGGTATGTTGGTAAGTGAAATGTGTATGTGAATTTTATAGTTGCATAAACCAACCAAGAACTTTTTTTTGATAGAACCCAGTTAACCATTGAGCCAACATTGTGACTAGTCCCTCGTTAGTTTTAAGATACACGCCCACTTCTTTTAAATTAACAATACATTTTTTGAACAGTGCTTGCAGTTGGAATCATTGACAATGTATTTATGGAAGTCTGGACACAAACTTTCAGGCTGTTATGTCCAGGGGCGGGCTGGGCCGGGGGGCAGGGTGGCAATTGCCCCCCAGGCCGCCCTAAGCTATTTAAAACACGGCCGCTGGGCCAGTGTTTAAAAAAAAAAAAAACGCGCTTGCAGGCAGAGACTGAGAAGGGATCGGAAGATCCCCTCTCACCTTCGCTCTGCCTGCAAGGCTGCACGGGGAGCCGAACAGGCAGCACAGAGAAACCTCCATGCTGCCTGTTCGGCTCCCTGTGCAGTCTGACACGGAAGTGCCGACAGTCACGTGATCGGCGCTCTGACGTCAGACGCGCGCCGATCACGTGACCTGTCGGCACAACCGCCGGGAGGCCGAACAGGCAGCATGGAGGGACCATGCTGCCTGCCACCAGGGAAGTCCTCCTGCCACTAGCCACCAGGGAAGTCCTGCCACTAGCCACCAGGGAAGTCCTGCCACTAGCCACCAGGGAAAAAGGTAAGGGGGGGGGGGGGCTTTTAAACACTGGCATATTATTGGACAAATTGGCTGGCAAATAAGACTGGCATATTATTGGGCAAATTGGCTGGGGAATATTAAATGGCAGAATATCACTGGCATATTATTGGACAAATTGGCTGGGGCATATTACATGGCAAATAAGACTGGCATATTATTGGGCAAATTGGCTGGGGAATATTAAATAGCAGAATAACACTGGCATATTATTGGGCAAATTGGCTGGGGAATATTAAATGGCAGAATAACACTGGCATATTATTGGGCAAATTGGCTGGGGCATATTACATGGCAAATAAGACTGGCATATTATTGGGCAAATTGGCTGGGGAATATTAAATGGCAGAATAACACTGGCATATTATTGGGCAAATTGGCTGGGGAATATTAAATGGCAGAATAACACTGGCATATTATTGGACAAATTGGCTGGGGCATATTACATGGCAAATAAGACTGGCATATTATTGGGCAAATTGGCTGGGGAATATTAAATGGCAGAATAACACTGGCATATTATTGGGCAAATTGGCTGGGGCATATTACATGGCAAATAAGACTGGCATATTATTGGGCAAATTGGCTGGGGAATATTAAATGGCAAATAAGACTGGCATATTATTGGGCAAATTGGCTGGGGAATATTAAATGGCAGAATAACACTGGCATATTATTGGACAAATTGGCTGGGGCATATTACATGGCAAATAAGACTGGCATATTATTGGGCAAATTGGCTGGGGAATATTAAATGGCAGAATAACACTGGCATATTATTGGACAAATTGGCTGGGGAATATTACATGGCAAATAAGACTGGCATATTATTGGGCAAATTGGCTGGGGCATATTACATGGCAAATAAGACTGGCATATTATTGGGCAAATTGGCTGGGGAATATTACATGGCAAATAAGACTGGCATATTATTGGGCAAATTGGCTGGGGCATATTACATGGCAAATAAGACTGGCATATTATTGGGCAAATTGGCTGGGGCATATTACATGGCAAATAAGACTGGCATATTATTGGGCAAATTGGCTGGGGAATATTACATGGCAAATAAGACTGGCATATTATTGGGCAAATTGGCTGGGGAATATTACATGGCAAATAAGACTGGCATATTATTGGGCAAATTGGCTGGGGAATATTACATGGCAAATAAGACTGGCATATTATTGGGAAAATTGGCTGGGGCATATTACATGGCAAATAAGACTGGCATATTATTGGGCAAATTGGCTGGGGCATATTACATGGCAAATAAGACTGCCATATTATTGGGCAAATTGGCTGGGGAATATTACATGGCAAATAAGACTGGCATATTATTGGGCAAATTGGCTGGGGAATATTACAAGGCAAATAAGACTGGCATATTATTGGGCAAATTGGCTGGGGCATATTACATGGCAAATAACACTGGCATATTATTGGGCAAATTGGCTGGGGAATATTACATGGCAATTAACACTGGCATATTGGGCAAATTAGCAGGGGCATATTAAATTGCAGATAACCTTGGAATATTATTGGGCAAATTTACTTAGTCATATTAAATTGCATAATAACATTTTCATATTATGGGACAAATTGGCTGGGGAATATTAATGGCAAATAATATTGGAAATGTGTATGTAATGGGGTGATGGAGGCATGTAAATGTGGTGATGGGGCATGTCCTGGTGTGCAACGTGGGTTATGGGTCATGTCGTAGGTGTGCAACGTGGGTAGGGGGGGGGGGTGCCCAAATTTTGGGATATTGGGTGTCTAAATCCTGGCATATTGAGGGGCATAATCCTGGCATATTGAGGGGCATAATCCTGGCATATTGAGGGGCATAATCCTGGCATATTTAGGGGAAAATCCTGGCATATTGAGGGGGCATCATCTTGGCATATTGAGGAGAAAATCCTGGCATATTGAGGGGCATAATCCTGGCATATTGAGGGGCATAATCCTGGCATATTGAGGGGCATAATCCTGGCATACTGAGGGGCATAATCCTGGCATTTTGTAAGGGAAAATTCTAGCATATTAAATGGCAAATCCTGGTATATTGTGGGGGAAAATCCTGGCAATATTCGTTATAAAACAAGGAAAAGATGGCCGTGGATGGGGAGGCGATTCGATGATGCAATGGGCCACTTGACTGGATTTGCCCCCCAGGCCTAAGGCTGCCAGCCCTCCCCTGGTTATGTCACAGAGCTGCAGCTCAGCAATGTGATAGCAATGGTTGGGGTTTGGCATCTAAGCCAAACAGATCTTCAGCTGATGGGTAATGCTAATCTCCTACCCAGCTATTGGTTGGGAGACGTGCAATTGACTGACTCGCTAGTGTAGAGGGAGGGGTGGGCACTCAACCATCACTTTGCCAGGTGGCACAGCATTACCAAATAGCACTTACCCTAGTTCTTCCAAAGGCAGTTTTAGTCAGGCAGATATGCTTATAAAACTATTTTTAGTCCATCTTTAATGGAGGCTGATAATAATGGAGCTGATATAATAAGCCCTGTTTATTTGCTGCTCAAGCTTTATTGATTTGTTTATATGCCACTCTCTAATATGTGTGTAGAAAAACAATATCACTCTGATACATTCATCAAGAATTAATCTAAAGGCTCTGTGTATGTGTGTGCCAGAAAAGTGAAGAAGTATCAGGGGTTAGTTGATTGTGGTTTGCAGCAATCTTATTACACCTACATAAAATCATGACTTTAGAGATCAAATACATATCATTCTCTTCAGAGTTTGCTGTTGCAGTGAATAGAAGTCTACAAAGGTTTCTTTTTTTGTGAAAACAAATATTAGAACGATCCTGAGAGGCATGGTGTGAGATGATTAAACATAGTGTTAATTGACAGCAAAATGAAGACATTTGTGGGAATGGGACGAGTAATTGTAATGTTGATTTATTATGGGTATAGAATTGGTAATTTGGCACAAAAGTGGTGCATGGCAAGGTGCATGGTGGAACTGGATATCCATGCAATTGCCCCTGTACCTCACCAGACTCCCATCCCCCCTATTACCCCATTCTCCCCCCCCCCCCCCCCCCCCGCCATGTGATGTCAGAAATGAGGGCACTTGCAGAAGCCCAATTTCCCTGCATCACATTATATGTCTTAAAGATTGCAAAAAAAGTTTTTAAATTGGATAAGAAAGAGAAAGGCGTATGTGTGCGCATCTGAAAATGGACAGGACTTAGAAGCTTCGCATATGTGAAGATTCCCACTCTGAATTAAAACACAGGTTTTTCTGCTCACTTGTACCATTACTGAAAGAATATCCTGAAATCTAGACCAATCCTGTGCACAAGAGGCAGTCCAGACGAGCAATAATCGGTCTCTGCACGAAGAACACTGCAACCCAAGATATACCTTTCAGTAGGCATATTGAATAAAGACTCCGTGTCTGGAGAAAAACCCTTCTGGAGCCCTCCCAAGTGGGTACAATCCCATATGGCAAGCTATATTGGCAATGCCCATGCTCTGTTTGGATTAGTCATACACTGATTTCATTGTTGGGTTTTCTCTGCATGAAGTAATTTGATAATTAAAACTAAACCTTTAAGAAGATTAAAACATTTATCTATACGTAGCACTAGGTAAATCGTCCTCAAATATTTAGACCTCATTTTATTTATAAATAGTTTCCTACTTATGTTGGCAGTGTGTGCTTGTACCTGGGAAATGCTTGAATGCGCAACCCACTCTCCTGCTTTCACACAGATATAAGGTAGGTTTGGCTAGATGTGCTTTCTGAGCATCCCTGAGTTGTAGTTCATGCCACCAAGTGAACCAGAGGATGACTATCTCTGCTAGTTGCACAGGTATTATAGAAGTTTCACATCTTCTGCTATTTGTTTTTTTCCTTTCACAGCTCCAGAAGTGCTGGCACAGAAACCCTATAGCAAAGCGGTAGATTGTTGGTCTATTGGAGTTATTGCATACATTCTGTAAGTACAACTCTATAAAAGATTGTCTAAAAATGTATATTTGGTTACACATGTGAAGTAGGTGAAAGTAGGACGAGCAAAACCAGTAGATCCACAGAACTAAAACAAAAAACGATAGACAGCTTCAATACTGCATGACAGAAATACAAAAAAAGAGTGATATTAACACACAGTTCATAGACACTTGTAAGTGCAAAAATAAAATATGCCCTTATGGTGACCACAGAAATGAATTTAAAAAATCGGATAGAAAGAAACACAAAATAACATGCATCATTGTTTGTAGACCTGTGTAAAATGAAATGATAGAGTAGCGTCTGTAGAATCCAACACGATAAAGGATAAGAGTATATTTTAAAGAAACTACCACAGCAAAAGTTTGATCGTCTTAAATTATAGGGGCAAAGGTTTCAAATCAGGAAGTATTACTGAGAGGGTAGTAAATCCATGGAAAAGCCTTCCAGTGTAAGTGGTGAAGGAGTTTAAGCATGCATGAGAAATGCTAAAGGCCAGGGACTAATTAAAGTATTCAGAAAATTGGTGTATTAGATGGCTCAAGTGGTTCTGACAGTCTGTTTCCATGTTTTAAACCTGGAGTTCTTAATCAGTGTTGCTATTTGAAAAACTTTATTATACATGCACTTTCTTTTCTATTCATGGAATGAGTTGTTTTATATCCGTAATATTTTCTAACTGCACACCTATAGAACACAAAATATTTCAGAATAGCCCATTTCATTGAAGTTATTTTAATCTTTATAATGATACAGCTGGCCTACTTAATTATTACATCGCCAGGTAGTAGCACTAATAATCCCAAGGGTTTGCCTATTCAAGAAGTGGCTTCCTGCTGTGTATGTTCCTGAGGGAATTATACAGCTGTTGTGATTTAAATGATAATCTAGTGATTAGATTTATAAACCAATATTCATTGTATGTTATTTTAGCACTTAACACACAGAGCCTATACAGAATTTCCTGAAGTGGCCTGCGTTGTGTGCTTCTGTATTGAGCGGCGGAAAAGGAATTCTACAATTGTCCTACAGCTGAGTCATTGTCCGTTTTGTTCAAAGGGAAATGATTTATAAGAATAGACTTCCAATCTACTAAAACCAGTGCTTCACAGAGTTAACTCAAGTTGAAAATCCGATTACTTTCAACCTGGATATTTATTAGTGGACTTGACCCCAACTTTGCTAAGCTCACCTCAGAAGCTTGAAACCCTGACAAGGTCTCTGGTACATTGTATGTTGCTGTATGCAAGAAGCTTATGGGGTTGTTTTTTTGGGAGCCATGTTCTGAAACTAGAGAAAGCAAAGAGCTGACGTTGAAAAGATATTTGTAATTTGTTTCGGGCATGACGTGATAGTTAAAGACTTTATTGTGTGATAAAAGAAATTAAGTCATTTTAGAGTTGGCTCCCAAATGAAAAACCACTTGCTTTCTCTCTCTCCTTCCATTGATCTATCTATATGTGTATATATTAGGATTGCCACCCGTCCCGTTTTCCCCGGGCATGCTCTCTTTTTGAGGCCTTAAATGTCTGTTGGAAGTGTTTTAAATGTACCATAATGTCTGGGTTTGTGGGTAGCAGTTTTTGTTTTAACATGCAACATTAATACAAACATGGAAACATAAAATGTGTCTAGACTGCCCATTTTTTGAAACCACAACCTAAACCTATGCATTTGGCGTAGATAAAGCAGACTCCCAAAATCTGTTGGGCGCTTGCTTTATACATTGGCGCACATGCGGATTTGGTGCAATCTGCATGTGTGCAGTGTTTATACATGCCTCCTATGTCCTCTTGTGGTTTTATTCTTCTTTTAAATATGCATCATGCCTCCTAACGGTGCCGCTTTGCGCTGGACAGTTCTTATTTTTGGGAGGCAATCCCACTCCTCAGAGCGCTACCTCTGTCCCACTTTTCAAGAGAGGAAAAATGTAATTCTCCTATGTGTGAGATATCGGACACTGGTAACTGCGCATACACAGAGTTATGCACATGTGCAGTAGCACTGCCAGTTCAAGTGACAGCGCTTACCACGCGTGTACAGTAGCGCTAATACTCTATCTCCCAAGCTCTGCCCACAGCATCCCGATTTGCCGGGGCAAGATTTTAGATATGATGTATGGATGGATTGTGTATGAACATATTGGACCCAGATTCCGTAGCTGCACTGTTTTTAAACCAGAAGTTGAATAAATAAAACACTAATTAACCAGTTCCTTCTAGATGAGCTCAGTGACTGATTCTCTTCTACATATGCCAGCGAAGTCTGTTTGAATGAAATGTTTATATGCAGGGACATATAGAAACAAATATGCTAGGAAAGTTGACAATCTGCCATCATTTAAATTGTCTGCATATTTCAGAGCATTTTTTATATAGTATATTTACAATGTTAACCATTAATTTCCTTTTGTGTATCTGATCTTTCAGACTCTGTGGTTATCCACCGTTCTATGATGAAAATGACTCCAAACTATTTGAGCAGATTCTAAAGGCTGATTATGAGTTTGATTCCCCGTACTGGGACGATATCTCAGAATCTGGTATGTAACATATAAATAATTTTGTGTTCCAGTTCAAAACATGTCTTTTTACTTTCCAAATCAATATTTATTGAATATTCCATGTGGTAAAAAGCGATTTGATAGTGTGTTAATTGCTGTCCTCCCTGTGTTTGCATGGTAGGGCTTATTTATTTGGCTCTGAAGTAATACAGATGGTGTTCTGCATTTTGATTAAATACACAGTGTCTAAGAATACACAGACTTTAATGGTGTTTTTAGTCGTAATGGGTTTCTTTGCAGAATAACAAGGGCAGTAAAGAGCTTTGAATTGTAGCCCAACAATGAATTAATGTAAACTAAAAATATAATGATTAATATCCTATCCTCTTATCATGCAAATAAAGACGCACGATACTAATGGTCTCACATGGCAAATTCCAAAATGTGACCCACACAATGTCCTCTCTATACTGCGATTTACTCCAACCGCTTCATGCAGCCTTTCTTCTGTCTTTCTTTTGTAAAGCTAAAGATTTTATACGTAATTTGATGGAAAAGGATGCCAGCAAGAGATACACATGTGAGCAGGCTCTGCGACATCCATGGTAAGATACCGGGAATATATATATATATATATATATATATATATGTGTGTGTGTGATGTACACTTTCTTGCTTACAGTTTAGGTTTCTAAGTTTCTGTGAGTGTCCTTGGCAGGAGTACTTGCCAACATTGCTCATGGTGGGCATTTACTGACTTTGTGACAGGCATTTAAATGTAAATGGGAAATTGTCATAAACTATCAGAGAAGAACATTTGTATGGACGTAGTTTCGATACCAGGACAATGTAGGGGTTGAGCTGACGGGCATGATCTCGTACTTCCACGTGACCCTACAAGATTGAGGCCTGAGGTTAAAATATAAGTGTATTTAGTCTATCTCTCTTGGATAGCTACCTGTGTGCAGCTGCAGGCGGCCATGTTGGGACAATCCTATATTTGAGGACTTTCCCATAAATTATTTTATTATATATTGGCTAATATTTTGTCCTTTTTTTCTGGAGTCAGACTTCCTTTATAATGGGTTTCGCCATGCAGAATACATTTAAATATACAAAAATTCCAGGTATATTTTTAGTCAATGACTGAAAATCAATATTTCCAATTATTATTAACAATTGATTGTTAAATATAAATGAACTATTCTACTTTGTACAAAGGGGGAGAGATTGTTTTAAGGGTTATAAACTGGAGTGACATTTTAGCCTTCAATAGTTTTGTCCTGTGGTCTTTTTTTTTTTTTTTTTTTGGAGAAGACAGTTTGATTTTCTTTTAGTAATCTGGAAAAATGAGTAAGGTGGGGTAATTGGATAACCCATCTATCAGGAAAACTTTCCGTGTTAAATTGAACATCTGGTCGTCATAAAGTAAGGTGCTTGAGTTGGAATGGAGATTAAAAGGCCAGTCCAGCTTCAAAATAGAAAAAAGATTAATGCATGTTCTTAATAGGCAGTTATTGGTTCTTTTATCTGTGTCTGCAACACTTAATTTTGAAACTAAGCTTTAGCAGGTTTTATACTCTGGGGGATCACTACTCCTACTTAAGTGCCAATAAGGGGGCTCTCTTGGTGATAATGGGGACCCCCAATGCAATGTACATGCTCGCATGGCATGTTACCATGCTTCCTTATGTATATTTATAGAGATGGGGTGCACTGGGTATCATGATTTTTCTTGGCTGAGGTGCTGGGTGTGAATAATCTCAAACTGCAACTGTACATTCCTTATTTACAAAAGATACAAACCTGCAGAGAAAAATAGGGTTCAGTTAATACAACATGTAAAAGCCACCAAATGCATAAAACGTTTTATTATATACCTGTTATGAAAATCACTGCCCAAGAAAGTTGTATAAGGCTGTTTAACCATTTTTTAAATATTTTAAACTGTTCTATAATGCTAGAGATAACTAGGTAGAAATAGTTAAGATCTTCATCATAATAGGTCAGTTTATTTCTCTATTTTGAAATGAAGAGTGTTTTTTAAGGCCTTCCCGCAGGCAAGCGTTTAAGAAAACAAAGAAATGTGTCTCAGGGGTGTATTTGCTCCATTTTAAATTGTCTTCCCATGCGCCTGTGTTTATAATACTTTAGTGCACTAAATAATACGACCTTGGCAGGAACCATGCTAATATGATTTGTGTTGGCAGGAAAACAAATCATTAAAGTAATGAAGTATTGCTGCACATGTTTTGGTTAATCTAGTTATTGATCTCTATCATGTGTATGATGTACATTTTGAAAAGCATTTGATAAAATGGCAAGCAAGCAGTCTTACATTATAACTGCACAGATTGATATATTTCAGTGAAAAAGACCAGATTTGTTATAGGTATCTAAAGAGCACATTTTATTTAAGTCTTTGTAATTCAATTTTATGAAGACTGAAATGCACAAGCGTGGGGGTGAAGGGTCGCAACTTAGAGATGCATTTTCCTTTAACAGGTTTGGGACCACATGATTATCCCCTGGGGACCACACTGTCAGTGTAGCCAATAAGGAATAAAAGAAGGCCTTGCAGGGCTATCTGGCAGTTTTGGCAAATTCAGTTGCTTTTATTTTGACAGCTTTAGTCCTGTCCGTTATGCACGTTGTAATACTAAGTAAATCCAGGTCAATTTGAGGTGTCTGAGTGATGCTTGTGGAACAGTGAATTAACAAATGACTTAATATCTCATGCATCAATCAGATAATATGGTTAATTTATATGTAGATGTCAGTATGTGCTGCTTCACTTCTAAACATTGTGCATTAAACATTCTCCACCTACATGCACCAGCTAGTAACAGACATCTACATTTGTTTACTTTGTGCACCCCTTATCCAAGGTCTCAAACTACTGCTGGTAGAGGGGGCTCACTGCAGCCAGGGTAGGTGAAGTAAGATAATGGGGGAGCTTCTATTCCCCATATCTGATGAGATGACTCAGTGGGCTAATGCACAAACTGCAGAACCTGTTAAATCTCCTTGGTTATAGATTCAAATGCATAGCAAGGCAGGTTCTAAAAAGCAGCTAAATCAATGACAAATATTTTAAACAGGTTTCCCAGTCCTGGGTGAGTCCTGAGCACAAACAGGGAAAAATAACTTCCTAGTCAAAACAATCCCTCATAGGTCATTTGTTTTCTAGATCATGAAATGCATTACTTATTTATTTTTACTAAATCTCTGATTTTCATCATTCTGAGGTCAATAAAATGAGTGCCATTAACTGGGTAATCAGAACATCCCCTTGCCATAGGTTAGTGTTATCACAAAGGACAAAGACTTCTGTTAA
The DNA here is from genome assembly GCA_036172795.1 of Pelodytes ibericus. Taxonomy (NCBI): domain Eukaryota; kingdom Metazoa; phylum Chordata; class Amphibia; order Anura; family Pelodytidae; genus Pelodytes; species Pelodytes ibericus. The sequence goes on along the minus strand of CM069858.1, from coordinate 127,910,267 downwards.
CCTCTTCCAGGTAGGCAAGGTAGAGGAAAAAATGCCACACTTGCTGCTGTAGACTCCATTCCTCATAATGCTGAGCCAGATTGTTTTTTGGCTGAGTATTGTGGGAGATCTCATCTCCAATAGATATTAATGGCTAATTATTGCTATTCCAGTTGATGTGAACTACATTTCTGATTATTTGCAGCAAGTCTTAGACAGGTTGAGAATCATGGGAACTCTTCCAGAAGGCATGAGCTGCTGACAATCCTGCGTTTACCATTACACTAAGCCGGATTATGGCTGGCTGAGCATTCAGGGAACAGCAGTCCACACAGCAGAGATGACAGAATACTGGTTTATGGTTAGAGGCTTGAAGTGACATGAATGGGCTTGCTGTTTGTGACGGTTTGCTAATCTTGTTAAAATATATATAATATTGCAGAATGATTGGAAACAGAAGGACAGAAGAGAGGTACCGGGCTCCACCGTATCAACCGAGTAGAAATAGTAGACTTATGATTAAGCACGGGTTACCGTGCGAAACGCGTCAAGTGTTTCTTCTACTTCCCACTTTATCTGCTTGAATATGTTTTGTATTCCTATCACGTTTGAAGATTAAAACCACTACCTTTTTTACCTGGAAAATGTGAGTGCGCTCTTCTGTGTTCCTGTTTTTTTGATGATTGGAAAGGTGACTTCAGTCTAAAGGAATCCTCAGTAATGCACTTGTCATTTTTATTTGTCATATGTTTAGTAAAACCATGTCTTTTTACTAAAAATTTTCATTACATTTCAGGATTGCTGGGGATACAGCTCTGTGTAAAAATATACATGAATCTGTCAGTGCACAAATTCGGAAAAACTTTGCAAAAAGCAAATGGAGGGTAAGTTGAATTTTACCTTTATCTCGCTAGTTTACCTAATGTGGTTTAATAGAACTGTAAAATATGTAATTGACTCAAAGAAATAAGTGGTCATACGAAAAATTATTAATTTCCATATAAAATGGGTTGATTTTTCTTACAAATGAATGAAATTAAAGAGAAATAACGCTTTAATGTATGGGTTTTAAGTTACATGTGCAAATTAAGTGCTTTGGGATAAAACTGGTTCTAACATAAAGAAATTGGGTTTTGAGGCTGGTGAAGAAGAAGAATCTAATGCAATCCTGCATTTCCCATGACACAACCAGATTATGGATGCCCTGTCATGGCTGCTCCATTATAAAATCGTGCTAGAACCAAGTAGTGTGTTAAAGTACAGTCTGGTACATTACATTACCATTTATTTATATAGTGCTAACAATATAAACAACACTTTTGGTACAGAGCATAAAAGAGATGCAGACAAATTTTGAAAAACTAGACAAATGGAATGAGGAACATGAGAAACATAAGGTGAATGAAGAAGCAGGAGGGAGATGAGGGGAAAAGTATGGCTACTAGTGGTTAGTATTACTTAGTAGGATAACAAGTTGCATAAAGTGGCTACTAACACAGTCAAGTAGTTATTCATGTTGATGCAACTAAATATGTAAACCATCCTAATGTGACCACGAGGTTTGGTTGTTTTCCTCAGAGTGGAGAAAAAAGGTGGTCCAGTACCATAGTATAATTCATGGTGCAAAGATGTGTGTTTTATTTTAAAAGCTTTGCTTTTTTTCCTGCAGTGTAGGCTAAAGGATTGGTGGAAGGATGTGTTAAACATAAACATCCATTGCATGGAAATTCTATAGGTGACGAATCCTTGTTTAACAAATGCAAAATGTTTTTTTCCTACACATGGTTCTACTGTATGAGCAGAACTGAAATATTTAGTGGCTGTAACGGATAAAACGGAGTGAAGTTTTTATTTTTTTTTTTAAGGTACAGGTACCAGCGGAGAGACAATCGGCTTTGACAAATGCTAGCATCATTTGGTTGCTCTGATTTGCTGAGTGTATGCACTGACACAGTCTGTGACAAAAAAAAGGGTCTACTACCCAGAACTAAATAGATGTACTAATAAAATGGTGACTAAGTGTATTTGGAGTGTTGGTGTTTCTACAAAGTCAAATTTGCAAATATCTAACCAAACCTACATTTTGGCTTTGAAAGTAGTTTTCAGTGTGTTGTTTTTTGTTTTTTTTTACCAGTTTCTAACCAGTGTTACTTAAAATGACACATTAACTTCTTTCAGCAAGCGTTTAATGCAACTGCAGTGGTGAGACACATGAGAAAATTACACCTTGGAAGCAGCCAGGACAGTTCGAATGTGTCTAGTGGTCACAGTCCTGCAAGCTCTCTTCCCGATGGAACAAATCGTAAAGACTGTGAGTATGCTGTAAAGTATTCTGTTATCCATGAAGATTATTACAGGTTGAGTGTACCTTATCCCGAAATCCGTAATCCAAAATAATCAGTTATCCTTCAACTACCTGTGGCGATGGGGGGGATGTCATGTGGGGGGGGGGGGGGGGGGGGGGCTGAACAGTGGTATGCCAGAAGCAAGCACCCTGCAATTCTAATTTAACATAATTGTATTGCAGAAGTCAGCTGTGGTGTTGCTCTAGCCTCATACTATTGGTATAGCATTAGTTGTATAGACACACCTATGTACGTGTTACCACAGATGTACAGTTCTGCGGATACAGACTGATATCCACTGCGACTCCCATGTGCTTGCAGCATTCATTGGTACATGCAATGTGCCCACCCTTTCTCCAGCTAACCTGATCTGCACAACTACAGTTCTCTACACACACCCTAGCAGCTTCTCAATGTGTGGCAGCCATTGTGTCACATGCACCATTCCTCAGTGTGTACATTTAGCAATCTTTGACAACTAATAGTACCGATATAAGTTCAGTGTGATATAATATGTTGCCTTTAGAGTAGTATTTTAAATGCACTCATTTTTTCTTCAGTAGGTTTTTGGATTCTTTTCAGTATTTCTGAACTATTTTTTCTGTGTCCAAAATCTCCCACTGAGGCATCAATTCGGTCCACATTCAGGTCCTAATTTGTCACCAATGTGCCCGGAATCTTTCTGCTATTCGGGCACCATTTTGGGGTGCATATTGTGGTGACCCTCCAGTATAAGGAAGATTAGAATACCCTAGCCTAAGAGATCTTTTTTTTTTTTTTTTTAACCTCATTTAGGATCTTGTGATGTGTGAACAAAATAGAGATCTATTCTTTTAGTCAGTGAGTTAGGAGAGAGAAATGTAATGGTAAGCAAATTGTCAAGAGTTTCAAAATTGCAACCAATAGGAATGATGCATTGAAGTATCATTGGATGTTCACTTTGGAGGGAGGACATGAAAAGACTGTTTCAAATGTGCAATGTATGTGGAAAAAGAATTCTGGCATATACAGTGTGTGTATGTATGTATGTATGCATGTATGTATATGTGTGTATATATGTGTGTATATATATATATATATATATATATATATATATATGTATGTGTGTATAATTTTTTTTTCTTTCTTTGCAGGTAAAGCCCCATCTTCTCCCAATAGTTTCTTGTCAGGAGTTTCCACCTCTTCAGTCGTCAATGCAGTTAGTGGAGAGCGAAGACCAAGGCCAACCTCAGTCACAACAGTGCTTACTGGGAGGAAGTGAGCAGCCAAAGACCAGGGCTCGCCACGTGTGATTTATTCTGAATTGTGCACTCCAGGATGGACTCGGTTTAAAAAAAATAATTTTTTTATGGCCATATTTTCTACTGCAAAAAAAAAATGGTTCCATGTACTATAAACTGCAATGACTTCAGCTCCGCCTAGGCAAAATAATTTATATGCATGGGGCCAGTTGCTATGTTCTTACTACTGGACGTTAATTTTCTTTTGGATAATTTTTGCTTTATTCTCAACTTGGGTTTCGGTACTGTAAATGTTGTATTTTTTTTTCATTACTTGAGGTTTCAACTGGATTATTTAATACTAATTTTGGCAGACTGCTTTCTAGGTTTATTCTAATAGTACTTTTGAAATCATGTGGGGTTTATTTCCATTACAGGGGGGGTGGGTTTGGTGAGAGATGGTATTCTATAAACTTTCCAAAGTATTTTTCTGGAGGGGGTGAAGATGAAAAACAGCATAGCTAAAACTATATGAGTACTCTACTCTAAACCTGGTGATTTTCTTTTCACGTTGACAAGGATTTACTTGAAGAGTTTGGTTACAATGTAAAATGGTTTCTTTGTACCTGTTGGTGGAAAGCAACTACCTTTGTTCTCATTTAATTGCTTGATGACCATTAAAATCCAGCACAGTCAAACATAAGCCAGGCTGCGCAAGGGCATGGAAGTTGAAATCAGCTAAAGAATTAATAGATGTTCAATCTTGGGATAAATGCCTTCCACAGAGCTCTTTTTAAAAGCCAAGTAACTTGCTTCCTATTATCAACAGCATGTGTCTTGTAATCTACAAATATAATCAAGGGTTATGGAAAGTATATTTTAAGGGCTTAGTTGAGTTAGTTACTTTCAGAGACATACAGAATCGGTTACATGTTTTACGAACTACCTGTACATGCAGCCATTGGGATGGGATTTTCTGAGAAAATAAATAAACCAAACTTTAAAGGAGCACAACGATGCACATCCAGTCATGTAAAGGATTGTGAAAATTGGTTCCTTTTTTGTAGAGAGTGGGGAAAAACTATCTGATTTTGTATGTATTTATCATTGGTAATTTGCCTTTAAATGTCTAGTATTGTGGCCAGTTTAAGTCTATGTATAAAACAAATTGTAGTGAATATAAATTTGTAGCAAATGTATAGAAAAAAGAGTAGACTGGTGGTTCATTGCACAATGAGCCATCTGCCCTATACAATAACCCAAAGCACAGTGCGTGCATTGTACTCACCAATACCATAGCAGTATACAGACTTGTTAACTTAAACAAATTTGTGACCTATGCATCTGCTTACATATTGCTCTGCATGCTGCAAAATCTAAATTGACAAAGTGCACTGTTGGGATTTGTACATGGCAGATGCATAGTAAGTCACACATTAATTATACTAAACAAACTTTGCATAGTGGAGTGGGTGAAACAAAATAAACTACAAATGATTCAACACAATCACATGAAAAACATTGTTCCAGTTATAAAATATATTAAAAAAACCCAAATAATAGAATTGTATACAAACTGCCACCGATTTTGACATTAACGATTACAATGTATTTTAGGATGTTTAAAGGCGAGCCATACTATAATGGGGGGGGGGGGGGGGGGGGCGCGCACACAATCTGTTGAAACCTGCATTGCTCTTTTTGTCTGGAATCTGAATGCATTGAGAACAGATTGTATTCAAATGTACGGACAATGGGAGATCCAACTTGGTAACGTCTAGCTGTGCTCAATTTGCCATCAGCCAATGGTGATAGGTGTTATAATTCAACAAGGCCTGTAACATGTATTTTAGCCAAATAATGGCACTTAATTGTCAACTGGTTCATTAAAACCCTAAGTTAAAAATTCTTGCCATACCTTTAAATATAAACGTGTGAAATACTAGGCCTGGACAAAATGTGTGCTGATACTGAAAGAATACACTTATGTGTAAGGATTTAATCTCTTCTTCCAGACGTTTGAAATTTGCCTTACCATTTCTATATATCTATATTTTTTACATTTTGTTATATTGCAAAACTATTACTTCCATGACTATTTACAGAAGTACTCAAAACTACACCTCTCTGTAGTTATTTTGTTTATTTTTGTTTGTTGAAGCCATTCAAAGCTCAGTGTCTATAAATAATAAAATAATAATAATTGTGCTAAGAACTGAATACATTTTTTATTTGTTTTTTTTTTTTCCCTTTCTTTGTGGATTATGGTTTTCTTGGTGCAACTGGAGCAAAACTTTGAACAAGTCCTATACTGACTGGCACAGCTAGTAATAAAACTAAATTATTTAGTGTATTATCTGCACCAGTAGGAGAGCCTGTTCAATTCTGCATTGCAGGCTCAATTCCTGGCAGGGTCAACTCTGGTTTACATGACTCAGATTAATCAAAAGATCAATCATTTAAATTGGGTGGTAATCCTATCCCCAGAATATAACTGAAAATGAGCAAGTATTTTATCAGGAAGCATACATTGATGCACCTATTATTGTCTTTTGGATCCTTAACAAAGTATCCGGTATAGGCTTCTTCATACTCATGCCATCATTCCATATCAAATGTTGATTTAATCAGGTTAAAAAAAATGACAATCCAAGTTAATGTCCTCTTTGCTATTGGTCACAAAAAAAGGAAACTTTAGGGGTAAAAAATAATGTCCTCTTGCAGTGGAAATGAGCATAAACCAAAGCAGCTGGACTACATTTTACATTCTCTTCTGCTCTTACTGCATTTCTACAGCTCCTCACTGAGTGATTGGCTATAGGGAGCTAACAGGGGAATCCACTTTTGGATCAGTATAGCTAAACCTAGTCCCTTGTGAAACTGTATGGAGTGGGTGGAGCTCTCTGATGCAGTGTGTGGTTGGGAAAGAGGGGAAGAATATAACTAGAGCCTTTCCAAGGGCTCTATTAACATGGAGCATTGGCCAAGTGTACTTGAAGTATTAATATCCCTTTAAGATTCCACTGGAGATTTCTAATGGGTGACTGGTGTGATTTCTAAATAACTTCCATACTTGTTCATTCATCATTTTCAATTTTATTAACAAACTATGTCACAGTGTGCGCAAAGGTATTTCCACAGTGCTGGTGATTGGGTATTAGAAATAGTGTATCCACCTGCATTCTTCAGTATTTCTGATCTTATACAAACCAATTCTCAGCTTTAAGTATTGCATATACTGTACTTTGTGCTCTGTGATCAGTTACACCAGTTTGCTGCTATAATGAACTTTGTTTAGATTGTATAATGTATTCTGTTTTGAAAATATTTATTTTTCCTACTTTGCCCCCTAAGTTTGACATTCCCTTCTCAATTCCCTGCCATGACCTCTTTCCTGAATAACATTAGTATTACACATTTTGTATGTTCTTCACAGAACTTACAAAATAATTGCTCCATTTAAAAAAAAAAAACAACCCTGCTCTTTCTCTTTACATTTTAACCCAAAGATGCACATAACCTTATATACTTTGAAGAAGTGTTTATTAAAGTATAAAGAATAGCAATTCTATTATTGTGCTAAATCAAAACAATACATTACATATTTCCCCAGCTATTCTCACATGTTATATATGGAAATTGCTGTAGATTATCTCTCCAGGTTTAGTATGCAGAATTTATTTTACCTCTAAACATTTCCATCTGGATAGTACTCTGTGTGTGTCATACATAAGCATGTAAGTGCATTTTCTGTTTTCAGCAGTGGAATACTGCAAATGACAAATAAGATGCTTAAAGAGGGAGTAATGTCTGTTTTTGCCCTATTCAAATAAATCACCATTAACGTGGATCTATTTTTTTTTTTTTTTCTGCTACAATAACTTCCTGCATCATGGAAAGCTGAACATTCAGAATAAGTTATTGCTGCCTGTTTTCACTCACAGAAAACATCACAGAGAAACTATAGTGATGTCATTTGGCACCATAATGCAACTATGCTGCCACCCTAGTGTTTCCTGTCAGTTACAGTAGGGACTGCAAGAGGCCTTCAACTCTCCCTCAGGCATCACAGAATATATTTCAAACGCTAACCTTTAACTATGGCAAAAGGTAAATGGTAATCTCATGTAATGCTTGTTAACCTAATTAAAAGTAGTTAATTAAAATTATTCACAATTTTAAGCACACCAAGGTTATTGAGGCATAGACTAAGGAATCAGAAATGCTGCATAACCAGATATACAGACACAGTGGAGGTGTTTAATCAAATCCTGCACTCTAAAGTATGCAGAAGTAGAGAGATGGATGGATAGTTACCACTGATACTTGATGGAAAAAGTTGTTTGGTAGTAGTTGGAAAAACAACAATTCAGTAAGAAACTGGTACATGAATATATCCAATCAGTAATTTGCCAGTGACTGAGATACAATGGTGGTGTTTTTTCTGTTGACAATAAATCTTGATTCTCTGTCACCATGGAGCAAGTCACCTTCTCCATTGCCATCTACAGCAACAAACCTTGAGAGCTGATGCATTGTGCAGCTGCTACCCCCATTTCTTGCCAGGGTGTGTCATGCCTTATTTTGACAAGATGCATAGAGTGCTTATCCTTCAGTAGCTGTCCCTAGAAGGGAATGCTTTGTTACCCTTGTGTCCCTCCTAAAAATAATCACTTTTGGCAATTCAACGTGCGATATGGAATTAGTGATGGGATATTAAGTAATGAAAGAAAACAGTTTCTGGAAATATAAATAAGTCTTGGCTGGAATTCTGTTGGCTATAAAATATCATCCGATGACTAGATAATTAACTAAACTGTGCTCATGTGTACCCTAGCATTAAAACCTATTTGGATTTTGCTGCCATATTTTTGATTTCAATGCAGATCAGTACCAGATTTTCCAAAGTTTTGCTCCAGCTGTGAAATATGTCTTGACTCTGTCACCTAAAAATTCTTAGCACTGTGAATGTAGAGAATAAAAATAATAATGGTCCCTACAGTGTGTTAGCAGAGTTGGAAGCAGAGAAAATGTGTTGTCTGTTAAATGTCTTTGGTGTCTCATGTTTAAGACCTCACCTTGTGGCATGGTATGCAAATTACACATTTAAAGCAGTTTATTTGTATAATAAGCCACATAACAAAGGAAGTTATGTTTGATACAAACAAAACACTTCTACTCCAAGTCTTGCCGCGATCCTTGATGTCTATACATTTTCTTTTTGTGTAGTTAAGTGCTCAACTGTTGTACAGCATACTGCTGGCTACGCTCATGGGTTGATCAGAAGCTAGGATCAGATAGTGGGTGTGACTAATTTCACACTCCGCATAGCAAAAAAGCTTTTCATGATAACCACTGTACTTTACAAAATGTCCCTGGTTTCTAATGTGTCCATTCCCCTAGACTCAGTATTGTGTTAGACATTGAAGGTTACATATAGATAAAGGTGCTGTATTATGTCTGATTCTTTCAGTCAGATTTTTGCTCTTGCTCCTGTATGGTATGTATTAAACTGTCAGAATGAGTTTTATACATAAGAAAAAAGGAGGGGAAACTGCAACTTTGTAGTCTTAATATGTGACTAAAATTGTACTATATTTCTGATGGAAACCCCACAATATATAAACCACATTGTTTTGACAGATCCCTTTTAAAATCAGTGCTATAATTATTCTGTTAAGAATTATAGGTTATATAGGCAACAAAAGTCACAATTACCCTATATTTACTACTAAAAATGCTTAACCTGTTTTGTAGTAATGCAGCAATAGAATTCTTGATACAAAACATTACAATAACATTTATAAAGCGCTAAATAGTTATACAGCTGTGTGTATTGAATGTAAAGGGCCTCTGTCAACCTAAACATTGTTTATATTGTGAATGTAGAGAATACAAAATTATACATTTTCTATACATTGTGTTGGCATAAATGCATAAAATGAAATAAATATATGTTATGGTATCTCCTGCTTATGACATTACCTTTGCCTTGATATGCAAATTACCGTATTTGCTCGATTATAAGACGAGGTTTTTTTCAGAAAAAAAAATCTGAAAGCTACCCCTCGTCTTATAATCGAGGTCTTCTTATAATCTGACCTCAAATTGAGGTCAGATTATAAAACATGGATCCAGGTCCCCAGCAGAGCTGCAGGGGACCTGTATCCCCCTCTCTAGCAGCAGGGGATGTCTGCGCAACGAGCGCAGACTCCCCTGCTTCCGCCAGGCACGACCGCCGGGGCTTCTGTGAAGAAGCCGGGTACTTCCGCTTTCGTCACAGAAGTCCCGGCGAGCGTGCCGGGCGGCAGCAGGGGAGGTCTGCGCTCATCGCGCAGACTTCCTCTGCTGCCCCACTAACCACCAGGGAAAAGCGGACAGCTGGGGGTTGTCTGCACGATACGTGCAGACATCCTCCATGCTGCCCGACACGGCAGACTATTATGACGGACCAGCTGTCCGTCATAATAGACTGCCGTGTCGGGCAGCATGGAGGATGTCTGCAAGTATCGTGCAGACATCCCCCGACTGCCCCCACTAGCCACCAAGGATCAAGGTAAGGGGAAGGGAGGGAGGGGGGGCAGAGAGACAGGGGGAGGGAGGGGGGCAGAGAGACAGGGGGAGGGAGGGAGGGGCAGAGAGACAGGGGGAACAGAGAGACAAGGGGAGGGAAGGGGTTAAGAGACAGACAAGGGGAGTGAGGGGGTTAAGAGACAGACAAGGGGAGGGGTGAGAGAGTGAAAAATGGGGGCAAGGGAAAGAGGCAGCATTGGCACATAAAAAGAAATAAAAACTAGAAATACATTTTTTGATATCATAATTTTTTATTAAAAAAGCAATTTACATATGAATATATACAAGTTGAACTTTTTTACTATAGGGTAGTCTTATATTCAGGCTTTTAGTTTTTTTCCTAATGGAATATCCAAAGTTTGGGGGGTCGTCTTATAATCAGGGTCGTCTTATAATCGAGCAAATATGGTACACATTTTCCCATTGAAAAGTGGTTAATTTGCATATTAAGCCACAGGTGATGTCATAAACAGGAGACACAACAGGCCTATTTAGGACATACATTTCCTGTTTGCCAAATTCATAAAATAAGAGAAATATAAGTTGCACAGAGCTCTGATCTATAGCTTACAATGCAGAAATTGCAATGTACTTCACAATTTCCATCCATGGAAGCATTTTATTAAACTGCTAGTCAGAATGGTTCACAAATATAGCTTGTTTATGGGCTTATTAGAACTTTCATTTGCCTTCAGGAGTGCTTTACACAGACATCCATTTTACTCACCCTAAATATAAATGTTTGAAATGTTTCCTGTCTGCCATAATGGAGAGCACTTTAACTATACTCTCTCCTCATCTGTTCTTGATTCCTTGCATGATTGCTTGAGTGCAGTTAGTATGACCTTCCCATACTTTGACAATGGATATACAACATCCTGTTAGGGATGTAATGGTGTACCAACCTCCAGTTTACCGGAGTATCCCCAAGAAGTGTAGGGTTATATAGCCTAAACGAAGTGTTGGCTAACATCTCCTTTTTAAGCTACCAAAATGTATAGAAGTAAATATCATACATGCAAACTGAATTATTACAAATTATAATTGTAGCTGTTAAAATTCATCTTCTCCATGGATTTCAAAATATAATCTAATAATTACCTTAAAGTCAATTTCTATGAGACCTGAATCAGTATGCCTATGTTTGTGTTCATTAAAATGAAAAATGGTTATTAAAGCACTTACAAATATGCCAAGGATCTATTTTTAATTAGGGAACTGGCCCTGTATCCTTAAAATACAGCAAATTGTTTTGATGATCTTTAAGTTAAATTACTGCTTTATAAGTAACTTTTGCATTCCATCAGTTATACTGCAAGATAAAGTTAAAGCATTTTCGACAGGAAGATGTAAAGATATTCCAGTTAATCTGTCTGTTACCTTGATAAATGACCAAGAAGGTGAAAGTGCACACATAATTCATAGTTTTCCAAATGTGAAGAACATAACTTTGTGGAATTAATGAACTATGATTAAAGAACTACAATGTATGGTCTTCTTGCAAGAAATACTAAGTAATGGAGTACATTGGTCTCTCAGACACTGTTTAAGATTCAACCAATGATACTGCATGAAATTGCAATGCATGTCCAAATATCTTACAAATTATATATTTCTGCTGGCTTTTTTTTCTTGATGAAATAAGTTCTATTTTAATTTTATTTTTTTAAAGAGACAAGTGTCTGTTTCAAATATCTATGCAGTAATTTGAGCGTCTCGATAAGAAATGTTTTCTGTTTGGCAAAGTACAGTTTAGTCTTGATTGTTGTCATTGTGTCTATAATACCGTAATGTTTTTTTTTTTTTTTAAATGCATTTCTCAGTCTGTCTCTCTGCTTTGTATTACTATGTTCAAAAATAATCACCATCTGATATATGAAAACTCTTGGCTAAAATGCATGAGCTTCCAAAGATCAATTTATAACCCTGTATGTATCCAAGAGCCAAGGCTGAAAAATAAATATTGGAAATATTGCAACTATAGAAAGAAATGTGTTGCTTACCCCAGTGGTGGCTGAATTGGTGTCTCAGACACATGGACATTTGTCTACCTCTTCTACATTAGTTGTTGACTGTCATCCTGTTTTAAAACATTTGAAATGAAGTTAGGTGTAACTCAATATTTACTTTCCCCCGTATGTTCTAATTGGCACATTCAGGTTTTTTTTAAATATTTTTTCCCCCACCTCATGGCCATAACATCTGCATGAAAATAGCTAAACCAACAAATATCCTTGTGTTATGCCATTTGTCTCTAAAAGAATACCCCGTCATAAGGTTCAGCTCTTCACTCTTCACATTAATTATGGGCACTTGCTTCAGCATTGGCTTACCTGTGGTAAATATCCACTCTATTGAGGTTCACATTTTTAGATTTTCAAGACCGTTTGCCCCCTTGGTAACTACTTCACTTATTCTTCTGTAAGCGGTATATTGTTGATTATTTGAAGAGGAGATTGGTTGTACAGGTTAGTGGTTTGATGGTATAGTAGCCTTAATAAGCAGCTGCTTAACTGTGTTTTAATACTAGAATAGATTTCACTTCTGTGATGGAACCCTCTCTGGTACTCCAGCTGGGTACTTCAGTCAGTCTCTGCTTCCTAAGGACACTCTGCTCTTACAAGAGCTGAGGATAGTGTTATTAGTAACTGGGATCTCCTGATCTCTCCAGCCACTCAAACCACTAGATGAGTTTGGAGTAGGGTGAAAAATAATGATCAATTTTATTGTGACTATACAGACTTTTATATATAAAGACAAGCACATTATCATAAACTTACAAATCAGAGACATGAGAGGCACAGGGGAAACTTAAATCAATTATAGCATGGTAAGCCGCCAACAATAGAGCTTAATTTAAAAACGGTAATTAAACTACAGATGCACCACGGAATGTTATTAAAAATATAAAACTCTTAATTATTACAGAAGATAATAGGTACAGGTAATTACAAACACAGAGGGAAAGCATGAATCCAATTAACCAGACCTGGTACAGACATACAATAACACATTGGTAACAGTATGACATTGGGACATACAATGGGATGTCTACCTTAAACCTTTCAAAGAAGTCCTGGTTCAAATACACATAATATTACACTTAAAGGACAACATAAAGAAATAGCATGACTCACTTTACAAAAGGACAATGGATGATTTTCATCATGACATTAAGACACTTAACACTTATTAACCAATAACACCTTTTCTGGGTGGAAGTTTGGGCTGATCACCTTGGACTGTATCCCAACTAAACAGTCCAAATGGTTCCCCTTTAACCACCACCCCTTAAACAGGACCCAATTCAAGGCCAGAGCCCATGTTCTGTAGGGAGGAGGTGAGCCCTTCTGTCTTCTCCAGGACCCCCACAATGAAGGGTTCCATCGCAACATCATAGCATTTTCAAACTCTCTTAAATGAGGGCAATTGTCTATAAATAAGACATCCTAAAGTTTCCAGAGTGCTGTGGTTATTGGAGAAGGTTATTCTAATTTGTTTCACTGAGCTCTTAGTAGTGGTTTCATCCACAGCACACTTATAGTTGGAAGTATTTAAAACATTTAAAATGTTCTTATACTGCCAAACACATTACACTAATCTTTATTTTAATAGTGCCAACAATTTACTCAGAATATGGTACAGAGCGCAGGGGGTAATTATACACTAAGTTAGACAAACCCAGATCAATACATGAGGTAGAGGGGAACACCAGGGTAGGCACAAACATCACTCATGGTGGACATTTACTATGGTCTGTCGTGGACAATTAAATGACCAATGGACCCTCGCAAACTTTGCCACAATAACTGGTATCCTTGTATGGACACCTCATTGGACATGCTTATAAGTTTACAAATGAGTTGTTTTAATCAGAAGTTGCTTAATGAATTGTAAACTTCTCTGAACTGGTAATTTGTGAGGGATTTTTGGAAGATTGGCAGTGAGAGAGATAGTTGTATCTCATGCCCATAATGAAATGTGTGCCAATGTTTATTAAACGTTTTTGACCAAGCCTGACCATGTGGCATTTCATGTTAGTGTTCCACTCCTTCATTTGAGGCATTTATACACAGTTACCTTAAATCAAAGTAGATTGGAAACACTGTAATCAATGTTGTAATCCATAATGATGCAGTGTGATATAGAATTGGCTTCCAGTATTTAGAACCCAGATGACCACAATAGAATGCACTGCACTATGTTACACATCCAAAGGCAAGAATGCATTACCAGACTTCATAATGTTTGTGGTCATTCAGTGTGTTCAAATAAAGGATAGTGGTTTATTCTATAAAGCATGTAAAATATCCACTATGACCCCAAAACTGCCTGCCATACTGCAAATTGTAATGATTAAATTATCTGCCTTGACAATCATATATACATGTCAGTGTCTATCATCATAAAATAAAGGGATGTCTGATCTTTTCTAATAAATCCAGTTTAATTGCCTCAATATGAAGTATGTGACTCTTTGTGTTGTATTTATATGAAATGATTGCAACCTCTAGTGTACTGCCAAACATAATAACTGATGACTTACAGATACTGTTTGAAACTGGGTTGGTTGTGGGGAAAGGTAGTAGAGCATCATTTAAATCCCTGAAACAGGAATGTTTTCTTCCATATGGTATGGCTAGATATGGTCTTCGACTTGCTGAACTGATGTTGCATCTCTCCTGTAGAAGATGAAAAAAAAAGGTTTAATAAAATTCACAACCATCTGTAATAATGTATAGACCAAGTGGGTTCACAACAGTCTCTAATGTAAAGACCAGGTTACAAGAGTTCCCATCCGTCTATTAACAGTGTTATATTTTGTGTTCTTTCTTTTCCCCATATCCCAGCCCTGTCTGGTTAGGAGTCTGTTAATGGAACATTAAAGTATATTAATTATTCATGCCAACACTTTGCTGGACCACTGCCCACAGGAGACCTCACCATCCTCCACGTTAGGAAACACTTAATGCTTTAATGTATAGGTACAATAAACAAACTTTCTTTCCATGTAAAATTAAAGCCAATAAGGATCTTATCCCAACTACAGTCTATATCTCACTTTCGAGAGAAACACTTGCAGTGCTTGCCAGTCTTGATGGGCTTGCTTTGCTGCCTCTGCTCAGGAATTGCACAGACAGTAGAAAAATGGGTATGGATGAGAACATCTTATGTGAGGGAAATGGTTTATTGTACAGCATTCAAACAGTAAATGGGAGTTAAAAGATCTAGCCCCTTTTCACACGGCACTCCTGTCACTACTGGCTGACTCTGACATTCAGTTGTATACAATAACCTGGCTACATGTAACACTGAAGAGGAGGCTTGATCTTCCCTATAGCAAGATATTTGTATTTCTTTTTTCTTGGGAGAGAGAATGCAAATTGAGACTTTACTTGGATGCTGGTTCTGCCAGCTTTAGCCTGGGGATGATTAAAGTCATTGTATAACCGTTTGTAATGATGGAAGCTGTCAGACACCAGTTACATGGTGAAATCTTGACCTGCTCACATAACCTGATGATGATAATATCTGATTACTATTGTTTAATCTCCGCAAGCAGTGATGAGTCATGATGCTTCTAGCATTTTCTCTTTCTTACAAAGTGTCAGAGAAATGTGCCAGTGCAAGAGGTCTCTATAAGAAAATGTGCTTTAATCAAAATCTAGAAGCCTGTCGTGTGCTCTGATTTATTCATTGAAGTCCGCATTTAGGATCAGAATATACATAGCGGGGGCATTAAATGTCACGGTATCCCTCCAGATAAATGGCTTGGTTGGACACAGTTTTGTGCAAGTTTAATGTTACTCTGGCATACACCAGACACATTCTATGATGCTAATGCCTTATGATACCATTTTCCTTTGTGTTATTTGCATCTTTTTTTCAAACTTCTTCCTCTCCTAATCAGCCTTTTATAGCCTTTCATCAGCCCTCTTTATGTCCATTTCATAACCCAATAAATTCCATTACAGCACCACCTTGTACTATCAACTGTTAAAGATATAGGGTTTATGTATAAAAGAGTTTGCACTATATGCCCTGGTCCCACATTTAGCACACAAACCACTAGGGAGATAAGGCTTATGGTTGGGCTGGCCCATTAGTTGCCACTGACCTCATTATAGCTACACCTTCCATATGCCTGTCTATACCTACAGCACCTGCTCTTTTCAGTTGACTAGGGGCCAGAATACCTTTCAGATTATTAACTCTTAAAATAAACAATTTCAGATGTTTAAGACAAGTTGTAAGCATAGATTATTATATAATACATTTCAATGCTTATTCAGGATTGGCCTAATATTTTTAAAGGGATAATTACAACTAACTTTAATATGTCTTGTTTTTAACCAATTTCTGAAAAGACCTCTTCAGGTGACCATTCTGCTTTAAGTACAGTTATTGATGCTATATAGTTTACAGTAGAAAAAAGAAAGTTCTCAAAAAAAAAAAAAACTTGAGGGATAAAAATAACAAGCATAATGCAGGGGGTTTTGTAGTAGGTCAACATTCTGCAGGTCAAAGGAAAGATACGCAAATGCAGATTACTATTCATATCTGTGCTCTGGCATAGTTCCATACGGTAAACCAATGTATAGAACCCACATACTGGAATTATCAATGTACATCACAAATCATCTGACACAAGTTTGTGAAGTGCATGCCAGACTGTAACTTTTATGTGCAAATAGATCTCAAGATGTTGAAGCCAGGAAGAGTTATAGTTAGCAAAATAAATAAATAAATAACATCTTGTCACCAGACCAATTAGCAGATTGTATGTTTATGGTATGAGCAGTGCAATTACATTCCTGATATCTGAGTCATCCAGCCAGAGAACTAAACCAAATTAATAACAGTGGATGTGCATGTATTTGATTACAAGTATACCATATACACGAACGTCATATCTTGGAAAAAATGAGCAATAATGTTTCAGTAAGAAAATGTACTATTCTCTGCACTCCATGTAGCCTCCTAATTTTAAGCACGATATTATTAGGGTCGTTCAAACTGTGCATCAGGGGCCAGCACTTTGTCAGGATTTGGTCTTAATCTTTGCCAGGGATTAGGCTGTATTTATTAGGTGACTAAAGAATAGAAAAAGGGCAAAATATATAAAAAAAACTATTACACATAAAATGGTAAATACTTATCTCCATTAACACATAAACTAAGATGAAAAAGGTTGTCTCAACATGTACACAAAAAACAAAATGTGTGACTACATATACCGTATTTGCTTGATTATAAGACGACCCTGATTATAAGACGACCCCCCAAACTTTGGATATTCCTTTAAGAAAAAAAACTAAAAGCCTGAATATAAGACTACCCTATAGGAAAAAAGTTCAACTTGTATATATTCACATGTAAATTGCTTTTTTAATAAAAAAAAATTATATCAAAAAATGCATTTCTTGTTTTTATTTCCTTTTATGTGCCAATGCTGCCTCTCTCTTTCCCTTGCCCCAGCTTTGTCTCTCTCCCCCCTTAGTGTTGTCTCTCTCTCCCCCTCCCTTTGACTCCCCCCTCGCCTGTCTCTTTCCCCCCCCCCCCTTGTTTCTCTCTGCCCCCTCCCCTTGTTTCTCTCTGCCTCCCCTCCCCTTGTTACTCTGTGCCCCCCCTCCCTCCACTTGTCTCTCTCTTCCCCCTCCCTCGCCTTGTTTCTCTCTGCCCCCCTCCCTCCCTTTGTTGCTCTGTCCTCCCTCCCCCTGTCTCTCTGCCCCGTCCTTCCCCCTCACCTGTAACTCGCTCCCTGGTGGCTAGTGGGGGCAGCTGGGGGATGTCTGCACGATAGGTGCAGACATCCTCCATGCTGCCCGACACTGCAGTCTATTATGACGGACAGCTGGTCCGTCATAATAGACTGCCGTGTCGGGCAGCATGGAGGATGTCTGCACGTATCGTGCAGACATCCCCCAGCTGCCCGATTCTCCCTGGTGGCTAGCGGGGCAGCGGAGGATGTCCGCCCGCCGGGACTTCTATGACGTTAATGTTATTTAAATATCCACCCCTTAGGATACACACTCGCCTATACCAGATTCTATATTGTGGTGGGATTGGCTTAACATCGACAAGCTAGGGGGAAGCAGCTTGGAGATACAAAGCATGCTTGAATTACTACTCCAGTGGAAACCTTAGTCTTCTCCTAAACAGGCAGAGGATCCTGTTGTATACCTTCAAATTTTAGGTGCATATGTTTACTGTTTTGAATGTAAGCTATTTAACCACTTCGTGACATTGGACTTGCTGGTACGACCTCCGGTGAAAGCTGCATAGGCAACAATCATCAGTTACTGCCTATTCTTTGCTGGTGTTGCCATGATGCCTCGATATCAAATATGCCCCCAGAGCACCTAAATCCCTCCATAGAGTGACCACGGGCGTCATATTGGATGGCAACATGCCCATTCAGTTACTGCCGTATAACTTGCAAAAAAAACCATGTAAACATATTTCCAAATTCATGACAAATTTTATTATGTATATACGAACTGCTTTAGTAGGCATTTCAAAATAAAATAAAAGCTCACCCACGAGGTGAAATGAAAGAAATGGTAAAACGAACATTATTATGAAAATAAGCTGTGCAATTCCCCAAAACATAATATGTGGCCACTGACCTATAACATGAATCAAACATTGTAGGGTACACATTTTATTCATGGCCTGCCAATATTCGCGCCATTTAATTTTGCATACTCCATATACAGATTTAGTGAATAGACCCCTAATATTCTGATTCCACAGTAGTGCTGAAAATCCCAAAGTGGACTCATGGCTGTTTTATAACTTGGGGCCCTTACCTCAGGTTGACATCATATACCAAACCCCTCAGCACACAGTCAGGTAAGGCCACCTGTAGAATGTCTTCTGCAGAACTCCACAATCTCCTGTGTTCATCCAGTCCCTCAGGGTGGTAACTTGGGGGATATTAAAACCAGATTCCTGAGGCCAGGAGGGGACCACAGCTTTGAAAGCATTGAGCAAAAACTCTGACAAATATATTATTCAGTAGATTGCATATAGATATTTTTTTTTGCAATACTGAAAGATTTATTTTCTTGATATGGTACAGTAACTGGATCACATTGTTTTAGTTTGGCAAAAATCTACCATTGTTTGTGAAACCGTAAATCTGCAGATCTGGAAATACATATTTCAGAACATTCAAAATATACATATACAGTACAGAGTAGCTCTTCATCTGCTTGGGGAGTGAGCCATAATTAGGACTTATATAGCTGTCACTGTCTTGTTTAAGATAGTTGCTTCCTGTGGATCTAAATTCCATAATGTTAAACATTTTGGAAGTGGTCCAATTTGCATTCTAATAATTGGTAACTTGTTTAAAAACAGAGCTTGTTCCCAAAGTCCTAAATCCAAAAGGGAATGAGATAAAATCCAGACACATTGTGATTGTACTCTCCTTAAGTCATGGCAGACAAGAGGCAGGATGTGGTCAGTATCTAAATTACAGATCTCCATGCTGTAAATCATGAGAATGTAGAGCATGTATGACTAGCTATTTTTGACCCATAATAATTATTCACGTTGCCTACCAATGGAAAAAAAAGGCCCATGTACACTAGATGATGCTTGTATACAGAATGTACTAAATATCCATATAGTAAACTATTTTTTTTCGTACTTCTACTGCAGAAGTGAAAACATGAGTGACACTAGTATAATGTCTCATAGTCCTGAGCGTGCCGTATTACATCACACAGCCCCAGAGCAGGCGGCCTACCAGGAATTCTCCCAGTATCACATTAGGTATCTGGCCAGTTGGCACACAATCTAACATCCACTGCTGTGGCAAAGCCCAGTTAAGTCTAGCTAACTTCTAGAGTCAGCTGGCAACTGCAATTCCTAATTTACTTAGCCAGCCAGAGGGCTTCCATGATGGGTAGTCATTGCTTGCACCTTGTAACTATTAAATATTCAAATAATCACTGTAAACCAAAATTAAAAATATATAATACCCTCATCTCAACCTCCTCCCCACCACAGTTCATAATACATATATTACAATATATATTGCTCTCACCCCTGCAATCCCCTGTATTTATAGTTCCTCCGACACACAAAAATATTTTACAAAACACAATTCACTCCCAAGTCCTCTCAACTTCATTTTAAACCCACCACATATCATATTAAAATATATAATCACCTTAGCCCAACCCCCTTCCTTCCACAGTTCATAATAATTATTTCACCCACGTAGAGCCCTGTATTTACAGTGCTTCCACCACACAAAAATATATTAAAATATATAATTAAATCAGCCCACGCCCTCTCAACGTTACTTTCAACCTCCACATATATAACCTCCTTATATATATATAATATTAAAAAATATCATTGCCTATCATCTGCCCAAGCCTGCTACCTGCTCTTGGTATCGTATCAATTTAAATGTAGATGAGCCATCTTCTTTGGGCTTGTCTGAGCACAGCTGAGCTCATCCGGCACTGTAGCTGAGGTAGTGCCTCCACCGGATATGACTTCATAAGCTCCTATTTGGTGGCAAGGCTATAGGAGCATCACCAGATCGGCCACAGGATGACAGACTTAAAAAAAAAAATCTTTGCTATATTGCGGCCGGACACATGCAACACAACCAAAAGCGGCCCCAGGGCAGGCGGCCTGCTGGAAAATTTCCCGGTATCCCAGTAGACCAGTCCAGCCCTGCCTGGGGCATACTGCTATGGGATGTATAAAATTAAATATAAACTGTTATTGCTGCATTCCCCTACTTGCAGGTGTTTTTTTCTGCTCTTTCTGCCTAGTTAACCTCCCCTAAACAGCTTACTGCTGCTACTGCACTGCTGCTCCAGTGGGTATGTTTGAATATCCAAGGGGTGCAAGTGGTAATCTTCCACTATCTCCCTGCACACCTCACACCCCTCCACTGCAGATACACATGCTCGGATTAGACATAACAAGACATAATCTGACCAAAAATATTTAAGAAATGGCAGCTCCCACCTCATACAGATGTTATGGACAAATGTCTCTTTTACTATTATACACTTGTGTTTATGTCTTATTTGTCACACAATCCCTAAAAGAATATCCTTGGTCATAATTTTGCACAGTAACTATTTCCGTTTCCGTTATTAACTCCTCCCCCACTTCCTTTGTGTAAGTTAACAGTTATGTGCCACGTGCAACAAAATGGAGAATCACTGTTAAAGTAACAGTAACTGTTTCCCCTGCAGCCCCCCTTTGTTCAGTAACTACTCACTCCCCCTCCCATCGTGTAACCAAGATGGAGCTGGAATGTGAGTGGGAGAGCTCTGTAATGATGAAGTCACATTCTGTAGGGTGGGTTTAGATAAGACCCCTGAAACTATTAGCCAATTGTTGAATGTACACTGTATGTTTAACTGTGACTCTGTACATGACGTATTCCTGCTTTAAAAGGAATCCCCCACTCTGGAAAATAAAGGTTTGCCTCAGGTTTTTCACTGATCAGAAACTTTGTCTCCGGTGTGAATTACTTCTAGGGGAGAGCGCATTAGTTAATCAAATTGGAAGGAGTAGATAGACAATAAAGAAATTTTTGCTTTGATCCAAATCACAGATAGGGGAAGGAAAAAATTAGGAACTCACATTTTAACACACAAAAAATATTTTTATTTACAAAAAGAATCTTGTCAGTTTTAATTTAATGGGCAAACCTATGAAATGGTGATCCTCAAGGTTGCCAGTGTTTAAAACAGTGCTAAAGCAGTGCTCACCTGACATACCGTTTTACTACTGCTTTGTAAACTGATGACGAGCACTCATAAAATGTTGTACAATGCAAGCTTAGCATTATATTTCCTGTTGGGGGCAGTGCAGAGTCACCAAAGGCTGTAACTGTGACATAAGACGCCACTGTTAAAAATAGCAGCCCTGGCACTTGGTAGTGGAAATGGATGACAGTCTGTAATGTGTCTTTTGGAGGATTACAGAGAATAGATATGGCAGCTGTTTTTACAATGATCTTAACAGAAAATCTGTTCCTTTCTTTGAAACAGAAGAATGGACATTGAACAGCTGCACTGTGTCAGTTTTTGCTGGGTCTACAAAAAAATGAATACACACTGCACAAATTCAAGCCAATCTGTATAAGAAGAGCATTGCACACGAGAGCTGCAGAGCAGCTTCACTGGTTTGTTATGGTCTTCATCACTTAAGAGAAATCATGTTTTGTTTGATTTTCTTACTGCACGTGGCTGCTTTATATTTCTTTTTTTATGCAGGAAAAAGAGCCATTTTCTCATTTTCCTGGACAATGACAATGTTTTGAAGAACTCCAGACGTATAACAGACAGTTATCTAACTTTTTATGAATGCTGTCTAAGCGAGTGATTCTCTCCCACCTTTTCACGTATGAATGTAAATGGATTTACTTATGTAACATAGCATTGGCAGTCGACAGATGTCTGGATTAAGAGATTGTAAAACTCAGGTTTCCTGCCATCTGACCATTAGAATTACACAAATCACTGCAGTTCCTGAAATGATTGATCATTTATTGGTTCTTAGTTTGTATTAACCGACTAAGGGCCAAGGATCATACCTGATAAATGTTTCATGCATTCTCCAGACCCTTAACCTTTTGAAGCCTCAGAGCTCATATCTTAGTATGTTGATAAGATTGCACGTAAAGGGTTAACACAAACTAATAAATACTAGCATGTTAATAATGAATTACAATTATGTGTATTGGATTAAACTGAACCCGATACTCACAACTCGAGTCCAGAAATGCTTTAAAACATATTGTATGTTTTTTTTAGTATTTATTTTTGTTTATGTATCAAACAAGATTTAAAAGGTACAAAATACAAAAAGACTTTCTTTTGTTAATAAAAAGAAGACTTTCAATCTTCTTTTACAAAAAACCCAGCATAAAGACAAGAAGTACAAAACTAAGACCATGACAGAAAACAACATACATATTTACTTTTATACATACAACACTAATTGCCAGAAAATATAAGAGATAACTCATCTTAACCATAAATTTTCATAGACCCTTCTGATCTGAACTGCCAGAGGAGATCCCACTAGCACTATTAAACTTCATCTCCAATCAACTTTAACATTTTAACAGATCTAGACTCTAATCCCATTTATTATCCCCTCTGTTAGATTTTTCTGCATATTTACTAACGCATCGCTCCAGCTAAACGGCTTTAGTGTGAACAGATTTGTTTGTTTCCATTCATTAGCTATTAACCTCTTTGCAGCCAGTAGACTGTGTATTGTTAGGTCTGTCTGTGCCATGGGTATCCGCAGAAATTTTTTCAGGGGGGGGGGCATAACTTTACTGTCATCCTTGCTGCGCCACACCTCTTTTGGACAATGTCAGGAAGTGGAGGAGCTTAGTCATTATCAGTGCAGCGATGCAAAAGGTTGATAAACCTGATGCAAAAGCTTAATAGAAGGATCAAGCTGCCATTGTCTGATAAGCAATTTCTAATCCGTTTTTATGTTATCACTATGCCCCACATTATTCATACACACATGATCAAGGCACTTGTCACAACATTTGACTCCCCGAAACGTAGTTGCCCCAACACTAGATTGCATGCACGGCACCAACTGCAGCACCAGATTACACTCAAAGCCGTTGTCACAGCACTTGAAACCACCCACAGCACTAGGTGGCATGCACAGCACTAGCTACAGCACCAAATTGAACCCTCAGTGCCAGATTTCACTTGTATCAGAGGCGTTAACACCTTGGGTGGCTAGACAGATATAGGCAGTGTCAGAAGAGTTAACCTCTTGGGTGGCTAGGCAGTGTCAGAGGAGTTAACCCTTTGGGTGGCTAGACAGATCTTGGCAGTGTCAGAGGACTTAACCCCTTGGGTGGCTAGGCAGGATCAGAGGAGTTAACACCTTGGGTGGCTAGACAGATATTGTCAGTGTCAGAGGAGCTAACCCCTCGGGTGGCTAGACAGATATAGGCAGTATCAGAGGAGTTAACCCCTTTATCCACACTCTGACTCACACACATACACAGACTGTCACTCACACAGACATACACACACTCTCACTCACACTGACATCCACACACACACTGTCAATTTTTAACTTACTTGCTGCAGGCATCTTTTTGCTTTGAGCTCCCCATGTGAAGGAGGGACTCTCAGCCAATCATGAGAGTTGAGAGGTCTCACCTGATTGGCCTGAGACCTCCTTCTATCAAGCTCCCCCAGGAAAAAAAAGTAAAAAGCCACTGCATAGAGCAGCAAAGTGCCGCCTCTGCCAGGGTGCTGCCTGGGGCAGCTGCCCGCTCTGCTACATTAAATGGCCGGCCCTGATAACACCAGATATTAACCCACGGCAAATCTAGCTGAAACTCCACAGCAACAGATACAACAACATAGCACACAATATAAGCACACAGCAAATGATAACACCCAAATTCCTAAATCCATGACATTTCTTTATCTCTTTTCTCCTTTTTTATGTGCTTTATTCCTCCATGTTTGCCATCTCTTTCTCCATAATTTGTGTCAGAAAAAAAAGAAATAAAAAATATACATATACAAATATTCAGTATGACTCTTAATACAGTGATATAACTATTTTTTGTCTACAATATATCATAACCTCAGTGTCCATTCCCAGCAGAGAAGAAGAAGAAAAAAAAAACAGATTCCCTATAACACATAATGCAGTGATTTATATTTGCATAATCTTAGTGTCCGATCCAAAAAAAAGGAGAGGAAAAATAGTAATAAAATCTGATCCACTGGCTTCACACAAAGTTCTTGCTCATTAGCCATTCTATAGCTTTCTCAGGATCTTCAAAAACAATGGTATGTTCTTCAATTGTAATCATAATCTTCCCTGAATGGACCTACTTAAATCTTGTTGGACTGATATATTTATATATGCCTTCTTTAATTCTCTTCTTTCTGATAGCTCTTACAACTGTCTCCTTAAATCTAAATGATTGGAAGAATACTATGATGTCCCTGGGGATATTCTTGGATACATTCCTTGACCTTGGCAATCTATGGCAGCATTCTATTAGAGCTCCCTGTACTTTAAACTTTATGCCCAATGCCTGAAAGTACTCCTTTAATCAGGTCTTACATAGTAACATAGTAATTTAGGTTGATAGCACTACCTCTCTTGGCAGTGAGTTTCATAACTTTGTCCTTACCGTAAAGAATCCCTTCCTTTACTGTCTATGAAATCTTTGCTCTTCCAGTCTCAGGGGGTGACCTCTTGTTCTTTGTACATTTCTGTTAATGAACAGGTCACTGGAGAGCTCTTTATATTGTCCCTGCACAAATTTTTAATATGTTATCATATCTCTCTGAGACGCCTTTTTTCTAACGTATATAAATGTAATTTTTTAAGTCTCTCTTCATAACTAAGATCCTACAATCCCCTTATTAATTTTGTAGCTCTCCTTTCCACTTTTTCTAGTTCCTTAATATCCTTTTTAAGGACTGGTGTCAAGAATTGCATTGCATATTCAAGGTGAGGTCTTACCTTTTGTATGGAACTGTATCAAATGCTTTAACAAAGTCCAAATAGATCACATCAACTGCCACACCTAGATCTATATTTTTACTGACTTCTTCATAGAATGTTATTATGTTTGTTTGACAAGACCTGTCCTTCACAAAACCATGTTGACTTTTACTAAACATATTCTGATTTAAGATGTATTCTTGAGTGTATACCTTTAGCAATCCTTCAAATAATTACCCGGCAGAGATGTTGATCCTTTTTAAATATTGGAATGACAACCGCCTTTCGCCAATATGTTGGCACTATCCCTGAACTGAAAGAATACCTAAAGATTATAAATAGTGGTCTGGCCAGAATTATGCTTAACTCTCTAAGGACCCTTGGGTGTATACCATATGGCCCTGGGGCCTTGTCTATCTTTAAGTTTAATTGCTTTAGCACTTTTTCCTGTGTCAGCCAATCCCATGTTTGCGTGACTGTTCCGTAACTTCAGGTAGCAGGGGCTCATCCATTGGTTCTTTCTTTAGTATAAACAGAAGAAAAAAAAATATTTAAAATGTCTGCTTTCTCTCTGGCCTCACTTACCAAATTTCCCATTTGGGATAACAAGGCCCAACATTTCCCCTCTTTAACTTTATTTATATATATAAAATTTGCGGTCAGTTTTACTCTCCTTAGCAATCCTTTTCTCGTTTTCCATTTTAGCCATTTTAATTGCCTTTTGCAGGCTTTGTTGGCATCTTTGTACTCTATAAATGATAATGCTGATCCCTTGCTTTTATAATGTTTGAATGCCATTTTCTTGTTTTGTATTTCCTGTTTCACGTTACCGGTAAGCCACATTGGTTTTTTATTTGTGTCTTTTGCATTTGTTTCTCAAAGGTATATTGGGATGTGTACTAGACATGTGCATTCGTTTTCGGACGAATGCATTTTCGTCCGAAAATAGCATTTTCGTCCAAAAATAGCATTTTCGGCCATTCGTCCGAAAAACGAATAACGAAAATGCTAAACTAATGAAAGACGAATGAACGAATGGTTATTCGGTTTATAGACTTTCGGCTTATAGAAAACGTATAGTAGTATTGCCTTTCTATGAACCGAACGAGAGCCCCATTCATAAGAATTTCTTATGAATGGGGCTCTCGTTCGGTTTATAGAAAGCCAATAGTATTACACAAATTCTATGTATTCTATAAACCGAAAGTCTATAAACCGAACGATCTTTGGTTTATAGACTTTCGGCTTATAGAATTTGTGTAGTACTATTGCCTTTCTATAAACCGAACGAGAGTCCCATTCATAAGAAATTCTTATGAATGGGGCTCTCGTTCGGTTCATAGAAAGCCAATAGTATTACACGTATTCTATAAGCCGAAAGTCTATAAACCGAAGGTCGTTCGGTTTATAGACTTTCGGTTTATAGAATACATAGAATTACATGTAATTCTATGTATTCTATAAACCGAAAGTCTATAAACCGAACTACCTTCGGCTTATAGACTTCCGGCTTATAGAAAACGTGTAGTACTATTGCCTTTCTATGAACCGAACGAGAGCCCCATTCATAAGAATTTCTTATGAATGGGGCTCTCGTTCGGTTTATAGAAAGCCAATAGTATTACACGTATTCTTTCTATAAAACGAACGAATAAAACGAAACGAAAATAATGAACGAATTTCGTCTGAAACGAAAGCAGTAATGAACGAAATTAGTTTTAGACGAAATAAATAACATTTTCGTCCGAATGGGCGAAAAGGAAACAAAAATTTTAGTTTTGCACTTGTCTAATGTGTACTTTTGTAATGTGTACTTAAAGGAATTCCACTTGTCTTCTGTGTTTAGGCCAGAAAACAATTGTTCCCAGTCTAAATGTTCAATCGATGCCTTTAGTCCATCAAAGTTGGCCCTTCTAAAATTAAGTGTTTTGGTGGCGTAGTTACCAATTTCCTTTTTTGCATTCATCTCAAATGAAACCATGTTATGGTCACTATTCCTCAAGTGTTCTCTAACTTGGATGTTTGACATAAGCTCCTCTTTGTTTGTTATTACCAAATCCAGACAGGCATCCATTCTAGTTGGAGTGTCTACTAATTGTGACATAAATTTGCAGGTTCAGAAACTTGCTGCCCTTAGCAGAACTAGTTGTGCCACAATTCCAATCTATATCTGGGTAATTACAATCTCCCATGATTAAAACTCAATTCCGATTTTCAGCCTTTTCAATTTGTAATAAAAGCTGATCTTCTCCATTAATGCTAATATTTGGTGGCTTGTAGCATACACCTACAAGTAATATGCAATTCTTTTTTGTGTCTATGCTAATCTCCACCCACAGTGTCTCCACATCAGTTCCAGTTACATCATGTACACCTTCTTTAATATTGGGCTTTAATTTAATATTTACATATAGACAAATCCTTCCCCCTTTTCTATTTACTCTGTCCTTTCTCAAAAGTGAGTAGCCTTGTAAATTAACTGAGCAGTCATCGGTCTCATCCCACCAGGGCCAGCCTTAAGTGTTCCGGCGCCCTGAGCGGGATTCCCCCATGGCGCCCCCCCCCCCCCCCATGTATGTATCTCTCTCCCTTCCCATGTTTGTCCCTTTCCTCTTCATTGCCCTGTCTGTCTCTCTCTAACTCCCCCATACCTGTTCTCTCTCTCCCTCTGTTCTGTCTCTCCCCCCCGTTCTGTCTCCCCCCCCATTTTGTCTATCTACCCCCTGTTCTGTCTCTCCTCCCCCCCCCTGTTCTGTCTCTCCCCCCCGTTCTGTCTCTCTCTCTCTCCCCATTCCCCGTTCTGTCTTTCTCTCCCTCCCTCCCCCTGTCTGTCTCTCTCTCCCTCCCTCCCCCTGTCTGTCTCTCTCTCCCCCTTCCCCCTGTTCTGTCTCTCCCCCCCTGTTCTGTCTCTCTCTCTCCCCATTCCCCGTTCTGTCTTTCTCTCCCTCCCTCCCCCTGTCTGTCTCTCTCTCCCCCTTCCCCCTTCCCCCTGTTCTGTCTCTCTCTCCCCCTTCCCCCTGTTCTGTCTCTCTCCCCCCTTCTGTCTCTCTCCCCCCCCCGTTATTTCTCTCCCCCCCCCCCGTTATGTCTCTCCCCCCTGTTCTGTCTCTCTCTCCCCATTCCCCCTGTTCTGTCTTTCTCTCCCTCCCTCTGTTCTGTCTCTCTCTCTCCCCCCCTGTACTGTCTATCTCTCTCTCCCCCTTCCCCCTGTTCTGTCTCTCTCTCTCTCCCTCCCTCTGTTCTTTCTCTCTACCCCCCTGTTCTGTATCTCTCTCCCTCCCTCTGTTCTTTCTCTCTACCCCCCTGTTCTGTATCTCTCTCTCCCCCTTCCAGCTGTTCTGTCTCTCCCCCCTGCCCCTCTCTCCCACCCCTCCCTCTGCCTTCAAAGGTGGATACAGGGAGGGGGCGGAGCTAACCAGCTGAGTGGTGTAGCTCCGCCCCCACCCTGTGAAGCAGAGCAGCGTCTGCTTCACTGGGAGCACAGGTCAGCAATAGAAGGTGCTGCTCGGCTCCCCATGTTAAATGCAGGCTTGGAGATCCGAGCTGCACCTTCTCATGCTGCCAGTGGCTCCCCGTGAAGCAGACGCTGCTCTGCTTCACAGGGTGGGGGCGGAGCTACACCGCTCAGCCGGTTAGCTCCGCCCCCTCCCCGGATCTAGAAGAGCATGCCGAGCAGAGGGCTGGTGAGGGGGGATCTTTTGATCTCCCCCAGCCAGTGCCTCTACCGTCTTTTTTTTTTTCAACTTTTTTTTTTTTCTTCGGGCGGGAGGGCGGGCATCCCACCACGTTTCTGTGATTCCGACTAAATCATGCTGTTCAGCACTTACCAGTTTCTCCAGCCCACCTATTTCAGGTCTTCTGTGTCTTCCATCTCCTGAAAGTTTCTAAAACGTAAATAGTTGTTTCCATTAAGTGCACTTTTAGCTCCAGTGAATTTTTTTCACCAGCAAAAGTTTTAAACTGACAGGCCAAGTTTTCAAACTTCTCCTCTAGTGTTTGAAGTGCTTGCGTCACTGCAGAGATTTCTCTCTTTATTTCTGTTGAAGAGTTTCTCATTTCCTGTTCAACTTCCTCCACAATTGCTCTGAGACTCCTTTCCAATTCTCTTTATCGAGTGCCATACTTTCTGAGTTAGGGGGAAAGTTTAATATGGACTTATCCCCTTGATTGACCGGTGTAGGGGAACAAAAGGTTGACATATCTTTTTCCTGTTTTTCCCGCTTATCCTCCCTTTTTTTCCGCTTGGAATGAGCCTTTAAATTCATTTTCTTTTTTGAAGCCATCTTGGTTTCAATGGTTTTAAAAAATAGATAAACCGAATCCTGTTATTTTACCCTTAAGTTTGGATTATATTTTTTTGTATGTCTGTTATGCCAAACACCTTCTGCTATGGTACAGTTCGTTTAGAGTCGTAACTATTTACTGTGAGAGGCAATCACATACATTTACAGGTTATACAAGCGCCAACCTCATTATGTTCAAGTGTTCTTCGGGTATGAGGAGGCTCTATTGTAGGGAAAACCCTCCGGTATCAGTTCTTAATAAGGGTGTTCCATGATACAGAAAATAAAACTGGAACCCTTTACCTGCTGGGATATGCTCCATCCTCCCCATTTGCACTCCCCTCTGCAGCACTCCTCTCCGTCCTCACACTTTCAGAAGGTGTTCTGGGACCAGTCTTCACCTGCCGGTTCGTCTTAATAGGTGCCTCTCACCAACTCCCTCTTCTTTCACCTTGCTACTGCTTACATCTGTGGATGTATAAGCAGTAGCTTATGTAGCTCTCTCCTTTGTCACCCATCCACCGCCTACTTCCGGCTCACAGAGCGTGGACGCATACATGTGTTATGTCATCACATTCAGCCTCAAACATATTGTTTGTTGCAGACTCTTGTAATCAAATCCATTTTTCATATATTTAAGTGAGATGTTAAAGTGTTTTAGCAGAAGTAGTACATTCATTTTCCCCTAGCTTTCAAGTTTGGCTTGAGGAGCTTTTCCAATACAATGTTACACATTTGAGCATTTAAACAAGTGAGGGCCTATTATAAACCTTAATTTGTGTGCAGAATACCAGGTAAAACTGGATAATGGTACACAAACAGGGCCGGACTGGGAATGAAAACCAGCCCTGGAAAAAATTGCATACCAGCCCCATAGCATTACATCATTATACCAGCCCCATATAATTCCATCATTATACCAGCCCCATAGCAGTGCATCATTATACCAGTCCCAAAGAATTCCATCATTATACCAGCCCCATATAATTCCATCATTATACCAGCCCCATAGCAGTGCATCATTATACCAGCCCAACAGCGCAACGTCAGTATTTTCTTGTTCATAAAAGGGAAAACCATGCATTTCAAGAGTGGATTATTTATAGATAAGAAATCACGTAGGGATTGATATAAAATGAGCAAATTCTGGTGGAAAGTAGTAAAAGTGGAGCAGTCAGTAAGCACAGTCCATTTATTCCTATGGGGATTAAACCACATCTATAATCTGTACCCCCACTATAAATCTTTATGTTTCCGAATATCACAGTAGACCAATATCCCAATTGTGTCTGTCCAATAAAAATGTATTTCAAAGTATGGATAGTTTCAAATAACTTTATTAACTTAACATATATAAATTACTCAAACTCACAAAGGGTAGTAAATTATGAGTACTAATAAAATTGTAGGAGCAAAAAGCTCCACTACACAGTAATTAAATATTGTAACAACTCTGATACATTTTTTGAGATAAAAAAGTGCAAATATACTGCTTTTAATCCTGTAACAGTACATAATGTGCAAAACACTTTTGGAATTCCACAGTATAACTTGAAAACATACTGCTAACTAGCTTTGTAGCCAATTTTAGAAAAGGAAAAAGGTTGGGGCTTTTTAAGATGCACCTATCACACGCATGATGGGAAGCAACTCAACATTATTCAAAAAAGTGCTTTAAAACAAGTAAATGACTAGATAACTGTAGATTTTAAAGGATAAATTATACAAAAACGTAATTATGTCTATAAACAAATAACTATTCCAGTCAAAATTTTGAAGAAGACTAACCAGCACGGTAACCTACTGATATGCTTGTAATGCTATGTAAGTAACATCCCTTGTAACAAGCTGCTTTTGGAAGCCAGAACATCAATGATGGTTTCATTGCTTAGTCCAGTCAAGGCCTCTTTTTCCACAGACATGAGCATAAAGGCCTCCAAATGTGATTGGGAGAGGGAATTTTCGAAGTCTGTTCAAGATAAATTTAAGTTTTGAAAATGACCTTTCACATGCTACTTGTGAAGAGAAAAGCGTCAGTGTCAATTTGTATGCATTAAAAAGCGAACTATACGCCAGACTATATAAGTTGTAACGCAGTAAAACATTGTAGCAGCATGCTATACAGTTCTTACAAGTTTTGCACCTTCCACTTTTATCACCAACATTTGAGTATGACTGTTCCTCAGTTTCAGCGATAAGATGAGATTGGATGGCGTCTTCATCTTGACCTTCATTGTTGGCATCAGTATATTCCTCATCAATGGACATTTTCAGTCTTTGCCACTTTGAGGCAAAATCAAGTAGCTCGCTTTGCAATTTCTCTTTAGTTGCCATGGAGTCAAATTTAACAACAAGGCAGCTCAGTCGTTCCAATGCATGGTTCGGAAGGTGTACTAAAATATCTTCAAAATGCTTGGGATCCAAACATGCCAAATCTGCAAATAGCTGCCCGTGTGTTGTAAATCGGCTCTGCAGACTATTAATAATTTTGTCTAAGGTCACATTGTACACCTCCACCCTGAACTGATCACTTGCCGACACGATTGGTTCGTCTACTGCACGTTCACCAGGCATTCTTTTCTTCCGCTGAATTCTTCGAGGTGGCGGAAAGTCTTCCTCAATCACTTCTTTGCACTCAGTTGGATCCAACTTGCCATTTGCCCAGGTTGAGAACTTCTTTGCAGCATCCATAATGATTTGGGAATCACGATCACGTGCTTGCAAGTTGTCTACTGTTTCTGTCACCATCCGGTATGCCTGCAGTACATCCATACCCTGTGTTTGTAGGTAGAGGGATAATGGAGTGGTATTCTTGAAAATAAATAAGTACAGCTGCGCTGTTATAACTGTGCTGAATTTCTTGAGGGAGTCTAAGTACGTTCCAGCCTTGTATCTTATGTCAGCATTAAAATGATCAGAACATGATATCTCTGCCATGGTCTGAATCAAATCTACGTACAAGCCTCGACTTGGATCATTAAACGAACCAAACACCTTTGTAAGTGCTGCATCTTTGGACCACCATCTTGTTTCTCCAATCACAGAAAGAGATCGAAATCTTTCTTCATAAGACTTTTCCCGCCATACATTCATCCGGAGGTAGGATTCACGGATAAACACAGCACATGAATTTAACACGCCAAACAATAATATTGCCTGAACAGATATTTTTGTGACATCCATCATCACCAGATTTAGCACATGTGCATAGCACCACACATGAATCTGGCCGGGTGCTTTATTACTCAGCCATGTGCTGAATCCATTGTACTGCCCCTGCATATTAGAAGCTCCATCTGTTGAGTTCCCAACACAGTTTGTAACATCAATTTCCATGGATTCCAATACATTGCAAACCAGTTCACACAAAGCCTTCCCTGTCGTGGATGTGCAATTTACCACAGCGACCAGACGTTCATGGACCACATCTGTGACATATCGAATTATTATTGAACACTGGTCTGATACACTTATGTCCTGTGTTGTATCTAGCTGTATAGAGAACATGCCAGCATCTTTGATCTCTTGGGCAATACCTTTTTTTAAAAGTGCTGAAATTACACAGATGATATTGTTCACGGTAGTTTTGGAAATGAGTGTAACAAAGCCGCCCCGTCCTTTGCTACTCGTTGCACTTTCATGCTGCTTTTTACTTTTTTTAATAACGGTATCAAGGTGATTTTTCAGCAAGGGATCAAACTTGCTTAGGAGTAGCAAAATCTCAAGGAAGTTTCCATGGTCCAACTTTTCATCATCTAAAGTATATGCTGCTTCAGTTGTTGCCCGATAGCTTAGACCTCTTTTTCCAATCAGCTTGATGGTTTCAATTACTCTTTCCAGGATGGCACGTTTTCTCTTCACTTCTTCTTTTCTGGCTGTTGTTTGTTTCTCAAAGAAATGACTAGATATGTCCATATTCTTAGATCTCAACAATAAGGATTCAGAGCTATTATTGTGGAGGTTGCTTCTTTCGTGCTCTTCAATTCTCTGATACATGTGTTTTTCACCAATGCATCCATCAATAAAAGCACTGCTGTCCGTCTTTCTACTGAAAGCTAGACACACCATGCAGAAAAAAGCACAATTTCCACGTGAATATGTCAACCAGTGACGCTTCTTTCCATCTCTCCTCTGGTATAACTTTTTTGAATTAAAAGAAAGGACGTCTGGTTGACATGGATGAAATAATAAGAACGAATCCAAAGTTTCTGATTTTGGTCTGATAAACATCATTTTATCATCACTTGGGTCAGGCATGCCCTCATTAATGCTCGCTAATGCTAGAATCTCTTCTCCAGCTAACGATTCGTCCACAACTTCATGTTCTTCATCAGTGTCTAGCGCAATAGGAGCTCCAATACTGTGATGAATATCTTCACTTACACCAGTATCCAATTGAACAGTGCTTTGCATTGCTGTGCTACAGCTAGCACCACTGTCTTCGAGCGGAGATGCAGGTGGTAAGTCATGCTTTGTTGCCAGTATCTTAAACAAGCTACTGACTTTTTGATATTGGTTTGCATCTTTTTCTAATAGTTTTTTCTTTTTTTCACGCTCTTTTTCTGCTCCTCCTTTCTGTTTTCTTTTACCTTCACCTTTCTTATCCATGGCAACCACTAAAAACAATAGATATATTTGCTATATTTGATTCAGCAAAAGAACCCACAAATCAATTAAAATCTGAACCAAGGGCAAAAAACTATCCAGAATCCCAAACATTGGGAGAGGATAGATTAGAATGGTAATTCTAATCAAACTATAATAGTGTAGAAAGGTTGCTGGGTCCATGTGAAAATAATAGAGACTGAAACATGTCTCAAGAAATAATAATTTCTGATATATTCAGAAATAAAAAAGTTTGCCAGGGATAAAACCTGGTATCAAAAATGCGCATGAACATCAGACCACGTTTTAAGCCAAACTAATGTGTATATAAGTCAGCCAAAAAAAAACTCGACTATCCAAAGTAAGCAATGCAGGGAAAAAACATGAAGCATATAGAATAACTTGATAGAGAAAAACAAATTAACTGAAAAACACAACCAAACCCTGCACCGCAGGTACAGATCAACTGAATAACACATGCAATCCTGCAACGGCAGGTATAGATCAACTGAATAACACATACAAGCCTGCAACCTCAGGTATAGATCAACCGAATAACACATGCAAGCCCGCAATGGCAGGTATAGATCAATTGAATAACACATGCAAGCCTGCAACGGCAGGTATAGATCAACTGAATAACAAATACAAGCCTGCAACGGCAGGTATAGATCAACTGAATAAAACATGCAAGCCTGCAATGGCAGGTATAGATCAATGGAATAACACATACAAGCCTGCAATGGCAAGTATAGATCAACTGAATAACACATGCAAACCTGCAACGGCAAGTTGTATAGATCAACAGGAGAACACGTGTGAAACCCACATCGCACATAAAGAATAACACAGAGCTTGACAAATCCCAGGTGCCATGGCTCCTAAAATCGCTACTGCTGGCTCCTAGCTTTTTTGATTCTATTTCATAAAATGTTCCGGAAGTTATATTTCCTTAAAATAACCAGACTGGCACCTGAATTGGCCTGGCTCTTAAAGGGTACAGAAGTTTGTCAATCTCTGGAAAAATCCCTGCATTGCAAGTACAACTGGAATGTAGAATTTTCATTGTAAGTTGTGAATCATATGTATCATGGGACCAAATAAGGTATTGTTACCCAGTTGTCCAACAAGCTTTTTCACTTATGCTAACACAATCTACATGTTTAAAATAGCATATACCCATTTTTTCACTATATTTCTCTGAATGACTGCTCACCCTATACTCTGCCTTCTGTGCAAGTATAAAATCTCAGCTTCTGCAATAATCCAGGGTCCAGGTTCTTTCTGTCTCACCCCACTGGTAATGTCATCAGAAATGCTGCTTCAATAATTAAAAGAAACAAATCAAAATGCAGTACTTTACAAATGTGTGAATAAAAAAACATGTTGACTGATTCACCATCCCCCTGCGCCACAGGCATGGCAAGGTCCAGTTAATAACACACAACCTGCCAGCCACAGGCATGGCTAAGTCCAGTTTATAACACACAGTCTGCCAGCCACCGGCGTGGCAAAGTCTAGTTAATAATACACAGTCTGCCAGCCACCGGCGTGGCAAAGTCCAGTTTATAACACACAGTCTGCCAGCCACCGGCATGGCTAAGTTCAGTTAATAATACACAGTCTGCCAGCCACTGGCGTGGCAAAGTCTAGTTAATAACACACAGTCTGCCAGCCACCAGCATAGCTAAGTCCAGTTAATAACACACAGTCTGCCAGCCAACGGCGTGGCAAAGTCAAGTTAATAACACACAGTCTGCCAGCCACCGGCGTGGCAAAGTCCAGTTAATAATACACAGTCTGCCAGCCACTTGTGTGGCAAAGTCCAGTTAATAACACACAGTCTGCCAGCCACTTGTGTGGCAAAGTCCAGTTAATAACACACAGTCTGCCAGCCACCAGCGTGGCAAAGTCTAGTTAATAATACACAGTCTGCCAGCCACCGGTGTGGCAAAGTCCAGTTAATAACACACAGTCTGCCAGCCACCAGCGTGGCAAAGTCCAGTTAATAATACACAGTCTGCCAGCCACCGGCGTGGCAAAGTCCAGTTAATAACACACAGTCTGCCAGCCACCAGCGTGGCAAAGTCCAGTTATTAATACACAGTCTGCCAGCCACCGGCGTGGCAAAGTCTAGTTAATAACACACAGTCTGCCAGCCACCAGCGTGGCAAAGTCCAGTTAATAATACACAGTCTGCCAGCCACCGGCGTGGCAAAGTCTAGTTAATAACACACAGTCTGCCAGCCACCGCCATGGCTAAGTCCAGTTAATAACACACAGTCTGCCAGCCAACGGCATGGCAAAGTCAAGTTAATAACACACAGTCTGCCAGCCACTTGTGTGGCAAAGTCCAGTTAATAACACACAGTCTGCCAGCCACTGGCTTGGCAAAGTCCAGTTAATAACACACAGTCTGCCAGCCACCAGCGTGGCAAAGTCTAGTTAATAATACACAGTCTGCCAGCCAACGGCGTGGCAAAGTCAAGTTAATAACACACAGTCTGCCAGCCACTTGTGTGGCAAAGTCCAGTTAATAACACACAGTCTGCAAGCCACAGGCATGGCAAAGTCTAGTTAATAAAACACAGTCTGCCAGCCACTTGTGTGGCAAAGTCCTGTTAATAACACACAGTAATAGCTACGGGCGTGGAAAAGCCCAGTATTGTCTAGCTAATCTCTACAGTTCCTATTATACATAGCCAGCCAAAGGGCTTCCATGATGCTGGCTAGGCATAACAGAAAGGGTAGTCATAGCTCGCTAACTAGTCATATTCAAATAATCACTGTAAAGCAAAATATATTACAATATATAATACCATCACCCTAGACTCCCTCCCTCCACATAAAGTGCATACCCCCATAAATATATTACACTATCTAATGCATCCCCTTCCCTCCACGTACCTAATAAATACATTACAAATTACAATTCGCTCTCCATTGCAGCCCCCTCTATTTATAGTTCCTCCTCCACACAAAAATATAATATTAACATATCTAATTCACTCAAAAATCTACTGTGATGCTGCAAATGCACTTTATTATAGAAAGTCAGTGGGAATTATGATGGATCGAGTATTAAATGAATGGACCAGAAATATATTGCAAACACTCAATTGTAATTAACTGTGGATAATAAAACAGCATTTTTTGCATTTACTGACTTTCTGCACCCTTACCAGCCCGTTTTATTATTCACAGTTTATTATAATTAAGTGTTTAATTGCATAATGTGATGTGTTTTTAAACAATTGGTACCTCAAAATGTTTGCAGGGCAGTTCCCAAACGCTCTGCTCATCAGGCACTGCATGCAAAGGGAAGTGACTGATGAGCATGTAGGGTGTGGGAAAGAGCGCCGCCGGAAATGCGCAAATTACGTCATATCCGGCGGCAAGACTGAAAGCAGAGCATTAAGCGATCGGCAAAGGGAGGAAGAAAGACATCTTTCCTCCCTTGCGGCTGATCGCGTTCTGAAAAAAACTCCTAAGCGGCCGGCCACGGGGAGCGGACAATTTTTTTTACACATGCGGCTGCGGCCAGTCGGGGCGGCCTACCGGGGAATTTCCCGGTATCCCGGTAGGCCAGTCTGGCCCTGTACACAAAGTACACACATTACTAGTATGTGAAACATGCACTGCCATCTTTGATATCGGTAAAATTCTCAAAGTCAAACATAACTTTGAATTCTTGTGAGAAATAAACAGACAGGTGATCACATTTTACACAAACCTTAGATGTGTGGTTGTTCTATTTAGTGCCTCATGTTGTGGTCTCCTGGCCCTATAAGTGTTAAGTATAGTCTTAGTGTAGTCTAAAGGCATTTTGGTTTTTGAGGGTGTTATCGATACATTCATTACACTAAAAATATGTATGATGCTTTATGAAACTTGGATTAATACTGAGGTGCTTGACTTATGGCAGCCACTCCACAGCCATTGTACCTTTTTTCACTTTACTTACATTTGTGACTGTGGCTCCCCCATTGTTTCATGGCTTACAATAAATTCTTTGAAACGAAGTAAGTGAAATCTAAGGAATGCCACCTGTTCATAAAATTACCTCAATAGACTTAACATTGACCTCAACACAAATTTTTTCTACTCACCTGCTGGTAAAATACGGGCCGTGTGGCAGCTGTAGTAACATACCTCATTTAGTGGCCCTGACTAACTTTCCTTAACTTAAAAATATGTTTATCTGAGATAGGCGAGCATGTAAAACAATATCATTCAGGAGGCTTACAGATCATCCAGTTATTGAAAAAAAATAAAATGTTTCCATGAGTCACACTGAGTATACAAATTCACCTATAGGATCGGAGTCTGGGTTAAATGCTGAGATACCTCAGGTTTGCCCATTACTATGTCCAGTCAAATGGGATCAAACTGACCCTACAGACTGCCTCCTCCTCCCCCTTGCGCTCAGCTCTCATGTGTTGGAACACCAGGTGTCACAAGACATCCCAGGGCTCAAAAAAGAAGGAATACACAACCAGAGTTCCCTTCCCTCCAATGAATTCTGGGTCACCAGCTTCTAACAACCAGGCACCCATGCCATTCGGATTGCTAGGAACTGACCACCGAAGAAAAGGCCAAATGTAGAGCTCAGAACCTATGCCTATATTGTGGGACATCCGGTAATGGGTATGGAGACTGCAGGGCCCGGCAATGCCTGACACAGGGCAAGACTATCCCTTATGATGTCAATATTGAGAAAGTTTCCACAGCTGTACAGACACCTCATTTGTCTATTTCTCTTTTCCTACAGTTTACTCTGGGCCTTTTTCCTTCTCACCATGATTTATTCCCGGGGCCAGCGGGTGTTTTCTGGATAGAGAGTTGGACTATGTCCATCCCCCTACGCATAAATGGAACACCCATACAGATGTGGATAGAAGTCCATTAAAGACTGGACCTGTCACACATGAAACCATACCACTGATAGTCTCTAATGGAGTAAACCACCGAGAATGATTACAATTTGACATAGTGTCTGCTCCTATCTTTTCAGTCAATTTAGGTCTACCCGGACTCAAACCCATCATAAGTTCAGAGAATGGAAGTCCTTTTTTTTTCTTCAAAACACTACACTAACAGATGCCTTAACAAACAAGTACTTTGTTCCGCTTGCAAGCCCAATCCATTGTCAACACTCCCGATACCAACATGTTTTTGAAAATAAAAAAGGATATTCTGCCATCCCATCACAGTTATCATTGCCCCTTTGAACTTCTCTTGGGTGCACCCATACCATTTGGTTATATATACCCTCTAGCAAAACCTGAACTGCTATCCCTCAAAGAATAGTATGTTGTATCCAGGGGAGACACAACGCAGTTTATCTCCACAAAGGCCTGAGTCACTAGGAGGGAATGTATGTGGCTCCTGTAATAGTGTGAGTATCCAGGGGAGACACAACGCAGTTTATCTCCACAAAGGCCTGAGTCACTAGGAGGGAATATATGTGGCTCCTGTCCCCAGGCAAGGATGGAGGATTTCCTATGTGTGGTGGATGGGTCTGCGTTCTCCACCAGCACCTCCCCAGCAGAACCGCTGGCAGCAGGGCAGAGTGCCAATGGCCTCTTCCCTCCCCTTGCCGAAGGGGTCCCTTCCACCCTACCATCTCCCCAGTGGCTGGAAAAACTCCAGGGAGAAGATACAGTTGGCAGTCTCCCCAGCGGCAGTTATGTGTTCCACGGGAGTGGCAGAGGTCGGCAGGGTAAGTACCATGCCTGGCAGGGCAGACTGAGGCATCAATTTTGGGAGGACATTGAGACTGTGAACTGACAGTTCAACACGTTTGGGGTCATCACCTGGTCAGTCCACTTTGGAAGGGGAAGAAATGTGACAGAACCCTTCATCACTGGGGTTCTTGGAGATAAATAATGGAGCATCCGCCACTGCGAGGGTGATCTATTTATAAGGAATAATAGAATAATAACATTGGCTTAGACTCAATTTGGTATAATGAACTTTGATATAGACTTGGTTTAAACTCTGTTAATATAGTAAGATGCATTTTTTTCCCCTCTACTTGCTTTCTTGTTTTTCCCTGCTTTCTTTTCCCACTGCTTATTCTTAGTACTTATATAGTATGTTTGGGTTAGTAATTGATCCTATGAGGGAGGCGTTGTTGAGGTTTTTATTATTGTTTAATATTTACATATATATTATACACACATTTTTTAGGGATAGTGTAGGGATAGTTATGGTAAGTATTTAGGGTATAAGGCTAAGTACAGGGACAAATTAGGGTACGATGAGGTAGTTTGTTTTTTGAGATATTTATAGGGTTTTAAGATAGGGTGAGATACGGATATCATTAAGGTTAGATGGGGTACTTAGGGAAATAATTTTTTTCATAATGTTTTTCTTTTTTGGGAAGAGAGATTGGGGAGTGTAAAAAGTGAAAACGTATGAATTTTTTAACCTTGTTGTATAGTGACTAATTTATGGATGACCTTGTATTTTTTTTCCTTCCGAAACTTGTGTTAAAGCCAGTGAACTATCATTATTCAATTGGTTTGTTTCTTGTTTATTGCTATTTGTTCAAAACAATGTATATTTTGTTATATTGCCCACAAAAGAGAAACAAAAACACTTGTCTGGTATATATCATGACTATTACAAGTTATTGAGTAATGATAACTAGCCCATAACACTTACAGTTGGTAACATATTGTCATATTAATTTTCTTTATGCAGCCAGGTGTTTATTTTTATTCAGCTACTTTGCCACATGCTCCATACTAGTCATATGCATTTATGTAAATAAAAAATACACTGTGTGTGTGTCTGAAGCAGGAACAATTCTCCAGTGCTGAAGTTCTAAGATAACACAACTATTTTCAACACTCTACATTGTTCTTTTCTCAAGCTATGAGTTAATTAAGTATTGAGGTGGTTAGACACTGCCAAGTTGATGGGTCATTGTTCTACATGACCAGTGATGTCATAATCTCCTTTTGTCCATGCCTGTTTTAGAACTTTTAAAACCTATAACATAAGGTCTGCAGGATATAAATCTAATTTGCTGTTGTGCTACTGCATTGGTAGAAATCTGCAGGAACTTATGCAAATTTCAGAAATTATAACTGACATGCATGATGACAGTATAGACATTAGGGATGAACTAAAGGAAATTGACATCGCTGTGGTGTAGAACAATGACCCATCAACTACACAGCACTTGGAAGATTTCTAAGCTAACTGGTCCGAAGAGTAGAAAGATTCTGAGTAATTTTGAGCTACTCAATATGCCACTGTGTGACCCTGAATAACTTCGCAATTCAGCCATCATTGGCCGAATACAATGCTTTTGAAACATGAAAAGCACAACGAACTGAGGAGCAGCAACAAGACTAAATCCTGGGTGAAGCGAGGTAGTAAAGCTAGTCACCACACACAGTTTAAAGAAGATGAAATCATAATTTCTCATGAGAATTTTCATCTCGTACAAATTTGCAGCCTTCTTTCTTCATTGCATAACCCACGTTTTTCATTTTGCTTAAATAATTTGATGTACTAGAACATCCAAAACATATACAAACTGTCTAGTTTTATACTCAGACTAACGGAATTGTATGTAACAGATTTTAATGTTCATTGTTCTGATTTAAGCAAAACATTCTCACAGGAGTACTTCTGTTTGTAATCAGACACCCAGCTACATTGTGCCAATTCTTCTTCCTTTCCCCACATTTTTATAACAGGAGAATAGTTTGGGGTTTTTAAAATACAAAAATAAAATTTGTTAGTAAAAAAAAGAAGGTTACATTTTTCTATGAGCTGGTAAATCTAAAAATAAATGATGAACTCATTTTGTTTAACATGCGTGTGGTGATGTAATACACAAACATATGGCTAGTATAGAATAAGTTGCAAAGCAGCAGCATACAGAAACGTTCTGGCAGTATAATATAAATGATTTTCAATGTCAACCGAATACAACCTGTTTACAATACCGTGGATGAAAAGCAGTATGTGTTTGTCCATATTGTATTTTTCACAACTGCTTCACTCTGCGTCAGAACGTTATAATGTTCGCCAAGGTTCAACCCCTAGACGTCCTGCTGCAGCTCTCTAGCTACTGATGAACTACAAATCCAACAATCCCCCAAGCTGTTAATAATTGCAGAGAATCAAGGTAGTTGTACAGAAACTGGACTAGGGTTCTAGGGGAAAGTGCTGTGGAAAAAAAGTTAAATAAATACTGCTACATTCAACACTTAATATTTACTAGTATGTTTTACAGAAGAGTAAAATGTTACTGAATTAAATATGTACTTTGTTTCTGTTTCCAGTTCTAGCCTCTCAAGTTTATTTTAAACGTTTTCTATCCCCGATAGAAACCACCATATAACCATTTCCATGTTTGGGGATAACTGAATGATATTTGAAGTAAACGTGCAATGACTGGGCCTGTCTGCCAGGAATCCCTTTTCGCTCCACCTGCTGCTATATTTGACTTGCTATAAGCACTGATTGGATTACTCTACATGCTCCTGGACCAGCAACAACTTTCACAATATTCAGTGGAGAGATCATCTGAGTGAGCCTGATGAGAAAATGTAGACACAGCCTAATTACATCTAATTTAATCCATCAGAGATTGAACAACAAGTGTTCAAAATATCAGGGTCACTGAATGGGGCATGTTTGATGGATCTTTATCCTCCTGACTTGGATTATAAATGAGATTAGCATGTTACGTGCCAATTCTATTCTCTGCTGGGTTACTCATGACAAAATATAAAACATACTGGATTCTTATTCATGTTGGAAATTACTGTACAGGTCACAAGGTTAAAGTCCTACATAACATCCTTTCATAGTGGACAATTGTTTATGGAAAAGACTGCACTAGTTAAAACCCCACTCCTTGTGATCATGGAGAGGGTTTGTAAGGATCAAGAATGATAAAGTTTTATGAAAAACAATACATTTAACAGACCATCTTGAAATTGTATTTCTATATTTCTAAACTTATGTCATTAATTATTTAACCAGGAAAGGTACATTGAAAGTCTCTCATTTCGAAGTACTTCCTGAAGCTGTTATTATCCAATATAATTGTATTCATTGTATCCATGTTGATAGGATGAAAGGCTGAGTCAACCCTGCCACGAACCAAACCAGGAACCACAAGATTAAACAGATTTTGGATTTGAGCTAGTGGGATGGCTAAGTTTGCAAACGTGGTTCTGTCTGATTTGTACTATGCAATAATTGTACACTGTGGTTGTATTTCATTCCTTCAATTAATACATCACATAAAAGGTCATTAAACGGTCCACTACAGACCACAGAAAATGTCCACTGTGGGCAATGTTGATGCCTATCTCTGGTCAGGTAAAACAGGTGAGCTTTCTCAGCCTTGTTTACAGAATACAATCGTTG
Source organism: Pelodytes ibericus (assembly GCA_036172795.1). Lineage (NCBI taxonomy): Eukaryota > Metazoa > Chordata > Amphibia > Anura > Pelodytidae > Pelodytes > Pelodytes ibericus. The sequence goes on along the minus strand of CM069858.1, from coordinate 127,866,356 downwards.
ACCTGTAGTAATGGGACTTACAATAAAGAAGTACATTTGTGTTAACCTTAAGTTTGAATGCCAATGTAATATTTTTGTACATAAAACACATACTGGAGACTGATGGAAGAATGGCAAGTATAAATGTTTCTTTTTTAATGACAACACAATGAAAAATATTTTCTACAACATTTTAAACTAAATGTATATATGTATAAAATACATAGCTTGTAAGGCACAGTGGATACTAAGGACTTTTACAGGAAGAAAATGATTTATCAAAACTAGTAAAATTTTAAAATGCTTTTGTGATAAATGTCTCTCTATATTGTAATGAACAATGCTTATCAGATGTAGAGCTGCCCAGCAACTCAAGGTCAGGATAAGCCGTAAGGAAAACAATGGGACATCATCCACCTTTCTAACCCTACTTAATAAACCATATTTATCAAGCAGAGTGACGTTTAAGATATTTTCACAAACTCCGTAAGACTAATAGGGTAATTGGTGCAGGATTTCTCTCTTCTTTATTTCCCCTTCTTACTTGATAAATAAGTCCCATATTCAGGCTCTACTTTGCCTGACATACATGTTGCTGAATTAATGTTATACTTTAAGGTACGTCAAATGAGAGTTTTTCTCCTTCAATGAATTCACATGTGTGATTTGTCTTCCTGCAGAAGAGAGCTTCTCATTTAACTTTCTATTCATCATTTCCATGTTTCTGCCATTCTTTTTCGCTTGCCTCAAGGAACGTTTTACTTTTTTGACACGATTCCTCAGCTGTTTGTTGCGTTTTTCTAATACAGCCACTTTCTGTTGAAGCTTCTTTACTCGGTCTTCTTCCTCAAAAAGTGCGCTCTGTATGGATGAGCACATAAGCTGTGGAAACAAAACATTTTTTGTTATACATTAACCAAAAAGCTTGTGTATTAATTACAATAGATATTTAGTAAATCAGTATTTAGAAAGCATGTAGCCCGCCTTCACATTACTCTGTGCAGCTAATTACCTTTCAAAACTTTAATGACTAATGGCACCGTAGCTACAAAAAGTTGTCCTACAGAATTTCTTGCTTATCTAATACTAATAATGGTCATGTTAAACCTATAATTGACAAGCCTACAAAGTGTACCAGGCAAATCATGCCCTTTAATGCCTTTGCCTTGGTATAAACTTATAAAAGTATTAGCTACTACAATTTAAGTTTGATTTGTAAGTACATTTTGGAATATTTTCCAAACTCACAATCAGCTACAATGTTGCTTAATGCATAGATGTGAGGCCTACATGCCACTCACCAGTTTCAAATGGTGGCAGACAAAGTACACGAATAGGGAGTCAGTCTTTTATATTATCGTTTTCTCATGGTATATCAGGAAACTTACATAAGTAACTGGCCCTTCAAATGACACTGGACATAATTGCTATGAAGACTATTAAAGCACATTTACTTATGCCGTCCAACATGGGCTGTGTATCAGTCTTGGAGAACTAAATGGAAAATTTCTGAAGTGAATAAGCTTATTATGCTAGTCACATATAAAATGCTAGGACATTGGGCGCTGCCTGGTGAGTCAACTTGTCTTACTGTTTTTGGCTTGCAGGGTGTCTCTGGTAAAGAAGAAAATAATTCTGGTAGTTTTAAAGCTGGGACTCTGCTCTTCTTGTTCTTTAGCTTTCCCAACCTGAACATATCCATTCAGTATCATGTCACTACCTCTCACCCATTAACTACTTGGTTTATTTTATATCCGACATTACTCTCTATGCATCTCCGCTCTACATTTTCACTCTTTGGAGACAGGCATAGCGAGATGGACAGAGGGCCATGTATGTGTGAGTGACATGTGAGTGGGGTGGCTGGAGATGGAGGTAGTATAAATATCCAGCCACCTTCCCCTAACAATAGCCATTTTAAGTGAACAGACACAGCAGTGAGCTCCATGGCAGCAGAGGGAGGTGGTCTCTGTCGCTGGTTTTCTCGTCAACCACATCACACAGCCAATCAATGGTGAGGAGATGATTAGCACCTCCCCCTGTCACAGACACCACCAGTCCATGCTGCCAGGTCTTGGAGAACCATCTTCCAAATGGAACACAAATCCCTAAAAACTTTGTGAATGATGCTGCCATGACCACCTAGAGGGTTTAGTCCCTCTTTAACCGCCCTTGCTTCAAAAGAAACAATGCTTCTCATATGCTGCATATAAAATTGCATTTACTCTTAACTGTAAAACACTATAGTTCTACAGAATACATTAAATGTTACAGGCAGGTGGCATGCAAGCCATTGTCATTCACTCATCTTGCCAGCAAGAACAAGCCTGTTTTTTCCCGCCTTCGGGAGAAGGTTTAGTTGTTCTTGAAGGCATACAGGGTGATGTTTTACAATTCAGTTTCCCATACTAACATTTGAACAATTAGACTATTGCATGTCAAGAATAAACAAGGAGCAAATAATCAATCAGTTTTCCATTGTGGCCCATCACTTTCTGACAATTTACTGGCACAACACAAAACAATCTGCTTATAGAACTGTATAGTACATTTGGTGACTGAGATCAGATGTCTTCATTACTTAAAAAGCGTGACCTGTGCTGAAAACTGAACATTGATTAATGTGTTCAGCTTTTTATAAGGGGTGATATGTGTTTACCGCCAATAAGATCTTCTTTCAATTCCAGTAAATAGAATTCTAGTTATATATTCTTCCCTCTCTCTGTTCTGTCTTCATATCAAATGCAAAATAAAAGTGGGGTGAGAACATTTCGAGACTCTTAAAAACAGGAGAAAATTTTGCAAAGTCTCATATTAAAAACCAAACAAAAAAACACAATCATGAATATTTTTATACTTGGGATTCAGTGACACACAGAGTACCGGAGCATTTGTCAGCAGTTCTCATTATACAGAGGTGCACGTTGGGATTGTGCCCCTTTTGGGTGCCTTACCTGTATGCACCTATTTTATAAATAGCCCACAATGAATATAAACTATGACAGGGGGCGTCTAATGTGCAGTCCATCTGACAGTAAGGAGAGGTCCAGCTCATGTAACTACCCATATTATGATTAGCCATATAAACATGCAGTTTTCCTTGCATACAGTTTATTTAAACAGTTTTTTGGACTGTATTTGTATAAATTCTAAAAACAAAATCTAATCATGTAGCCCCTGAACTATGGTCTCCTATATATTGTTATGGATATAAAAATTAGAATGATCCACAAATTCCTTTTAGCAAAATAAAAATACGCTCTCTGAACAAATTTTAAGAAAAAGATAAAAAACCATACTTTTGTAGAAAAAGGAAAATCTATGTTTTATTTAACTTAAAGTATGTTTTTCTCCAATTTTGATTTATCCCTCAAAAATATGCATAGTTTGCAAAATAATTCCATTTTGGAAATATAACGAGATCAAACAATTACTAAAATAACTATTTCTTCCATTTTGGGTGGAAATGTTTTTTTTTTTTTGTCTTCTTCAAGCTCTGCAGTATGGATGTTTGAAAAGATGGAGCTTGATGGACAACATCAACCTAATTAACTATAAAAGCAAGAAAACTAACATTAGATACATTGCATACCTTTTTTTTTTTATACATAAATTTTTTTGTAACATTACTGGCTTTTTACCTATTAGAACAAACAGGGGCCACTATTTGTATGAAGCTATGTATATACTTTAGATATGCAATGCAGCATATGTGTAATCAATAATGGTCCTAATGATTTTTTCAGCTTCCAGTTTAGGTTAGTGATCCAGATTTTACTTTACTTATAGTTTTCAGAACAATGATCTAAACATAAAGAAATACATGTCCTACCCCTGTATGTAAATGGAGTTTACAGTGAAGAACATCATAAATGTAAACATTGTCCCTTATCATTCCCAAGACTCCAGCAAGCCTTCCCTGTCTTTATTATTTTGAGGTTAAAGTATGGATAAAATGGTATATACTGATGGCAGAGCACTAACCAATCAGGTGGATATTCATTTTCATTAAAGTAGTTGGATTCCAGAAATGAATAGTTGGTGTTTATTTTACATGCTGAACTTTCAAACAAGTGTTCAAATCCAAATTGTAGTTCCAGATGGCAGTATATTCATTCATTCCTAAAAAACTGTTCCCTATTCACCATCAATGACCATCCACCTTTCAGCACATTAAAGGGACTGCAGTCATTACTATCCGTGGGCTGTTCTGTGCTTCCCCACTAGGCTGACCAACCAACATAATAAGTAACCCAACTGCTGGCAAACAAAGATGTGTGTTCATGCATGTGCAGCAATGACAAAAACATACCAATGAGAAGTCTCACAAGATAAGATCATACACACAGGGAGGCAGTTATTTTCCTTGTCTGGGGAGTGCATTCCTACATAATTAACTTGCATGTCAAGCCGCACATAGAACATAGAATGTGTCAGCAGATAAGAACCATTTGGCCCATCTAGTCTGCCCAATTTTCTAAATACTTTTATTAGTCCCCTAGCTTATATCTAGGATAGCCTTGTGCCTATCCCACGCATGCTTAAAATCCTTGACTGTGTTTACCTCTACCACTTCTGCTGGAAGGCTATTCCATACATCCACTACCCTCTCAGTAAAGTAATACTTCCTGATATTACTTCTAAATCGTTGCCCCTCTAATTTTAGACTATGTCCTCTAGTTGTGGTAGTTTTTCTTCTTTTAAATATACTATCCTCCTTTACTGTGTTGATTCCCTTTATGTAAAAGCTATTCTAAAACAAAGTTGTTCTGACATATATAGCGGTTGTGACTTTGCTTGGATTCGAACACAAAACCCCTAATCCCTAATGTTTAAGCTAAGGGACCTAATCAGCTGAGCCACATAAACATGCTTCTTTTTTAATGGTACTCTTTATTTATTTTATCTACCTTAGAATGATGACTGACTGGAGCAGTCATGTCAGGATTTGAACCTGCAATTCTCTGAATTGAACAGTTTTATATTTAGTGCATTAGCCCACTGAGCTATCTCTTGTTGACAAAGAAAAAACTTTTTCCTTGCGTTGTCTGTTTGGCAGAGAAGGATCGTCGGTTGTTTTGGGTCATCCTAATGGCTGGGGCCAGGCTAATATGTTCATCCATGGAATTTTATATCTTATTACCCATAGATCTTTGTGGATAGGAAGCATTATTTAAATATTGTATAACTATTAATTAATGTGTTCTAGGAGATAAAAAAAAAACCAGTTATTCTAGATTTATTTTCTAAACTATGAAAAGCTGAAGTCCCTGTAAGTAATGCAATTCACCACATTTAGTATTTATGATCTGCCGTTACACTGTTTGTTATAAGTCTGATGTTAAAAGAACAAGAAAAAAAATCATTTTGGAAAAATATTACCAGCTTTACTTTCACAGGAAAGGAAATATCAATGGGTCCATTGACAAGTCAGCTTTTCCATGTTCCTAACATGCTGGGTGGACTATTATCTTCTGCCATTATTGTTGGTTTACATACTACTTTGTTTTAGCCAATTTTACCCCTGCTTCATTTATTTCCACGTTCCATTTTCCCAATTTTCTTCCCCCTTAAACATTATGAGGAAAATGACAGAAAAGACTAAAACTACCTTAGTGTGATCTATACTGTACATCTAGGTCCACTTTAAAGCACTGACAGTCACTGGAAATGCCTTTTATGTGTGAGCCACCATTCCCACCTATCTTACACAAATATTAAAAGTAACTACTGATAGAAAAACAAACAAACACCACCTTCCTTCTCATCTCTTCTGCTACATTTAGGTCACATCTGGACATGCCTGTCACGGCATACCCGTATGGCCATATAGTGCCTTTTCTAAAATTAAACTTTATTACTCAATGTAATAGCGTTGTTCCTTTATTTTTTTCCAGGTTGGTTCTTAAGTGTTTTTCTAAACTACAGTCTTCTGTAATGTAGTGTTCACTTCCTATTGATCTTTGTGTGTTTTGCTTTCTTTGACATATTTTCATAAAATATAGTCATATGTGGGTGGCTCTACCACACATGAAGGACCAAGGATGACAATTACAGGTTTCCAAAAGCTGTCATAAAGTTACATCTCTATAATATATATAGTAATACGAAAAAAATTGAACATATTCATGACTAATTCAATTAATCATTTGTCTCAGACATATTAGACAAATTTTGACTTTTCATAGACTATAATCACTTTTCGTTTATAAAAACAAACCTAAAGCCTGATCCATGGAGATGAGTAAGCAGTGAAAAATTCTTATTAAATGTGCATTATTTATATGTCAAACTGACTCAGCAAGAACATACGCTCACACAATGTAAATATACAGTACTCGTGTTGTAAATTGTGTGAATTGTTTATATAACTAATATGGTGATGCACTGACACTAGCTAAATAGACAAAATATTGATATAAGTGTAAAAATATTGTTCCAATATAATTGAGTTATGCGTCTATTGCACAGCATTCTGGCAGATACATCTCGTGGGCTGTTCAGGAGGTCCCCAGACAGACAGCAATAAGCATTAGCAGTATGCAGGGTCTAGGCATAAACACTTTTATCCTAAAAAGGGGAACAGATTTTTAGCTTTTCTTTAATTCTTATGGATTTAAAGATATGACAGTATTTAAGGAGTAACCTATAACTTAATAGAGGCAACAATACTAGCTTGGAAAGAATCGTGTAACACTTACATTACTTTGTAGAAGCTAATTTTCCAAAATATTTTTGCGGATTATGTATTTTAAAAGAACAGATGAACAGCATAGTTTCCATAGACAGACAGAAGAGTCTCTCTGGATGCCAACTGTGTTCTTTTTGTAACTGAAATTCTTTAGCTTTGTAAATTTAGTAGTACAAGAATATTGAAATGTCTACTAAAAAAAATAAATAAAAGAGAGAGAGAGAATATCTTATTTTATGGCTTTCATCCTACATAAAATGTTCAAGCAGATGTCTATGGGTCACAAAGAAGTAGATTAACTGACTAATTCACTCAATGTATTATCAGAGATTTGTGAATTGGTGCCAAGACTATTGTTTACAGCAAGTAGTCAGACAAGGCTTTTCTTGAGAAAGTACTGTATATGAGAGCTAAAACACTAGTAACTTATGATGAAAATTTTGCTCCAAAAACCTTATGACACAATAATTTTGACTCTGCTTAAAATTAAATAAGATTTTTTTTTAAATGGTAGTACAAAGGTATTATGGATGTGCATATAATAATACTACAATTTACTGTACTAATATACTTCAACAACATTATGCAGGATATAATTAGGAGACAAGAAAGCTACAAAATTACATCTCTAAATGCTAGCTGAAAATAACTATGGGTGATGAAAATCATACATGTGGTTTTATTTTATTATGGAATTAATTTGTTTATTAAGATGGTAGCAAAATTACAAAGTCAGTTGTTATTAATTTGCATCATAAAGTAATATACACTTATTTGTCTCCTATTTTGGAAGACAGTGGGGTATTTAATCATCACCCCAAGAGTAGAAAAACAAACGTGAAAACTCTTGGTCTGTGCCAGGGATGTACAAGTTTTTTCTGTGGTAGGTAATTTCACCAAAAGTGTGCATGGGCCGCATTCATTTTTCGTTCAGAGAAAATTATGTATATATATATATATATATATATATATACACACACACACACACACATATATATATATATATATATATATATATATACACACACACACACACAGTAATGTTCTGCATGTGAGTATCAGACTCCACAGCAATAAAACTAACCGTAAAAAAAAAAAACACTTCACATTAAATACACACATTCACACAGTCACATGTACACAAATACAAAAAAGTCACATAGTCACACTTACATACAGTCACACTTGCACACGCACTTACATACTGTCACACTTGCACACGCACTTACATACAGTCACACTTGCACACGCACTTACATACAGTCACACTTGCACACGCACTTACATACAGTCACACTTGCACACGCACTTACATACAGTCACAATTGCACACGCACTTACATACTGTCACACTTGCACACGCACTTACATACAGTCACACTTGCACACGCACTTACATACAGTCACACTTGCACACGCACTTACATACAGTCACACTTGCACACGCACTTACATACAGTCACACTTGCACACGCACTTACATACTGTCACACTTGCACACACACTTACATACAGTCACACTTGCACACGCACTTACATACAGTCACACTTGCACACGCACTTACATACAGTCACACTTGCACACACACACTACCTGCCAGGTTTTTGGGGGGTTTTTGTTTGTTAACGGGGCTGAGTGCTGAGTGAGAGAGTTCTGAGTGAGAAGATAAAAGCAGTTTGAAACTGATCTGCCTTTTCATTTGTCTGCCCTTTTTCTTTACCAGAACAAGCATCTTCCCTGGTCATTTGATAGACAAAGTTTGTGCATGTCATTTATGTTTAATTGAAAGATTGCATCAAGTGAAGATGATTTATATAGAAATGCTTTAATGAAGGAATATTCAAGAAAGAAAAAAAATCTGCTGTGGACTACTCTTCAAATGATGGTCAGCCAGCATCATGGTGGACACCTGGCTGAGCATCATGGAAATTGTAGTTCACAGCTAACATATGCATTCTTATCTACTGTTGACTGCACTTCCCATGAGGCTCAGCCAGTATCATGGAAGCCGTATGTCTGGCTGAGACACATGGTAACTGTAGGTCACACCAGATGCTGTGCCAGGTGTTAGTTCTAGACCAGTGGTCCCCAAACTTTTTGGCACCGGGGACCGTTTCCATTGAAGAAAAATGGGGTGGGGAGAGGTTGGTCAATATACCAGTATTTTGCCACTCAATATGCCAGTATTTAGCCATTCAGTATGTCAGAATTTTGCCACTCAATATGCCAGTATTTAGCCATTTAATATGCCAGTATTTAGGCACTCAATATGGCAGTATTTAGCCACTCAATATGGCAGTATTTAGCCACTCAATATGGCAGAATTTAGCCATTCAGTATGCCAGTATTTAGCCATTCAATATGCCAGTATTTTGCCACTCAATAAGCCAGTATTTTGCCATTTAGTATACCCTTCCCCAGTACTTACCTCCTTGCTGCTCCATGTCCCCAGTTGTCTCTTCCATGCAGTCGTCCCTCCTGCAACACAGCCAACGGATATGACGTAAGGTCAGTGCTGTATTTACCGCGAGGCATCCTAGGCGGATGCCTAGGGCAGCAAATTTTGGGGGGCGGCAGCGCCCCCCAGCACTGAAAAGAAAAATAAATAAAAAAAAATAAAAAAAATACGCGGCCCTTTAAAAAAAAAAAAAGACCGCGCTTGCAGGCAGAGACGGAGGTGAGAAGGGATCGGAAGATCCCCCCTCACCATCGCTCTGCCTGCCAGGCTGCACGGGGAGCCGAACAGGCAGCACAGAGAAACCTCCGTGCTGCCTGTTTGGCTCCCCGTGCAGTGTGCCGACACGGAAGTGCCGACAGTCACGTGACGGGCGCGCTGACGTCATACGCGCGCCCGGTCACGTGACCTGTCAGCACAATCACCGGGAAGCCAAACAGGCAGCATGGAGGGACCATGCTGCCTGCCACTAGCCACCAAGGAAAGGTAAGTGCTGATAGGAGACTGTGTGTGTGTGTGTGTGACTGAGTGTGATGGGAGTCAGTGTGTGTGTGATGGGAGACAGTGTGTGTGACTGAGTGTGATGGGAGTCAGTGTGTGTGATGGGAGACAGTGTGTGTGATTGAGTATGATGGGAGTCAGAGTGTGTGTGATGGGAGACAGTGTGTGTGACTGAGTATGATGGGAGTCGGAGTGTGTGTGATGGGAGACAGTGTGTGTGACTGAGTGTGATGGGAGTCAGAGTGTGTGTGATGGGAGTCAGAGTGTGTGTGATGGGAGACAGTGTGTGTGACTGAGTGTGATGGGAGTCAGTGTGTGTGATGGGAGACAGTGTGTGTGATTGAGTATGATGGGAGTCAGAGTGTGTGTGATGGGAGACAGTGTGTGTGACTGAGTATGATGGGAGTCGGAGTGTGTGTGATGGGAGACAGTGTGTGTGACTGAGTGTGATGGGAGTCAGAGTGTGTGTGATGGGAGTCAGAGTGTGTGTGATGGGAGACAGTGTGTGTGACTGAGTGTGATGGGAGTCGGAGTGTGTGACTGAGTGTGATGGGAGTATGAGCTTGATGTGAGTCTGAATGATGGGGCATGTCTTAGGTGTGTAACGTGGGTGTGCAGCTTGGGTAGGGAGGTGCCCGGATTTTGTCTGCCTAGGGCAGCACAAAATCAAGATACACCAATGCGTAAGGTCATATATCCGGTCCCAATTATTATTATTTTTTTTAGTTTTTTGAAGCCACTCGGCTGGAGGGGAGTGCAGAACGCTTCCCTCACAGCACGCGGCCGGGCTGAATAGAGGCGGTGGACTGGTGCTGGGCCACGGCCCGGGGGGTTGGGGACCCCTGTTCTACACTATAACAGGGTGCTGGTGTGGGGGTGCCACAGAGGTGGCCCGCACAGGGTGCCTTAACACCTAAGGGCGGCCCTGCTTATAGAGCCTTCTTTGCTCCAAAAAGTCAAATCTGTCACTGCCCAGTTAGTTGTAGAAGCATTGATTATCATGCTCTCCATGGTCTAGGCCTTAACTCCATGGAAGCTGGTTTACGAATGATGCTTACATACAGACATTTGTTTATGGCACAAAATGGCAAAGCACCCAGAAAAAGGAGCATAGGTGTTTTGATTATTACCTGCTACTTGCCATTCACAAGCCACGTGACTCTTTGACATAAAGTGCAGCTCATGGAATTATGTTGACTGAGCTTCTATTTGCATTAAAATGCTAATAAAAGGAAAATAACATTTTTTTAAAGCTTCATAATAATTTGCAGGACATAAACTGTAAGTTTAATGCTGCATTTGTGAAATCAAAGCATGGTGCAATCCTTACAAATCAACACCTGATGGCGCTAACTCGTACAGCATTGACAACATACTCACAAGACCTCTACTAGCAGTAAAGACCCTGGTAATTATAGCAATGTCACAAACATGATAAGACTTTAATTTTGGAGGGTATTTGGAATTAGATTAATATATTGCTAATGTTATTGTTGTAAATATTTGTCTTCATGTTTTGACCAGATATTTACTAAGAAAAATAAAGTTAAATTGTTTTTACCCCTTTATTTTATATTTTTGGTAATCTTATTTAATGTTAAAGGGACAGTCTAGTCCCCAAACTCACTTTGGTGCAAGTTGAAGATTACTGCTTGTATGGAGTGTGTGTGTGAGTTCCAGTGTGATTTGATGCAGGCATTCTGCATAACTCACATTTTTAATATTTGACTCATGCCCTCCCCAGTGCTTATTCCGCAAGTTTACTGCAGGTGCGGCAGCACTTATTATACAGACACTGCGGATATAAAGTTTGGTTTCATTTAGTCACTTCCTGTGCTGCTGGAAAATAATACATTGTGTGGACTGTGATAAATTTCCTCTTGTACACATTAGGATCTCTTAACAGTGTAACACATTGGCTGACGACATCACTAGAGAGACAGGAAATGCCATTCATTTGAATGTCATTCTCATTATTCTCCTGCAGCAAAAAAAGAAAATAAAAGGTAACTGACTTTTTACTTTCTTGTTTATTCTTTGTTATTGTGTATTTGTCTCTTAATAACTATATGTTATAGTAAACTGACTAGGGTGCATTCAATTTAACATTTGGTTACATACCACACTCTCTGTACTGTGTGTTTGACTTTCATCTTTGTACATATTGAGGGACACACCAGGCATTTTTCATTGGGATAAACTATTAAAGGGACACTTACCAAAAAATGAAAAGGTTTTACTATTTTTATTTTGTATTGTTGATTTCAGATATGTCTTGTTTTTCTTATGTGAATGTATTTAATAAAATATGCAACTAAACAAGTGTGATTGGGCACCACCCTTTTGTGAAATATAGTGTTTTTGGGTGCCACCTCTCAGAGACTTTACAGCACAAATGTATCACTTTGGGGCTTAAGACACAGAATGCAGTCTATAAATCAGAATGGGAAATATTCTCAAAATGGATGCTGGAGATAAACAATTTTATTTTTCCTTTTATATGCAAATAATTCAATCATAAAAAAAATGATGTGGCATATGATTTATATAAGTGTTTGTTTTAAATTACCAGATTATCAAGTTACATCTTATGTAAGTGGTAGTGTCCCTTTAAAAGGACAGTCAAGTATCATTATTCATTGGACATGTAGCCTTACTCATCTTGGTTCCAAATATATTTAAATATGTTGTAAATTCATGTTGTAAAATCTAGTATAGTTCTTAACGGTACACTCTGGTCCCCAAACTCACCTTGGTGCAAGTGGAAGAGTGCTACCTGCATAGTGCACAGGCTATTTTCCCCAGAGTGACTGGATGCAGACATTCTGCTCAAATCAAATTTTTTATATTCTGCTCAAGCCCTCCCCTGGATGCTATCCTACAGGTAATGCCACACTGATTCTGTGTGGGCACTGAGCATGTATCTGTATAGTTTTGTTTCATTTAGTCACTTCCTCTGCTGCTCTGCCGGTGGAATAAAATATATTGTGTTGACTCTAAGTGACCTTTCTCTTCTACACATAGAATCTCGTCACTAGAGAGTCAGGATAATCCATTCTTTTGAATGGCATTATTCTCATTGGTCCCTGCTGCAAAAAAAAATATATTGCTTTACAGTAAATACAGACTCTACAAATATGAATTTCATGGCATAATCAGAACAACAAGTAGCATGTACCAGCTGTTTAAAGTTGAGAAACATCTGCATTTCATTTCCTTTTTAAGGCGCCACTCAGCAATAATCACTTGCATTGTATGTATGAGAAATTCTGGGAAAATGAATAAGCTGAATATAGCAATAAATACGATTTTATTAAGTATGTGTGACAGACCATACTTTTAAATTGGTGGTGGAGACCTTTTGACTGCATTAGTTAATTAGGAACACTTCAGCAACTACTGCCTTGTTTATTTTAGATTTTTAAGCTACCAAACAAGATCCGACACTTACTGGCATGGCACAAATGACTGAAAACTTTTATGTACGTTTTTTCAGTCAGAACCAGATTTTAACTCACGCTATTTCTTTGTTCAAGGAGGGTAGTCTTTGAGGTTGGATTTCAGTATTGTTGAATGGATTAGACAATGGCAACGGAGGGTTGTAGCCAAAGGAGTGTATTCGATGCAAGGTCTTGTCACTAGTGGGCAGTGCTGTATTTACCGCGAGGCATCCTAGGCGGATGCCTATGGCGGCAAATTTTGGGGGGCGGCAGCGCCCCCCAGCACTGGAAAAAAAATTAAAAAAAAAATTACAAAAATAAAAAATCCGGCCCTTTAAAAAAAAAAAAAACCCCACCGCGCTTGCAGGCAGAGACAGAGGTGAGAGGGGATCGGAAGATCCCCCCTCACCATCGCTCTGCCTGCCAGGCTGCACGGGGAGCCAAACAGGCAGCACAGAGAAACCTCCGTGCTGCCTGTTCAGCTCCCCGTGCAGTGTGCCGACAGTCACGTGCGCGCTGACGTCATACGCGCGCCCGGTCACGTGACCTGTCGGCACAATCGCCGGGAAGCCGAACAGGCAGCATGGAGGGACCATGCTGCCTGCCTGCCTGCCAGGGAAAGGTAAGTGCTGATGGGAGACTGTGTGTGTGTGTGTGTGACTGAGTGTGATGGGAGTCAGAGTGTGTGTGTGTGTGTGTGTGTGTGTGTGACTGAGTGTGATGGGAGTCAGAGTGTGTGTGATGGGAGACTGTGTGTGACTGAGTGTGATGGGAGTCAGAGTGTGTGTGATGGGAGTCAGAGTGTGTGTGATGGGAGACAGTGTGTGTGACTGAGTGTGATGGGAGTCAGAGTGTGTGTGATGGGAGTCAGAGTGTGTGTGATGGGAGACAGTGTGTGTGACTGAGTGTGATGGGAGTCAGAGTGTGTGTGATGGGAGTCAGAGTGTGTGACTGAGTGTGATGGGAGTCAAGAGTGTGTGTGATAGGAGACAGTGTGTGTGACTGAGTGTGATGGGAGTAGGAGTGTGTGACTGAGTGTGATGGGAGTAGGAGTGTGTGACTGAGTGTGATGGGAGTGTGAGCTTGATGTGAGTCTGAATGATGGGGCATGTCTTAGGTGTGTAACGTGGGTGTGCAGCTTGGGTAGGGGGGTGCCCGGATTTTGTCTGCCTAGGGCAGCACAAAATCAAGATACACCACTGCTAGTGGGGTACCTCAGGGATCTGTACTTGGACCCATTCTCTGTAATATGTGTATTAGTGATATTGCAGAAGGTCTTATTGGTAAGGTATGTCTTTTAGCTGATGATACAAAGATTTGCAGCAGGGTTGATGTTCATGGAGGGATAAGCCAATGGAAATTGATTTGGCTAAACTAAAAAAAGGGCAGAGCTGTGGCAACTGACATTTAATGTGGACAAGTGCAAGATTATGCACCTTGGGCGTAAAAACCCAAAAGCAGAATATAGAACATTTGGTACAGTCCTAACCTCAACATCTGAGGAAAGGGATTTAGAAGTAATAATTTCAGAGGACTTAAAGGTAGGTAGGCAATTGGTTGCATAGGGAGAGGTATAAGCAGTAGAGAGAGGGAAGTCCTCATGCCATTGTACAGAGCACTGGTGAGACTTAGCTTGGAGTATTGCACACAGTACTGGAGACTGTATCTCCAGAAGGATATTAATACTTTGGAGAGAGTTCAGAGAAGGGCTACTAACTGGTTCATGGGTTGAAGTATAAAACTTACCAGGAAAGGTTAAAGAATCTTAACATGTATAACATTTAAATACATAAAGGGAATCAGCACTGTAAAGGAGGAAAGTATATTTAAAAGAAGAAAAACTACCACAACTAGAGGACATAGTCTTAAATTAGAGGGGCAACGATTTAAAAGTAATATCAGGAAGTACTACTTTACTGAGAGGGTAGTGGATGTTAGGAATAGCCTTCCAGCGGAAGTGGTAGAGGTAAACACAGTCAAGGATTTTAAGCATGCATGGGATAGACACAAGGCTATCCTAGATATAAGATAGGGAACTGCAGACTAATAAAAGTATTTAGAAAATTGGGCAGACTAGATGGACCGAATGGTTCTTATCTGCCAACATATTCTATGTTTCTAAACTTGCTAATGCTTTACCATTACTACAGACTAGAAGCTCAGAAAGAATAGAAATATGTAAAGATAATTTACTGTAGTGGAAGATAATAGCGATGTAACTTATTAGTGGGTTGCATTTTGGTTTGCTTTCATTTTGTAGATTACATTTAGGGTTGCTACTAAGCAGGTATGTTACCAGCAGGCCTATGTTAATTCTATGGAAGAGACTGCAGATAAAATACTATCTTAGGTGGGAATGCTACACTGTAATGGCACCAAAACGCTGTTTTGTTTTTTTTATTAACATTTTTATTAAGATAGTCGGGTGTCATTACATCACATGTGGTATATTGTAAAAACAGCAATATATAGTGACATGACAGTAAAAACATATTATTCAACAGCAAATATGTTGTGTTTGTGGTTGTATAGGAAAACTAGTATCAACTACAACGTTGTCAAACAAACATTCAGGCTAAGTGCCCATTCAACCCCATATATAGTGCGTAAGGAGCTGGCATTAAGAGAAATAAATTCATAGGAACAGACAGAGAGCAAATATGAGTAATCTGTCACATACACAGCATAGCCCTGGGTGTATAGAAAAACTAGGAAATGAATCAAAACTGTGAGACTGTAGAGAATGGCTTTCTAGCACCCACCTGCGGCCAGATTTCGAATTGTACAGTACAAAATGGGGAGAAGAGGTGAATGGAGGAGAAAGAAAGGGAGAAGGGACAGGTATGGAAGACTATATATGTTGGGGGAGAGATGTCCAGGGAAATATCTAATCTTAATTCAGGTGCTTACATTGGGGATGGTATTATAATGTGTACGCTAGGAACCTTCCTACGTTTGGCAAGGTCATTAAATAAACCTAAATAAAGATCTTCAGGGAGAGATGAGGGATCAAGGAATGAGGGAGAGAAGAAGAGAAAAGGAGGATAAGTGGTAGACTGCAAAAACGTAAGACAGGGTAAACAAAGGAGAAAGTAAAAGGAGATTCCAAGAGAGGGTCTGCTGACAGAGCAAGGGAGCACCATCTAAAAAGATTGGGCTCCAAAGCTGACTTTTGCAGCCCGGAAGGGGGACCCACTTTGGATAAAGAGGGTCGAGTGTCCTTGGGGCGGGAACAACAGCTACTAATAGTATAACAGAGCATACGCATGGCAAAGAGCGAAAACATTATTTAAAAATAAAGGGATATACAACAGGACCAGGAGATATATGATGTTGTCGTATATATGGATGGAAGAAGCTTGGAGCTCAGTTGAAAACTTTTTCCGTCCAACGGTAAGTAAAGATGTTTTATCTAGTTTCAGGAGCACATCACGTGGTGCTTCCTGAGGCACTCATTGGGCTTTGCGGACTCTGAACATCCAGTGTCTAGGGCTACAGGTATTCTCCGGTTCGGCTCTAAGGTGAGCTAGCAAGTCAGTCACATAGGACTGGAAGGCAGTGGTCCAAACTGCCTCTGGGATTCCTCTGATCCTGATATTTGCGTAGTTTATCGTCTAACAGCGAGACTTGCCGTTGAAGGTCATAGACCTGTCCGGCCAACAATTCAGCATGTCCGTTGTATTGTTAAGCTGGGTTTAGAGGTCGCTGTGGAAGTCTCCAGCTCCGTCACTCTCGACTGCAACTGCTTCACCTCAGAGCGGTACCTGCCACGTATGAGTTTTTTGAGGTCTCCTTTCGTGGTGGGCGCATTATCCTGATCAGTGGTCCCAGCAGGAACACGACCAGGAGCTCTCATGGAGGTTGAGGACTCCTCAGATGAAGAGTCTGTGTCTCCTCTGGCGGGAGCAGACAATGCCACGTGCGGAGTGCCTTGGGGCCCAGGAGGCCTGTTTCCGATATTAAGGCACAGCGCAGGTTTCTGCTTTTCTCCCTTTTTGGATTTTTCGCCCTATAGTCCCACCTGTCTCTGGGATGCGAGTTCTGTTTTTTTTTAGCCAACTTGGCCATCAATAGTTAGTGTTGAGGGTGTTAGCTCAAGGAGCTCGTCGGTATGCGACTGCTCAGTTCAACAGCTAGTTCAGCCTCCCAGGCATCAAAACACTTTTACATATTTATAAAAGTTTTAATAAAATAAAAAATTACAAAATCTTATCTCAAAAGCAGCTAGAGCAATTTCTCAGGAGATGTAAGAGCGTGGCAGTGATAGTAAACCTTTTGCACCTCATCTGTATGCTAAATTTCCCATGATATTCAACCATATTAAAGGGACACTACCACTTACATAAGATGTAACTAGATAACCTGGTCATTTAAAACAAACACATATATAAATTTGTATATTCCTTTAGGAAAAAAACTAAAAGCCTGAATATAAGACTACCCTATAGGATGTAAGACGAGGGGTATTTTTCAGAGCATTTGCTCTGAAAAAAACCTTGTCTTATATTCGAGCAAATACGGTACATTACCCACCCATTCAATGCAAGTCTATGGTCAGAATTCTGACTTATAGACTGCATTCTGAGTCTCCAGCCCCAAAGTGAGAAATTTTGGGGATGGCACAAAATTTCACAAAATGTTGGCGCCCAGTCACACTTTTTTAGTTACATATTGTACTAAACACAGTCATATAACAAAAACAAAAGACATATCTGAAATCAACAATACCGTATTTGCTCGATTATAAGACGACCCTGATTATAAGACGACCCCCCAAACTTTGTATATTCCTTTAGGAAAAAAAGTAAAAGCCTGAATATAAGACTACCCTATAGGAAAAAAAAGGTTTAACTTGTATATATGTAAATTGCTTTTTAATATGTAATAAAAAATTGATATTATACAAATGTATTTCTTGTTTTTATTTCCTTGCGGCCTCTCTCCCTCCCCCCTCCAGTGTAGTCTCTCTCTCTATCTCCCCCCTCCCTCCCCTAGTCTCTCTCTCTCTATCCCCTCTCTCTCTATCCCCCCCTCTCTCTCTATCCCCCCCCTCTCTCTCTCTATCCCCCCCCTCTCTCTCTCTCTCTCTATCCCCCCCCTCTCTCTCTATCCCCCCCCTCTCTCTCTCTACCCCCCCTCTCTCCCCCCCCTCTCTCTCTCTATCCCCCCCCTCTCTCTCTATCCCCCCCCCTCTCTCTCTATCCCCCCCCCTCTCTCTCTATCCCCCCCCTCTCTCTCTATCCCCCCCCTCTCTCTCTCTCTCTCTATCCCCCCCCTCTCTCTCTATCCCCCCCTCTCTCTCTCTATCCCCCCCCTCTCTCTCGCTATCCCCCCCCTCTCTCTCGCTATCCCCCCCCTCTCTCTCGCTATCCCCCCCCTCTCTCTCTCTATCCCCCCCCTCTCTCTCTATCCCCCCCCTCTCTCTCTATCCCCCCCCCCTCTCTCTATCCCCCCCCCCTCTCTCTCTATCCCCCCCCCTCTCTCTCTATCCCCCCCCCTCTCTCTCTCTATCCATCTCCCCCCTTTCCCTGGTGGCTAGTGGGGGCAGCTGGGGGATGTCTGCACTATACGTGCAGATATCCTCCATGCTGCCCGACACCTCCGTCTATTATGACGGACAGCTGGTCCGTCATAATAGACGGAGGTGTCGGGCAGCATGGAGGATATCTGCACGTATAGTGCAGACATCCCCCAGCTGCCCGTTTTTCCCTGGTGTCTAGTGGGGCAGCAGAGGAAGTCTGCGCGATGAGCACAGACCTCCCCTGCTGCCGCCCGGCACGCTCGCCGGGACTTCTGTGACGAAAGCGGAAGTTCCCGGCTTCTTCACAGAAGCCCCGGCGGTCGTGCCGGGCGGAAGCAGGGGAGTCTGCGCTCGTTGCGCAGACATCCCCTGCTGCTAGAGAGGGGGATCCAGGTCCCCTGCAGCTCTGCTGGGGACCTGGATCCCAGTCTTATAGTCTGACCTCAATTTGAGGTCAGATTATAAAACGACCTCGAATGTAAGACGAGGGGGATTTTTCAGAGCATTTGCTCTGAAAAAAACCTCGTCTTATATTCGAGCAAATACGGTACAAAATAAAATAAAGTAAAATCTTTTCTTTTTTTTTGGTGGGAGTGTCTGTTTAATTATTTCATATAATGGGAAGTTTAGTCTATAGTAGCAGAGGTGCCAGATTAGGACACAAATTATACTTTAGAACTGCTCTGTGTTTGGCTCCATCCAGTGGTCATTCTCTGTTTAACCTCCAGTGCAGCTGCACATGGTCTAAGGCAGAGAACCGCACTGAGAACTTGTTAGGTTTTTTTCCTGCCTCTCCAGCTCTGCCTGTAATCAATTTCTGGAGGAGAGCAAGTGAGCTGCAAGACCTAGCAAAAACTTAGATTTAATCTAACTGAGTATTTCTTATTTTAACCAATACAAAATATGCATATTAAAGTACTTGGAAAGTACATCCCCACGACATGATGTAACTAACAACATTCTTCAATGTTTCACACACAGCAAAAGAGTTCAATATTACTTTTGTCAGGAAAAAAAAGAGTATTTTGAATTTTTAGGTTTCTTTCAGCAATGACTCTCACACTCCTCCATGAAAACCAACTTGATAAAACATCTGGCAGATACTTGTCCTCAGGGATGGTTTTGTCGCAGAGGCAGGTGTTCTATGCCAAGGCATTGGACAGGGGCCTAGCTAAGGCTGCAACTTCTGTATTACTGTCCCAGTTGTGCAGCTAACATTCGATAGGCAGAGTTGCACAATATTCTTACAAATTGTTAGCAGTGGATTTAATGGTGATCCGATAAATGTTCAGAGCTTAGGATATGTCGATTTTTTCATAACCCAGCCCATCCAGTGCTTTTCCACACCCTAATCCTGGACTTGTTTTGATAGGGTTGTGACTGGTTTAGTTATATTTCCAAAACCCTGCATATATAATCTGAGATTATACAATCAGGTTTATGCCATTCGAGTTATTAAGTGACTTATAAAAACCGTTAGTGGCACCAGAACTAGGTTGGGGCACCCAGCAAGTGTGATAAATACCTATAGAAATATAGAAAAGGAGATCCGTGAGCATGGAACCTTAGATCATGAATTGTAATATAATATACAACAGCCACAGAGGGATGAGTTACTACTACAGACTATTAGTAAGAGGTAGATATCACAGCCAGAATGTCATACAGAATATGGCATACACTGATCCCTGCTAAAATCATTTGCCTCACGCACGTCTTCCTGAAACCTTGTTATATTACATCTTAAGTAGCCAGAATTCTAAACTTGCATAAAATTTGGCTAGCTTGAACTCTTTCTAAAGTAGTTAAGAAAAGCGATAATTGAAATTCACTATACATTGTCCTCTTCCTGTACAGAGGCAGCAACTGTCCTGTGGGCCCTATTTTCACTGTCCAACACACTGGAGCTAGGGTTGCCACCTTTTCTTCAAGAAAATACCGGCCTTGGTACTGTCTCCATACACTTAACATTGGCCTGATGCAAATTTTTTACCGGCCTGCCGGTAAAATACCGGCCAGGTGGCAACCCTAATACTGGCCCTTCTACTTCCTCCATAGACTTAACATTGTGGTTAAGCCAATTTTTTACCGGTCTGCCGGTTAAATACCGGCCAGGTGGCAACCCTAACTGGAGGATGAATATTGTGAATACGGAGAGGTTTGTATAGTAGTAGAATTGATGGTCTTCCTTCCTAGCCATGCCACTGTGTATCCAGAGTATGCAATAATAAGTTAATACTGCTTAGATAAAAACAACACTTTTATGGGTTAAAAAGTGAAAATGTGTTCTGTGTTACATTCGGTGAGGGACATAGTACACAAAATGTAAAATGGAAATAAATGTAGTTATAATTTGAATCCAAATTAGTCTCTGGGTTTAAATTGATAGCTAATAAAAGAAAGAAACTAAACATAAGAGGAGTCTGTGCTAAATGACAAGTATGGGCCCAGTAGTTTCAGGAGTGAGATTTGCAGACAGACAGCTGGTAGATTGCGCCTCATTGGTAAAGAGGCATTTTTACAGGCCAGCTGCAGGTTGCTTCTTGTTTTAACACCTCCTGCCACAAAATCCATCAATTTCCATGTAGCTGTCCAAACGGAGACTAAAAATGCAATGATTATGTGAAAATATGCAATGTGAAAACAAAAAGAACACAATCGGAATCTTGCGGTTACAGAAATCCACTGCTTTAAAACAGAGACAAATTGGAAACTCTCTATATTGTAGTACTTGCGATTTTAACCAATTTAATTTTCCTTGATTTAGTTTTTCTGTAGCAAGGAAACTAATAACTGCCCCTAACATATCTCATGCTCTGATTTTATTGCCTTTAATATGACTGGTAAACATACCACAGCTGTAAGAATTAGACACGGTCAGCATGCTGATAGTGTGCAGAAAACAGTCATAAAGTGACCATTAAAACAGGTGTTCATAAACCTAACTTACTGTAAAACAGTCACAGCACACAGTACTTTGAAGTACACATTGTGTCCAAATAAAAGTGTTGAATCATAGTTTATAAAAGGCAAAATGCTTTCCAACAAATCTATAAGATGCAACAGGAACCAACAAATGTGTTGAGCATATTGGAAAAAAAATTTTTTTCTTACTTGTAAGATGCTTACTTGTAAACAAACACACAAACGTTTCTGCTGGAACATGAAAGAAATGAGTGTGTCTCCAGACCACTAGAACACCAATCTTCCTAAATTAAGACATCAAAGGGTCTACTTAATAAAAAGAGAATTGCAGGGAACTCTAGGCCAATGTAGCCGATTTGGAAGAACTCAGCTCCTATAGCCTTAAGTTTAAAATGCCCGTCTCAATTACTTGCAATTCTATCTTTATTGAGTAATCCCTCATGTTCTTTAACCCGTTGCCAACATTGGATGGACTAGGTCCGTCCTGTCTGACAAAGTGTTACTGACATTGGACAGACTTAGTCCGTCCTGCGGTTAAACGAACGGTCTAAGATTGCAAAACACTGCTAAAATGGTTGGGGCATTGAGCACCCCCAAAGTCTGGTGCCCTGGGCGATTCGCGGGCACCATATTGGAGAGCAGCATGCTCCTCTAATATGGCTGCTGCTCTCTTGTGGGTAGAGCAGCGGAAGTGGAATTTTTTTTTTACTTCTGTTGCTCTGATGCTGTTGTTAGACTTCTGATAGAGGCAGTCAGCAACATAGCAATGTAAAAAAAACAAAATATGTAATTAGCTAAAAATCTAGGGTCAGGGTTAGAATAATGGTTAGGTTTACAATTAAATTAGGGTTAGCATAAGGATTAGGGTTAAAATTAACTTAGAATTAGAATAAATTAAGGGTTAGCATAAGAGTTAAATGTAGGGTTTGGGTCAAAAGGACACTGTAGGTAAAAAAAACAAAAAAACACTATTTTTGGCGATTGCCCTATAATTTTGCAAAAAAAAAAAAACTGTCAAAAAACATGGAAACAAGCCTGTTTCTATAAATGTAGATACTATTTAGATGGGGTCTTTTTTAATGATTGTATTTATGTTAATTTTTAGGTCAAAGTTAGAAAAAATGTTTTTTTTTTATTTTTTTATTTCATCATATTTTATGATTTTGTGTAGTAAATTATAGGATATGATGAATATTATGGTATCAAACGAAAACCCTTCTTATGGCGATAAAAAATATATATAATTTGTGTGGGTACAGTATGTGAGAAAGAAGGGGGAAAAAAGGGGTTATCCATAGGTAGAATAAAAATCTGATGTAATATTATAGAAGGATCATAGGAGTGATTTGTGGCGTTGAGAAAATTCTGAACCCACTCTTTTTCAACCATACAAAGGGATATCTTAAAAAGAAGGGTATGCTTCCAGCGCTCAGTGTATAGACACTTAAATATTAAAAAAGTAAAAAATGTCCTTAAGGTGACCAATAATATACACATAGTATGAATGAGCTTAGTTCGGCTTTCACATGATTTCGTATCTGTGAAAAGGTCTCTTAGTGCCGACTTTCGGTTAAATTTGTCCAAGGAGAAAACCAGTAAAATTACATCATCCAAATAAAGTGCTAGTGTTCACTTGATTACCATGCTTAATTTATATTAAAACTAAGGCTAAAAAATGGACTATAAAAGATGCTTGTAATATATACTATCTATAAATATTGAATAAAATGAACCGTACATGTAAGCACCTTCTAAAAAAAATATCCTTCTAAAAAATATGTGCTAAAATGCTCTCATAATGAGCTGGTTCCAAAGGTGTACACATACACATCTAAATAAAAAAAAATATAGAAATAATCTACATGGAAAATATATATATATATATATATAAAAAGAGGAAAATGTATATAAAACATTTATCTATAAAAACACATATGTAAAAAAAATACACAAATACACATTTCTAAAGAAAAGCTTTTAGTTCAAAATACAGATTTATACCATTGGGATTTAAAGTTTCGAGGTTGTAGATCCAGTATGCCTCTCTCTGGAGAAGTCTCCTGGATCTGTTCCCTCTTTTCCAAGTTGTGGGGATTGACTATCCCCATTAACTTAATATTTTCAAATTGTTGCTTCAGACAATTGTGGCAATGGTTTGGCAGACTGTATTTAAACCTATTGCATTATTTTCCCACGAGGCCCATGTGTTCTAAAATCCTCACTTTTAAGGGTCTTTTTGCCTGTCCTATGAATTGTGTGCCACAGCCACACTCTACTAGATACACTACATGTGTAGTATTACCATTTATAAAACTCTTGATTTTATAAGTTTTCCCTGAGATTTGAATTCTGTTCTCTTTCTAGTTTAGTGGGTACAAGCTTTGCAATGGCCACATTTAAAAAATCTGTTCACTTTATTATTTCTAAACCAGCTTGAGCCATCTTGTTTAGGTGCAGGCTTAATGACAATAGGAGCCAGTTTGGACTTCAAGTTCCTGGGAGCTCCTTTAAAAATAATTGTGTTTTTTTTTTTGTTACAATGGGTGCGAGAACCTCATCTCCCAGTACCACATTTCAATGTTTATTTAGAATATTTTTTTATTTGTGGAGCTGTTATATTATATTCTTAAATAAAAAGACGTGCAATTTCTGGTCTCCGGCTTTTTCATTGTAGTTGGTTTCAGAATGTCAATTCTGTTCATGTTCTCTATTTCTTTCTCAGCTTCCTCTAGTTGCACTGTCACATAGCTTTTCTGACTGAATCTTTCTTTCAATATTTTGGTTAGTGCTCTAAAAATTTTGATATCACTATAGGTCTTTCTGATCCTTCTAAACTGGCCTTTAGGCATGTTCTTGAGCCAGTTTTGGTGATGGCAGCTTTTCTTGTCTATATAATTGTTGCTGTCATCTTTCTTAAAGAAGGTTTTTGATTTTAGAGAACCCTCCTCAATGTATAAATTGAGGTCTAGAATATCTATAGTTTCGGAGCTGTGTGTGAGGGTGAATTTGAGATTATGGACGTTGGTCTTGAGATATGTCTCAATAAACCCCAGTTCTTATTCTGATCCCTTCCAGATGAAGATAATATCATCTATATACTATCTCCATGTGATCAGGTTTGCGCCGAAGGGGTTTGTATCTTCCACATATAGGCCCATAAATAAGTTTACGTAAACCGGGTCCCCATGGCCGTACCACATTTTTGAAGATAGAAATCCTCCTCAAAATAGAAATAACTATATTTCAAAATGAATTTTATGGATCAAGGATCTATATTGCATAGGGTCCAGTTGTACATCCACATCCAAGGTGGTTTTGACTGCATCAACCCACATGGTATGGCTAATGAAAGTATAGAGGGCTAAAACGTCTGCGGTGACTAGAATATAATTAGAATCCCATACAATCTCATTAAGGGAATTTATTATATCTGTACCGTCTTTGATGTAGGAGGGAATAAAAACCACATATTTCTGTAAAAGGGTATCAACATAGTGGGATAGATTACAGGACATGGAATCTCTCTCTACCTGAGAAGATTGAGCGGCCTGGAGGATTATCTATACTTTTGTGTATCTTGGGTAAAAAAAGTATGGAACAACCGGGCATGGAGATGATAAAAAGTTATATTCTTGCTGATTTATGACTCATTGTTCTTTTCCTTTGTCTAGAAGATTATTAAGAATGGCTTGAAATTTGAATGTGGGGTCTCCTTGTAGTTTTTGAAAAGTTGAATTACCACCCAGGAGTCTATAAGCCTCCTTGAGATAACCCACTCTACTCATGACAACCACCCCTTTCCCCCCTTGTTTGCTGGTCAGATGCTGATGATGTTTGTTTTTATTCAAATCTAGGGCTTCTAGATCCTTCAGAACTAATTTATTATAAACATCTAGATTTGAGCCTATTTCAATAATTGGTACAGAGGATGATTTTTCTTTAAGGGACGTTTGACAGATTTTAAGTGGTGGATTTTCATTAGTTAGAAAAACATTGTCGTCACTATTAGCCTATTCTAAGGTTTTAGAACGATCTCTGTCCTTGTTTTTGGCGAACAGTCTTTTAATGGCTAGCTTTCTTATGAACTTCTGTGCATCCAAAAACAAATTACATTTGTTAGGTAGTTTTGTAGGGGCAAATGACAGACCTTGATTGAGTACTTTTTCTTGATCTTTAGTGAGTTCTATTCCACTAATATTGAAGATGCCTACTCCTAAATTCTGTTTATTTTTCGGTGTCCTCTTTCCTCTATATCCTCTCCTGGTCCGTATTCCCATACATCGTTTGTGTTTGAGTTTAAAAGTGGAGTTGCGTTTCTTGTGTCTCTGTTTGGGGAGATGTCTCTTGGTTTTGCTCTTGTGATCTCCACCACAGATCGACCTATCTCAACAAAATGATTATGTTTTTCAGAAATGTCTCGGGATCTTTTGTTAAAAATTGGTCTGTCCTCAAGGGGGTTCTCCATTATTTTCCTGGCATACCTACAGTGATCATTGAATTTATCTCCTGGACTCCCTACATGTCTTCAATGTGGAGACTGTTCAAATATTTTCCTTGGCCAATCCCGATTGATGTTTCTAGGTTCATCCCTATAGCTATAGTCTGAGTCTAATCTGGAGTTGTATCTATGACCTCTGATCGGTGGCATATATCGATTTACTCTACCCTCCTTAGTATGGGGATCTTCTCTTTTAAGGTTATCCTGGGGATTGTGATAGGAATGATCTCTTGATTTCTTTTTCCATTCTCTTTGTACCCCTCTCTTATAGTCCTCACTATCTCGAATGAACTTTCCTTTTTTGTTGATCATAGTTTTACCTTCCAGGTCATCAAGTCTCTTCTGTAGATCTGAATCGGATCTCACAAAGTCACTATATTCCTGAAAGGGCAATAGGCTGTTTTTTATCTCCTCCATTTTTCCTTGTAAAGTGATATCTATAGCCAGGCAGATTAAGGGAGACATTTCTATTTTGAATGATAAAATATAGTTTGATTTTTATTGTCCAAATATTCGATTTGTGGAGGTTAATTGGCAACTAAACTAATTGCGATACTCACCATTAAAGTTACTGAGGCATCCTGTTTGGTTCACGACTCCTCTGATATGAGGATTTAACCCAAAAATCTTAGGTTCACTTGTATCACCAAGATATTATAGAGTTTGTCATCTTAACACTAAAACAACATTTTGATACTCAGCATTATTATTCTCATGGCCTAATAACAGTGGTAAAATGTGTAAAAAGTATTAATTGTAAATGAGGACACACATTAGTAACCAGTCTATGTTGTTATCATTTCTACATTTGCTTTACCACACAGATTATTATTTTATATAATACCTAAGTTTTCATGCATCTTGAGTTAAGCTGAACTTTACCAATTTACAGATATCCAAACAGTGTGTTATGTGTAGTCTGTATGAAGTTCAAAGTGCCATCTGTTTTTACAATAATGAAGACGTAACTTCCAAACTGAATTACATGGAAATGATACAAATGCCTGTAATTGGAAGCATGTAAACACGTTTCTTGCTGGAAATGTACTCATGCTTCTACAATTTGGGGGCACATTCTTTTTTTTTGTGAAAAAATATTTTCATTCATGTAACAAACAGGTAATGGGGACAGAAGGAGATTGGGGTGGGGGGGGGGGGTACAGAAATAAGAGAAGGGGAGGCGAGGGAGAAACAAAATTGTATCAAGTACATGTTTTGGGGACAATGAAATACTAGGCAGCAAGAATTTCTAGAACATTTTTCAAACAACAATATACTTCTTCATTAGGTTTTGATGAACAGGCATGTGTTATATCGAGGTCATGGGACCGGTGGGGAACTCTCATAATTGGGGGGTAAGGAAGGGGAGGAACGTCGGGGACAGCTAATTTAGTCAGCTACTCGTCTTGTGGGCAGGGGGGTCTGTCCTTGGGGCTGGTCCTATTCGGGGGAGCAACATTGGGGTGATAGTCTTAGTTCACTGTAAGAATGCTGGCAAAATCGTTAGTAGTCGTAAGTTCCAGCCAATAATGCCAGGTGTGTCTGTATCTCTCTCCCTGATCAGAAGCTGTCAGGGAGATTTCTTCCCACTTTCTCAGTTCCTCCACCTTCAGTACCCATTCTTGGCAAGTCGGGACATATGTGGACTTCCAGTGCAATGGAATTAGCAACTTGGCGGCACTTAGTAAATGAGCTACAATGGACTTTTTGTAATGAGCGATCGAGCTGCTCATATGGTGTAGTAGGTAAGTGGCCGGTGTATATGGGGGGTGATTGGTGGTGAGGTCCTCAATCACCTTCCTAATTTTTTCCCAGATTTCCCAAATTTGAATATGGGTGCATTCCCACCAGATATGTAACATAGTGCCTACTGCTGTCCCACAGCGCCAGCAGACATCTGGTATTTCAGGGTCTATATTATGTAGGATCTCGGGAGTTTTATACCACATGGTAAGTACCTTATACGCGTTTTCTTGCACCATCTTAAACGAAGAACATCTGTGGGTAAGTATAAATATCTTCTCCCATTGGGCGGATGTTAGTTGGGCATTTAGGGCAGCTTCCCATTTGTG
Source organism: Pelodytes ibericus (assembly GCA_036172795.1). Classification (NCBI taxonomy): domain Eukaryota; kingdom Metazoa; phylum Chordata; class Amphibia; order Anura; family Pelodytidae; genus Pelodytes; species Pelodytes ibericus. The sequence goes on along the minus strand of CM069858.1, from coordinate 127,838,273 downwards.
GGTGTAAGTTGGTAGTGGCGCATCGGTAGGGGGGAATAAACCCTTATAGAGAAGGGAGATCCCATGTCGTAGTTGTTCATTTCGGAAGCAGAGACTCTTCATGGGCGTGAGGTCCCGTGTCAGGTCTAGTTGACGTGGTAATGAGTGTATGAAGTGTTTCAATTGGCTATATCGGAGTGTGGTGAGAAAGTTGTGTGGGGTGTCTGGGAGTATTGCGGTCAGCGTTTTGATGTTGGTAGGGTCCATTACATCACGTATGTGTCTTTTAGTGGTCAGAGGGAGGACCGTCCCTGAGTGGCCCTCAAGCCCAGGGGGGAAGTCTGGGTTATGTATGATCGGAGTGAAAGGGGAGGGGTGGGTTGTCAGTGTGTGTTTTGGTCCATATGTGTGCCAAACATGTAGGGTCGCCCTGGACAGAGGGTGTAGTTTCGTCTGCGATCTGCTGTGCTTAGGGGGTAGCCATGGTAATAAACTTATGGGGGTCGTGAGAAATGTTGCCTCTAAGTCAGCCCATAATTTGGCGGTCGGGTGTCTCGTCCAGTCCACTATTCTGTGAAGGTGTGTTGCTACATAGTACTTCTGGGAATCTGGTAGGGCGAGTCCTCCCCTTGATCTAGGGAGTGTAAGGTATTCGTGTTTCAGCCTGGGGTGCTTGTCCCTCCAGACGAATTTAGTGATAATCCTCCTGAGGGCGCTAAAAAACTCTGGGGGGAGCCAAATCGGTACTGCATGAAATAAGTATAGTAACCTATGGAGCACATTCATCTTTATCGTGTTGACAGTGCCATGTTAGGAAAGTCGCCCCCCATTTCTGCAGGTCCTCCCTGATGTTCTGTACTATGGGCGTAAAGTTTGCGTCTCTGAGGTTAGACAGGTCCGCTGTGACCCAGACCCCCAGATATTTAAGTTTGGTTGAGTTCCATTTAAAGGGGAAGCTGTCTTTTAGTATTGTGAGTCGGGCCTGTGGGAGGGACACACTTAAAATTTCCGATTTTTGTACGTTGATTTTTAAATTGGATAGATAGCCATAATCCTTGAATTCCTTCATGATTACTGGCAGAGACACCTCGGGGTGTGTGACCATGAAGAGCATGTCGTCCGCGTATGCAGCGACCTTGTGATGGTGGGTGTGCGCTTGTACGCCTTTGATGTCGGGATTTTTGCGAATTGATTCCAGGAATGGCTCTAATGATAGGGCAAAAAGCAGTGGTGATAGCGGGCATCCTTGCCTTGTACCATTTGTGATCTGTATGGGTCAGGATATAGTTCCGTTTGCCCTGATCCTCGCCATAGGGTTGGTATATAATGCCTTGATCCATCTGAGCATATTTGGACCTATGCCCATGCGTTCCATTGTCCCCCACAGGAAGGGCCACACGACTCTGTTGAATGCCTTCTCGGCGTCAGTTGACAGCAGAAGCAGTTTGTGGCCCCCCCTGTGGGCAACGAGGACCGCGCCCAGCGCTCTCATGGTGTTTTCCTTGGCCTCCCGTCCAGGTATGAACCCAACCTGGACTGGGTGGACCAAAGCCGTCGCAAACCTTTGCAACCGGAGCGCCAACATTTTTGCCATGAGTTTCACGTCGGTGTTTAAGAGTGAAATGGGTCTGTAGTTTTGTGTAAACCCTCTGTCCTTATCATCTTTAGGGATCACCGTTATTGTAGCTGTTAATGTATGTCGGTCAAGTGGGGTCCTTTACTGTATGGCATTGAAGACGTCGACCAGTTTAGGTAGTAAAATGTTTTGGTGTTTTCTGTAATATTGAAGTGGCAGGCCATCTGGGCCTGGGCATTTGCCGGAGGCGGAGAGTTTGAGGGTGTGGGCCAGCTCCTCTATAGTGATAGGGCCTTCTATAGAGTTAGCTTGTGTGTGATGTTTTTACTTAGGTATTGTGTTAGTGTAGGGCCCGACGCAGAAGGCCGATTTCCCTCAGTCGGGGGAGGGATATTGTACAGGGAGCTGTAGTACCTGTGGAATTCCTCAACTATGTCATTCGGTAGGGTATGTGGCGTGCCTTTGACACCATGTATTTTGGTTATGTAAGCTTTTAGTTTCCGTTTCCGCAGGGTACGTGCCAATAGGCGCCCACAGCGGCTACCTTTCTCCTGGAATAAATGTCTGGTGATCAAGAAATCTCTTTGAATCCATGCGTTCAATATTTTAGAGAGTTCCCGTCGAGCCTCTATCAGCCCCGTCAGAACTGTGGGGTCTAGGTCCTTTTTGTGTTTGGTTTCTAAGCATGCAATGTGTTGGGTGAGGTCTGTCACCCGTTTTGCCTGTTCTTTTTTCCTCTGGGAGGCTAGTGAGATGTATACCCCTCTCATTGTGCATTTGTGGGCTTCCCAGGCCGTGGGGAGGGGCATTCCCTCTGTCAGGTTATCTTAAAAAAAAATTGGAAAACGGTGTCAGAGAGGGGGTGGAGGGGAGAAAAGGGTGGGTGGAGAAATATATACACGTGGAACTCGGTGCCACGTGGGGTACGTGGTCAGCCCCGCACGGGGAACGTCCTGCCTTGCGCGGGTTTATAGATCAGCTACAGTACAGGTAATACAATCAACAAGAATAATCAGGTGGGGTGGGAGACCCGCTCCCCGCCATGACATATATAGTGAATACACAATAATACATTTCAACAAAACAGCTTTCAACTTATATGGTTATGGAGGGTAATTCAGGGGATGTATGTGCATAAGTGTAGGTCCCCTAATCTGCCGGGGTGGTCATCCAAAAATAACCCGCTTCGTTTAACACCGGGCAGCTTTATTCCCCCAGTTTGGTCGGTGGCCAGTTTATAGGGTTTAAAATTGCGGTAAGCGCGTAGTGTACAGGCCCCTTTTCTGTTTATACATTAGCCTTATAGCAAAGAAGCGGGGCCGGTGCTAGTATGGGGATGCATCAGGCACCATACGGGGGGGACACCTAGCATCAGCCACCTCCTTAATCTGTTAGACACGTATGGCTAGTGGGGTTGGGGCCCGATACTCATCTGCGTCCATGTGGGTGCTCTCTAGCCTCGGTAATCCGAGTCACGTTGCGGGCCTCCGGCCCTGTGAACATCATGATGGAGAGTCGTTCTTCGCAGCGTCTTGGTGTCTTCTGCGGGCTGTCCGCGGTCCCGGTCATAGTCTCCGTGGGGGATTATGCGATCAAGGTCTGGTGCGTATACATATTGAGCCATACTGTCCATGGTACATACTCAGTCCTGTGGCAGCCAGAGTGTCTCTGCATGGTTTCGGGGTCTGAGCCCGTTCGGGGTTGTAGTCCGTGTGCATGCGGTTGGTGCAGTATGGAGTGATGGCTGTAGGTTGTTTCCGGTAAGGGGATCCAGAGGAGTGAGGTGTACATATCTCGAAGGGGGTCCAATTCGATCCAAGGCCTGCAACCGTCGTAGGAGACGTCCCAGGGTATTCAACTTTTCATTTGTTATTTTACCACCAATCTTTGACAAATTTTGGCATAGAAATTTTGTTTGTGTTTTTTTTCCACACACTTTGAACTTTAGGTATGAATTTAAAGGGGTTGTTCTATTTTATTGACAAACAAAACCCCAATATATGTTCAGCAACTTCCCTTAAGTATAGTGGTTCCCCATATGTATAGGTTTGCTAGGGTTATGTGGCAGGTACAGGCAGTGGTGGGATTCAAAAATTTTAGTAACCAGTTCCGACTTTCAAGTATGGTATAATATTTTTTTTTTCTCTAATGTCAAACAAAATAAAATAAAAATGACTTGCTTTTTGTTAAACAGCAAAACATTTTCTACAATTTATATCATGTGGGTTATTTAAAGTGAATTTCAAATTTAAGACCAATGTAGACAAGCTGGAAGAATTCTCTAAGCAAGCTATGCTTCCAGTTTGGATACTGTGGTCTTACATTTCAAATTCCAGTTCACTAAACTTGAAGAGGCCTCAGAGTTAATATGATTATCATTTTTCAACATTTCATTTAATTAACATTAACATCTGCCAATTCACATTGAATGCATAAACTTGGTGTATCATGCCAATGAAGTAATACATATATAAACGTGGTATACCATGCCAATGAAGCAATAAATATATAAACTTGGTATATCATGCCAATGAAGCAATAAATATATAAACTTGGTATATCATGCCAATGAGCAGCAAATGAATAAATCCTGAATACCATGTCAAATGGCAGTAAATTCATACAGTTTGTATGTGTGTGAGGAGAACATGGGGCAGCACGGGGACATGGACCGGCAGAGTGTGTGAGGGGAACATGGAGTGGCAGAGTGTGTGCGGGGGACATGGAGCGGCAGAGTGTGTGCGGGGGACATGGAGCGGCAGAGTGTGTGTGGGGGGAAATGGAGTGGCAGAGTGTGTGTGCGTGGGAAATTGGGAAATATTCTACATTGCATTCTTGTAAACTGGGCACTGTCTGTACATTGTACTCATGTAAGATACAAACCATGTAATTTTTCACTCATTTCAACTTAATCTGGGTATATGTTGTTGTTGCTTTTGCATATTTCTGATGCTGTGAGTATAAACTGTAAACTCCAAATATATTCTACTCCCACAATCTGACACTATAGGTATGCAAAGTACAATGACAATTATGTGCGGTTTATAGGCATGAAATATCTGATTTCATATTTCATGCTTAGAAACTGCACATTATTTTCATTTGTACGTTGCAAAATGGCTTCTGCAGATATGAGAAAATGGACTCTGCAGAGCACAAGTACTGAGAGGGGGCTATGAATGCATGTGCTGCTCAGGTGCTGTGGGCTACAAATCAATGTCCTTCCTCTTTATTCTTTAAAAAAGAAATACAATCACTGGCCAGTCCCAACACATTCATTCTATATCTATTCTTTCTCCCTCCCTCATGTCCCGTCATGTCCACTCTTTCAATCTGTGACAGTTTTAGCTTTTTTAATTTTATTTATTTTTTGGTGACAACTACCAGGAATGCCAAGGGCCTGGTGGCCCGCTGATGGCAGGCACATTCCTGGAAGACATTACTGGCAGCAGCAGGGTGAGTGGCTGGATCACAGATACCTATAACTTTCTGGAGTTTCTTCGGCCGCTCTTCACCAACTAACACGCAGAGCTGGAGGTGGGAAACAGTGCCCCTGAGCACTTCATGTCAAAATACATTTTTATCTCTGCAGCCGTCGTCTCCGGCTTGCACCGGTTCAGCAAACTTGTAAAATTTTGGTAACAGGTTCGCACGAACCAGCTGAATCCCCCACTTGGCCAAATTTATATTCCCGTCATGCTTAGCCAGCCAAAAGCTACCTTAGCATCATAGGAAATGTTATGCATGGATCATATATCCAGCCCCTATCTACTGCTGGAGCCAGTGCAAAGAACTGGCCCCATTAGCAGTCTTTTAAAAATATATATCCCTAGGAGGACCTAACATGTCACTGGTCCTCTACAAAATAACTTCTTATTTTTTTTTACATTTTTTATTTATTTAATTAATTTAAAAAAATGTTTTAAACCAGGCGGAAGTGTCAGGCAGCAAACGTTAAAGGTTGTTTGCATACAGTGCGTTGGATCCAGGTCCCCTGCAGCTCTGAGGGGGGGGGGGGGGGGAGATTGATCATAGCCTTATTTGAAGTCGGTTTATAAGACAAATGTTATTTTTTAAAGTATTTGCGCTGGATAAAAACATTCTCTTATATATGAGTACTTTAAAACTGATCTGTACACCTTGCAGCATAAGCCTGCTGAAGTCTGCTCTGTAGAGCCTATTGTGCAATGTATGGGCATACTGCCTATATATTTATTTTTACATTTGTTTTATTTACAAGCCAGATGATCAGTTCAGATAATTGAGGTGCTCATTGAGTATGTCTAGTAATTGCATCATTCAGAAGATGGTAACTGCTACCATACTTCTTTGGTGGGGCGTTGTGTTATGTCACGGCTGACATTAGTAAAAGTAATTAAAAGAAGTGGCACCCTACATGCTAAGCGCACAAACCTGGCTCCACTAGGTCCCCTAATAGCACATGGATACAAAGTGCTCATCACTCCAATTGGTGAGGTGTCTTTTATTCCATAATAATGGACACCTCACTAATTTGAGTGCTGAGCATTTTGTATTCATTTACGGTTGACATCACTGTCATCCTGCACATGTGCAGTGGGCATCTTCATGCATTACTATGGAAGCCCTGCGATTGGTTCCCAAGAGATTCTGGGGGTGCCCATTTCTTGCACATATTTTAAGAGAGAAGGCTATAAAAGAAATGTATCAAATAAAGATTGCTTTTATTAGTAGATTTAATGAATATATAATTTGATATGTTTAACTTTCAGACAGAAGAATAACTTTATAATGCATAACAGCCAGGGACACTCGGTGCTGCAGTTACAAGCAGCAAGTGCAAAGATGATAATCAGAAGCTGTATACCCACGACTCAATTAGTCCCATGGGTGACACTTGCCCCCACTTAAAATGTCCTCAGCAGTGTGCAGCATGAGGGAGAATGATCTGTGTATAGCCCATGGACACAGACTCTTCCTTTCTCTGTCCTCTGTGCTTCTTCCCGTCCGAGACTGACATGACAGACAGACAAAAGGTGAAGAATGCTAGGGATTCCTGTGGTTAACAGAAGGAAGAAGATAGGTTTGTCTCTCATGTAACAGGTCCCGTGAAACAGGTCGGGCTCTGAGACTGCACAAACAGATCATAAATATAGTAGTAACAGTATTTTTATCCTGGCCCCCATCCAAATTAGTGGGCAGAGATCTAGGCCTCTTCCAATAAAGATGTCATGCTCTTTCTCATTCTTCCTGTGAATAGGCTTGTAGAAGTTCACTAGAACATCAAATTATATCATGCCAAATCATTACCCATGAATGAAGTCTTAAAGTACATGACATTAAATGACAGCTTAACTTTGTTTTTGTTTTTTTTTTGGGGGGGGGGGGGGTGGACTTACTTTATAATATATTTAATTAATTCCTACTTTTATTCCTGCCCCCTTAGCTCAGTTGTGTAACCCACACAAAAGGGGCTGAATGTGGCATCCAAACTGCATTGCTGACATAGCCTGTGTCGGCAATGGTTATTCAGAAGATGCCCGTCGGTGAACTGTGCTAATATCGCAGGTGAGAATAATTTAAATATAGTACTAAGGCGCCTAGTTACTGGAGGGTTGAAGTCCTCTGCTGTGTTTCAGACGAGAAATCCTACTCTATTCTATGTTTGTGTATTCTCAAAATGATGTAATGTTTAAAAAAAGGCGGATTTACCTAATCTCTGAAGTACAGCAACATAAAAGGTTTAAAAAAAAAAAAGTGTTTTTGACAAAATGTAGTGGTTAGGACTATAGGCCAAATTTGTTAAACAGGGCTATAAAGATATATGTAATTAAGAGTGTTTCCGGAGTTTGATGGAGTTGCACAGATTGCTGTCAGGGATCTCAGCAGCTGGTGAGAAGACACACTACAGATGTCAGCATCTGACGGTTTAACATAAACTTTCAAGACTTCTCTAGGATATTTAGGAGGGTGAAGGCCAAAATAAATTGGTATCAGAGCATTGGTATGTTAAAATGAGGAGCAAAGACAGAATAACATCAGGAAAAAAGGGAATTATATTCTTAAAAAGGGGAAGAAAAAAGTGAAGCAGATAAAGACGAGACATGTAAACAAAAGGTATAAATAGAGATAAGATGGCAGTGACATCAGAAAAACACATCTATTTGCCAAAAAAAACTTGCAGATGGGTTAAATATCATACAAATAAGACAAGTTTTGAAATATATATATGATATTTACACAAACATTTGTGTAAAACAAGTTACAGCAGGCATACAAAGGTAGATGTTCCGCCATCAATGGCTAATTGGCAAGGGCGGACTGACCTGCAGCAAGCAAACAGCCTGGTGTCTGTGTGCTACCCAGATGCACAGATATCCTACAATGCTGCCTGCCACTAGACACCAGAGAGATGGCTGGGGTTAGTCCAGGGTGTGGTATGTGGGTGATGGGACATGTCCTGGGTGTGCAACATGGGTGATGGGGCATGTCTTGGGGTGATGAGGTAAGTTCTGGGACTGCAATGTGGGTGACGGGGCATGTCCTGGGGATGCAATGTGGCATGTCCTGGGTGTGCAATGTGGCGATGAGGCATGTCCCCCAGGGCCACCGAGTCCCATGACAGGTGTATCACCGGTCACCCCATGAGGCCAACCCTTCCCCCCAATGCCACAAAACCATGACAAGTTAACTGATTTCCATCTGGTCACATAGGACGTAAACCAACTGGAAGGCAGCATGCAAAATGTGGCCAATTAAAAGATGAGGTGGCAAAACTAAGTGCATGCAGAGGTAATCACAGGAATATTGAGTACCCCCATGCCTCTTTTGCAGAGGGCTCCAATAGAGAGGCACAGGAACTACTAAAACGTATGGATAGGAGCCCTCTAACCAGATAGCAAGACATGCTGGGCACATCCATTTTTGGCAAGAGAAGAGAATCAGTGGGAGAACGCATGCAAAAGATAGCTTTCAAAGAGGTTTCAAAGAGAAGTACTAAAAAAAAAAAAAACTTAAAAAAATTATTTTAGTGTGAGCTTTAATATGCATAGGTTATTTGTTCTGTAACAATATATTCTCAGGTGTGAAATGCGTGATATGGAATGCAGTGAAGACAATTTAAATTCTTCTCTTTTAGCTGTAATATATATTCACATTCCACCAAAGATGTGCCTGAGCAGGTATGACAGGAAGCAAATGTGTGTTGGAAATATATTTTTTTACACAGGAATCAATCAACATGTAGCAATCTAAGCAGGATTACATGAACCTTACATATACACTCACACTGCTTTTGACAGCTTAAAATAGGCTATACATAATATTCAATTATCATAAATTTAAAGGGGAAGACTGAAAAATAATACAGGTACTTGAAAGGCCAACTAAAGGTTTTTTCCTCCACTTCTTCCTTAGAGGAAAAGAAAATAGTGTTCCCTTGTCACAAGTAAACCTGACGTGTATCTATCTTGATTCTGCCTCAGACCTGAGGCAGACTGGTGGGGAGGCTGGTGTGAGCTGATAGTGTCCACGCACAGCTAATCAGAAGGGTGGCTTGTTCTCAAAGGGGTTCAACAGAGGGAATGTGGATCTTTTACATAGTCCCATGTTAAAATTTGAGTTTCTCTCTGCACTAGCAGAGCGAGACAGTCACCGACAGGAGCAGGCTGCCAGCTGCCCATGGTTAAACTGGCATGAACTATCAAAAGTACATGCCCACTTATTCTCATTCTAAGAGCAGTGAAGTTTTCATTTATGCTTCGAAATTTGAAGAAAATAATGTCCTTAAATTTAAGGCATGTTAGTTTTCATCATACACATGCCAAATGTTGGAATGTTTTAAAGGGTCTGTATTACCTAAACATTGTTTTTACTGTGCATGTAAAGCATAAAACATAATAAAAAATGATTCTTACATTGCATTAGCCTAAATTATGAGAAAATTGTGTTTTAAATGTGTCTGTGGAGTCTCCTGCTTATGACATCACCTGTGGCAAGGTATGCAAATTACACATTTTCCATTGAAAAGCTGTTCAATAGGCTTGCACAATAAAAACAATGTTCAGGTGAAAGTTGCTTTAAAATTATTAATTAAAGGACTGACAAAACATTAATGTTCCTTCCAATCTTCTACAAAATAAAAACTAAATAAACCACAGATCCATTGCTCTTTCACAAAATATCACCTAACAAAGCAGGATTCATTGTTAATTATTTATGGGATTAAGAAGCGAGCCTTATTGGATAGCAGTCGGAGTAGCAATAAAACCTAAGCTTTATTTTATTCAAATAAAAGAGAATAAAATAAAATTGTGTGCCGTGTTAAGTGATAGTAATACGATGTGACTTGAGTGAACCAATATGAGTAAAAAAATAATCACTTCAGCCAGTTCCATTGAAAAATAATAGGTACGGGCTATTCCAAGACTGCAAAAGTGAATAGAAGATATTGCAGCATGTTATATGTTAAGAAGAGAATCCCTAGACAATAGACTGCTGCTGCAGACAGACTGTGATAACGCTGTGCATGATTACTTTACAGACCATAATAACAAAGACCTAAAGTGGATAGTACTCCCATAAAACAGTAACTTTGAATACATATGAGGGTGCAATTCAAAAACAAGTCTCCACAGACAAATAATAATGCAGGTGACTTGCAATTTATAGACTGAGCTTCTTTTAGCAGGATCATATACACCTAAGGTTTAGAATAGCACATTTTACACAAACTATTGCTACAGTAACACCAAATTGATGTAAATGCCAGCATGTACGCATATAATAGTGTTTGTAACAAATAACAGAGTAGCAAAAAAAGTCTTCAATTAATATGTGAGCCAGGGACCTATATTCAATAAAACCTATAATACACTAATAAAAGTTATTCCAGGTAATCGTAAAATGCTCAATTGCAGTGTTAATACAGCAATATGTATGGGATAGTCCATACATCCACAGCACACATAGCCATTTGGATTCTTGCAAGAAGGGTGTTTAATCCCTCCCACCCACAGGTCAATGTTCTTTTATAAACCTTACCTAACCCCTCAAAATCTTCTCACCTGTGTGCAGATTATTTACCTCCATCTGTTAGCAGCAGGTGTTGGAAATTAGCAGCTGCCTGATTAGTCTACCTTGTAACTCATCTGATTTAATATAGTCTGGTAGGGCCAAATCAAACAATCAACTCTCAAATGTTACAATTCAAACCTGTTACACATAAAATAAACTCAACTGCAGCTTTAAATTTTGCATCCTTGAGGAGATACTAGTTTAACCTTGCAATCTGTTTTTTCTCTTGTCTAACCTGCCTCACTGACAGTATGAACAGCCAAACAAAATGTATTAGTATGTTTTCTTTATGCCTAGCATTACTAAGCCATTTTCCCACCCATCCCAATACACAAACCCCTGCCTTGCAAAAAAATGTAGTGATCCACCATGGACTGCTTTGTAAATGTGCACTTCCTAGTGAGTGCTGGTGGAGAGTATTAAAAAAAACACTGCACCCTCTCCATCTATTCAGCATAGGTTGTCAGTGAAAGCTCAGGGGAAGCAGCTCTGCAAATTTGTGTTCATTCTTCTTCTTGCCCTGGCAAATGACATTGAAACCAACCCTGGCCCCTGTCCTAGTACAAATGTCAACTTCTCTTTCAATAAGGGCCTCTCCTGTGTCCATTGCAATATATGCAGCCTTCTACCCAAAACTGATGAACTAAGAGCATGGTGTCAGGAGTACAAACCTAAAACTCTTGTCATCACTGAATCCTGGTTAAGCCCTAGAACCCCAGACTCTTCAATACAAATACAGGGTTATATCTGCTCCAAAAAAGACAGAAATAAGAGAGGAGGAGGTATTGTTCTATACATACATGAGACACTAAATTTCATAGACCTTTCTTTATCAAGTACCCCCTCTACTTTTGAAGTTATAACCTGAAGAATATTACACCTATTCTCAAAACCATCAGTACTTGTCAAATTCCCCTGCTCAGTCTCTTACTGACATCAAGAAACTACTGGGTGATATTAGTGCCCAAAATAAGAAAAGGAGATCTCAATGTAGACTGGTTAGACCACAAAAATGTTAAAACATGCTCACTGTTCAAATCCATGAACCTAACACAGCTTATTTCTTCTCCTACTGTTGGATGAATCCCAACAGCTCTAACCATACGCTGCTCGATTGGATCCTTTCATCTTGTCCCCAAAGAATCTAGCAGTCTGGCATTCTACCCAATGTGTTCAGTGATCATTGCTTAGTGTATTGTGTACGGAAAGTAAGACCCATCAAATCGACCCCTAGAGTAATTGTTGCAAGATATTTTAAGAAGTTTAATCTCCAGTCTTCTCTCAGTGACTTGAGCAACTATCTGTGGAGCAGGCTAAGCTTGATACTTGATCTGGACTCTGCAATTGAATATTTTCAATCTGAGTTCATGCAGGTCTGTGATAAACATGCCCCCCTGCGTAGAGTGAGAGTAAGGGGTGCCCATCTTCCGTGGGTATCAGCTGACCTCCTGGATTTATTCCATTTCAGGGATGCTTTATGGTCAAAATTTAAGCAAACTGGCTCTGACCAAGATCACGACGCTCATCGGCACGTCCACAATAGATGCAAGACTCAAACCAAACTTGCCAAGGCAACTTATTTCTCTGAACGGCTGAATATAAATCTAGCCAATCCGTCCAAATTTTGGAGCGTCATAAAAAACATGTATGACCCTCCGTGCCACTCAGAACAAACCACAATTAAAAAACATAATGAAGTTTTAAAATCTCCAATGGCAATAGCAAATGAATTCAATAACCACTTTGTAGGATGTGCAACAGCTCTTATAGCAAATCACCACAATGAAGATCATGGCACTTTTTCTATGGCAGACGAGTCACCACCGATATCACCCCTGGCCAAACACATTGCTGAATTTGAGTTTGCTACTATATCAGATAGTGAAATAGCAGCGCATCTCCTCAATCAAAAAATTAAATTACAGTGTGGGCCGGACCTACTTCCGTCAATGCTACTGAGGTTGAGTGCGCCTGTTACTGCCCGTCCCCAAAGCCTGGAAAAAAGCCAGAGTTATCACCATTCACAAAAATGGTGATGTAAACTTAGTGTCAAACTACAGGCCTATTTCACTGCTACCCATACTTTCTAAAACCATGGGAAAATGTGCCCATGATCAACTGTGTGATTATTATCAACGGTCCAATTATCTAACCTTGCTTCAATCTTGGTTTAGGTCAAATCACTCCATGATAACTGCCCTCTTAAAGGTGAGCAACGACATTCAGAGTGGGATGGAGATTGGTGAACTCACAGGTGCAGTTTTCCTAGACTTTGCAAAGGCCTTTTATATGGTTGATCATGATATTCTGCCAAACATACTAAGTTGTTCCGGTATAAATGAGAGGTCGCTCTGCTGGTTTCGTTCATACTTGTCTGATAGATCTCAATATGTGTCCATTGCTGATACTGCCTCCAAGTTGCCAATCAAGTGTGGAGTGCCTCAAGGATCCGTTCTTGGGCCGTTGCTATTCTCACTATTTATAAATGATCTACCCTCGGTGTGACCTGGCTCATGTGCATATGTATGCTGATGATAGGGTCATTTATACGTGCGGTACTCAACTATCGCAAGTGTAATCCGTGCTATAGGCTTAGTTTTCTAAAGTTGAAAATTGGATATCTAGAAACAAATTACTCCTCAACACTGAAAAAACTGTGTCCATGTTGTTTGGGACGAATGCCAAACTACTTAAATTAAGCAATCCTCAATTAAACATCAAGACCAAATCCAGTTATAACCTGACCCAGGTAAATTCATATACCGTATTTGCTAGAATATAAGACGACCCTGATTATAAGACGACCCCCCAAACTTTTAATATTCCTTCAGGAAAAAACTAAAACCCTTATTTTAAGACTACCCTATAGGAAAAAAAAGTTAAACTTGTATATATTCACATGTAAATTGCTTTTTAATATTTAATAAAAAATGATGATATAAAAAAATGCATTTCTTGTTTTTATTTCCAATGCAGCCTCTCTCCCCCTCCCTCCCCCCAGCTTTGTCTCTCTCTCTCTCTCTCTCTCTCTCTCCCCTTCCCCCAAGCGCTGTCTCTCTCCCCATCCCCCAAACATTTCTCTCTCCCCCCCTTCCCTCCAAACATTTCTCCCCCCCCCGCTGCCTCCAAACATTTCTCTCCCCCCCCCCTCCCCTTGTCTCTCTCTCTCCTTCCCCCCTCCCCCCTCATCTTGTCTCACTCCTCCTGGTGGCTAGTGGGGGCAGCCGGGGGATGTTTGAACGATATGTGCAGACATCCTCCATGCTGCCCGACACTTCCGTCTATTATGACGGACAGCGTCGGGCAGCATGGAGGATGTCTGCATGTATCGTGCAGACATCCCCCAGCTGTCCGAATCTCCTGGTGGCTAGCGGAGCAGACGGAGGATGTATGCACGATACGCGCAGACATCCTCCGCTGCTGCCCGGCACTTCCGCCGGGACTTTTATGATGAAGCCGGAAGGACCCGGCTTCATCGTAAAAAGCCCGGCGGTCGTGCCGGGCGGCAGGGGAGGATGTCTGCATGTATTGTGCAGACATTCTCCGGCTGTTAGCGAGGGGGATCCAGGTCCCTCGATTTGAGGTCAGACTATAAGACGACCTCGATTATAAGACGAGGGGTCTTTTTCAGAAATATTTTTCTGAAATAAACCTTGTCTTATAATCAAGCAAATACGGTAAGTATCTTGGCATGTGGCTAGAGCCAAACGTATCCTTTGGTCTCCATATTGATAAGCTCGTGTCAAAGCTATATCCTAGGATTGGCTTTCTATTTAGAAACAAATCTAACCTAGATTCCACGGTAAGGAAACGTATTGTGCAGAAAATGTTAATGCCGATTATGGAGATGTTGTGTATGAATCTGCCCCGCAGACCCATCTCAGTAAACTTGACACTATGTACAATACATTGTGTCGTTTTGCACTACAGTGCGATTATAACGCGCACCACTGTAAAATGTTAAAAGAGTTAAACTGGCTGATGCTTGCCTCCAGGCGCACTCTCCACCTAGCTTGCTTAGTGCATAACCACTTCTCTGGAGCGGGGGATGGGACTCTCTATCGCGGCTGCTTCAGCGCAGCCGCTTCACCGCCGACTCTACAGCACAAGACAGATCGTCGCTGGAGATTTCATCGTGGGACATTTCATCGCTAAAGGTAAGTATTTTACCGATTTTAGTTTGTTTAGAATTAGGGTTTAGGGGTTTAGAATTAGTATTAGGGTTTAGGGGGTTAATTTTACTATTAGGGGTCGGGGGTTAGTATTAGGGTTAGTATTAGGGTTTAGGGGGTTAATTTTAGTATTAGGGGTCGGGGGTTAGTATTAGGGTTTAGGGGGTTAATTTTAGTATTAGGGTTTAGGGGGTTAATTTTAGTATTAGGGGTCGGGGGTTAGTATTAGGGTTTAGGGGGTTCATTTTAGTATTGGCTGAACTGTCAGCTCTTACATAGCTGCAGCCGAGGTGAAACGGTCGCGTTATACTTCATTGCTTACAGTTCAGTGTTCTAACTGCCGCGCTGAACTGTCAGCGATGAAGATGCGGCGAAGAAGTGTCCTAGACACCTGGAGCGCTCCCCTCCCCTACCTGAGCGGCATGCTCGCTCTTACTCCCTGCACTTGCTACAATCTCAGATCCTGCACCAACCCTTCACTAGCGATCCCTCACTTCAAAAAAGAAAGCAGGCCGAGGTGCGTTCTCTTTCAGAGCTCCTCATATGTGGAATAGCCTTCCTGTTTCTGCCAAATCATCATCTAGTCTAAAATCCCTGAAAATAAGTGTCTCCCAAATCCTCAAAACAGATTGTACCTGTTATTAGTTTACAAACTCCTTTGTATACTGTACATGTTGTTCCTTTTTTGTATCAATAATTATTTACCCTGTATGTTCTCCTTTCAACTTGTTTAATATATGTATGTATGTATTTATTTTTAATCTACTGTTAAATGTGTAACTGTGTAATTCCATTCTGGACTGGGTCCCCAGGACATACTTGAAAACGAGATAAATTTCAATGTATTCTTTCTGGTAAAACACTTTCTAAATACATTTTTAAAAATTTAAAATATCAGAATTCAAAGGATCCAAACTGTGTACCAGATGACAGCGCGATAAATAGAGATGTTTGGGAGGATGCGAGCAAACAATAGCTTAATTAGGTATTGTGATCTTGCCATTAAACCCAGCTAAGGTCACCGCTGGCCATCTTCGAAATAAGCATTGCGACACAATTCGGACAGTGCAGTTCGGATGCATTAATGACCCAGTGTTGTAAAGTGTCAGTAAAAACAATTAAAATAATACAGTTTAGTTGTCCTTTAAATTAGCCACTGATGACATTAACTTAGGTGTTTAACTGATTTTCAACGCGCAGGCTGTTTGTATATGCGCTTGTACTTACATTATGGGCTTTCGGCTGCGAACATTTTAGCGATGGAGGCTTTAAAAATCTGTAAAGATACAGCACAATCAATGGGAACTTCATTTCCCATAATTCTGCAGTGGAGGAAGTGCTGCTGTATCTTTACAGATTTTAAAAGTTTCAATCGGGTGTGCACAGGTAGCCATCGGCCATCTTCGAAATAAGCATTGCCGACACAGGCTGTGTCAGCAATGCAATTCAGATGCCACATTCAGCCCCTGTAGTTGTGGACTCTCTGCAAAGTAAGACCCCAATAACATTTTAAAAAATGCAGTTAAGTTAATGGCTCAGTGTTGTAAAACACGGAGTAAAAGAAAACGTTTATTGTATGTCGCTACTCCCTCCTATTGAGCTGTGGGATACACTCCCGAAGAGCTCCAAAATAAGTCAGGCTGTCTGCAGACCACAGTACTCTGGAAATGCAAGCTGCTAGTACAAATAAAGATGCTCAGTGTAACAAAAATAGATAAAGAAATAAAGGTAATAGCACTCAGGACTCACAAAGGAGTGGAGACTACAATTGCACGTCTTGCCATTGGCGATCTGCCCAAGAGTTTCAGGACCATATTATTAGCACCCTGGTAGGGCACGGGCTGGGTAACAGGGCACAGAGGAGCTGTGGATGGGACATGGGAACCTTTATTAGGGGGGTTGGTTTGTGGAAAGACCTTTTGAGAAAGTGTGTCTGGGAAACACATTTAGGGAACATATATTCAACATTTGTTGCTCTCAATACACTTTTTTTTTTAAACCTATTTTTCCGTCTTCTGATTGCTATAAGTTAATATATAAACTGGCAGTTTTCCAATTGCTATATGTAGACTGGTGTATATATACAGGCATAACTTCAATAATTTTGATTTATTATACTGTTTAGATTTTGCACATCTGTTTTTATTTGTGTATTTGTTATGTGTTTTTTTTTTTTAAACATTCATTTATTCTATATTGGCTTTTATATATTCAATAAAGTGTTTTAAATATGTTTAACTGGGATTAAGGGCCTTGTGCATAGCCCTTTAAGATTTGGACAATTAGTCTGTCTTTTGAAAGAACTCCATATTCTTCTGATGGTGTAAGCACCACAAAACTCGTAGCGCAGACTCTTTCACTCTAGTGCTTTGCACTATTATGTGGATGTTATGTGCTGTGACGGACGAGCCTAGTTTTTGATTCCACAGAGTGGTGTTTGCAAATCTTATGCTCTGAGATGGCTACAAAGTAGAGTTCATTGTCACAGTTATCAAAACATCTTCATGAGGCATTTTAACCTCAAAGTGCCTTTTTATTTAATCTGTATTGTGGGTAGTTTTTAGCCATATGACTGACTTGGCATCACAGCATCTGTAGTCCCAAATCATCTGCAGCGCCAAGGATAGCCATACCTAGCAATGGAATCATGCTTGCTGAGGCAGCACCCTGGAGAAGGACTTAGGATGAGAACTCCCATAGTACACAAGCAATTAGGATGCAACGGCGTTCAAGGAGATCCGGGAGGGTACCAGCAGGTAGTATCTGCAGTAGTGTAAATGGATAAGTGGATTCGTATGCAGGCCAAAGTCAAGATACCGGCAAGCAGGAAAGTAGAAAAACAGCCACACCAAGGTCAGGGAGCCGGAGGCCAGAATAGTGGGGGACAAGCCAAGGTCAGGGAGCCAAAAGTACAGGGAGGTCAGATGCAACCAGACGAGTCAGACAAGCCAAGAGTAAAGATAACGGCAAAACGCAATTATTATTACATGCCGGTGGCATGTAGCAGTTAATGGAGGCCCCCGTCCGTTGATAGCGTGGGTACGGTGGCAGAGCGCCTGACACGTCATTACTCAATAAATAAAACACCCAACATGATTTCAATGAAAGAAAAAGTTAACACATGCCAAATCAGCAATTTATCCTACATGCATATACTGAAACATTGTATCACTTTCATAGTATATCCCAAAACTGAGAAGGAAAAAAACTGTGGATATTTCAAGTGTGCTAATATTCAATTTACAGAGATTTACTAGAAAAGGTTTCTGTTCAATGCTGATGGCCATAAAAGCAGTGTTTTAATAAGCATCTCCGTTTCTTTTGTGAGTAAAAATAGTTGCCATCTGGTAGTAGTAAAGTGTTCATATTTTTTTTTTTCTCATAAAGACACTGAATGGGATAAATTAAATATCTCATGTATCCCAGCAGTACCATACATGGTCTTTCAAAATTTCCCATGGATCTTGGTTTCCATTCTTGCATAGTAAGAAGTAATGGGAACATATGTTTACACACTATTTAAATAACCTCGGGTATGGCTAAGGACCTGTGTAAATGAACAAAAGAACAAAACTAATGGAGCATGTTACAATGTCATGACACCAATTAAAATAAAGGAGAAAACAAGTATATGAATAAATTAATTTGCTCCTAGATTTCTCACATTTGCCAATGTTATTTAGTGCAAACATTGTATAATACAAAAATCTTAACATGTATAGCTTGGACGAAAGACATAACAGGGGGGATATGATACAAACATTTAAATACATAAAGGGAATCAACACAGTAAAGGAAGAGAGTATATTTAAAAGAAGAAAAACTACCACAACTAGAGGACATAGTCTTAAATTAGAGGGGCAACGATTTAAAAGTAATATCAGGAAGTATTACTTTACTGAGAGGGTAGTGGATGTATGGAAGAGCCTTCCAGCAGAAGTGGTAGAGGTAAACACAGTCAAGGATTTTAACCATGCGTGGGATAGACACAAGGCTATCCTAGCTATAAGACCGGGAACGGGGGACTAATAAAAGGATTCAAAGAAATTGGGCAGACTAGATAGACCGAATGGTTCCTATCTGCCGACACATTCTATGTTTCTATGTTTCTATATCTAAAAGATTAGCCATTAAAACAGTATATTAGTCACATGAGTAATACAATTTTGAACTTTATTTATAAAATGACAACTATAAAACAGAAAATGTCTGTTCGTTTGTCTGAAGCACGTTGTCTCGAACGCTGAACTCTAGAATCATGAAATTTGTAAATCTTATTCAAGCTGGAATTTCAACACAATTATTTTACACTCTCTACAATGTTCCTTTCCCGAGTTATGAGTTCATTAGGTTTTGAGGTGATCAGACACAACATAAACGACAAAGATGATGGGTGTGATGCACAGGATTCCGGTGGCATGGGACCCTGAAAGTTCAAGTGGTGGAGCTACGGTGCAGGGGGGAATACAGGGCATTGTGCTGGGTAAGTGCACTTATCTGGTAGCTTGAGGCTTTAGGTTTGTGCATCGCCATACAGAGGCCCTGTGGAGGCAGCTGCTGTATCCAGTATAACACAGAAATGACTGGAGAAAACCTGCAGACATCGTGGAGCAGGCATGGACAATCACCTGACAGTAAAGCAGCATGTTGCAGGCTAGGACAGAATAAACTAAGAGACAGACCAAACAGACCAGATAAATATAAAAAAGGAGTTTGATCCTTCCGCCAAATAGGACAAAGACTGACATAATCAAACAGTATTTTTTTTTATTGAATACAGGCATAACACACCAATATGTGGAGACAAACATCCTCAAACCAGGCAAAAACTGATGTCTTATGCCAGGGCTCGACAAACCCCGGGCGCCAGGTCGCCATGGCGACCTGGAAATGGAGCCTGGCGCCCGGGTGCCGTTGCCCTAATGTTCCCCTTGCCGCTGCCATCTGTCTTTTGCAGCGCGAGGGGACAGACAGCAAGCTCCGCCCCCTCGCGCAACACATGTGTTAGTGTTCAGCCGAAAGAGCCATGAGGATCGGCTGCGGCACGAATGTTCCCCCTCCCCAGCAATGAGGTAAGGCAGCAGGGGGGGAAACATTCGTGCCGCAGCCGATCTTCATGGCTCTTTCGGCTAAGTGCTGGGTTGTCAACCCAGCACTCAGAAGTTAAGAAGGGAAAAAAAAAAACTTGTGTATGTTTGAGTTGTATATGTGAAGTGGGGGGGAGGGATGTATATGTGAAGGGGGGGTATATATGTGAAGTGTGGGGGGGAGGTGTATATGTGAAGGGGAGGTATATATGTGTGAAGTGTGGGGGCAGGTGTATATGTGAAGGGGGGAGGGATGTATATGTGAAGTGTGGGGGGGTATATATGTGAAGTGTGGGGGGGTATATATGTGAAGTGTGGGGGGGTATATATGTGAAGTGTGGGGGGAGGTGTATATGTGAAGGGGGGGGTATATATGTGTGAAGTGTGGGGGGAGGTGCATATGTGAAGGGGGGGTATATATGTGTGAAGTGTGGGGGGAGGTGTATATGTGAAGGGGGGGTATATGTGTGAAGTGTGAAGGGGGAGGTGTATATGTGAAGGGGGGGGTATAAATGTGAAGTGTGGGGGGAGGTGTATATGTGAAGGGGGGGTATATATGTGAGGTGTGGGGGGAGGTGTATATGTGAAGTGTGTGTGTGTATATGTGAAGTGGGTTGGTGTGTGGGGTTTGTATATGTGACGTGGGTTGGTGTGTGTGGGCTGTATATGTGACGTGGGTTGGTGTGTGTGGGGTGTATATGTGACGTGGGTTGGTGTGTGTGGGGTGTATATGTGACATGGGTTGGTGTGTGTGTTTATGAATTGCGTGTATGTTTGCATGATTGTCTGGCTCCTAAAAATTTTTGCTGGCTCCTAGAATAAAATAAATTTGTCAAGCCCTGTCTTATGCGTTTCGTGCCCTTAGCAAGTGCTTAATAATGCCTATGACTAGAGCACGACAGAGGAGAAACCAAACTAAGGATAAACAATACAAGGCACACAGGTACAGATAATAGCATAGATATAATACAGGGCACAGACAAAGGGCACATATACAACACACAGAGGCCAGGGCTAAGGAACCAAGGATACATACAAAGGAACAAACACATATACAGGAACTGAACTAACACTGGAGATGGAATGGTGGGGGTTTAGTTCACCTATTGGCCAGTATAACTGAGGAACAGGACAGGAATACAAGTAGACAGGAATAAGCATAACTAATAAACAGCAAAGCAAAGAAGATACTGAAATGACTAGACACAGCCTGGATGAGTTTACACATGGGTGAATGGTTAAAATAAGTCATTGTCCTACATCACTAATGATGTCGTAATCAAAGCAGCATAGGTTAAACATCCCTATTTGTTCCAGGCTGAGAGTGAAGAATTTACAAGACAGAAAAAAACGATAATATATGCTGAATGCTTTTAGAACGGAAAGCACACCGAAATACACCAAACCAAGAAGCAGCGACAAGAATCTAAATCTGGAGCAAAGCCTGGTAGTAAAGCTAGTAATTTCAGAACATTAAAATTTATTTCTGCAATATCTCACACTTTAAATACTCGAGTGGAGTGCTCAAGCAGTGTTTTCAGTTATCATAAAGGAGAAGGAAAAACATTATTATGGGGATTCTGAGTGAATTAAAGTAAATTAGTGTGAACTATGAAGAATTCGGATCTTGAAAATGTGAATCTATACTTTGACCCCAATAAGTTCACATAGACATAGAAACCATGTGATCTTAACTATGTGAATGTGGGGTTTTTTTGTATTTAAAAAAAAAAAAAACACATTAAATAACATATAACAACAAAAACATGAACTATGAACTACGTGGTATGGAAAATAATTGGACAACAAGCCCTAAATTGCAGACAATTTGCAACACAGAAAATGTAAGAACATGCATTTGGGATGGATATATATATATATATATATATATATATATATATATATATATATATATAAAATCTCGGCAAACTTTTGTGAAGAAAGATCAGACACAATCTATACTGACAATGTTTATCATTGCTCTACGAAGGGGTTCATTAAAATGCATTAAAAAATGCATAAATTAGGAATGGTAAAAATAACAGAAATAGGAGCTTGCACATATTAGGGAAAAGTCTGGAAAAACAATGAGATATAATTACCCATATAGCCTTATTAAATGTTCCACAAATGAAATAAGTTATTCCCTATGGTTAGACAAAATGGGATTTTGACATTAGCATAAAAACTACTCCTTATGGTGAAGTCCAAATATGTCATAATTCACTAACCAATGAAGCTGTATTTATCACTTTATGGAAACACAGGTTGCTGGCAAACACTATAAAACAAAAACTGGATTCAATTCTCATCCAAATAAAGTTGGCAAACATAAAAAATTAGAGGTTTTGTTTGTCCTGGCTTGCCAGTACTATTTTTTAAATACATAATAGTCACCTGTGTGATACACACACACAAATGTTGCCATTAGAGACTGTTGATCCAGTATTATCTTTTTTTATGAAGGCGCAATAAATATGTAGTTTGTCGTTTTAGTGTGTTTTATAGCTATTCGGTCATTATACTAAAATAGAAAAAGATATAAGTGCAAATTACAGCACACTTCAGATCTTCATGTGTAAATTATTCATGAATACCAATGATTTAGAAAAATAATTCACTGTGTTAAAAGATGTAAACAATGCCAGAAGCAGAGCAGCATCTCACGCATTTTGCCTGATGATCATAGATGTATAATGTACTGCTTACCTTTGTATAGGTGAAAAACCATTATCACCTAAACACCTATTTCTGATGTGCACAATCTCCAAAAGCCGATGAATAAATATTTCTTAACAACATATCCAATGTAGTGTGTCACTAGAATGTAACACATTAAACTGTTTTACCAAGTCATTTAAAAACATTAGCACAAATAAATCTTGATTATATGAATTGCTCTAATCACAAATTTCATAATAGCAGGCATCTGTTCCTGCATGATCAAGAATCATAATCCAAGTATACCTGATACATTGTGTACGTCCATTCAAAAAAAAATTAAAAATGTATTTCCAGTATTTATTTCTACATTTTAAATGATTTACTATAACTGTTTTTTTGTTTTTTTTATAACATTGCCATTTAGGTGTCTGAGGAAGGGATATTTTAAAGTTAATTTCCCACAGATGAAAAATAAATTATTACTAATACAGTCCTGAAAATGATGGATCTCTTTATCATATATTATGTTCCCTTTACACTGGAGACAAATGCTTTGGAAGTAGCAACCTATTTACAACAAGCTACTCCACATGGATACATTCCTCTGGCTGCCATCCATGCAGAAACTTCTTCTTTTTTTTGCACAATAGAAATCAGACTAGCAGAAAGAATATTGCCCAAATAACATGTCCTGAGTGTGCAGTGTGGGTGCTGGGGCATATCCTAGGTGTGCAGTGTGGGTGCTGGGGCATGTCCTGGGTGTGCAGTGTGGGTGCTGGGGCATGTCCTGGGTGTGCAGTGTGGGTGCTGGGGCATGTCCTGGGTGTGCAGTGTGGGTGCTGGGGTATGTCCTGGGTGTGCAGTGTGGGTGGAGGAGGTGCGCCCAAGTTTAGTGTGCCTAGGGCAGCACAAAACCAAAATACCACCACTGGTCTCCTCCCCACTGATTGGTTGTTTGGCTTGCAACAGTCATGTGCACACACTAATCAGAGAGAGCAACAGTCGTCGGATCATCTCTCTCTGCGATCACTGAGCACTGTGCCATTACATGAAAGCCTCCTAATATTTGCTTTTGCAAAGTCTAGGGGAGAATATCTTTTGAATGATGCACCTTTAGTTCACCATTCTGAACAGTCATCCAACCCAAAATTCTACAAAACATGTCTGCATCCTCATAGAGCTGCAAGGTACTTTATTTGTATTCTTCCATTAAACCAATCTGCACTTCATGCAATCGTTCAAATAAATATAGGTTTAAGTGAGTAACGTTTGCTACAGTTGCTCTTACAGTTTGTAAGGATTAATCCCTCGTGGACAGTTGGTGGTTATCGATATGGCTATTCCTTTTTTTTGTCATTGTGCTTGTAGTTGCAATAAACAGTACAAGTTTGATTACAGAGCACCCTTTATGATACATCCTAATCAGTTTAGGATACTGTACCTTTTTACACATTTTATCAAATTGTGTGTTCTTCTAGGTGCTATAAGTCATTCTAGATGGATGTGATTTTACATCATCCTGTGTACACTTTCCCTTCTTACCCTCAATGTCCCCAAGTGAACGTGCTGCGTTGCAATCATTTCATGGTCTTTTCAATGGTATTCATTCCTACACACAGCTGTGCTTTTACAGACTCCAGGTTCACTGCACAGTTGCTGTCATTAATGCCATGTTAATTATATGTCTGCTGAGAGTTGAAAGGGGAGGCAGACAAGATTGGCTATATATACGAAATGCTCGACAACTGGGGCATCTCTCACAGTAAAATACTGAATGTATTCAAGACAGAAAAAAAAAAGAAAGAACCTAAGGAAATAAATCATATAAGCACCAAATACATTATTTGCATTTTGAAATCTGTAAACTTACAATGCTTCCAAATTAGCTGCTTACAAGAAAACATTCTGACAGAAAAATATATAATAATATTCATGACTCAACACAGCCATATATAGTAGAAATGTTCTCCATGTGGCGGAGTTTATCATGTTTGTTTCACCAGTCAATGTCAATGTGAGAGAAAAAAGGGAGGGAAGGTAAATTATGTGATGACGTGGAAAACAAGACTGGAACAATGAGGCTGGGCAGCATTTCCTAAACTTTAGCACCCCAGCTATTGTATTCTACAGTACCCATGAAAGCTTCTCAACAGCACAGGGGGCAAATGTAAGCAATCTCTTAATAAGGGACAATAAAGCTAAACTTTGGAACCTAGCTTTAATTACAATGCACACACTAACTGTTGAAAGCTATAGTTCCCATGATTCTGACCTATAATTATCACTGGCTGAGCTTCACAGGAAATGCAGTTCAGTGCAGTTGGGTTATCAAAAGCCAATAAATATAAGTCTGCGCCTGTGTTGGGTGGACAGTAAAAGGAGGGAAGAAAAGAATGGGAGAGGGGAAATGGGAACTGCTGCCACCTCTACCAGAGGGCAAGGTCCAGCAGATTGCTCAGGAGAGTGAAAACATACAATGTAATGGGACTGGTGTGGGCGCAAGTTCAAAGAGAAAAGGAGAGTGATGGTACCACAGATATTAAATAATATAAAAGCAGTTTTAATTATATAAATAAAATATAAAAAATTTACACAGTAAAATTAATAGTGATTAATTAAAACATATACAGTGATACGTACACAGATTGAACAATTTTTGATGTGTTCTCAAACAACTGTGAGCATAGCAGGAGTGAACCTGATTGCAGAGACACTAATTGCCACAGGTTATAATAGGCATCCCGATAATATTGGGTAAAATACACTAGACGCGTTTTGCCACATGGGATCCTTCAGAGGTGATGGAGATGTAGAAATGGTCAAGTGTGCTCTAAATTGTGTTAACCGTGGTATCGTAATATATACAAATTAGGATATTTATTTGGATTTCAGAGTTGGTGAAACAGGATAATTGCTCTCTCTAATTTTCCTTAGAAAAAACTTGTTTAATAAGAGGTGAATTATATGTCTTAGTGACATTTGATTAGAGGGTCACTAGAGATGATGTGCTCAAACCGACATGGCAAAGAATACAGGATGTTAGTCCATGTTATAAAAGCGAGCTGACGGGGTACTGTGTGTTGGAGTCGTGGGCCTGTCTAAAGACGTGTGCTAAGGTAGTGCACTATTTACTCAGAAGCATTGGTGCTGATATGCTGGCTTTACTTGCTGACTCGAGGGAAACTGCTCTGCAGTGTTAGTCTCACACTGCAGAGCAGTTTCCCTTGAGTCAGCTAATAAAGCCAGCATATCAGCACCAATGCTCCTCAGTAAGCCAGCTAGCTTGGAGGAGTGGGAGGAACACTCAAAGCAATGATGGTTAAACTTTGGCACCGCAATTTTATAAATTTTTAGTTTCCAAGTGTCTCATCCAGCAGTATTGTGGGCTATGTATCATGCAGACTCTAATCCACATCATCATTGAGGGCAAAAGTTACTTATCACATAATAAGGGAGAAATAGGATTGTGGTAATAGTTGCTAAACCTGAAATGTCAACTATTGTAAGCTCTAGTCCATATGATGATGAGCCAGCAAGATGGGAAGTTTACAGTAGCTGAAGCTCAGGTGCCAGACTACATCTAACTACAATTTGCATGATGTTTAGCCAGCAAAATGGTTGGCTTGATATCATGGGAGCTGCAGTCAACTAAGTGTGTGATGTAGTCTTGTGTAGATTCCTCTTCCCCACACACACTGGTCCAGTCTACAGTTAACAACAATTTCTATTGTGTTCAGCCAGAATAATAGTTTGCTGAATGTCATGGAAGCTGCAGTGAGCAAAAGTTAATGCGTATGTATTGTAAACCTGTAACACTTCCTCAATCTAGAGTTACATTAGCCCACTGAGCCATCTCACAAGTTACTTTAAATTGTGCCCTACTCTTTTCACTACTCCTATCAACTTATTTAATGATTTCATTTCACTTTTATAAGATGCTCATATTAAAATGGTGAGACTTTTTCTGGCCGGTTATATTAGTACAAATTAATTGCAAATGAGCATTTACTAGAGATCAGTAAAATGCCATATGTGTATTTTTCCTGTGCGGATGCCTTTTTCCTTTACAAAAAGCAATAAAAAGAAGTCACTTGTGGAATTACAGTACATGTAAATAGTTATGCACAATATATGGTCTCTATTAATTGTAATAATTATTAGCATCTGGTTTATTCCTTGGAAGTGTTGGCAAAAAGAAACGTCCAATTAATGTGAGGAAGCAATATGCTGACAGCACACATTCTATTCAACCTTTAATGTTCATCGTTTTCTGTCACTCACTGGAATGTTTTCCCAAGAGATTAAAAGACTAGCTGCAGATGTTAAGACTGTCTTATCTACAGCACTTAAATAATTACACACACACACACACACACACACACGTGATATGGGCCTCAGGTCTGCAAGAAGGAATAATTGCTAGGGAGTCAATGGTTCAGTCATTGAGCTCTGTTTATTGTAGTTTAGAGGTTATTAAATGATCCCCAAACAAATATTTTAATCTAAATTTATTATTACAACAGTGGCAGATAGATATGTGCTAGATAAATACTCTTTTCATATTGTAAAGTATTCAGTACATTATGACCGGTGTACATTACTCTATGTATCAAATGTTGCTTTTCCACAGATAAAACTAAGTATTTCTGGAGAAGTTTCTGCATTTCTGGAAAGAGTAAACTTTACTTTTCTTTTGCGCTTCTAATATAGAAGCACAAGTAAAATCTTAGTTGTCCCTAGTATGAGGATAAACTGCCAGGTATTTCTGATATTACATGCCAGTTTATCCTCTTCCATGGAACCATGTATTAAGATACACGTCGGGTTTACTCCAGACCAGCAGGACATATTTTTTAACCTTTGCTTCCTCCAAGGAAGCAATGGTTAAAAATCAGTATAGTTATCCACGGGGGCCACTACCCATTATGTTGGAAAGGTTGCGGCGCAGTGGGCACGTATTTTCATACATGGTGGTCCTGCCCGAATGTTCAGAATCTCTGGAAGCAAACCAGAATCTACTTACCCGTATTCTTCACAAACCAATCCCACTGGATCCATGTATCTTCCTCTTCTCCCAACCAATAGAGTCATGCACCACTAAGGAAAATTAACTAATTTCTAGGATAGCCCTCGCTACCCGTAGAGCCATTGCACAGCTGTGGAAACAACCACAAACCCCAATACTACCCACAGTGATCGGTATGATCAATGACATAATAGACATGGACCAACTAACCGCCTTAGTACATGACACTCCAGCTAGATTCGAAAAACTGTGGTTTCCTTGAAAGAGTTACTTCCTGACTTAGGTACACTTAGATTAACTACACTCACATATTGACCTAGCCTATTCCCCAAGTCGTCCCCCCCCCCCCCCCCCTCTTTTTCTCTATATCTCACTGTCCCTTCCTTTTTTCCCTTGGACTTCCCTCATGTTTTTCCCCTTCAGCCTAATTCTTTTAAAATTACCTGAATGCAACAAGGTTATGGTACAATGTTCCCTTAGCATGCTGTTATGTTAAATTGGAAACACACAAAATGTCAACCTGGTATTATAATTCTTTTTCTTTGTATTTTTTTTTTCTTTCCTTTTTTTTTTTTGGATGATGGGTCCAAACTAAGTTTATGTATAATGTTATTGGTCAACTGCCCATTTGTTGTTTCCAATAATATAAAATGCAAAATTTTCCACAAATAAAGTTTAGTTTTCATTTAACAACCAAAAATTTGTTTGTATTACTCAATTTACAGACCTCACCACAAAAGAACATGTGCAACAACACTTTACGCAGTAAACAAAGCATTAGAGGCATTGTCCTAATACTGATATTCATTTTGTCCACAGAAAAGTCTCAATTCATTGGGACATGAACAGAAAGAATTTCAAGAGAGATCCTGGCAAATAATATGTCTGTGAAACCATTCCTGGCATGCCCACCATTGTGAAATTGAGACTATTTTCTGGAAGCAACATTTGCAGGTGGACACACTGCTGTATAAAAGGGATTCATTTAATTGTTCTTGATGTCCACATAGTTGGAGACTGTTCCATTATTATAAAATACCCACTGTACCACTACCCACTGGAGTTGGTATAAGGATAAACTGGCATGTACTTTTTGATAGGTAAATGCCAGTTTATCCTCTGACCAGCAGAAGGAAGCATCAGGGCTGGGGCTGTTGCCAACAGTCTCTCACTGCTAGCGTAGTGAGAGACCTTCATTTTCATATCCCACCATCAGAAGGGACCTGAACTAGGTGACCCTATGATGGTGGCATGTGAAAACGGACCATCAGCCCTGACAGTCCCTGCTCAGATGGATCATCTATCATGGTCAGCATGCGCCACCATCAGAAGAGCTCTGCCACAGCTGTAAAGATACAAGTTGGGTTTACGCCATTCAAGTGGCAAAAGTCTCACAACTTTTCCGTCTTTTAGTGAAGTAAAAAGTTAAAAGAAAATTTTAGTGCCACTTTAAAAGATTTTGTTCATGCTCTTTCATATGACCTCATCCCTGCCAGCTATAGGACCCCAATCACACAAGTTTTCTCAGTGTAAATATATCTCGTTGATTTGCTCAATTTCAGGGAAAAGATACGTTTGCTGTAATGTATCACATACTTGGCTAAGTCGCAGGACCAGGTGTAGGCACCAACATTGTTCATTGTGGACATTTAGTGTGACAACACATGGTGATGGCTTATTAAACACACCAGATGGTATGCAGTCTTATTTCAATAACGTGAAAATGGTTCAACAAGCAGTCAGGCCTGGAATGGCACAGTTCTTTGCGGCAGCTTAATCGCGAGCCTTCGAGCACCTGACTGTTCATCACTGTCCAGTGCTCAGTCTATGCAGGTTCGTATTAGGTCTAGGGGTTCGTTTTAGGGTTATTATTAGGGATTAATTTTAGTGTTAGTTTGAGACTTAGGGTTTGGGGTTAGGAAGTACTTTTAGGGTTAGAGGGGGTTATTTTATTAGGGGGGTTAGTATTTGACACATAACGTTCACCACCGAAACAGCCACACTAAGAGGTCAGTGCTCCAATTGAACTGTGGTGAAATGGCTGTGAGCAGGGCCGGCCTTAGGGGTGTGCGACATGTGTGACCACACAGGGCACAACACCCAGGGGGGCGCCATGTAAAAACAAAAAAAAAAGTGTGCCAATCTCAACAGCCCTCTGCTCGGCAGCACTAAAAGGGTAGGCAGAAAATGTAATAGAGCAGCAGGAAATGCTTACAGAATGCTTTGTTGCATTAAAAGACCCTTCCATCTATCATGACCTTCCGGCTGTCTGTCATAATAGACGGAAGTGTAGGGCAGCATGGAGGATGTCTGCACGTATCATGCAGACGTCCCCTGGCTGCCCCCACTAGCCACCAGGGAGAGAGGAGATAGAGAGACAACAATGGGAGGAGGGAGAGAGAGAGGGAGAGAGAGACACAACGATGGGGGGAGGGAGGGAGGGAGGGGGAGAGAGACAACGTTGGGGAGAGATAGAGAGACAAAATTGGGGGGAGGGGGAGAGAGGCAGCATTGGGGGGAAGGGCGCATTGGGCAAGTCTGAGGAGTAGGGACAGCATTGGCACATAAAAGGAAATAAAAACAAGAATTTTTTTATTTCATCATTTTTTGGCTTACAGCTCATGAAAACCCCAAAACCACAATCTCGGTAAATTAGAATATTACATGCAATCAATAAAACAAGGAGTGTACATAGAACAATATCAGACCTCTGAAAAGTATAAGCATGCATATGGACTCAGTACTTGGTTTGGGCCCCTTTTGAAGCAATTACTGCCTCAATGCAGCATGGCATGGAAGCTATCAGCCTGTGGCACTGCTGAGGTGTTATGGAAGACCAGGATGCTTCAATAGCGGCCTTCAGCTCTTCTGCATTCTTCAGTCTCATGTCTCTCATCTTTCTCTTGGCAATGCCCCATAGATTCTCTATGGGGTTCAGGTCAGACGAGTTTGCTGGCTAATCAAGCACAGTAATCCCACGGTCATTGAACCAGGCTTTGGTGCTTTTGGCAGTGTGGGCAGGTGCCAAGTCCTGCTGGAAAATGAAGTCAGCATCCCCATAAAGCTCGTCTGTGGAAGGAAGCATGAAGTGCTGCAAAATCTCCTGGTAGATGGCTGCGTTGACCCTGGACTTAATGAAGCACAGTGGACCAACACCAGCAGATGACATAGCTCCCCAAATCAACACAGACTCTGGCTCTTGATGCACTGACTCCAGCCTCAGTCCACTCCTTGTGTAAATCCCCAACACATTTGAATGGCCTTTTCCTGTCAATCCTCTCCAGACTGCGGTCATCCCTGCTGCTTGTGCGCCTTTTTCTTGCACACTTTTCCCTTCCACATAACTTTCTATTAATGTGCTTTGATACAGCACTTTGGGAACATTCAACTTCCTTCGCAATTACCTTTTGAGGCTTTCCTCCTTATGGAGGGTGTCAATGATGGTTTTCTGCACAACTGTCAGGTCAGCAGTCTTCCCCATGATTGTGATTCCTACTGAACCAGACTGAGAGACCATTTAAAGGCTCAGAAACCCTTTGCAGGTGTTATGGCTTACTTAGCTGATTAGAGTGGGACACTGTGAGCCTAGAATATTGCACCTTTTCACAATATTCTGATTTACTGAGATTGTGGATTTGGGGTTTTCATGAGCTGTAAGCCATAATCATCACACTTATGACAAATCACGGCTTGAAATGTCTTGCTTTGCATGTAATGCATCTATCTCATATATTAGTTTCCCCTTTTACGTTGCGTTACTGAAATAAATAAACTTTTGCACTATATTCAAATTTTTCGAGTATCACCTGTATATTCAGGCTTTTCATTTTTTTCCTAAAGGAATATACAAAGTTTGGGGGGGGGTCGTCTTATAATCATGGTCGTCTTATAGTCGAGCAAATACGGTATTCCTGAGTGCGGCTAATATTTATTACACATTCTGTACCTTTACAAACCTGTGTACAGTTGGTTGAAAGTACCGTATTTGCTCGAATATAAGACGAGGTCTTTTTCAGAGCAAATGCTCTGAAAAATCTCCCTCGTCTTACATTCGAGGTCGTTTTATAATCTGACCTCAAATTGAGGTCAGACTATAAGACATGGATCCAGGTCCCCAGCAGAGCTGCAGGGGACCTGGATCCCCCTCTCTAGAAGCAGAGGATGTCTGCGCGATGAGCGCAGACTCCCCTGCTTCCGCCCGGCACGACCGCCGGGGCTTCTGTGAAGAAGCCGGGTACTTCCGGCTTCGTCACAGAAGTCCCGGCGAGCGTGCCGGGCGGCAGCAGGGGAGTCTGCGCTCATCGCGCAGACATCCTCTGCTGCCCCACTAGCCACCAGGGTAAATCGGGCAGCTGGGGGATGTCTGCACGATACATGCAGATATCCTCCATGCTGCCCAACACGGCAGTCTATTATGACGGACCAGCTGTCCGTCATAATAGAGGGCTGTGTCGGGCAGCATGGAGGATGTCTGCACGTGTATCGTGCAATCATCCCCCGGCTGCCCCGACTAGCCACCAGGGAACTAAACCAGGTAAGGGGGGGGGGGGGGGGGGACAGAGGACACAGACAGACAAGGGGGGGGGGGAATAGAGAGAGTCAAAGGGAGGGGGAGGGGGAGGACACAGACAGACAAGGGGAGGGGGGGGAGAGAGAAAAGGGGAGAGGGGGGGTAGAGAGAGACAAAGGGAGGGGGGGAGGACACAGACAGACAAGGGGAGGGGGGGGGGGGAGAGAGAAAAGGGGAGAGGGGGGGTAGAGAGAGACAAAGGGAGGGGGAGGACACAGACAGACAAGGGGAGGGAGGGGGGAGACACAGACAAGGGGACGGGGGGATAGATAGAGACCAGGGGAAGGGGGAAGAGAGAGAAGTTTTGGGGGGAGAGAGAGACAACGCTGGGGGGGGAAAGAGACAGCTGGGGGAGGGGGAAAGAGGCCGCATTGGCACATAAAAGGAAATAAAAACAAGAAATGCATTTGTATTATATAAAGTTTTTATTAAATATTAAAAAATAATTTACATATATACAAGTTCCTATAGGGTAGTCTTATAATCAGGCTTTTAGTTTTTTTCCTAAAGGAATTTACAAATTTGGGGGGGTCGTCTTATAATCAGGGTCGTCTTATAATCGAGCAAATACGGTAAATATAGCTGCTGCAATCCCACTCTTTTAATATACAAATGGCTTTATTACAAATAGGAAAATGATTCATGGAAAAATATTCAAAGTAAAAATATGTTTTTGCAATCAAAGACATAACTGTTGCTCCACAATACTGACTCTGAAATGTTGATTTCAGAGAAAATGAAACATAGTTATTCTACTAATAATTATATTTCTAGATTTCCTTTTTCAACATTTTCCACGGGGCGTGGCCTTGGAGATGGCATGTCAGTATTACTCAATACCAGTACATTACTCAGCATGCCAGACAATTGTGTATTCGTGGTTGCACTGACATGCAGTGGGGTGATCAAGTGTGCATGTGCAGTTGAATTACCAACCTTGCTATTGCCTGTCTGAACAACTGGTGAAAGAGCTGACTTTGCCTTTCACATCTGGAAAGGCGCTATATTTATGTCAAGAGTGTATGTGGGTGTCTAACAGTATTACCCAAATATGCTCATGTAAGCCTTTTTAATCTTTTCTCTTTTTATTAAACTTTTGAACTATTGAAGAATCCTAAAGCAAGATTTAAACACATCATCAAGTCATAAATATAAGAATACCACTATTAGGTGGTACACTGAAAAGTGAGCAGCGCAAAACAAATTAATTTCCATGCATATATATTGGTCATAAATACCAAACAGTGTTTGCACCTCACTTCTTGGTCTATAGACATTGGCAGCAAGCCATTTTTTACCGGCTGGGTGGCAACCCCAATTGCTCATACAATTGCAAAAGGTAAATGGATGTTTCCGAATAGATTTTCTGGAGAGATAAATAATGATTCACATACATTTTATTTATAGCAAATGAGAAGGCCTTGAACATATGGCTGGGATTAGGGTTAAGAATGAATAGCGAAATCCCAAGGCATTTACCATATTTGTTCCTCCCTTTACAGGGAAAAAAGAATATAAATAAAAATCATCAGTCTGCCTTCAGTGATAACCAGAGGATGGAAACTCTTGGTTTCAGACTTTGCACCCAATAAAATTTCTCTGAAAGGTTTATAGACAACTACAAAATAATTACCGTATTTGCTCGAATATAAGACGACCCTGATTATAAGGCGACCCTCCGAGTTGTCTATGTCTCCCCTCTCCCCCGTCCGAGTTGTCTATGTCTCCCCTCTCCCACCCTCCGAGTTGTCTATGTCTCCCCTCTCCGAGTTGTCTATGTCTCCCCTCTCCCCCCCTCTGCGTTGTCTATGTCTCCCCTCTCCCCCCTCCGAGTTGTCTATGTCTCCCCTCTCTCCCCCTCCGAGTTGTCTATGTCTCCCCTCTCTCCCCCTCCGTTGTCTATGTCTCCCCTCTCCCCCCCTCCGTTGTCTATGTCTCCCCTCTCTCCCCCTCCGTTGTCTATGTCTCCCCTCTCCCCCCCTCCGTTGTCTATGTCTCCCCTCTCCCCCCCTCCGTTGTCTATGTCTCCCCTCTCCCCCCCTCCGTTGTCTATGTCTCCCCTCCCCCCCTCCGTTGTCTATGTCCCCCCCCCCCCTCAGTTGTCTATGTCTCCCCTCTCCCTCCTCCATTGTCTATGTCTCCCCTCTCCATTGTCTATGTCTCCCATCTCCCCCCCCCCCCCTCCATTGTCTATGTCTCCCCTCTCTCTGGTGGCGAGTAGGGCAGCCGGGGGATGTCTGCACGATACGTGCAGACATCCTCTATGCTGCCCAACACTTCCGCCAGGACTTTTATGCTGAAGGTCACATGACCTCCCGGCTTCAGTCCTAGATGTCCCGACGGATGTGCTGGGCAGCAGCAGAGGATGTCTGCGCGCATTGCGCAGACATCTACCGCTGCTTGCGAGGGGGATCCAGTTCCCCTGCAGCTCTGCGGGGGACCTGGATCCAAGTATTATAGTCAGACCTCAATTTGAGGTGAGACTATAAGACTACCTCGATTATAAGATTTAAAAAAAAACTTGTCTTATAAATCGAGCAAATACGGAATAGGACACCGTACTTTTAATGAATAAGGAATTAGATAGAGTTTTCAAAGTTCCCTTTTTAGTGAATGGGTCTATCTGGTTGGCTGAAATCAATATTTTATAATGGTGTATATGTAGATAGATAGATCTGCACAGTGGGAAATTCATTAGCGTTGGGTTATAGGAACACGGTTCTGATTTGGAACCGCAATCCTGATTTTCACCCTGACACACTGGACACAGTAGAATGAACACTGCTCCCAATGCTCAGTCACCCATATAGATAGTTGTGCATCATGGGAGTTATAATCCCCAAGGTTGGCCACTGGAATGGGAATGTGATGGGGTGCTGGCTCTCAGAACACAACTAAATTTATGAAACACTGTTTAAGGTGACGAAGTGAGAATGCATTATTATTTGTTTAATTGTTTAAAAAAAATGAAAAACAAATAATTCAGCATAGGCTGCCTCCACACTGTCGTGCTCGGTCACTGCTTGTATACAATACCACCCAGACATTAAAAAGACCAATGCAGCATTGTCTTGTACTGTGACCTAAGTGGAGGGCATGTCCATGCATGTACACAGAGCAACTCGCACAGTTAGTATGTGCAGTATGCTGCCACACACTACACCAAGTTGTATATGTGTTACATGCAGGTCTTCTCATCAGACAACTCACAAAATTAGCAACTTTTTGTATATTCTGTCAATTATGAAATGCGCTTTTGCACAACAATTTCTGCTCATTTTGTGAATTTGATGTGCAATTCATGAATAGTGCAGAAATACATATGCGCAGTTCATAAAACGTGCTGATACATATTTCGGAATTGTGCAAGAGAGATGAACAATTCATGAAACTGGAAAGAAACTACACATTTCATGAATCATGCGCCTTCATGATTTTTGTGTAACATACACAATGTGAAGGTTTACAAGATATTCATTTCTTATATTATATCTCTTTCAGGTAGCTATACATACTGTAGTAATAAACCATTTTCCACATGATTTTAATTATTGCAAGGACATTGAGAGATCACCAGTTTTAGATGGCCACGTCTAATAACTCTGAGGTTTTACTGTCAAAGGTACAAACTGCACAACTATTGGATGGTAGACCATTCGGTAATCAAAGCAAAATGTAAACATCCAGTGCTTCTTTTCCAGAGTAAACATATTACAGATGCACACGAGTTTACATTCTGCTCTGCCTTTTAGCTGAGACAGACAATACCACAGAAGGAATGTGTGAACAAAAAGAAATCAGTCACCTACCACTGCTTTCGTATAATGGGTCTGTTTCAACAAATTATTGGCCCTTTTACGGATATCATGTGAACATTCTAGAAAGCTTGTGAGGAATTATGGAGTTTGTAGTTCTGCATTAGCTGTAAGGATGCACTAGGGCAGCGATGGTGAACCTATGCCACAGGGTCCACCACTGTCACTAGGGAGCCTCTGAGGTGGCACTTAGCATTTGACTTCATTGCCCCCATCATGATATATGGAGGGATGTGAAGCATATGGCGAAACTGAGATGGAGCAACTAAAGGAAAAACAAAAACAGGGAAGAAGGGGAAACAAAATAGAAAAGAGTCTGGAATAAAACTTAGAGGCAGGTCATAATATAGGGAGAAATGGCACTTGGAGATAGTTAACTTGGATTGATGTCTAAAAATGGGCACATGGGTTCAAAAGACTTTGCCATCATGGCTCTAAAGCATTTAGAAGTAAAAAGAGGGTACAAGACCGGGCCACTGAGCTAGCTTAGAGGGCAGCCTGGGGGACAATTTCTCCTCTGCCGCACCTGTCAGCCCTCCCCTCGCTCTAACCAATCAAAGTCCCATAAAGATGCAGAGTCGACATGTGCGGGACATCAGTGTAAGAGACCAGATACTTTTCACAGGATCATTATGAGGATGCATGTTGTACAAATCTGTGAAAGCTTGTTGTTATGCAACTCAGTACTTCCTCTATCCTTTCCAATGGAGACCACTCTGGGCATGAGAAATTATGTCAATCAGAGTTTCAAATCAAAGCTAGTATTGGTTTAGGCTGCACGTTCCACCAAATAAGGAAAAATAAACTGGAGTGGCATTTTAACACAAGGGGAAGCCTCACCAGCAACCAACTGTCCTTAAATATGGGACAGTAAACGACACACTATGTAGGTGCCTTAACAAGAGGCACGTCTGTACTTTTCATGTGTGACTTGCTGGTCTCAACATGTCCTGTTTGTCACTAAATAAACACTTACAGTACTCCCATCATTCTATCTATTCAGCCTCTGCAGAATAGTATGGGAGTTAATGCAATTAAAGCTATTGATGGATTGTAACACATACATATAGAACACAATTGCAAAAGGCAAACTGAATGCAAGTTTGTCTTGTGTTCATTTTAAAAATGACTGGTCAGAGTTCATAATCTATCATTTGTAAAATGAAAAAGATTAACAAATGTAAATCAGACGCTCTTACATTCCAGCTCCTACACAAGTCACTTCATTTTGAGCAGTATTTTAATGAGGAAGGCGCACTCAGACTGGCATACATGGAGAAAGCAGTAATAATGGAGTCTTTATGGTGTTTATTTACCACAGTAGTGGAATGTGCTTACCAGTGCACATAAATCAAGGAATTTGCAGCCATTCTTCCTTTTTGATTCCTTTTATCTCTCCACAACAATCAATTTGTATATTTCAGCCACAAATGGGACACTAAGAGCAAGAAATGTCAGCTATACAATCTGTTAGCCGATTGCTTGCTAATGTATACCCTAAATTATTTGCATTTGTTGCTACCCAGCAATGGGTTCTGGGATCACAAAGAGTGCATAATGAATATACACATCCCAATCAATGGCATGTTACATGTTACTATTCCACAGATATATGCATGCTGATATTTAACATGTGTGAGGACCACCAGAACTACATACAGCATTGTAAAACGTATCAGCTGGTTAGGGGTAATGTATAAAGATCAAATTAGAAGAGCAGCAAACATCCCCAATTCTTTCCATGGTGACTGATCAATTTTTAAAAAACTTCTCCCCAGACCCAATTCATACATAACCCTTGTTATTGTATATTGTATGAATTATTAATATGTTCTGAACCACAAATAACCCTTACCCTGTTGTCTTCTTGAACGTGCCAGTCCATGGACAAAGCTGTTATGTGTTGTCCTTGAGAACAGTTGGAGAACTGGAAAAGACTGGAAAACAATTGTTTGTTTTCCTGGGTATCTGCAAATATTGCATCCTGGAAATTCACTCCGTGTGGGAGTAAATTGTAATTCTCATCCATTCTGCAAGGAAAGAAAAGGAAATCAGATCAAATCTGGATTTATTACATTTTCTAAAAAAAAAAAAAAAAAAAAAAAAAAAAGGCCTTCTCTTCTCCTCCACAGTGGCACAATTCCCAAGTGGTTGTGATTCATCACTTGTAAACATAGCAGTGAACCTCCAGTACTGCCATAATCATGGAATCCCAAAAAACATGCAAAATAATGCAATTTGTTTAACAGATGTAACAGTAAATTAACTTACTATCTAGACTTCTAAAACTGCAGCTGGGATGTTTGGCTAACTGTCTTTCCGACACAATGGCCAGAATAATCTAATAAAAACTCTTTGTTTCATAATTAGCACATTATGAAAAACATTAAACGAACCTCTCCATACAATAAGGTACTCCTAAATAAGGTACTCCTAAATAAGGTACTCCTAGGATATGAATTTGACATGGAACCATAAATCAAGAATTCTTATGTGGACCCAGTAATCAGTTTCAGTGTTTGAGTTCTTCATATTTCTCTTATTTAGGTAATTACAAAAAGGTGATCATCCTTAATTTGTAGAAGGAAAGTAAATTGAGAGGTTTGAAGGGACACTTTAGACATCAAACTAAATTTGAAACTGTCTGAACTATTTAATTCACAAATTTTTTTGCATTTTCATGTATGCATGAATTCCTTAGAAATGCCTTTAAAAGTGTCAATTGAATGCAATGCACGTAGTGACCAGCTATCTTAACCCGATTTATTTTTTTAAACATGAATGATTCGGATGGGACTGGACCGTTTGTGTAATGTCACTGATGAAATAAATATTGATCTCTAAGGTCAGCCTGACATATAAACCATTGGGGGCTTAAGCAAAGGGATATCTCATTTTTATCCAAAGATCTTCTAAAGAAAACCAGTAAACATATAATTTCTATAGTTAAGTAGGTCGTCAAAACTGGGATGACTGATTGAGATGTAAAATGTTGCCATCACTTATTCTTTAACTAGAAGGGCAAAATGAGTAGTTGGACGCTCAGAACTCCTAATGTTATAAGAATATTCTTCTTCAATAGCACACACTGACACACAGACAGGAATATTCACATATTTGATATGTACATACACAATATAGGGTTACAACGTGTCTGGTTTTATATTGGACAGTTCAGTATTTGTGATTTCTGTCAAGGGGAAAAAAAAAGAGAAAGAGACAGCATAAAACATTCACATTGCACTGATGTGTAGACATCTTTTTAACTGTCATACATGCATTCCATACAACATACATTACTGGTACATTGCATTCCTTGCACACACAAAGACAACATATATATGTACGCAAATATTGTGCACTGCTACTTGCAGGTTTTGTAGGCGCGGTTATTATCCCATCGCAGCCAATCAGGAGAAGCAAGTCTCATGTCTACCTGGCCACCCAGAAGCCAGTGGGAATATGTGTTTCCTGGTCTATGAAGGTGTAGCTCACATAAAAGGACAGAGAAGGCCGATATATTATTTATAATTGAACGGAGCACCGCTTCAAAAGGAACTTTGAACTCAAAGGGATGGTCTACTCCCCAAACTTACTTTGGCGCAAGAT
The DNA here is from genome assembly GCA_036172795.1 of Pelodytes ibericus. NCBI lineage: Eukaryota > Metazoa > Chordata > Amphibia > Anura > Pelodytidae > Pelodytes > Pelodytes ibericus. The sequence continues at coordinate 127,798,721 of CM069858.1, read as the reverse complement.
GAAGATTACTGCTTGTATACTTCACAGGCTTTTATCCCAGTGTGATTTGATGCAGGCTAACTGCATAAATTACATTTTTAATATCCAACTCAAGACCGGCAGTCAGAGGCGTCGCTAGGGGTGGGCTACTGGGGCTATAGCCCCGAGTCCCCCCTTCATAGCCCCGAATGGAGACTCTGGGGCTAAAGTATTCTTTAGCCCCGAGACTCCAGGGCTATAAATATAAAAAAAAAAAAATCCCCCGGTGAGCTTTCCTCCGTCTGGGACATAGTCCCAGAATCGGAGGATTAACCTCACGCGGGGGTGAGGGCTGATCGGGAGGAGAGGCTGCTATAGGGAGCTCGCTCCCTAGCCTCTCCTCCTGGCCATAGAGATCACAGCGCGACGGGTGCAAGCTCCGCCCCCGTCGCGCTGTGTCAGCTGCTTGCCGGATGTCAGGTGGACGGACATCCGGCAGAAGGTCCTGGATGACGGACAAAGTGTAAGGTAAGTAAAAAAAAAAAAAGTGTGACTGTGTATGGGTGTCTAGGTGTGTGTGTGTGTGTGTGTCAGGGTGTCTAGGTGTGTGTGTGTGTGTCAGGGTGTCTAGGTGTGTGTGGGTATTACTGGGTTCTGAGTGGCACAATATTATTGGGCTATGATTGGCACAATATTACTGGGTTCTGAGTGGCACAATATTCTTGGGTTATGATTGGCACAATATTACTGGGTTCTGAGTGGCACAATATTACTGGGCTATGATTGGCACAATATTACTGGGTTCTGAGTGGCACAATATTACTGGGCTATGATTGGCACAATATTACTGGGTTCTGAGTGGCACAATATTCTTGGGCTATGATTGGCACAATATTACTGGGTTCTGAGTGGCACAATATTCTTGGGCTATGATTGGCACAATATTACTGGGTTCTGAGTGGCACAATATTCTTGGGCTATGAGTGGCACAATATTACTGGGCTATGATTGGCACAATATTACTGGGTTCTGAGTGGCACAATATTCTTGGGCTATGATTGGCACAATATTACTGGGTTCTGAGTGGCACAATATTCTTGGGTTATGATTGGCACAATATTACTGGGTTCTGAGTGGCACAATATTACTGGGCTATGATTGGCACAATATTACTGGGTTCTGAGTGGCACAATATTACTGGGCTATGATTGGCACAATATTACTGGGTTCTGAGTGGCACAATATTACTGGGCTATGATTGGCACACTATTACTGGGTTCTGAGTGGCACAATATTACTGGGCTATGATTGGCACAATATTACTGGGTTCTGAGTGGCACAATATTCTTGGGCTATGATTGGCACAATATTACTGGGCTATGATTGGCACAATATTACTGGGTTCTGAGTGGCACAATATTCTTGGGCTATGATTGGCACAATATTACTGGGTTCTGAGTGGCACAATATTCTTGGGCTATGATTGGCACAATATTACTGGGTTCTGAGTGGCACAATATTTTTGGGCTATGATTGGCACAATATTACTGGGTTCTGAGTGGCACAATATTCTTGGGCTATGATTGGCACAATATTACTGGGTTCTGAGTGGCACAATATTACTGGGCTATGGTTGGCACAATATTACTGGGCATCTGATTGGCACAATATTACTGGGCTCTGAGTGGCACAATATTACTGGGTTCTGAGTGGCACAATATTACTGGGTTCTGACTGGCACACTATTACTGGGCTCTGACTGGCAAAATATTACAGGCATCTGACTGGCACACTATTACTGGGCTCTGAATGACACAATATTCCTGGTATCTGACTGGCACAATATTACTGGGCTCTGAGTGGCACAATATTACTGGTATCTTACTGGCACAATATTACTGGGCTCTGAATGGCACACTATTCCTGGTATCTGACTGGCACAATATTACTGGTATCTGAAAGGCACAATATTACTGGTATCTGACTGGCACAATATTACTGGGTTCTGAGTGGCACAATATTCCTGGTATCTATAATTGTACAATTTTCAAACACTGAAAAATTTGTGGGTGTTTTCTTACATTTTTATTATGGGGTGCATTTTATTATGGCCAAATGCTCTAGGTACGCCCCTGTGTGTGACCGAGCTCATCTGGGCTCTAGCCCCAGATCATCCGAAGACCTAGCAACGCCCCTGCCGGCAGTACTGATTATATAGACATTCAATTCCATTTAGTCACTTGCTGTGCTCCTCGAAAGTGATAAACTTGCTCTTGTATAAAGTAGGATCTCTTAACAGTCACTAGAGACAAGGAATTCCATTCATTCCAATTATATTATTCTCATTGGTTTCTGCATCAAAAAATAAATAAATCCTTTTTACTCAGCTGGTGTGGGCAGTCATGGTTTCTTGCAAACTGTTGTAATTTTACAATTCATCTAGATGTAAGTATTTTATATTTTAAGCAACACAAAAAGCGAAGGATTAGTAAATAGTCTCCTATTCGCAGAACCTTAAAATGTACACCTGATATACAAGTTAAACATTAGTAGATCTACTCCCAAAATGGTGCCTCCGAAGTTCAGAGTGATTGGGGGCATATCAGGGACATATCATGAACCAATATATACAAGCTACCCAATATGCCCCAATGTGTCTCTGAACAGGTCTGCAATTCAGCCATCAAATATGCCCGAAAAGAACTGAACCGAAATGGTAGCCTCTATCCTCTCAATAGATTTCTATGGGGAGGATAGAGACTCATGTCGGGAGGACTTTGGCTATATTAAAACAGTAAGCCAATCAGATGCCTTTTTCCTTAAAACTAAATCCCCTATCTATGAGCAGGGATTTCATTCTGCATATGTCCTACGCTGCAAGCAAATGCATAAAAAAAAGAAGAGGAAAATGTTTTAATGCATCTGTGGTGTTTTCTGTAGCTTGATTTGCAAATGACCTCATCTTTAATGTGTAATTACTAGTTATTTGCATATCGAGCAAGAAGGTTAGAGGAACAACTTACGAAGATTAGACTAATGCGCAACCAAACACAAGGCAAATGTTAAGTAAGTGACTATGTCATGTTAGAAATATATTTAAAAACTGCTGCTTGTAAAGGGAAGTGCATTATGTTCAATAGTAGTATTCATATCATTTGACTTACATCAGTTTCTTTAGAAATGGAACTTACCAGCACTTATCTTACTGTTATGTGTCCCCATTAAGCCAATGTCAAAGCTTTGAGCAATTCTGTAATGCCTGGGTTAGGCATACACATATAGAGGTCTTTAGAGAGTTAACATTACTTTCATGCATTGGTCTGATATAGAATAAATCACTTCATATAAACCAAAAGCTTAGAATTGTTTTGATAAAGGAAGGGTTGCAAATAGTAGAGATATGAAGAACAAAACTGGTGGACAAAAATTAAATACTTCAAAACCTTTACATACATATGTGAAATTCAATAAATGTGATTGATCATATTAAATGAAAGTAGGATTATTTAATATAAAATGAGAAACAGAGATTAAGAAAACTGCAAAGTTCAAACACCTGGAAAAGCCAACTGCATTAAATTAAATTTAAAAAAAAGATCCCATAAAACACAAACATATACTCTTATGTTTGTTTAAAGCAGCCAATACCAACATTTGTATATAATGGCAAATGAGTTGTTAAGGATTTGCTGTGTAATGTAAACCAATGATACAATTTATAAATTGGGTATAAGAAAATGATTGGATCAGAAACTGCAATCTAATTATTGAATTCAGATTCTTCAACGAGAGCAGCTGCTAGATAATATTTTATGTCTGATATTTCAGACAGGTTAATAAAACACTAGGCTCCTGGGTCCATATTAAAGTTATAAGTACAGTATAAATCAGAAAGTTTGAAGTGATTTTCCTTACTAAATTGTAAATGTAACACAGAAAAGGGCACAAAAAAACACCACAAGCAAAAATGTAAACGGATACTAAATAAAATCAGTATGCAAAACAATCTTTATTCCATAGATGCAATACAGGAATTTATTGGGGTGGTCTAATATGATTGCCTCTTCTTTGAAAGTTGGACAACATACATAGATTTGCACTTGCAAATAAAAAAATAAAAAAAAATCACAGTAAAACATCTCTTCCCATTAAATATATGAGTATTGACCCGCATTAGTTTGCTATAGCCATTTAATTTCTTCCCATTTAACATATACCCTTTTCGTAGTGTCGATGAGTAAGTGTGTCGCCCAGCCCTATTATATGCACTCACTCATTATCATTGGGCTTGTATTATATGAAGTGTATTTACTCACCGGAGGAAGAAGAAATAGGACTGATCTGGCAGCACTGTATGAGAGTGACAAGAAAAGTATCCCAGTCCAGTCAAGTTGAGCCTGGATCCTGCAGGTACTTCCAGCATACTGCCCCACGCCTGGTCACATAGCATCTCTATCTCAGCTGAGTAGAAGAGTCCGCCGTCACCAGCCTCATAGTGCCAGGGCAGGTAATTATATACATTGTAGGTTTCCTGGTGCACGGCTAGTACCTTGGCAAACACTATTATTTCCGCTAGCTCCGCTCTGCATCCCTCACTGAGTGGTCTCCAGTCCGACGGTAACTGACACCCCAAAGTACTGCTTCCCATGAACAGTGCGATGAACACAACGGGAATCATTATGGGAATAACTTGCAGCATGTCTAGATGTATGAAGAAGTGATTTTCTTGACTGCTATGCTTCACACATAGTTCATAAAGTATTTTACATGAGATCTTTTACATGTGTTCAAGTTGCCATATCATGCCATTACACGCTAGAAATCCTGTCGTAAGGTATCAATAAAGTGAAAGCATGCCCAGCAATAGAGAGTTCAACAGACAGTACTAACGGATGGTATTGTGAAGCCTCCCGGCTCAGCACTGGTTAAGACACACTTGTGTGGATAGTTTAAAGGGAATGTAAGACTGATGACCACGCCCATGTGTTGTGACATCATAAAATGGGCATTCCGGGGCGGGGCCACAGCGGCTCACAATGCTTTTGATGGTCTTGATTACCGGTATTTTTTCTAAAAGCCCACGCAAGCTTATTGTTCTCTGTTACCCCTATAGGTCAATTAATTAATTGCATCGTGGATAAATTGTAAAATGAAAAAACACACATACCAGTTGGCCAGTAATGAAGAGAATTTTTATTTTGTCTTCACAATTAGAAAAAAAACTGTGAGTAAAGGCTGTGGGCATATTAAAGGACAACTGTGCACAACAAAAGGTTCTGTATAATTGATAGAATGCATCATATGTAGATAATATAAACGAATATAAATAATGCATGTTATTGAGCCATCTCAGCTTTTATAGCTCTGATATGTTGTTTTGAGTATTGGAGTAGATCAGGGGTCAGAAACCTTTTTTACCAAGACAGAGACAATTCTGCTGAGGAAGCTGAGATATACTGCTTGCGGAAACAGGTAGAGAGGATAGTTATCTTCTGCTGGGGCGCATCGTGCCCCTGAGTGAAAGGCGCATTCAATAAAGTTTGTTTAAAAAAAAAGTTTAAACAAACTTTATTGGATGCGCATTGGCTGGAGGGGAGCGCACAACACTTCCCTCATAGCCACGGACCTGCACCGGAGACAGAGCAGCAGCGAGGAGGTAAGTAAGGGGGTGGAATTTTTTTTAAAGCAGGGTTCCAGCGCCCCCTGCTAAGATGCGCCCTAGGCAGCTGCCTAGGTCGCCTTACTGGTGGCGCCGGCCCTGCACCTAGGACAAATGGAGTATCCGCCACTAATCTTCTGCACCCCGATCTGGACTTTTTGAAGACCTTGTTCTGGGCCATTTCATCATGTAAGTTCCAATAAAGGAGTTTATTTTATTTATTCATATTATGCTACTCTGTGTGCTTTATACTTCAGATTACTACCTCTAGGATCCCAAAGGAAGGTCCCGATCAACAATCTATTGCTGACAGACATTTACATTTGTTTGTGAGTGCAATACCACATACTACTTAACCCCTTAGTGACAAGACATTTTGACCTTGACTTTCCCTTGGTGACAAGGGCTGTTTTTACATTTCTGGGGTGTTTGTGTTTAGCTGTCATTTTATTCTCTCTCACATACTGTACCCACACAAATTATATGTTGTTTTTATCGTCATAAGAAGCTTTCATTAGATACCAATATGTGCATCATATCTTATAATTTACTACAAAAAAAATCATAAAATATGATGAAAATGTAAAAAAAAACAAAACACTTTTTCTAATTTTGACCTAAAATATAATTTACACAAATACAATCATTAAAAAAGACCCCATCTGAATAGCTTTTAAATGTTGTCCCGAGCTCAGAAATATGCATGTTTCCATGTTTTTCAGAATTTTTTTGGAGGTTATGGTAGCAAAAAACAAAAATATTGTTTTTTTCCTATGTTGACTTTTTGACCCCAAGTCTAACCCTAAATTTAACCACAACTCTAACCTTTATGCTATCCCTTAATATATTTAAATTTTATTTAAATTTTAACTCTATCCCTTATGCTAACCCTAATTTAATTTTAACGCTAACAGCCAAAAGTCTTTTTTTTTTTAAATTGCAATGTTGCTGACTGCCTCTAGGGGCAGTCAAAACACATTCAGAGCAACAGAAGTAAATTTTTTTTCACTTCCGAATATCTGACCACAAAAAGGCACAGCCATATTGCCGGAGCATGCTTCTTCTTCAATATGGCGCCCACGATCGCCCGTGGGGTGATCGTGGGTGCCCAGAGACCAGATTTCGGTGCTGGCTATTGCCTTGACATCGAGCCAATAACCTAACACCGTCAGAGAGGTTTTCACGATCAGTGATTGTGAAAACCGCTTGTTTTACCGCAGGACATGTCAGGCACGTCCATTGTCGGGAACGGAGTGGGTACCGTGACATTTCTCCATTTTTCGAAGGAGACTGACGACGGAGAAGCCCCCAGATGGGGTTACTCCACAGTCAGTCTCTTCAGGTTTCTCCCCATATTCACAGAAGTGACAGTCCCCACCTTCTGTCTGTTCACTTAACTGGCCAACCTCTGTCTCTCCCGGAACAGGTATCTGCCGCTGGGGAGAAGAGCCAATAGTGCCTTCTCCCGGATGCTTTTTCAGCCGCTGGGGAGAATGCAGGGTAGCGGGGGTAAAAAAGCTGCTTGTTGTGGAAATGTCTTGGTTAGGTCCTTGGACCATTGGTGCCAGCGCATCTGCTGGTGTAATGTCCTCCGCAACTGGCAAAGTTTTCTGGCCATGCACAACCTAATTATGCAACAGTCCTGTTTCTACCCTGCCAGGTTGCAATTGATCTGGGCAGTATTCACAGGATTCCAGGGACCCAGGTGTGGAGACCGATGTCACATCCACTCCTCCTGGGTCATTTTTAAAGGGTACAGGGATTAAGTGGAGGGTACTTTGTGGGAAGAGGCCAATTGCGCTCTGCCCAGATGCTGGTGCTTCTGCCTGGTACAAAAACTCCCCAAGCAGCAGGGGTGGACAGAGGCCAGCAGCACTCTGCCCCGTTGCCAGCTCTTCTGCTGGGGCATAGGGCGGGGGAAAAGCCAAGGACGGGGTTCCAATAAGGCTCCTTGAACCCAGGTGGAGGTAGATAGAGGCCAGTAGCACTCTGCTCTGATGCCAGCCCTTTAGTTGCAGCATCCGGAGTGGGAAAGGGACACAACTGTTGGGTCACAGGAAGGGTTAGGCAGGGACCTGTGAGGCTCTGCTCTGCAACCAGTGCCTCTGCTGGTGTGGTAGGTAGGGGCAGGGAGAGGAAGTCCGGATCAGTCACGGGGAACAGTGCCAGCAGTTCATATGGGCATTCAAGACTGGACAAGGATAACAGTTTCCCGGGAACATGGCTTCAGTTGTGGCACCCACAGGGGAAAGGGGGCACAGTTCTGGGGTCTGGGGTAGGAGCGGGCCAGAGCCAGTGGCAATATGCCCAGATGCCAGCTCTTCCGCTGGTTCATCCACAGGAAAAAAGGGACACAGTTCTGGGGCCAGGGTTAGGCAGGGACTGGAGGATTTGTGCTCAGCTGCCAGCAGTTTAGCTGAAATATCTGGCCGGGAGGGGATGGGGGTGTGCTAAGCCAGCTCTGAGGACACTGCTGCCAACATTTCTGCTTGGACACTGGGACAGGGAAAGGGCAACAATTTTGGGTACTCCCAGTCAAGGGGTTGGGACCCGGGTGTGGAGACAACTGTCTCATGCACCCCTCCTGGGTAAAACTTCACAGAGCTTAACTCTGGTAAATGCACATGATCAGGGCCCAGTTGCACAAGGTTGAGCAGTTTGGCAAATGACTTTTCCAGCTCCCACTCTTGTTGAACCAAAAAGTCCAAGTCAGCATTCATCTCTGCAACATCATATTCCCGCCCCTCACGGATTTTTAATTTTCCGCTCCTGATCGGAGCTACCGAAACTGTACTCCTCCTAGTAACTTTCCAACATTACTCCAGGGCCGCCAAAGCCCTCTGGGGGACCATCCAAACCTCCAAGCTCTGGGTGCATCTGGGTTGCTTGCCACTGTAGTGCCCGGTATCCTTCATCCAGGGCCAGCTCAGCATCAACAAGCTCTGCCAGATCCGCCACCCACTTTTCTTGGGATTGTACACCCAGATATTGCATCCAAAGGTCCATCTGTAGCTTGTACCTCTCCTCGGAACTTGGGATGTACCTTCTCCGGCTGTACTGATCCCATCTGATAGCTTCCCACCAGAGTTCCCGGCGGTTACAATCTCTCTCTCTCTCGGCTTCCTGCATTATCCGATCCACCAACTCGAAGGGAAGGTTTGGCCCATACACAGCCAGACGTTCCTTTACCCTCTGGGTGATCACATCTTTCACCTCCGGAAATGCTGAAGAAGCCAATGGACTGAGGAGATTGCACTTTCCGGCCATGGTGCTGCTGTACCACCCTGGTAGTCCTTGGACAACTGCCCAGCGTTGCAAATAGGATAATCCACACGATAATCCACCGGACCAGTGTTGGGAGGAGAGATCCCACTTCTTGACACCAGTGTCACGGGAGGGCTACTAGATGGGTAGCTCCTACCGGAATCAGTTCCACAAAATCACTCCTCAGGTCCAGTAAATATCAAATAGCCAAACGGGGCTATGATCACTGCTTCCATGCAAGCAATTCCCCAACATAGCAGACGAAACCGGTCGTGTTGGGTAAAACAAGAAGAACTGTTTATTGATTCCAAACACAGGACATATATACAGGAAAACATCTTGATAACATAAGTTGAACAAAAGAACTTCTTCACACTTACACAAAAGGACAATTGAATTTGGTTCCAGAGTATCTGGCAGCCAATCAGATGAAAGGTAGGATTAGTAGCAACCGATCCCCAGCAGGGGGCGTCTCACAGATCAGTAAATATATTCAAATCGGGCATTTAACTAAGCATACAATCAGCACAGTGCCTACATGGGGCTTGGTCTGGGCGACCAATAGAAAAGGCACTTCATTTTGAACAAGAGAATGAGCTCAGCAGCCAGGATAAACCTTTATTGTGAAGTGGCTGCTGAAGCTACATTCCTGAGGAAAGGGTACAAGGGATTAGGCTCTTTAACAGGGCGCCATACATGTAAAACACACAGTTAGCATAGGGGAAAACAGGGACCATTCTGAGGGAAGAAATGAACACAGTTCGGATTACCTTTTGGTACACATTTGGTTTAAGGACCAATCAGAAGCTGAGCTACATTTAGACCTTTAAACGGGCGACCAATCCGTATGTGAGCTACCAGCAAGCTGGTAGGCGGCTGTTTGAATCAGCCAATGGGGAGAGTGCCTACCCGGCAATTGTCCCCGGAGTCTGTAGCGGGCAGACGGATTCCTGCTGTACTCCGGTTAGACGGAGAAAGCAGTAGCGGGAGAAAGCACAGTCTGTGCTGGGGCCAGTGATTATAGCTCTTCTAGGAGCTTCTGGCTTCGGCAACAGACAAGGTCCATAGTCACTCGGCAGGCGGCTAGCCCCTTGTGCCCGCCAGAGATAAGAGTCACGGTGGGTACTGTGACAGAGCTCAAGGGTTAAAAAACAATTAATTGTTCCTTATTTCACAATAAAACATACCGATAGTATGAAACAAGTTTATGCCCTTTTACATTTTCCTATAGGATCATTGGAAATAGAGCTTTTCAGAACAAATCCAGGCACTGCGCATTAGCAATTATTAAAAAATGGCACACAAAATGTAAATTAGAATGTATTGTGTCATTTCATTTTACTTTGTTAAGTGTTATTGACATGGTGAGAGGGGTATAAATGGATGACCATTATTCAGCCTTGGCATTAGTCACACAATGACACAGACAGGGCATTGTAAAGAGTGCCAGGTTGGTATGGTAATTTGGCTTACTATACTACTTCAATCTTCTCACAGCCCTGGTGGTCTAATTTATACAAGACTGTTATCAAACAAATCCTTGGCCTTCCTTCACTCTTCACTAGCTCTTTTGAAAAGATGAACATACGGATCAGACTACTGTTTATATATAACCAGTGATTAAGGTTCTGGTTTGCGTAAAATGAATTTATGGATACAATAGCATAAGTTATATTCCCATAAAAGTCTCCCAGTCTCATTTTAATCTGGCATGTGCATTAAAGTTCCTCTGTCATCTAAACATTGTTTATACTGTGAATATCGAGACTATAAAATTGTCAAGTTTTGTTACAAAAGTTGCAAGTAAATGTATAAATGACTAAAACAATATGTTTGAAATATATCTGTGGTGTCTCCTCTTGATGACACCTACTTGTGGCTTGATATGCAAATTATACATTTTCCATTGTAAAGCAGTTCATTTGCATATCAAGCCATAGGGGATGTTGTAAAAAGGAGACACCACAAATGTTCTCTCTTGTAACATAATGTATAAATAACTTTTTTCTGTGTTCCCAGTATAAACAAATGAAGGAGGTCCTTTAAAAGAAGAAAAATGGCCAACGATTCAGTGTTCTGTGCCAAACGAAATATACACCGATCAGCGATAAAATTATAATCACTGACAGGTGGCAAGCCGGCGCAGACAGTGTGATGCTTTGGTCAATATTCTGCTGTGAAACCTCGGGTCCTGCTATTCATGTGGATGTTACTTTGACACGTACCAGCCACCTAAGCAATGTTAAAGACCATGTACACACTTTCATGTAAATGGTATTAGCCTCTTCCATCTGATCCATGGAGGCCCTACCTCACAACTTATATGACTTATATGACAAAGCTGCTATTGGCTTGGTGCCAAATACCTTCAGAGGTCTAGTACAGCCCATGACTTGATGGGTCAGATTTGATTTATAGATTTGACACTCAAGTAATAAAATAAAGCTTATATAGGAAATTATAACCTAAAGTCGGCACTTAAAATAATCCCTCAGTACACATATTGATTATAAAAATAGTTTTTATTAAATATAGATATATAAAAAAAAAGAGTTAATTGTAAATAGTAGTATATAGTACTAAATATCAACACATTGTTAAACAAATATATAGGGTATCCATAAAAAGCAGTACATATATTAAAAAATATATACAGTATATATAGAGGCGTCACTAGGGTTGGTGTCACCCCCCTGGATTTCCTCCAGTACCATGTCAAACAGATTCCTTAGTAATGCCAGTCAGATGGCCCATTAAATATGCCATATAGAAGCTCCATAAATGATGCCACATACACGAGCCCCACAAATTATGCTACATACAGGAGCCCATCACTATGCCACACACAGGAGCCCCATTAATAACACCACACACAGGAGCCCCATAAATATGCCTCACACAAGAGCCCCATTAATTATGCCTCACACAGGAGCCCCATAAATAAGCCTCACACAGGAGCCCCATTAATTATACCTCACACAGGAGCCTCATTAATTATGCCACACACAGGAGCCCGTTAATTATGCCACACACAAGAGCCCCACATTTTGCCACGCACAAGAGCCCCATAGTTCCGCCACACACAAGAGCTCCATTAATTATGCCTCACACAGGAGCCCCATAAATAAGCCTCACACAGGAGCCCCATTAATAACACCACACACAAGAGCCCCATAATTATGCCACACAATGTACAATTGTACAATTCTAAAACAATAAATATCTATACACATCTCTCTCACTAGTTGCATTTACAGGTGATACTCGAAAAATTAGAATATTGTGAAAAAGTTCATTTACTTCAGTAATGCAACGTAAAAGGGGAAACTAATAAATGAGATAGACGCATTACATGCAAAGCAAGATAGTTTAAGTCGTGATTTGTCATAAGTGCGATGATTATGGCTTACAGCTCATGAAAACCCCAGTGTTAGTTTGTCTATTATTATGCAAGTATATTTTTGTCATTATTATGCTATTAATATGCTACAGGCAATTTGCCCATTAATATGCTACAGACAATTTGATTATTAATATGCCACAGACAATTCGCCCATTAATATGCCAGTAAAAATTTTGCCAGTAATAAGCTTCAGCCAATTTGCCCAATAATATGCCAGTATTATTTTGCCATTAAAAAGCAAGTATTATTTTGCCCATTAATAAGCATTAAGGATATTGTAGTCCACTGCAAGAAACTTGCTGAGACCCACCACAGGCTTCCCTGGCAGCAGAGCCCCTTACTGGAGTACAGTTGCAACCCATTGATAACATTCCTGATCATGGCTTAACTTTGGTTACCTATTCTTTAGTAAATAAACTCCTATGTACAGAATCTGATTCATACATCTTCTTTGTAATATCTTTAGCCAGAGAGAATGTATAAAAAAATGCATATCAAATATCCAACTAAATCATACATCCAACATAAATTACAAAGCTACAAAATACATGTATTACCTAAAAATTCCTTGCATTGAATATAAAAAAGGCTATTATATAAAAAAGATGCTAAATTCTTTGTTTAAACAATAAAAACCATTCTACTCGAAATTCATAAATAGTGGTTATATACATTTTACACATCCATAGTACATACATACATCCACATACAAGAGTGTAAAATAGATTTACTATCATGTGTTTCCACTAAATCCCACAAATGATTTGACAAATATATTTTCGTCCCCAGCCATTAGTTTGGTGGTTCTTCTTTTCCCATCTTTACATATCAAAGTTGTGCTCTGACAAATAACTATTAACTTGACTCCATGGTCCATTGCCATCTTTGTGAATAATAAACAAACTAGGACTTTATCTCGATTCCCTAACCTATATTTTTTGTCTCTGGGAAAAATGTTTATTCAATGTTTACAGTGTTTTTGGAGCAATTGTATTTTTTTTCTGACCTTTAACTGCAGAAATACATGAGCAACTTGCACATTACATTTGGCTCTTTAATGCTTATGAGGATTATGTACATGCTGAGAACTCGAGTTACTGAATGTTTAGGAGCAAAAACAAACAAAGGTTCCTTAGATCAGTTCAATCAAGCACTATGGAACAAAAATAGCCCACACTGTGGGATGGTATCCACAAGGGATTTGTGAGACTAATTTAACTGAGAACTGACAGCTAAAAAAAAACTGCCACTTGGGATCTTGCTCACTCGGAGGATGCATATAAATTCATTAGTTTGCTTGTTCTATTACATTTTGATGCTCTTGTTGCATGAGTCCCACCTGTAAATGCCATGCATATCCAAAATGTCAAGTAAGTCTCATCTGTATGAAGGATGCAGCCACACCAGACATAAGTTGCAACTTTTAGTCAGAAAGGCACATCAGGTGACCCACTATACCTATCAGTTCCATGTGGGGTCATGAGGAATGATCACAATAATTGGTGCCTTGAAAATTGTATTTACAATAATTTGTCACAGTAATAATGAGGTCACATGACCCCGTTGATCCAACTCTGAAGACCTGGTGGAAGTGTGGGCACTATCGGAGGATGTCTGTGTGCAGTGTACAGCCATTTTCCGATGCTGCTCTCACTAGACACCAGAGAGAATGGGGACAGTAGTGGTCATGGCAAGCTGGGGACAGTGTTGGCAGTGAAAAGCTGTTTGGGGACAGAGATGATACTGGATTGGCACTAGAAATCTGTTTGGGGCATAGATGGCAATTCCAAGATGTTTTGTGCCAGAGATGGCAATGCCAAGCTGTTGGGGACATAGATGGCACTGGCAAGCTGTTTGGGGACATTGATGGCACTGGCAAGCTGTTTGGGGATGGAGATGGCACTAGAAAGCTGTTTGCAGGCATATATGGCACTGGAAAGCTATGTGGGTACAGTGATGGCACTGGCAATCAGTTTGGGGAGATAGATGGCATTGGCAAGCTGTTTTGGGGCAATAGTGGTATGAGCGGCAGAGCAAAGGGGTGGTATAATGCATTGTTTGATTTCCCATTTTGTGTTCCTCAGACATAGTGCACTTTTATTTTTATTTATTTATTTTTGCACACCAGGCAAGGGGTAGCCAACCTTTGGCACTCCAGATGTTGAATGATGAACAATATATACGAAAAATCACTAAGAGATATACGGAACACTAAACCAGCTGCACCTTGGCATGCATGATGACACGCACCGGTTTTAAATGTGTCTGTGGAGTCTTATGTTCATGACATCATGGCGGATTGATATGCAAGTTACACATTTCCCATTGAACACATGTTCATTTGGATAATAAGCCACGGGATATAACCAGGATACTCCATGCATATTTAAAACAAATTTTTCTCCTGATTTAGTCATTTGCTCGCACTTTTGCTAAAACAATGTAAAGGTTATTTTCAATCACTTTTTATTCTCTACATTCACAGTAAAAACAATGTTTAGTTGATACAGTGCCATTAAGATGTAGGGGTTTGCCAAAATATAAAATCGTGCAGCCGCAGAAAAATTAAGTTTAATTTGTACTTGGTGCCAAGTACACTGTACTTGACCTGTGAACTTACTTCTTTTGTCTCTACTTGGTATCCCACTGAGGACAGTAAATGTGACTGAGGACAAGGAATCTGTTTCCCACAGTGCAGAAAGAGTGCTCATCTGAACCTAAAATTCTCTTTCTACATGCTTGTTCGACGACAAATGTTTAATCACTGTCTGCATTGCATCTGGATAAACAAATCTGGGCAAATTTAATTTTCTCTGTGGGAATAAAAACAAACAAATTGGAAAGTAATGACTGTCTGAAAAATGTTTAATTTACTTATTGGTAAATAAATCTCCTGTAGAGGAAAAGCAATTTATTTTTATTTTGTGTCCTAAAGAAAAGTTTCACAAAAATGATACTACTGAATTTGATACCATTAGTTATTTTGTACTGTTTAATGAATCTGGCATTGAAGCACAATGGAGAAGAATCACTGAGCAAGCCAGTGCATAGTTTCATCAGATCATTAGCCACATCAGCCTCTCCGATGTACTGTCCACAATGCCATTAAAGTTTTGAAGCAAGCCCTGAGTACATTTCTACAATGCCCTGGACACATGCACATTGTGGAGTACGTCAAAATTACCCTGCATCTCTTAAAATACATACCCAATGAACCTTTTAAAATCAAGTCAAATCCGGACTCCAACTCAGTATATTTATTTTTATTTTGCATTAAAAAAAACCAGTGTCTATGCTGTGACAGTTTCAGCACCACAAATGCCCTATACAAAGATCAGCTACAACACAGCGCAGAGCACAACAAGCTGACATATTGATCATTCATTCAACACACACTCACACATACTCCCATCATTTAAATGGAAGTGCACTCATACAAGTCATTCAACCATCAGAAAAATATTACAAACACTGAAATAAATTTCAAAATACATTTACAATTCCAGGGATGTAGATCAATGTGGGTTTAAAGCCAGTGAGATACACCTGGGTGGGGGTGGTGAGGTATGGAGGGGTAGGGTTATGGGGGGGGGGGGGGGGTGGCTGAGTGAGCAAATAGGTAGTGCCACAATTGTGTAGTTAAATGACACAATTATACCCACAAATGACACAATTATATAATCATAACACATCTTGAGATGGAGCCATTCAGTTTTTCATTTTAAAAGCTTAATTTGAAATTAAACAATAATGAGTATTTATAAACAAGACCTTATAGTCCACTCTGATATATATAAAATAACTAGTGTACAAATATGTACCTAAATCAATTATAAGTAAGCTATTACCTACAATGGCTGACCATCATAGGTATTATAGGCCAAAGCAGCTGGAATACCAAAATTCAGAGCTTAGGCATCACCTATTTAAAGGGAAATAAAATGTTGTTTAATCCTTGCGTCCCTAAAGGAAGCAAGGGTTAAACAATATATGTATAGATAAATAAATAAACAAACAGAGGAATGTCTAGAATTTGAACAAACAAAAAAAGTGCAAAAAATGCAAAGAAAAAATATAACAACACAAAATATATGTGAATGCTATAAGAATATATATCATATAGATAGTATTATATGCAGTATGTTGATGAAAGGTCACGATGTGGAATCCAAATAAACAACAGTCTTTAGTGGTAAAATGTTCTCCCTAAAATAGAGGAAGAAACTAGACCATAGTGTGTACTGTCGGAAAACAAGCAAAAAGCGCACACTTTAATAATAGAACTTACAAGATAAATGTTAAAAATAGGCACATCATAAATAAAACACTGGTGTCCCTTAGTCGATAATTTTATGGCAAGACAGGAGGCTTCTTTTTTGCATTACCTTCTTTACTGTTTAACCTCCAGCAGCAAAACAGTTAACAGTTATAGAGAGAAAAACAACCAATCAGAACACAGAACAGTGGTATATAAGGCAGTAACCATCCTCTTCACTTCCTCTTTCTTTGCTGCTTAACCTCCAGGTGAGCTCAATCTATATTTATTCTCCTATATTGTATCACAATATATATTGTTTATTACTATTTTGGTCTTATATATTGTAGATTAGATTACTTTATTTATTCTTTTCCTTAGTATGTCTACATTGCCAGATTTGTACTATATTTACATGATGTAGTTTTCTTACTAACTGTTCCTCTGTCTTTATTCTACTTGTCCCTTAAACTGAAACTGTTTTTTCTTTCTACTTTTAACCTTAAAAGGTTTTCCTTCGTTGTATTTATTCATTCCCTAGCGCTAAACCTTTCTTCAAAACTATCAAACCTCACCGCTTAGTTTTTTCTCCGTCCCTGTACCTATATCAACCACCACTCACCTCCGTTTCAGGGAGCTTCGCGCTCCAGAATAGTGTGCTCCCCACGATAATCGAAAGGGGCCTTTCACCGCAGAGGGTGAGGCCTCAGGCTGCCTCCACGCAGCCGCGCCGGCTGGAATAGCAGCTTCGGCTGCTCTCTATCGTGCAACCACGTGCGCGCTCGGTTTTTTCTTAACCTCGCGCTAGGCCGCACATCAAATGGCGGCGTTTGGCCACACGATAACGGGATTTCCTCCCGTCGCGTCTGGCCCTCTCTCTCTCCCTCTTCGGCCTAACTAAAGGCCATCGGCAGCGATAGGGACCTGGTGCTTCCCAGGCAGGCCGGGATCCTAGCCTACAATACCTCAGGTCCAAACATTTTTCTCTCTCCTTTTTTCCTCCTGAAAACTTTACTTTCAAAAATTAAACAGGTGTACATCTGCATTTATAATACAACAGTACTATATAATACAAAATCAGGACATATCATAGGGGTGACCCCCCTAAACAGACATGTTGAAATATGTATGACTTGGGGTGACCCCCCCCCCCTCTCTTCAGATTGGCCCTGGTGGTCCATATAGAGCTTATAACCCAAACTGTTGGGAAACCGACTACTGAGGGTGACCCCCTCCACTTATTTGGCACTATTAGTGGTCACTTAACATGACCAAGATGGGTGACCCCCACCAAAAAATTTAAACGGGTGACCCCCGCTTCTGCGTTTTTCCTTAAACTACAGCATAAAAACATGCGCAATTAAATGTCTTGCCAACATCTATTCTATATGCCACAACAAGTCTATTTACTCATCTGTTTCAGAAAGAATCGAGTAAAATCACAATCATGAGTGATCTTCAGCCTACCAATATGCCTGCAGGCTTCCAAGAATGGCTCCGCTCGGCTCTGGCGGATTCTCTGCCTTCAGCATTAGCCGCACTGCGTGAGACACAACAGCCTCTCCACTCGGAAATGAGGGAAGCCTCTTCAGACTCGGACGTTTCCCACCACTCCGCTGAGGGCGACTGTTCACGCAAGAGACCGTGGTCGGACGCTCCCACCCCAAAAGTCGACAAAGGCAAGGCTCCACTTAAAAAATCTAGGTGCGGCTCCCTACCCCTACTACCCTCCGCGGAACCTCTGGACACATCGCGCGAAGATTTTCGGATCCTGGATGAATACCGTGCGGGTAATTCAAAGCCAGGCACATCTAGATCACGATCACCTGACTACCTGATCTCACAGCTTCCCAAGGATCCTGAGGTCAACCCTGATCTCCCAGTGGAAATAATGGACTCCTCGGGTTTCCCATTGTTCGACCCACGTACACTGAGGCATCCCCGTTCGGCTGAATGGTCCCCACCCCAACACGTGGCCGACTTTCTCCGCTACTGGTTGAGACGACCTCTCGACAAAGAAGTCCGTCAAAAGCTACGGGCTGAATGCCCTCGCCCTTCCCTGCCTGATAAAGTCTCCTCGACCCCCGAATTCGACCCTACCTTCGTCACTTTCATGATGAAGAATGGGAAGGATCCTCGCAAGGGCCTGGAGCAAGGGCTCCGCACCACACAAGACAAATTACTGGACGTATCCGGCCCTCTGACTCAACTTTTTATCATGGCCGATGAAGCCCTCACGAATGGTTCCCAGATGGATTCCCACCTGGCATGAGAATGGGCCCAGAGGGCACTGTGTCTACTGGGCAACGCTAATACTGCCATCTCAACCGAACGCCGCAAAGCGGCCCTGTTCAAGCTCGATAGCAAATTGGCCGAATTAGCTTCCAAAGAACTCGGTCCAGACGCTAGGGGCCTCCTCTTCGGCACCAAGTTTTTGAAGAACCTAAGCCAGCATGTAAATATTTTTACATCCCTCAACAAGGCGCAATCTTCCTTGAAACGGGTCTTTCAATCAAGAGACCGTTTCTCCTACAGAGCTGGTCGGCAGAGGGGCCGTGCCACCAGCAGAGCCGCCTTCTCGGCATCAAGGCCCCGTCTTCAGGAGTCATCCTCCTACCGTTTCCAAGCTCGTCCCAGCTACCGCACACCCTACTACCGGGGACCCAGCCGATCGAGAGGATCAGCTTCATATCGGTCAAGATATCCCGCAGGTAAGGTTACACCCTTTATTACCTCACATTCAAATTGCAGGCAGGCTCATGCATTTCTATCATCACTGGGCCACTATCACCCAAGACCCCTGGGTCCTCCAAACTGTCAAGGGTTTCCTTATAGATTTCTCTTCCCCTCCACTTCAACTAACCCCACCTCACCCTATCCATATGTCACAGAGCGACCTCTCTTTAGTTCACGAAGAACTTTCGGCACTACGGGACAAGGGAGCTATAGAACGCGCGTGTGGGGACCCTTGCTTCGTCAGCAACATGTTCCTGGTTCGCAAAAAATCAGGCGAGTTCCGCCCAGTGATCAATCTCCGATCCCTCAACCAGCATGTCACCTACAGGCACTTCAAGATGGAGGGTATCCATCTTCTCCGCGATCTCTTACGAGAGCGGGACTGGTTCTCTCGCTTGGATCTAAAAGACGCTTATCTCACGGTTCCGGTCCACCGAGATCACAGACGGTTTCTCCAGTTTTTCTGGCAAAAAAGGCTGTGGCAGTTCACATGTCTGCCTTTCGGACTCAGCTCGGCTCCGTGGTGTTTCACAAAACTCCTGAAGCCCGTTATGGAATTCCTGCGGGTCCGCGGCATCCGATCCATCGTCTACCTGGACGACATCCTCATCATGTCCCGGGACAAAAACTCCCTCTACGAGGCCACGTATCTCACCGTTCATCTACTACAAGATCTCGGGTTCATCATCAACAAGGACAAGTCGGAGTTGCGTCCTACTCAGTCGATTCAATTCCTGGGTTTTACGGTGGATACGGTGGCGGCGATTCTCAAACTACCTCAATCCAAAATCTCTTCAATAAGGAAAGTCATCCGACGCTTTTTACGTCTTCCCCGGGTCTCTCTTCGAGATCTTGCTCGCGTAATCGGGCTCCTCTCAGCGTCCATTCAGGCGATATTCCCAGGTCCTCTGTACTATCGGGCCATGCAACGCTTGAAGGCTCAACATCTTCGGGCCACAGGTTCCTACGACCATGTCTTCCCCCTTTCAGACGAGGTTCGACTCGAACTGCAATGGTGGCTAACGCACATGTCGGCATGGAACGGTCGCGCCATCTTTGGCTCGCTTCCAGACTTTATTCTGGAATCAGACGCCAGTCTTCTTGGTTGGGGCGCAACCTGCGGGTCCACAACAACGGGCGGCTCCTGGACACCAGAAGAACAGGGGCTCCACATAAATTGTTTGGAACTGATTGCGGGCTCCTTCGCCGTGCGCAGCTTTACAAAAGACACGACTCACTGCTCTCTGGTTCTCCGGATGGACAACGTGTCGGCAGTAAGGTATATCAACCGTTTGGGAGGGTCTCGTTCCAAACTCTTGACAGAACTGACCAAGGATCTGTATCAGTACTGCATGGCACATCACCTGTCCATACGGGCGGAGTATCTCCCCGGGAAGGACAACACGGTGGCGGATTGGTTCTCCAGGCACTGGAGGGACACCAGCGACTGGCAACTCCACCCTCAGATTTTTCACACCCTGGATCTCCTCAGGGGTCCTTTTCACCTAGACCTGTTTGCGTCCAGAACGAATCGACAAACGCCATCCTTCTTCAGTTGGATGCCGGATCCCCTCTCTCTGGCAGTCGACGCTTTCCTTCAGACATGGCCCCCCAAGGGAGCATATGCTTTTCCCCCGTTTGCCATGATCCTCCGCTCGCTACATCTCGTGATGCGTCAGCAAATTACACTACTTCTTATCTCCCCACTGTGGCGGATGCAACCTTGGTTTCCCCTTCTGCTAGAACTATCTTGTGCAGATCCCCTTCTGCTACCCTATTCTTCAACCCTCTTGTCCGATCCCCAGGGGAATCCCCACCCCTTACTTCTTCAGGATCACCTCCAATTGGTGGCCTGGATGATTTCAGGGGTGCCTGGGATGTGTCTGGACTATCGACGGCAGCTCGAGATCTCCTCCGAGACTCTTGGGCACCGGGTACTAGAAGATCGTACCTTCAGGCTTGGGGCACCTGGAATAGCTGGTGTCTGGGACAACACCTTAATCCCTTTACGGCCCCTGTAGTGGCTATCTTGAACTTTTTGGCATCTCTCTTCGCCCAAGGTAAGTCCTACCGTTCCATTAACATCGTTCGGTCAGCCATTTCGGCAGCTCACGTTCCCATATCAGGAGTAAACGTTGGCAAGGACCCTACGGTCTGCCGCCTCTTACGGGGTATCCGGTCATCTAGACCGCCATCCTCTAAATACTCAACCTTTTGGGACATTTCTTACATTTTCTGGAGGGATGGCCAGATAATGACTCTCTCTCGATCCGTCAACTATCCGCTAAGGTAGCATTACTACTCTGTCTGGTATCCTTCAGAAGGGTCGCAGATATTAGGGCTTTCGACGCAAATTCCTTCACTTTCTCCCCGGAGGGCGTTGTGGTTGCTATCTCACGACGAACCAAGTCATCTTCTACGTCGGTCTTCTACCCTTACTTTCCGGACCGTCCGAAACTCTGTGTCGCTCGCTGTGTTCGTCGTTATCTCTCTTCCACGGCAGCTTCTCGGTCTTCCAACCAGGGTCAGTTGTTACTCTCTTATGTACGCCCTTTCCGGCCGGTATCTTCCCCGACTATCGCACGTTGGATCAAATGGATTCTGCATCAAGCGGGCATCGAAGGGTCTTTCGGCGCACACTCCGTTCGTGGCGCGGCAGCCTCTGCGGCTTTCGACCTAGGGGGCTCCTTGTCCGACATCATGTCAGCGGCAGATTGGTCGAGGGAGTCGACCTTTCGTACTTTCTACTTTCGCCCACGGGCACACGCGGGTTCTTCATTATTGTCTCAGCGTTAAAATAGCAAATACGAAGCCTCCTGTCTTGCCATAAAATTAGGGATTATTCTAGCCTTGGTGTAGTAATAATCTAAATTTTATTAAAGACAGGAGGCGAGTATTTCCCTCCCTGTTTGATTACTCTTTTTTATTCAAACTAACCCACCCAAAATTCACTACCTGTCCTGCTTCATACTTATCTCTGCATCTGTCTGTCTTTGTGGGATATTCTCCAGTAGGGGTATCGTAACAGGGAATTTTATATAAGTTATTTACATTTAATGATTGTTTATCCGCTGTTGAGACATTTATGAAGAATAGTTTACTTTCACGATGTCTTTGTTTCTCTCCTAGCGTGATCCGTTTCTACGTTTACCATCACCCACTATCAACCTCGTGTTCGCATGGTCCTGTTCGTTGGATGGTTCTAGACTGTTATGTTCGCCATCCTGATCGGCGCATCAAAGAAAGAGGAAGTGAAGAGGATGGTTACTGCCTTATATACCACTGTTCTGTGTTCTGATTGGTTGTTTTTCTCTCTATAACTGTTAACTGTTTTGCTGCTGGAGGTTAAACAGTAAAGAAGGTAATGCAAATACTCGCCTCCTGTCTTTAATAAAATTTAGATTATTACTACACCAAGGCTAGAATAATCCCTAATTCTCACCGCTGGTCGAAAAAGATGATTGATCGCGTCTATTCTCCCCGCCCGCTGGAGAGAGGTGCTTAGTTGTGAGTCAGCGTTGAATGGAGTTTTTGTGAATGGGGTGGCTCGGCATTCACTGGTAACAAGTACTGAAAAAATAAAACGCAAAAGAAGTCCAGCGGAAAAAATATATGACACCCGATGCAGGATCCTTTAAAACATAACTTTTAATCCATCAGGTAAAACAGTAGTCACATGAAAAACACCGTACACGTTTCGTCCCTTAAGTACTGTCCTACGCAGTTTTTGAGGAACATTTCAGATATGATTATTGGCTGGTCTGCTGTAAGTAGTATTTACTAAAGTCAAATAGAAAGGTTTTTCAATAGTTCAGCAGATAAATTGTAACTACCAAACTGATCTGTCTGTCTAATTATTAAAAGTAGGTTTTGGTGAATGCATCAGACATTAATTAAAGGTAATATCCAGCCATATATATAGAGCGAGGCTTCAGAACATGTTTAGCTTTCCTAAAAGAGACGTAGCAAACTTAAAACAGACAAAGAGCATGTTTTGAAAAATAACTATGTATTGAATAATATTCCCTTTTATGTTGCACATTACCAGAGAATAATGATACTTGCCTACAAACTACTATAAATAGTGGTGAAAAAAGTTACATTATATTCCAAAAAGACATATCTAAGGGAAAGAGTACACCTCATGAAGCAATGATTTGTTGATTAAATCTTTACTCTTCCAGTATCAGGGGATGACCTCTTGTTCTTTGTACATATCTGTTAATTATTCTGTTATATTGGCCCTATTTATATAATGTTATCATATCCCATCTGAGATGTCTTGTTTCTAGCGTATAAAAATGCAACTTTTTTAGTCTCTCTTCATAACTAAGATCTTCATCTTCTTATCCCCTTATTAGTTTTGTAGCCCTCCTTTGCGATTTTTCTAGTTCCATAATATCTTTTTTATGGACTGGTGCCCAGAATTGTACTGCACATTCAAGGTATGGTCTTACCACTGATTTGTAAAGAGGCAAGATGATATCCTCGTCCTGTATACACAGTTTTTTACATGCCAATATCTTATTGGCCCTTGCAGCTGCTGACTGGCATTGAGCACTATTGCCAACTCTGTTATCTACAGTTATTCCTAAATCCTAGTAGTTTTTTTCAAAGGAGATACCATTTAAAGTATATGTTGCTTTGTTATTATGTTTCCCATAATGCATAACTTTACATTTGTCTATATTAAACCTAATTTTCCACTTAATTGCCCAGTCCCCCACTCTGTCAAAAGCTTTCTGTAAAGGTTAGTCTGTATTACCTTACCTTAAGCAAACACTGAGACATGGCTCGCAACACAACTTGGGAGATCATTAATAAACAAACCATTTACAACAACCCTCTGCATTCTATCTTCTAGCTAATTTCTATCCAAATACATACATTTGCTGCCAAGCCTTTTTCTCTTAAATTGTGGAGTAAGTATCAAATGCTTTAGCAAAGTCTATCTTAACAGAGTTTAATTGCTGAAGCACTTTTTCCTGTGTCCGTCTGTCAAGGAAGCCCTGTGAATTTAACTACTGTTTATGTTGTGTGCACTGTATAATTGTCCTTCCCTGTGTGATTGGTTAGCTGTGCATTGGTGCCATAGTTTAAAGGATTAACTCTGTCTGGTCCTAATCCAATTATGTTTCTATTGTTTCAAAGTGTTATCTAGAGCTTCAGTTCTTCTGTTTTAAAATCTCTACTGTATACTGGTCTTGCCTGGTACTTGGGGTCTACATTTGGGGATTGTATTATGGGGTCCTAGGACATGGTTATGTACTACTGACGGAGATACCCGGTCAGGGTACCAAGAACAGCCAATCCCATGTTTGTGGTGACTGTTCTGAAAATTCAGTCAGCAGAGGCTCATCCATTGGTTCTTTCTTAGGATAATCAGAAGAAAGAAATGTATTTAAAATGTTTGCTTTCTCTCTGTCCTCACTAAACAAATTTCCCATTTCAAAAGCCCAACATTTTCTGCCTGTATCTTTTTTCCTTTTGTATGCTTAGAAAAACATTTTGGGTTAGTTTTACTCTCCTTAGCAATCCTTTTCTCATTTCCAATTTACCCATATTAATTGCCTTTTTGCAGGCTTCGTTGGCATCTTTGTACTCTATAAATGCTTTTATAATGTTTGATGCCATTTTCTCGTTTTGTATTTCCTGTTTTATGTTACTGGTAAGCCACATTGGTTTTGATTTGTGTCTTTCGTATTTGTTTCCCAAATGTATATATTGGGATGTGTACTTTTGTAATGTGTGCTTAAAGGAATTCCATTCGTCTTCTGTGTTTTGTCCATAAAACAACCCTTTCCAGGATACATGTTCAATTGATGCCCTTAGCCCATCAAAGTTAGCCCTTCTAAAATTAAGTGTTTTGGTGGCATAGTTGCCAATTTGCTTTTTTGCATTAATCTCAAATGAAACCATGTTATGATAACTATTCCCCAAGTGTTCTCTTACTTGGATATTTGATATAAGCTTCTCATTGTTTGTTATTACCAAATCCAGACTGGAATCCATTCTAGTCGGGGTGTCTACTAATTGTGCCATTGTGCCATATTAAGCAGGTTCAGAAACTTTCTGCCCTTAGCAGAACTAGTTGTTCCACAATTCCAATCTATATCTTGGTAATTAAAATCTCCCATAATTAAAACTTAATTTAGCCTTTTCAGATTGTAATAAAAGCTGATGTTTGATGGCTACCTGCAAGTAATGTGTGACTCTTTTTACTGTCTATGCTAATCTCCACCCACAGTCTCTCCTCATCAGTTCCAGTATCATCATGCACACCTTCTTTAATACTGGGCTTTAATTTAGGATTTACATATAGACAAATCCCTCCCCCTTTTCTATTCTTTCTAAAAAAAAGAAAATGAGTAGCCTTGTAAATTAACTGACCAGTCATGGGTCTCATCCCACCACGTTTCTGTGATTCCGAATAAATGATACTGTTCAGCACTTACCAGTATCTCCAGCTCACCAATTGTGTTTGTCAAGCTTCTTGCATTTGCTAAAAGACATTTAAGATGGCCCATTTTCTGTTTACTAGTTGACAAACACTTAATGCCTGCAGGTTTACTGACTAATACAATAAAAAAAAATAAAAAAAACAAGATTCCCACAAAAAAGGAGAAAAATTAAATCTCAGCAGTGCAATTTTAAGACCAGACAAATCCAGGTAAAAGCATGGAAATGCAAGGACTACATTAAATGAAATGAGCTTTTAAAAAGGTTTTTAAAAAAAAATAAATAAATGAAAATGGAGGAAATACATTTTTTAAAAATTAGTAGCAGAAAAGTAAAAGAGCACTGATCACATTTTGTTACTGCAATTAGCAAGGAAAAGGAAGGGTTAATTTTTTATAAAATTATTATTTTTTAAACTTTGTTTATTGGTTTTGTAAATTTTTCTTCACAAATATAACAATATAGTGAGTATCAACATAGGGAATGGTTTTAAAAATAAGTTCAATGTGGTTGGCACATCAGACCAAAGAAAACATATAACAGGTTGAGCACTATTGTGTAAATATTGCATATTCTTTCCAAACCTAAACTTCAAACATAAAATAAAAGTAATTATTTACGATATTCTGAAGTGTGGATTTGTCATCACAACATTACGCGTATAAAACGAGCAAAAGTATATATCTGTCTGTCAGATGAGATCCATACTAAGCAGTAAGCGTCAGATTTCTATATTCCTTTCGGGGCTATATTCAGTATAGGCAGACTTCAAGTCGCAATATCAACATAGGGATATAATTTGAGATTCTGGAGGGCATCCTGTGTGTAACGTCACTAAACCATACTAAAAACAGCTTTAGAGTGCCCTCTAGAGGTAAAATAAACGTATAACTGTAAATGAAAAGCTAAGAGCTAAAACATATAACTGAAATACTAATAGTAAGTAAAGTAGATTTTGACTATAACATATTATATGCAAAAACATATTAATTGATTATATAATAAGAGGAAAAATGAAACCATAATATAGGAGGGAAAGACTGGATACAAAAAGAGAGGAAAAGGAGAGAAGAAAGATTAGTAAGGGTAGATCAAGATAGGTTCAGCCAGCAGACACAAGGACGTGACGCAAAAAATGGGCAAACATGGCCTGCTCTTAAGGCCTAGTCATTCATTACTCCTCCATCTGAAGGACATAAGTAGTGCCTTTTCCTATCTCATGTTTTACATTCAGTGGGAAAAAATATTCCTTCTCCTGACTCCAAATGGCAATCAGATTTCTCCTTGGAGCAACAAGCACTAAATAAATATTAATGCCTATACTAACATGCATAGCCCTCTATGCTCCGGATCATTAATAAAATATCCAGGCCATTTTTAAAGGCATCAAATGTATTTGCTAGAACCACTTCCGGCAGTGAATTTCAAATCTTAATTGTCCTTTCTGTAAAAAAAATCCCTCCCGCAGTCGTAGACTATATCTCCTTTCTTCAGGTCTTAGTTGGTAACCTTGTCCTTTGTACTGTTCTGTTAATGAACAGGTCTTTAGAAAGCCCTTTGTATGGGCCCTGTACACAGTGCCGTCGCTAGGGGGGCTACTGGGGCTGAAGCCCCGGATCTCCCCTCCATAGCCCTGGATGGAGACTCTGACCATGCCCCCTCGCGCTCGGTCCGCCCTCTGCATGCAGCAATCTGGATGCTGGACAGCACCAGACTCTGCCCACTTGTGCTCGGCTCCGCCCCTCATGCACAACTCTGCTCCCTCACGCTTTGAATGTGAGTCTGGCAGAGTGTAAGAGAGTGGCAGTTATGAGTCTGCATGTGTATGTATGTGAGTGGCAAAGTGTAAGTGGGTGAGAGTGGCAGAGTTATGAGTGTGTATGCAGTGGTGTATCTTGGTTTTGTGCTGCCCTAGGCAGACACATTTTGGGCACCCCCCCTACCCACGATGCACACCAAGGACATGCCCCATCACCCCATTTACATGCCTCTATCACCCCATAACATACACATTGCCAATATTATTTGCCCTTAATATTCCCCAGCTAATTTGCCCAATAATATGCCAGTATCATTTGCCATTAATATGCCCCAGCCAATTTGCCCAATAATATGCAAGTATTATTTGCCATTAATAAGTCACAGCCAATTTCCCCTATAATATGCCAGTATTTGCCATTTAATCCGCCCCTGCCAATTTGCCCAATATTATGCCAGTATAATTTGCCATTAATATTCCCCAGCCAATTTGCCCAATAATATGCCAGTGTTATTCTGCTATTTACCAATAATATCCCCCAGCCAATTTGCCCAATATTAAGCCAGTATTATTTGCCATTAATAAGCCCCAGCCAATTTGCTCAATAATATGCCAGTGTTATTTGCCATTAAATATGCCCCTGACAATCTCCCCAGAACTTACCTTTTTCCCTGGTGGCTAGTGGCAGGCAGCATGGTCTCCTCCATGCTGCCTGTTCGGCTACCAGGCGGTTGTGCCGACAGGTCACGTGACCTGGCGCGCGTATGACGTCAGCTCGCCGGTCACGTGACTGTCGGTACTTCCGTGTCACACTGCACGGGAGCCAAACAGGCAGCATGGAGGTTTCTCTGTGCTGCCTGTTCGGCTCCCCGTGCAGCCTGCAGTCAGGCAGAGAAGGTGAGGGGGGATCTTCCGAACCCCTCTCACCTCCGTCTCTGCCTGCCAGCGCGGCCTTTTTTTCTTTTTCTTTTTTTAAAGGGCCCGATTTTTTTTTTACTTTTTTTTTTTCAGTGCTGGGGGGCGCTGCCGCCCTCTAAAATTTGGTGCCCTAGGCATCCGCCTAGGGTGCCTTGCGGTAAATACAGCACTGTGTGTATGTATGTAAGTGGCAGAGTGTAAGTGGATGTGAGTGGTAGAGTTATGAGTGTGCACGTGTATGTGTGTGAGTGGCTGGGTCTGAGTGGCAGAGTGTGAGTGTGTGGAAGAGAGTAAGTGTGTGTGAGTGAGTGTTAGTGTGAGTGGCAGAGTTATGAGTGGGTATGTATGTAAGTGGCAGAGTGTAAGTGGGTGTGAGTGGAAGAGAGTAAGCGTGAGTGGCAGAGTTATGTGTGTGAGTGGCAGAATGTAAGTGTGTGTGAGTGGCAGAGTGTGAGTGTTTGGAAGAGTGTAAGTGTGTGTGAGTGAGTGTAAGCATGAGTGGCAGAGTTATGAGTGTGCGCGTATCTGTGTGTGATTGGCAGAGTGTGAGCAGCAGAGTTATGAGTGTGTGATTGGCAGAGTGTAAGTGTGCGAGAGTAAAAGCGTGAGTGGCAGAGTTGTGAGTGTGTGTGTGTGTGGCAGAGTGTGAATCCCAGTGAGATTACTAGGAGAAAATGTGATTAATAACTATTATTCATATTGAATGTGATAATCTTTTATTTTTATTTTCACACTTTATTATCACATTCAAAATGAATAATAGTGATACATCTTTATATAAAGTCTTTATATTCATGGCAATAAAAGTCCATAAACATGGCATTAAAAATCCCATGTACCTTGTTATTGTATTAAAACCATACATTATGAATGAATGTGCTGCTTTACATTATATTATGGGCTTTACTCATGAGAGAGAGAATTGCAGGGAAGTGAGATGGGAATATCAATATTAAGGCTAAAGTAGCAAAGTTGGAAAAATTCTCCCATTCATTTGAATTCCCATCTCAATTCCCTGCACTTCTCTCTTTCTCTTTCTTTTATGAGGTTGGTAGTAGGTTTTTGACCCCTTTTTATTAAAAAATCTATATTTATGATATGCGTGCGAGAGTTGCAGGTTTACACAAGTGTCTGCGTGGCAGAATATCTGTGTGGGAAAGGCCATCTGTGTGTATAATGGTGTCTGTTTTAGATTGTCTGGATGTGTGTGTGTAAGAGAGTGTAAGGTTATCTATGTGGGGGGGGGGGGGGGGGTTTAAGGGGGGGTGTCTGTGTGTGGGTGGGGGGTGTGATATCCCCTATATTATGGCATATTATGAGACTGTTGGTCTACTTTTTTTCTCCAAGTCTGGTAAATGGTTTATGCAACAAACACAACATTTTGTATGCTCAGTTATTTTGAAATCATTGGAATTTGCTCACATACAAGTGTGTGTGTAATGTAAGTTGGTGTGTGTAAGTTGGATTGTGTGTCTCTGTGTGTAACGGTGTGTGTATGTATGTGTAACTGTGCAAGTGTGTATGTGTGGCTGCATGTGTATATGTGTGTATTTGTGGCTGTGTATTTATGTGTATAAGTGTAACTTCAAGTAATGTGAGTTTCTTGCGTGCTGTGAGTCTTATTGTGTATTGTGGTACAGTAATGTGCAACATGAGTGTGTGATATACTCACACACTGCACATTACTATGAGTTTTATTGCCGTTGAGACTGATACACTCACACACTGCACATTACTGTGAGTTTTATTGCTGTGGAGTCTGTGTTATACCTACACATTTGCACATTACTGTGAGTTTTATTGCTGTGGAGTCAGTCACAGACAGGCACACACATACAGACACACGCATACAGTCGGTCACAAGCAGACATAAAGTCAGTCACACACACAGTCAGTCACAGACACACACACAGTCAGTAACAGACAGACAAACACATACAATCAGACACATACAGTCGATCATAGGCAGACATACACACAGTCAGTCACATAAACACATAAGCAGTCACACACACACACATGCAGTCAGTCATACATACACACACACACACACAGGTCAGCAGTTTTGTTGTTGTTTACAATAAAAAAAGTGTATCTATCAATATGTCCCCCTCCTGGCTGCTATACAGCATTCTAGCCTAGTCTATGCCCTGCTGTTGTTTCTAGCCCTGCTGAGCACATTCAGCACTCAGACATTATAAGACTGTGCAGCCGGTGCACACACTGCTCCCTCGTGCTCCGCTGGATAAGTAAATAAATAAAATGATCCCAGTGGCGAGGGCACCATGCAGGGGCAACAATAACCAGGCGCCAGGTACAATTTCCTGGTGTCCAGGATTTGTTGAGCCCTGATATATACCCATATATACCTATTGTTCATTGGCGTCAATTATATCAGTCTGTATGCTAAGCATGTGATCTTATTTACCCCACTTCTATCAAATCTTGTCTTGGGCTCCAGCCCCGGATCTTTTGGAGATCTACCAATGCCCCTGCCTGTACATATTTATATAACATTATCATATCCCCTCTAAGCCTCTGTTTCTCTAGCGTGTACAAATTTTACTTTTCCAGCCTTTCTTCATAACTAAAACTTTCCATTCCCCTTATTAGTTTTGTAGCCCTCCTCTGCACTTTCTCTAGTTCCATAATGTCTTTACCATGGATATTATCCTGCCTCTATAAAGAGGCAGGATAATATCTTCCCCCCTTTTAATATACCCCTTTTAATACATCCCAATATCTTATTGGCCTTTGCAGCTGCCAGCTGACACTATTCACTACTGCTAAGTCTTTTGTCTACAACTACTCCCAAATCTTTTCCATTAGTAGATTTCCCCAAGAAAACACCATTTAAGCTATATAACTATGACACTTACAAGAGCCCCATAAATGATGCCACACCAGAGCCCCATAAATGATGCCACACCAGATCCCCATTATTTATGCCTCACCTCGGAGCCCAATTAATTATGCCACACACACAGGCGCACCTTAATTATGCCACACACAAGCGCCCCATAGTTATGCCACACACAAGCGCCCCATAATTATGCCACAAAAAAGAGCCCAATAAATATGCCACACATGGGACCACCATTAATTATGCGACACACAGGAGCCCCACGAAGTGACAACTGTACAACAATGCATATCTATACACACAGACATCTCTCTCTCTCTCTCTCTCTCTCTCTCTCTCTCTCTAACTAGTAGCATTTATACTTATTTGAAATTTTTCCTATTATATTCAACTATTTTCATATGTAATAAAAATGTTATTGAAAAATTGCATTCCTTGTTTTTATTCCCTTCCTCTGCACCCACATTGCACCTAAAGTACTTAACACAGCACCATACAGTACCCACAGAACTTGCCATGCACCTATATTGCACCCACAGCACTTGGCTTGCACTCATATTGCACCTACACGATTTGGCATGTCACAGTGTTAATGTCCCACAGAACATACCACAGTGTCACTTTGCCCCACAGAACTAACCAGTGTCACTTTCCTCATAGTACATGTTATTTTGCTCCACAGACCATGCCACATCATCACTTTGCCAATTAAAATAAACCAATTTTCCCATTAATATGCCAGTGTTTGCCCATAAATATGGCACAGCCAATTTGCCCAATAATATGCCAGTATTATTTTGTCATTCATAAACCACAATTTGCCCAATAATATGTCAGTATTATTTTGCCATTTAATATGCCACAGCCAATTTGCCCAACTATATGCCAGTACTATTTTGCCATTTAATATGCCACAGCCAATTTGCCCAATAATATGTCAGTACTATTCTGCCATTTAATATATTCCAGTATTATTTTGCCATTGAATATTCCAGTATTATTTTGCCATTCAATATGCCAGTATTATTTTGCCATTAATATGCCACAGACAATTTGGCCAATAATATGCCAGTATTATTTTTTCATTAATAAGCCACAACCAATATGCCCAATAATATGCCAGTATTATTTTGCCATTATATATGCCAGTATTTTGTCACTCAATATGCCAGTATTTTGCCACTCAATATGCCAGTATTTTTTCACTCAATATGCCAGTATTTTGTCATTTAATATATGCCAGTATTTAGCCACTCAATATGCCATTATTTTGCCATTATATATGCCAGTATTTTGTCATTCAATATGCCAGCATTTTTTCACTCAATATGACAGTATTTTGCTACTCAATATACCATTCTTTTGCCATTAAATATGCCAGTATTTTGCCACTCAATATGCCAGTATTTTGAAATTCAATATGCCAGTATTTAACCATTCAATATGCCAGCATTTAACCAAACAATATGCCAGTATTTTGCTCGTTACATGCCACCCTCCTTCCCCTTCCCCAGTACTTACCTCCTTGCTGCTCTGTCTCCTGGTTGGCTCCTCCATGCAGTCTTCCCTCCTGCACGGAGGAGGGAAACACAGCCACTGGATGTGTCGTAACACACTGATTTTTTTTTTCTTCCGGCAGCCGAACCTAGCTAATGCGGCTGCCATAAAAAAAGAAAGAAAAGTTCAGCAGCAGAATGCACTGCGGAGGGATGCCGGCAGCACATGTGTCACCCTTGCTGGGGTGTCACCCGGTGCGGTCCTCACCCCCCGCACACCACTCAGGACGCCACTGCTCCACTTATCACATCTGTGCAATTTGAGAACTTCCCATTTACCACCAGCCAGGAGCGTCACTAGGGTTGTTGTCACCCGGTGCGGAAACTTATGGTGTCACCCCCCTGGATTTCCTCCAATACAATGCCAAACAGATTCCTTAGTAATTTCAGTTAGATGGCCTATTAACTATGCCACACACAGGAGCCCCATAACTATGCCCCACACAGGAGCCCCATAAATGATGCCACACCAGGGCCCCATAAATTATGCCAGACCAGAGCCCCATAAATTATGCCACACCAGAGCCCCATAAATTATGCCCAATTAATTATGCCACACACACAGGTGCTCCATAATTATGCCACACACACAGGTGCCCCATAATTATGCCACACACACACAGGTTCCCCATAATTATGCCACACAAAATAGTCCCTTAATTACACCACACATGGGGCCCAATAAATATGCCACACACAAGCGCCCCATAATTATGAACACATGGGACCGCCATTAATTGTGCAACACACAGGAGCCCCACAAGGTGACAATTGTACAATTATAAAATTTCCTGCGATGAAATCTCCAGCGATGAGCTGTCTTGTGGTGCAGAGTCGGCAGTGAAGCGGCTGCGCGGAAGCAGCCGCAATGAAGTGTCCCATCCCCCAGTAATATTGTGTCATTCAGAGCCCAGTAATATTGTGTCATTCAGAGCCCAGTAATATTGTGTCATTCAGAGCCCAGTAATATTGTGCCACTCAGAGCCCAGTAATATTGTGCCACTCAGAGCCCAGTAATATTGTGCCATTCAGAGCCCAGTAATATTGTGCCATTCAGAGCCCAGTAATATTGTGCCAGTCAGAGCCCAGTAATATTGTGCCATTCACAGCCCAGTAATATTGTGCCATTCAGAGCCCAGTAATATTGTGCCAGTCAGATACCAGTAATATTATGCCATTCAGAGCCCAGTAATATTGTGCCATCCAGAGTCCAGTAATATTGTGCCAGTCAGTTACCAGGAATATTGTGCCAGTCAGATACCAGTAGCATTGTGCCAGTCAGATACCAGTAACATTGTGGCATTCAGAGACCAGGAATATTGTGCCATTCAGAGACCAGTAATATTGTGGCATTCAGATACCAGTAATATTGTGCCATCCAGAGTCCAGTAATATTGTGCCAGTCAGTTACCAGGAATATTGTGCCAGTCAGATACCAGTAATATTGTGCCATTCAGAGCCCAGTAGTATTGTGCCATTCAGATACCAGTAATATTGTGCCATTCACAGCCCAGTAATATTGTGCCAGTCAAATACCAGGAATATTGTGTCAGTCAGATACCAGTAATATTGTGCCATTCAGAGCCCAGTAACATTGTGCCAGTCAGATACCAGTAATATTGTGCCATTCAGATACCAGGAATATTGTGCCATTCAGAGCCCAGTAATATTGTGCCAGTCAGATACCAGGAATAGTGTGCCATTCAGAGCCCAGTAACATTGTGCCATTCAGAGACCAGTAATATTGTGGCATTCATATACCAGGAATATTGTGCCATTCAGAGACCAGTAATATTGTGGCATTCAGATACCAGTAATATTGTGCCATCCAGAGTCCAGTAATATTGTGCCAGTCAGATACCAGTAATATTGTGCCATTCAGAGCCCAGTAATATTGTGCCATTCAGAGCCCAGTAATATTGTGTCATTCAGATACCAGGAATATTGTGCCATTCAAAGCCCAGTTATATTGTGCCATTCAAAGCCCAGTTATATTGTGCCAGTCAGATACCAGGAATATTGTGTCAGTCAGATACCAGTAATATTGTGCCATTCAGAGCCCAGTAATATTATGCCATTCCAGTGCTCGTTTACTTCCACCCTCCTCCCCCCTTCCCCAGTACTTACCGCCTGACTGCTGCTCCCTGTCCCCGGACGGACGCCTCCTCCGTGCAGTCTTCCCTCCTGCACGTAACGTCACATCCGGTCGTGGTGATTTTTTTTCTCTTTTTTCCGGAGGCCGAATCCAGCGGATGCAGCTGCCCCCCCCCCCCCCCCCCCAAAAAAAAAGTGAAACAGCGCGGTGTGGGGGGATGCCAGCAGCACTGCTCACCCATATCTATATTTTTGCTCACCTCTTCACAGAATGTAACTAAGTTAGTTTGACAAAATCTGTCTTTCACAAAGCCATGTTGGATCCTGCTAATAAGATTCCTTTTCAATATGAAATCTTGAATATATCCCCTTAGCAACCATTCAAACTGTTTCCCCACCACTGACGTCAAGCTAACATCTCTGCAATTGCATGGTCAGGATTTTGATCCCTTTTTAAATATTGGCACCACATCAGCACATCAGCTTTACACCAATCTGTGGGCACCATGCCTGAAATAAAAGAATCGCTGAAAGAGCTAAGTCAGGACCTGGCTAAGCTCTTTAAGTACTCGTGGGTGGATACCATCCAGCCCTGGGGCTTTTTCTATGTTAACACCATTTCATTTCTTCACACTTTTTCTTTTGTCAACTGATCTTAATGTTGCTGTGACTGTTAAAACAGAAGAAAGGAAATGATTTAAAATATCTGCTCCACTATCTCACCCATTTCAGATAACAAGGACCAAACATTTTCAGCCTTTACTTTTTTTTTCATGTATATATTTAAATAATTTTTTGGGATTCCTCTTGCTCTCATTAGCAACTGTTTTTTTTTCATTCTGCAGTTTAGCCAATTTAATTGCCTTTTTACAGTCTTTGTTGGCTTCTTTATATTTTGCAAATGCCTCTGCTGATCCCTAAGCTTTATAATGTTTAAAACGCTACTTTCTTTTTATTGATTACCTGATTTACCTTACTGGTTAGCCACATTGGTTTAAGTTTGCTTCTTTTAAATTTGTTACCAAAGGGTATTCATTTATAGGATGTTTTTGTAGTGTAGTTTGAAGGTATTCCACTTACCTTCTGTGTTTTTTTCCCAAAAATAACCCAACCCAGTCAGCAAGACCAAGGGATGTATTAAACCTACTAGATTTGGGCTCTTTAAAATTAACTGTTTTGAGGACCCATAGAAATTTGCCATTTTGAATTAATCTGGAAGGATACAATGTTATGGTCACTATTCCCTTATGTTCCATTACTTGAATGTTAGAGATAAGCCCCTTCATGTTAGTTATTACCAGATACAAGGACGCTTCACCTCTGGTTGGTGTCTGTACTAGCGGACACAAAAAAACTGGCATTCAACAAATTCAGAAACTTATTGCTTTTAGCAGAATCAGTGGTTAAATTTTTCCAATCTACTTCTGGGTAATTAAAATCCCCCATAATGATACTACACCCTATTTAAGAAGCCTTTCCGATTTGTAGCTGTGATGATTCTTCAAGATCACCAATATTTGGTGGTTTATAACAAATACCCACAAATACTTTCTGGGCAGTTCTACTCCCACTCACTAGCTCCACCCCCAATGATTCCACATGTTCAATACTGTCATTATATATATCTTCCCTCAAATTAGGCAATAATGCTGGTTTGATACACAGACAGACCCCTCCACCTCTTTTGTTTGACCTATCTTTTCTAAACAATTTGTAGCCCTTCAAATTGATTTCCCAATCATGTGTGTCATCCAACCATATTTCAGTTATACCAATTAAATCATAATTTTCAACTGCACCAGCTCCAATTCCACTATTTTACCAGTTAAACTTCTGCCATTTGCAAGCATACACTTAATTTGTGTCTCAAAATCAAATCACTCAGCATTGTTTATATTAATCATGGCAGCTATTTGTTTGAATCTTGTGTTAAGAGTGTCACGTTATACTGTGAAGTCACTAAAGAGATAAATATCACAAAATTTAGTAAATTGATTGCACAAGTCTTTAAACGTCATTCGCACACTGTAACATTGTGTATACAAATACGCACTGTGTATAATATTGTTGTAACAATGCATTGAATTGATTTACAATTTTATTTTTAATAATGTACATAACACAGCAACATAATGGTGGAAATACACACCGACTGCCTAATATTGTGTGGGTCGCCCTTTCATGCCAAAACAGCTATGACCTGTCAAGGCATGGACTCCACTAGATCTCTGAAGGTGTGCTGTGGTATCTAGCACCAAGATGTTAGCAGCATGTAAATTGTAAGGTGGGTCATCCATTGATTGATATTGTTTGTTCAGCACATCCCAGAGATGGTCAGTTGGATTGAGATCTGGGGAATTTGGAGGCCAAGTTAATACCTTGAACTCATTGTTGTGTTGCTTAAATCACAACAACCACAGAGCCTTTAAAACGCGGGCATTTCAAAAACGAGCATAGGAAGCGAATTTTTCGCTTCCTATGCTCAGAAAGTGTTTCTGATTGCCTCGCAAGTCGAGGCAATCAGAAACACAAAAAAAAAATGCACGATCTTGGTCACTGAGTGACCAAGATGGCGCTGCCCTTCTAAGGGCAAGAGCACAGGAGGCAGGAAGTACCTGCTTCCTGTGCTCTCTGGCTGTCACACGATTGCCTCTTCACAGAGGCAATCAGTGACTGCCAGGCACACTGACAAGCAGTGGGGATGCTCTGCTGAACATCCCCACTGACTGGTCAGATCAATATTAACCCTATATTGATCTGACCAGTTATGATCTGTCTCCCTCTCCTCACATTTTTTTTAGTGAGGGAGAAAGACAGATCAAAGTTCTAAAAGTAAGTAAAAGTTAAAAAAAACAATAAATACTCAACACACAAATAATAAAAAAAAATTTATTAAAGCAATTCCCTGCGTTTAACCCCTTCCCTGCCACTGATCTTGCATTAGCAGTGATCGTGCACATCAGCGCATTTATTTTTGCAGTTTGTGCATTTTTTAGGGGTTAATTTTTTTTGTACTGTAATTTATTACAGTACTAAAAAGGCTCTTCTAAGAGTTATTAACCCCTTCTTGCCGTCGATCACTGCTTACGCAATGATATTGACGCCAAAGCAATTTTTATCTGTCTGCATATTTTTATTTTATTTTTTTTTTTACACATACCCGCTAGGGGATTACATGTAAAGTAAAAATATTTGAGATTTTTTTTTTTAGCTGCCTGAGTGCATAGCGATCAGTAACAGCGAATTATTGGCAAAGGCGGTTTGGTGATTTCTCAATTAAGCTCACCATTCGCCCTGGTCAGATCAAATTTGGTCGGATCAATATTCACAAATATTGATCTGCCTCCCTCTCCTCACTTACATTTTTGTGACGGAAAGAGACAGATCAGTATTAGTGATATAAAATAACATTTTATAAAATTGTCAGGTTTTATGAAAGTCTTTCACTGTGTATTAACCCCTTCCCTGCCATTCATCACTGTGTAAGCAGTAATCTTGCACAGCAACAGTAAGTTTTGCTGTCTGCACTGTTTTATGGATTAATTTCTTTGTACTGTAATGTATTACAGTACTAGATAGGCTCTTCTAAGAGCTATTAACCCCTTCTTTGCTCGAGATCACTGCTTACGCACTGATTCTGAGGCCGCGGACTCAGGGTTCGATTTTGACCCTATTCAGCTTTCTGATGCATCATCTAGCGATGTATCGGTGGCTGCTGAGCCCTTCCCACAAGTAGTGATGGGGGTCGACCGATAAAAAAATATATGGTTTGGTGGGGGTAAATTACATTGGCTGGCTTCAAAGATATATCCCATAAAGGACACGGACGCAGGTTGACATGTCAAAATTCCAAGTTGGAATTTTGAGATGCGCATCTCACAAATGTTGCCTTCTAGCCAAAAACAAACCAACAAACCTATGCATGGGTGCTATCCCTGTACTCGGGAGATGTTGCTGAACACATATTGGGTTGTTGTTTGGCAGTGACATATACCAGAATCTGTGAATTCATGCCTGAAGTACAATGCATGTGGAAAAAAAACTCCCAAAAAAGTACTACCACAAACTTTTACAAAGGCTGGTGGTAGAATTAGTACCTATACAGTATTAAAATACCACCATTTGAAATACCTTAGGATGTCTATTTTCCAAAAATATATGGTTTGATGGGGTAAAATTCATTGGACGGCTTCAAAAATGTTCCAAATGGAACATGGGCGCAGGCTGACTACATGTCAAAATTCCAGGTTGGAATTGCGCACCCCCTAAATGTGGAATTTTAGACCCAATACAAACAAACAAACCTATGCATGGGGGGTATCCCTGTACTCAGGAGATGTTGCTGAACACATATTGAGGTGTTGGTTGGCAGTGGCAAATACCAGAATCTGAAAATTCCTACCTGA
Source organism: Pelodytes ibericus (assembly GCA_036172795.1). Lineage (NCBI taxonomy): Eukaryota > Metazoa > Chordata > Amphibia > Anura > Pelodytidae > Pelodytes > Pelodytes ibericus. Next base: position 127,759,391 of record CM069858.1, on the reverse strand, counting down.
ACTACAATGTGTGTGGGGAAAAAATGACATCCCAACCCTTTGACATAGGTTGGTGGTAGAATTAGCACTTGGAAAGTGTTAAAATACCACAATTTTAAATACCCTAGGATGTTTAGTTTTCCAAAATATATGGTTTTATGGGGTAAAATACTTTGACAGGCTTCAAAAGTGTCCCAAATGGAACATGGGCGCAGGCTGACTACATGTCAAAATTCCAAGTTGGAAATGCACCCCCCCTAAACGTGGCCTTTTAGCCCCAAAATAATCTAACTAACCTACACATGGGTGGTATCCCTGTACTCAGGAGATGTTGCTGAACACATATTAAGGTGTTGTTTGGCACTGACACATAATAGGATCTATGAATTCATGCCCGATGTACAATGAATGTGAAAAACAAATTACTATCCATAACATTGACATAGGCTGGTGGTAGAATTAGTGCATGGAAAGTGTTAAAATACTACCATTTGAAATACCCTAGGGTGTCTAGTTTTCAAAAATATATGGTTTTGTGGGATAGAATACACTTTTTGGCTTCAAAAATGTCCCAAATGGGACATGGGCTAGGGTTTTCTGCACGTCAGAATTCCAAGTTGGAAAACCAAAAAGCGCACCTCTCAAATGTGGCCTTTTAACCGCCAAATAACCTAACCAACCTATACATGGGGGGTATCCCTGTACTCAGGAGATGTTGCTGAACACATATTGAGGTGTTGTTTGGCACTGACATATAACAGGATCTGTGAATTCATGCCCAAAGTACTATGTATGTGAAAAAAAATTACTATCCATAACATTGACATAGGCTGGTAGTATAATTAGTGCATGGAAAGTGTTAAAATACTACCATTTGAAATACCCTAGGGTGTCTAGTTTTCAAAAATATATGGTTTTGTGGGATAGAATACACTTTTTGGCTTCAAAAATGTCCCAAATGGGACATGGGCTAGGGTTTTCTGCACGTCAGAATTCCAAGTTGGAAAACCAAAAAGCGCACCTCTCAAATGTGGCCTTTTAACCCCCAAATAACCTAACCAACCTATACATGGGGGGTATCCCTGTACTCAGGAGATGTTGCTGAACACATATTGAGGTGTTGTTTGGCACTGACATATAACAGGATCTGTGAATTCATGCCCAAAGTACAATGTATGTGAAAAAAAATTACTACCCAAAACATTGACATAGGCTGGTAGTATAATTAGTGCATGGAAATTGTTAAAATACTACCATTTGAAATACCCTAGGGTGTCTAGTTTAAAAAAATATATGGTTTTGTGGGGTAGAATACACTTTCTGGCTTCAAAAATGTCCCAAATGGGACATGGGCTAGGGTTTTCTGCACGTCAGAATTCCAAGTTGGAAAACCAAAAAGCGCACCTCTCAAATGTGGCCTTTTAACCCCCAAATAACCTAACCAACCTATACATGGGGGGTATCCCTGTACTCAGGAGATGTTGCTGAACACATATTGAGGTGTTGTTTGGCACTGACATATAACAGGATCTGTGAATTCATGCCCAAAGTACAATGTATGTGAAAAAAAATTACTACCCAAAAATTGACATAGGCTGGTAGTATAATTAGTGCATGGAAAGTGTTAAAATACTACCATTTGAAATACCCTAGGGTGTCTAGTTTTCAAAAATATATGGTTTTGTGGGGTAGAATACACTTTCTGGCTTCAAAAATGTCCCAAAAGGGACATGGGCGCAGGTTTTCTGCACGTCAGAATTCCAAGTTGGAAAACCAAAAAGCGCACCTCTCAAATGTGGCCATTTAACCCACAAATAACCTAACCAACCTATACATGGGGGGTATCCCTGTACTCAGGATATGTTGCTGAACACATATTGAGGTGTTGTTTGGCACTGACATATAACAGGATCTGTGAATTCATGCCCAAAGTACAATGTATGTGAAAAAAAATTACTACCCAAAACATTGACATAGGCTGGTAGTATAATTAGTGCATGGAAAGTGTTAAAATACTACCATTTGAAATACCCTAGGGTGTCTAGTTTAAAAATATATATGGTTTTGTGGGGTAGAATACACTTTCTGGCTTCAAAAATGTCCCAAATGGAACATGGGCACAAGTTTTCTGCATGTCAGAATTCCAAGTTGGAAAACCAAAATGCGCACCCCCTAAATGTGGCCTTTTAGCCCCAAAACAAACCAACAAACCTATGCATGGGTGGTATCCCTGTACTCAGGAGATGTTGCTGAACACATATTGAGGTGTTATTTGGAAATACCCCTTCACATTTTAAGGTAATGTTTACCTAAATTGCAATATATGTGAAAAATTAAAAAAAAAGATTTTTTGCTGCAAACTTTGGCATAGATTGGTGGTAAAATGGCTACATGAAATGTGTCAAAATACCCCAAGTTAAATGCCCTGAGTTGTCTAGTTTTCAAAAATATGTACATGTTGGGGGTCATTCATGGATTTAGTACAGAAATCAGTGTTACAATGTCACTATCGCTAATTTTGAAAGAAAGGATTTTAAAATAGCTTTGCACCACTTATAGTTCTGGCCCTGTAACATGAATAAAAAAGCACAAAAACATAAAAACATGGGCTATTTCTGAACTCAGGACATATATTAGAAACTTTTTAGCAGTGTTTTTTTGTTGTCTCTTGTACATGAGTATACGATTTTTCAAATAAAAGTCATAAAAAAATTATGTTTTCAATTTTTTTGCCATATTTTATTATTTTTTTTACATCAAATGATATGCTATTATCAAAATAATGGTATCAAAAGAAAGCCCTTCTTATAACGATAAAAACGATATATAGTTTGTGCTGGTACACTAAATGAGACAGAAATAAATTACAGCAAAACACAAACACCTCAGAAATGTTAAAACAGCCCATGTCACCAAGCGTTGGACAAGCCAAAAAAGTCATGTCACTAAGGGGTTAAATAGCTGCAGTTTAATGCAAACAGGGCTTTTGCATTGAAGTTGGATGCCTGACTTCTAAGAGCTGCTGATTCTGTTCCTGATCTTCTTCTTAAAACTCATTTGAATTGAGACCCTGTCCAGGAACTGGGAATCTGAACCTGGACAGCTCAACCAGCCGGGCGGATGATTTTCAGCATCTCTTGAGACCCTCTGGCTACAGCAAGATTTCTTCAGCTAAGTTGCTCCCTTAAATTCTCTCCTGCTTATTCCTCACCCTCTCAAGGGTGTTCCTCCTGTTTAGCTACCTTTCTCAGATCTGACCCTCTCCCGGGTGTTCCTGTTTAGTTACCCTTTACAGACCTCACCATATCTCAAGTGTTCCTGTTTAGCTACCCTTCTCAGACCTCGCCCTCTCTCAGTTGTTCCTCCTCAGGATAAAACCCCTTGTTTTACTCTCTCTACCCCTACTACTGCTTTGTCTACAGTCCGTTCTATAGCTCTTTGTTTATACTGTAGTTCGTACTCAAACCCTTTTCTTATTCTGCAGTTCTTTGCTAAAGTTCCCTTTTGTCTCGGTGTCATGCCTACCTGGATCGGAGTCCCTATCTGACACAATCATGCCCCAAACAACATCCACAATGCTGGATACGATACACGCCTCAACCAAGATGGTGGACTCAATATCCACCACCTGCCTCCTCCAAGATGGCAACTCTCAGTCATAGCCCTATCAAACTCCATACACTCCCATATGGGCTTAACAAAACAATCATTCCAGACACCACAGTGGGAGGACAGAACCACACACCCTTCTCCTCCTATTGGTGCATGGTCATCAAGGGGCGTGGCCTCACAAAGAGTCACTCCAACTCCATGGCAACGGGATAACATGTGCTGAATCTCCCACTAATTTAAGTAGAACACACCCTATATAAACCCTCTCTGCAAAACCATCATTGCTTCCTGATTAATGAAGCCGCCAGTACTCAAGTACTCCTTGCTACTGTGCCTTATCCTCTGTTTATCTGATATGTTTTTGACCCCTGCTTGGATACTGACTACGAGTTTGCCGCTGACCCCGACCTCTGCTCCGCCTGACCAAGCCTCCTGCCTCATCCCTGTGTATCTCACCTTTGGATTATTTTTGGTTGCCCTCGTGCACTTACTCACCCATCAGCTCACTGTCCCCATCTTCAGTGAGTGAGTGGGTGTTTCAAATTGCACATGTGTGCAGACTATCTCCTGCAGCTGAATTCCCCCAATACGGTAAGAGATCCTCGCCTGACACTCGGCTTCAGTCCTTATTCCAATCCCTATCTCTTTGTTTCTTTATCTGTTCTCACCCTGCACAATAAATATCATGCAACCAGACACCTCAACTATCCCTGCACTGAAACTCCTACCTGACAAAAACATTGTGATTTTAACCGCTTAAGGACAGACCCGTTGAAACATTTTTGGTCATTCTGGACAATGGCTATTTTAACATTTCTGTGCTGATTGTGTTTAGCTGTAATTTTTTTTATTTTTATTTTGCTGTACCAACACAAATTATATATTGTTTTTATCGGGGCGAGATGGGCTTTCTTAAGATACCATAATTCTGATAATATCTTTTAGTTTGGATGCTGTTTACCTAAAGATAAATTAATTAAATGTAAAACACTTATAGGTCTTACCTTCGTCAAGCTGAATTGCTGCAGAAATCAGATAGCTCTATGTGGTACTTTTATGAGGTCAATGCCAGCTGGGAATACTGTTTCCATGAAAGTCTGCAATAATGCTTCGGTAGGTGGTCCATGTCAAAGTAACATCCACATGAATGGCAGAACCCAAGGATTCCCAGCAGAACATTGCCCGAAGCATCACACTGATTCTCAGTTCGTGTCCCTACTGCTGGCAAGCATATTTAGGAGATACCACTGGCTATAAATGCAGGCTGTTTAACTAAAGATAAATGAATTAAGTATAAAACACTTATAGGTCTTACCTTCGTCAAGCTGAATGGCTGCAGAAATCAGATAGCTCTATGTGGTACTTTTATGAGGTCATCAGAATCCAGTGATGTCATAGTGCAGTTTCATTGTTACTCAGTAACCTATTATAAAGGACAGTAGTGGAAAGAATGATCAGGGTGAATAGTGTGTGAATAAATGACGAAGTGTAGGGGAAAAATGTAAGTAAAGATTTCTGTAATGTTAAAATAAATCATGTGATCATCTTTCTCCCCAGTTCTGGCTGCTCTAGGATATGAAAGCCAGATGTCAGAACAGTTCTGTGCTGTTATTTGGGGAATAAAAGACTTGCAGGAAGAGCGAAACCAATATTATAAGCTATATTTATTGGCATATTTCTTAGCATGTAGGCAATGTAATAAAATGCTAAATAAGAGAAGCCTCAGCACAGCTGTATGTACTATAAACTAATGTATTTAGATGAGCGGCATGTGATTTCAGTTCTCATAAAATCCAACAAAGGAATATTTAAATGTTTGTGTTCATGCATTATACTGATGTTTGACAGATAAAGTTGCCGTGATCGCCACCATTTCTTTCCTTGTAAAAGTAGTCCAGTGTAATAAATACATAGCAGCTAGGCGCATCATCAGAAAAACGTTATTTTGAGCGAGCTTGAATTTTCATTGTACTATTCTTACTCCATGGAGACTGCCATACAGACGCTAGGACTTTATTCTTGGCACTATCCCTGCACTAAACCTCCTAGCTGACCTGGTAAAGGCCCTGACAAAAACATTGTGATTTTTGGTCATTTTGGACAATGGCTATTTTAACATTTCTGTGCTGATTGTGTTTAGCTGTAATTGTCTTCTTTGTCATTTGCTGTACCCACACAAACTATATATTGTCATATGCATCATTTTGATAATATACTATAAAAATATAGGTGAAAATAATAAAAAACAAACAAACATATTTTCTAACTTTTATTTGAAAAATCTTTCAGTCATCTACAAAACCTAATAAAAAACCTGCATATTTGTCCTGAGTACAGGGATACCACCCATGCGTATGTTTTTTTGGGTTGTTTTATAACATTTTATTTAATTTATTACAATTAAATACGTACATGTTACATATCCCTCACTAAAACTCTAGTGAGAAGAGTGCGAAAGATCCAGACAGGTCATATCACTATTTACCAATATTGATCTGACCAGGCAAATGGTGATGTTCATCTGAGCAATCACCAAACCGCCTTTGCCACTGATTGGCTGTTACTGATCACTATAGAGGCGCTCAGACAGCTTAAAATATATGTTTACGTTAAACATAACCCCCTAGTGGGTATAATTAACCCCTAGGGGGTGTAACAATATTTTTTTTTTTCAAACTGCAAATAGTAAAAAATGATTTTGCAGCTAGATCACTGCTTATGCAGCTATCTATGGCAAGCAAGGGGTTAATAGCTTTTAAAAGAACCTTGGTTGTGCTGTAATAAATCACAGTAAAAAAATGTACCCCTAAAAAATGCACAAAGCAAAAAATCTGCTCCTGTGCATGTTCACTACATATGCAGTGATCAATGGCAGGGAAGGGGTTAATAGCTCTTAAAAGAGCCTATGTTATACTGTAGTAAATTACAGTGAAAAAAAAGTAACCCCTAAAAAATGTGCATATATGCATGATCACTGCGTATACAGCTATCAATGGCAGGGAAGGGGTTAAAAACTGGCAATGGCTTTTTAAAAAGGGCAACACCACTTTGGTAACACCATCAGTGCTTAAGAAGCAAACTTTCGTTCACTTCCTAAGCACACATATGCAGCCAGCGCCGCCATTTTTATATGGCAGCTACGGTCACTCTGAGGAGTGATTGTAGCGCGCCCCTGCACTACATAGAGCCATTTTAGCAACACTGGTCACTTTCTTCGCTCTTTTTAGGCACAGCATGTGTCACTAACATGTTTCTGCATGACGTGCCTGGCAGGAAGGGGTTAATGGGACGATGCTTTCTTTCTGTTACATTTTAAGATTACCTTTCATGTCAAATTACATTATTAAAATTAAAACACCCATAACCTCTCCTTCATGTAGTAGTAGCTTTGGGACCTTAATTAAAATGATAATTGTATTCAAAGGGAATTTGAAATAGCTGTTAGCCTATGAATAAGTACTAATTGTATGAAAAGCGTAAGGAGTTCCCTTCGTCAGTCAAGTGTTAAATGTACTCTACTTGTGATTTGCATTTTTAGAATCATTTCCAGTGAGGCTTGTTAACATTGATTGATGTTCTACTATCTCTAATTTTATTTGTTTAGCAGGCCATACTAGACTTAGTGTTCACAAATGGAGATTTGTTATCAGATATTGCTGTAGGTAAAAGTTTAGGATCTAGTGATCACCAGAGAGTGTGGTTTAATATAAGAACAGTGACGCAGTCACACCACACAAAAACAAAAGTTTTAGATTTTAGAAAAACAGACTTTTCCAAAATTAGATTAGGTGTAAAGGAGTCATTATCAGACTGGAGAAATTTAAATGGAGTCCAGGAGAAATGGGATTATCTAAAAGTTGCACTACTGAAGGCAACAGAAAATTGCATAAGGCTTGTCAGTAAGAGCAAAAAATTGAAGAAACCACTGTGGTACTCTGCTGAGGTGGCTAAAATAGTAAAAAATAAAAAGCTAGCATTTAGTAATTATAAAAATACTCAGAGTGAGGAAGATAGAAAGATCTATAAGAGTAGGCAGAAAGAGGCAAAGCAAGCTATAAGAGCTTCCAAAGCACACACAGAAGAGACTATAGCCCAGTCAGTGAAAAGGGGGGATAAAACATTTTTTAGATACATAAATGAGAAAAGGAAAGTTAAACAAGGATTAGTTAGATTAAAAACAAAAGAAGGATGCTATGTAGAAGAGGATAAAGGCTTAGCAGACTGCCTTAATGAATATTTTTGTTCAGTTTTTACAAATGAAAATGAGGGTAAGGGACCTCATTTAGGGAAAAAGACTAATGAGTCTTTTGATGCATGTAAGTTTACAGAGGAAGAGGTTTTACTTCAGCTGTCTAAAGTAAAGACAAATAAGTCGATGGGACCTGATGGGATACATCCAAAGTTATTAAAAGAACTTAGTGGTGTACTAGCAAAACCGTTAACAGATTTATTTAACCAATCATTGTTAACGGGAGTAGTTCCAGAAGATTGGAAATTAGCTAATGTTGTGCCCATTCACAAGAAAGGTAGTAGGGAGGAGGCGGGCAACTATAGACCAGTAAGTCTTACTTCAGTAGTGGGGAAAATAATGTAAACCTTGTTAAAGAATAGGATTGTTAAACATCTAAAGTCGCTTGGATTTCAAGATCAGAGACAGCATGGGTTTACTTCAGGGAGATCATGCCAAACTAATCTGATTGATTTTTTTGATTGGGTAACTAAAATAATAGATCAGGGTGGTGCAGTAGACATTGCTTACTAGATTTCAGTAAGGCTTTTGACACTGTCGCACATAGAAGGCTTATCAATAAACTGAAATCTTTGAGTTCGGATTTCAATATTGTTGAATGGATTAGACAATGGCTGAGTGACAGGCAACAGAGGGTTGTAGTCAATGGGGTATATTCGATGCAAGGTCTTGTTACTAGTGGGGTACCTCAGGGATCTGTACTTGGACCCATTCTCTTTAATATTTTTATTAGCGATATTGCAGAAGGTCTTGTTGGCAAAGTATGTCTTTTTGCTGATGATACAAAGATTTGCAGCAGGGTTGATATTCATGGAGGGATAAGCCAAATGGCAAATGATTTAGCTAAACTAGAAAAATGGTCAGAGCAGTGGCAACTGACATTTAATGTGGACAAGTGCAAGATTATGCACCTTGGGCGTAAAAACCCAAAAGCAGAATATAGACTATTTGCTACAGTCCTAACCTCAACATCTGAGGAAAGGGATTTAGGAGTAATAATTTCAGAGGACTTGAAGGTAGGTAGGCAATGCAATAGAGCAGCAGGAAATGCTAGCAGAATGCTTGGTTGCATAGGGAGAGGTATTAGCAGTAGGAAGAGGGAAGTGCTCATGCCATTGTACAGAGCACTGGTGAGACCTCACTTGGAGTATTGTACGCAGTACTGGAGACCGTATGTCCAGAAGGATATTGATACTTTGGAGAGAGTTCAGAGAAGGGCTACTAAACTGGTTCATGGGTTGAAGGATAAAACTTACCAGGAAAGGTTAAAGCATCTTAACATGTATAGCTTGGAGGAAAGACGTAACAGGGGGGATATGATAGAAACATTTAAATACATAAAGGGAATCAACACAGTAAAGGAAGAGAGTATATTTAAAAGAAGAAAAACTACCACAACTAGAGGACATAGTCTTAAATTAGAGGGGCAACGATTTAAAAGTAATATCAGGAAGTATTACTTTACTGAGAGGGTAGTGGATGTATGGAATAGCCTGCCAGCAGAAGTGGTAGAGGTAAACACAGTCAAGGATTTTAAGCATGCGTGGGATAGACACAAGGCTATCCTAGCTATAAGACCGGGAACGAGGGACTAATAAAAGTACTCAAAAAAAATTGGGCAGACTAGATGGACTGAATGGTTCTTATCTGCCGACACATTCTATGTTTCTATGTTTCTATACTTGCGGTGGGCGAGCTGGAGTTCTGGGCTCTGGTGGGTCAATTCCTCTGGGAATCCAGATACTGATCGGCTAGCACGGCTGCTTGAGCCACAGTGAGGGGTCGTCGGTCTCTCACCCAGTCCCGAATAGTTATCAGAGTGTGCTCATAGAAGTGCTCGAGCAAGAGGAGTTGTTGGGCATCCGCTAAGGTAGCAGCTTGGCATCCAGACACACAATCACTCAGTGAACGGTTGTCCTTCTTTTCTCCGTAAACTGCAGAACATTATCCGATGTGCCTCCGGGGTGAAACGGGCAAAGAGTCGCTCCTTGACCCTCTCATAATCTCATATTTGCATTCCTGTGTGGGCACAGCTTGGTAGGCTTCTGCAGCTTTCCCAGTAAGCTTACTCACCAATAGGGTCAAAACATGCCCGATACGCATCAAACCTGGCCCCCCAACGTATATTATGGGGGCTAGGAGGCATTTTGCCAACTCCCAGACCATTTATTTTTATATTTAATTCTCCAGCTTTAATCTTTATCTGGAGAATTGAAATGCCCGAAATCTTCAAGTGTGGTCAAGGAATATTGCTTACCTGAACATCGATGACATTCATGGTGAAAATGTCCCGATCCCAATGCCTCCGATGCTTCAGTTTCTGGACAGCCGATTCGAACCCGAATTGAGGGATACTGGATAGCCGCATGTCAGGGATTTGTGAAATCCGACTAATGTGCACGACCCGAATTAGCACATATTGAGAAGTTCCTTGAGTAGACCCCATAGAAAATCAAAATAAGGCAATTCTAAAATCATTATACCAAAGTATTCTGCATAAAACACAGACAAAAAATGGAAATCTCCCAGGCAGGGATGTCCAACTTTTTAATGTGTAGGGCATTTTACCATACAATGGGGTTTTAGCCCTGATATGGTCCACATAGAAGTCATTGAGGCCAAAAGTTTACACCAGTGCCAATACATCTGTTACAAACCGAAATAAGACTTAAATTGCATTTAAAAGTGAATAATGTATAAAATGTGGCAAACAAACCATGTTTTTTTGTTACATATTTTAGTTGTTATCACTATGTGAATGTACTGTTTTCATACTGTACTTACCTTTTCAATAAACCATAAATTCAAAAATTTACCCAAAACCTGCATGCCTCCTATTTAGGAGGGATATTTCATGTTTTTACCCCAAATCCCTTTTTCTCTATGTTCTCCTCTGGAACCCCTATTTTATGGGGCTTAGAATTGTACATGTGTATGATTGTATCACAGAGCTCCAAAACATTAAAACTCATCATTTGTATTTAAAATGCAGTAAATGGGGCGGAGCTAGAAGTGACCATGAATAGTAGTCGCATGTCGCCTGAGCTCCGTTCACACACGGCAAAAACTGCATAAATTTGATGGCTAAACCCAGTGGTGTATCTTGATTTTGTACTGCCCTAGGCAGACAAAATCCGGGCACCCCCCTACCCAAGCTGCACACCCACGTTACACACCTAAAACATGGCCCATCATTCAGACTCACATCAAGCTCATACTCCCATCACACACACACTCCCATCACACTCAGTCACACACTCCTACTCCCATCACACTCAGTCACACACCCTTACTCCCATCACACACACTCTGACTCCCATCACCCTCAGTCACACACACTGTCTCCCATCACACACACTCTGACTCCCATCACACTCAGTCACACACACTTTCTCCCATCACACACACTCTGACTCCCATCACACTCAGTCACACACACTGTCTCCCATCACACACACTCTGACTCCCATCACACTCAGTCACACACACTGTCTCCCATCACACACACTCTGACTCCCATCACACTCAGTCACACACACTGTCTCCCATCACACTCACTCTGACTCCCATCACACTCACTCTGACTCCCATCACACTCAGTCACACACACTGTCTCCCATCACACACACTCTGACTCCCATCACACTCAGTCACACACATGTCTCTCATCACACACACTCTGACTCCCATCACACTCAGTCACACACACTGTCTCCCATCACACTCACTCTGACTCCCATCACACTCACTCTGACTCCCATCACACTCAGTCACACACACTGTCTCCCATCACACACACTCTGACTCCCATCACACTCAGTCACACACATGTCTCTCATCACACACACTCTGACTCCCATCACACTCAGTCACACACATGTCTCCCATCACACACACTCCTACTCCCATCACACTCAGTCACACACACTGTCTCCCATCACACACACTGTCTCCCATCACACTCACTCTGACACCCTTCACACTCACTCTGACTCCGATCACACTCAGTCACACACACTGTCTCCCATCACACACACTCTGACTCCCATCACACTCAGTCACACACATGTCTCTCATCACACACACTCTGACTCCCATCACACTCAGTCACACACATGTCTCCCATCACACACACTCCTACTCCCATCACACTCAGTCACACACATGTCTCCCATCACACTCTGACTCCCATCACACTCTGACTCCCATCACACACACACACACACACACACACACACACACACACACACACACACACACACACACACATCCCATCAGCACTTACCTTTCCCTGGCAGGCAGGCAGCATGGAGGGACCTTCCATGCTGCCTGTTCGGCTTCCCGGCGATTGTGCCGACAGGTCACGTGACCGGGCGCGCGTATGACGTCAGCGCGCCCGTCACGTGACTGTCGGCACTTCCGTGTCGGCACAATGCACGGGGAGCCGAACAGGCAGCACGGAGGTTTCTCTGTGCTGCCTGTTCGGCTCCCCAAGCAGTTTTGCAGGCAGAGCGGAGGTGAGAGGGGATCTTCCGATCCCTTCTCACCTCTGTCTCTGCCTGCAAGCGCGGTCTTTTTTTTTTTTTTTTTTTTAAAGGGCCGTTTTTTTTTTTTTTTGTATTTTTTTTTTTTTTTCAGTGCTGGGGGGCGCTGCCGCCCCCCAAAATTTGCCGCCATAGGCATCCGCCTAGGATGCCTCGCGGTAAATACAGCACTGCACTCAGTCACACACACTGTCTCCCATCACACACACTCTGACTCCCATCACACTCAGTCACACACACTGTCTCCCATCACACACACTCTGACTCCCATCACACTCAGTCACACACACTGTCTCCCATCACACTCACTCTGACTCCCATCACACTCACTCTGACTCCCATCACACTCAGTCACACACACTGTCTCCCATCACACACACTCTGACTCCCATCACACTCAGTCACACACATGTCTCTCATCACACACACTCTGACTCCCATCACACTCAGTCACACACACTGTCTCCCATCACACTCACTCTGACTCCCATCACACTCACTCTGACTCCCATCACACTCAGTCACACACACTGTCTCCCATCACACACACTCTGACTCCCATCACACTCAGTCACACACATGTCTCTCATCACACACACTCTGACTCCCATCACACTCAGTCACACACATGTCTCCCATCACACACACTCCTACTCCCATCACACTCAGTCACACACACTGTCTCCCATCACACACACTGTCTCCCATCACACTCACTCTGACACCCTTCACACTCACTCTGACTCCGATCACACTCAGTCACACACACTGTCTCCCATCACACACACTCTGACTCCCATCACACTCAGTCACACACATGTCTCTCATCACACACACTCTGACTCCCATCACACTCAGTCACACACATGTCTCCCATCACACACACTCCTACTCCCATCACACTCAGTCACACACACTGTCTCCCATCACACTCTGACTCCCATCACACTCTGACTCCCATCACACACACACACACACACACACACACACACACACACACACACATCCCATCAGCACTTACCTTTCCCTGGCAGGCAGGCAGCATGGAGGGACCTTCCATGCTGCCTGTTCGGCTTCCCGGCGATTGTGCCGACAGGTCACGTGACCGGGCGCGCGTATGACGTCAGCGCGCCCGTCACGTGACTGTCGGCACTTCCGTGTCGGCACAATGCACGGGGAGCCGAACAGGCAGCACGGAGGTTTCTCTGTGCTGCCTGTTCGGCTCCCCAAGCAGTTTTGCAGGCAGAGCGGAGGTGAGAGGGGATCTTCCGATCCCTTCTCACCTCTGTCTCTGCCTGCAAGCGCGGTCTTTTTTTTTTTTTTTTTTTTTTTAAAGGGCCGTTTTTTGTTTTTTTTGTATTTTTTTTTTTTTTTTCAGTGCTGGGGGGCGCTGCCGCCCCCCAAAATTTGCCGCCATAGGCATCCGCCTAGGATGCCTCGCGGTAAATACAGCACTGGCTAAACCGATCAAACCTGGGAAAACTCACTACCCCAGACATTCTGACGACATGGGACACAAAAAAAGACAAGTAGCAGCACTTGCAAAAGTCGGACTTTAGTACACTGTTTATGAGGCCACCTAGGCCACAACTGAATAAATCTGTGGGCACCAGCAATGATTCTGGTTACTCTAGCAAGGAATCAAAAGGTCTGGAGAGATAGACAATAAATTAAACAATTGCAGTGGCCCAGATGACTCCCCAGCTACCAAGGTCGATCTAATAAAAATCCTGTTTCGAGACCTACAAAGACTATTGAAAGCTGAACTTGCAGTGGTACACTCAAACGTGACATCCCCACAAACTACAGTGATCTTTTGGGGGACTGATAATGGATGCTAAACTAAGGCAAACAAACGTACGCATCAGAGGTATTGCAGAGGCAGTAAAGACCACTGTTTTCCACTCCTACATGAACAAACTGATTGCCCACCTGCTGCTGGAATCTGATACCTTATATAATAAATATTTTCAGAGCTAAAAAGACACGTAGGGCCCCAACTGATGGCCCAAGGGACATCATCATTAAGCTTGGCTCCTCGAAAACTAAACGCCACCTCTTACACTAATATGAAGGCGTTGTATGATACCGTTGATGTCACATTAACAATCACTAGATATCAAATACCGCTGGGGACTGTCTCACTCACTGTCCGAGTGAGGTCCAGAGTTGCTGTGAGACAAATCATGTTGATGATACTGGTCTATTACTAATTAACCCTGGTGTGTCTCAGCTGGAAAACTGGTCACACCTAGGGTTGCCACCTGGCCGGTATTTTACCAGCAGGCAGGTAAAAAAAATTGGCATCTGGCCAATGTTAAGTCTATGGAGACAGTAGCAAGGCCGGTATTTTTCTTAAGAAAAGGTGGCAACCCTAGTCACACCCTAGATGTTCTTGGCATCACGGGAGGCCCAAGGCCTGTAGGAAGTTAGGCACTTCATTCATAGCTTCTATCTTGAGCTGTGTGCCATCCTTTTGAAGACTGCACCATACCCCAGTAGCATTTAACCTCGGAGTAAAGGGAGCCATCCATTTCCTCCACCCCATAATGGAGGGGGGTAGATCTATAAACAGCTGGCGGCTCTCTCCTTTGTGTATGAGTAGTGAGGAAACCGCCAGTAATTCTGTTTTGTTCATGGTAGAGCAAAGCTTCACAATTTCGACTATCTTTACTGGTAGAGTCCTCCTCAGACCCCAGCGGCATCTGAGAAAACGCGTCAAGCATTCTCCCAGACATCACATTTATAACTATGGATCATTTTTTTGTTCATTGCCATGCATTGATTTTAATTTAGGACCAAATACTTATATAAAACTAGGTGATTTTATATGAACTTTACCCCCTGGCTTAATTGTTCCACCAGAGGTAACAGATTACCATCATATGCAATACACCTAATATAACGCAACAGTTCGGACGAGTAAATCCTGTGTCACGTGTCCTTGTTTTAATCACGTGCTGCCAGGCTGGGAATTTCCCTTCTACCAATTATAACTCCGCATTTCAGCTAGTGACTTCATCGTAATCATGTGACCTGGGTCACACGGGGGCGTGGCTCCAGACGGTGAGGGGCTTGACTGCTGGTAGTTGGTGAGCGAAGCCAACCGTCAGTGACAGCGGCTGGTGTCACCGGACGAACATGTGACGTGGGCTCCTGGGTGAGATAGTGGGCGTAATGGGATATAACTAAATGCACTTTAATGCGCCTTTCTATGTCATCGAGTTTTGATTAATCATTATGGTTGAGGGTTTAGTCTATACAGCAGTCGCATATGACGAATCTTGTAATACATGGATCAGATCTTCATTCTAACATCAAGAATTTGGATTGTCATATTTTACTGATTAGGGCCCTGAAGTCTTCATGTAATAAGCGCCCCTAGTCTCTGTGTACGTGACTGTCATTCTTGTGAACTGCAGCCTCCTAATACCTGTGTCACTTTCTATATCGGTTTCCTTCTAAATCAACTTGTTTGGTGACGCCCATAAGATATGCCAAATGCTTTCCTATAACCTCCTTTCCTGTAGCCCCTGACATAACCAAGGAGACTGGCACTGCGTGAGTATCAATTGCACCCTCTGCTCAAATGGGCTAACCCACCTTTCATTGCTGTGCTATTCCCTGAAAGCTGTAATCAGATCTGAAACTGCCCTCTCTCTGCAAGGCTCCCTGCATTGCAAACAGTTTGACCAGGGCAGAGAAATATGTGACCCTTCAGCTATTTCCAAACTGCTACTGCCATGATGTAAAACCAGCCTTTTTGCTGCCTTAACATTACAGGAGTCAGCATTAGTTTGGCAACTAGCAGTGCAGCTTATTTATGGCTGGCTTTAAAATGTGGCTCACAGAAGCTGCACCGGTTTTTTTTTTTGCCTCAGTAGCAAGTGTTTTGTGAAATGAATACAATAACACAAAGCATAGAGTTTGAGAGAAGGGAAACCAGATTTTAGTAGGTAAGTCTTATTAGCAAAGTTCAGTACACAACTAGTGAGGCAATGGTACATTATCTATTTAAAATCTGCATATTTGCTTACAGAATTGCTTACATCTAGTTAAAGTCCATCTCATACTTGTGTGTGTGTATGTATTTGTTAAATGTTAGCACTGTGATTTGGGATAGCCATAATAGTTCAGTAAGGTAGATGGAAAATAACCGAATGTTGCAGAATCCTGTAACCTTTTTATTGGTCTAACAATATTTTGTAACAATGACAAGTTTTCAGCAGTACTTCCTTTTTCAAGTCCAATCATAAGCAAGAAAATGGTGTAATCAAGCAGCAATCTATTGTGTACCCTGCCTCACCTTAGTTAAAGGACAACTAATTTTTTTTTTTTTATGAAGGAAGCAAAGGCAAAATAAAATTGTGTTCACCTTTCTCAGCTGGATGCTGGTGCACGCTGTGTCTCAGCTTATCAGTGGAAGGGCTTGCCTGTGCCATCTGTCATGGTTCACATTCTAGTGCAGAGAGAGACCTTTGTTTTTGAATGTCACCAACAGAACAGTTTAGTGGCTCTTAAAACAGATGACCCTGAGGATCCATCCTCTTTCTATGCATAGTAAAATAAGGGTTTCTAGAGTAGGAGATGAGCTTTTATGTCCTATGTGTGAGTGGGATGGTGGGTAGAATATTGGTTACCTGGGGCTGTGTATATGAAAGTGGACCAATTCAGGAACTAGCCTGGTTATCTGTGGGAGCCAGGAAATTTAAACTTCACTACAATTCAAATTAAAACAATCACAAAAGTTAGGAGCACGCAGTTGGGATTTTAGGAGCACTGGCTCCTGGGCAGGGCCAGATTAAGGTATGGGCTGCAGCCCCAGGGGCCTTGAGAAGAAGCAGGAAAATAAAAGACTGGGATACTTGGAAAACTTCCAGTAGATACACGCAGGTTTACTATCTGCTGTGTCTCACACAGCGAGACACAGCAGTTCCTTGTCACCTGCTGACACAGCCAATCAGAGAGTGGGGGCTGACGAGTGCGAGGGTCTCTCGCTTCTAGCACAGAGACAGACTCTCATTTTTGCATGGGATTAGCAGGGGGACCCAGTTAAAGTCCTCCCTGCTGATCCTATGCGAACATGAGAGAGTCAGTCGCTGACCAGATGGCTGCCTGCTTCCTATGGAAGCATAGCAGCTATCGGTCAGAGGATAAACTGGTGTGTACTATCAAGTACACACCAATTTATATTCATACTAGGGACAACTAAAATTTCACTTGTGCTTCTATATTAGAAGCACAAGTGAAAAATAACGTTTAGTGTCCCTTTAAGTTTTAAATTCCAGTCTCAATTTCCTGCAATTCTCTCTTTGTAATTCTCGTAAACGCATTTTCCTAAACAATTGAACTTTGCCCATTTCTTCCAATTTGTTAGGAAAAAGGTGTGCTATGTTCAATGATTTTTGCTGGTTGTAGAACAGAAATAGTATTCAAAAGATATCCCATAGTCTTTTGTCCAAAATACATAGAAACAATGTGTCGGCAGATAAGAACCATTCGGTCCATCTAATCTGCCCAATTTTTTTTGAGTACTTTTATTAGTCCCCCATTCCCGCGGGGTCTTATAGCTAGGATAGCCTTGTGTCCCACGCATGCTTAAAATCTTTGACTGTGTTTACCTCTACCACTTCTGCTGGAAGGCTATTCCATACATCCACTACCCTCTCAGTAAAGTAATACTTCCTGATATTACTTTTAAATCGTTGCCCCTCTAATTTAAGACTATGTCCTCTAGTTGTGGTAGTTTTTCTTCTTTTAAATATACTCTCTTCCTTTACTGTGTTGATTCCCTTTATGTATTTAATTGTTTCTATCATATCCCCCCTGTTACGTCTTTCCTCCAAGCTATACATGTTAAGATGCTTTAACCTTTCCTGGTAAGTTTTATCCTTCAACCCATGAACCAGTTTAGTAGCCCTTCTCTGAACGCTCTCCAAAGTATCAATATCCTTCTGGAGATACGGTCTCCAGTACTGCGTACAATACTCCAAGTGAGGTCTCACCAGTGCTCTGTACAATGGCATGAGCACTTCCCTCTTCCTACTGCTAAAACCTCTCCCTATGCAACCAAGCATTCTGCTAGCATTTCCTGCTGCTCTATTGCATTGCCTACCTACCTTCAAGTCCTCTGAAATTATTACTCCTAAATCCCTTTCCTCAGATGTTGAGGTTAGGACTGTACAAAATAGTCTATATTCTGCTTTTGGGTTTTTATGCCCAAGGTGCATAATCTTGCACTTGTCCACATTAAATGTCAGTTGCCACTGCTCTGACCATTTTTCTAGTTTAGCTAAATCATTTGCCATTTGGCTTATCCCTCCATGAATATCAACCCTGCTGCAAATCTTTGTATCATCAGCAAAAAGACATACTTTGCCAACAAGACCTTCTGCAATATCGCTAATAAAAATATTAAAGAGAATGGGTCCAAGTACAGATCCCTGAGGTACCCCACTAGTAACAAGACCTTGCATCGAATATACCCCATTGACTACAACCCTCTGTTGCCTGTCACTCAGCCATTGTCTAATCCATTCAACAATATTGAAATCCGAACTCAAAGATTTCAGTTTATTGATAAGCCTTCTATGTGCGACAGTGTCAAAAGCCTTACTGAAATCTAGGTAAGCAATGTCTACTGCACCACCCTGATCTATTATTTTAGTCACCCAATCAAAAAAATCAATCAGATTAGTTTGGCATGATCTCCCTGAAGTAAACCCATGCTGTCTCTGATCTTGAAATCCAAGCGACTTTAGATGTTCAACATTCCTATTCTTCAACAAGGTTTCCATTATTTTTCCCACTACTGAAGTAAGACTTACTGGTCTATAGTTGCCTGCCTCCTCTCTACTACCTTTCTTGTGAATGGGCACTACATTAGCTAATTTCCAATCTTCTGGAACTACTCCCGTTAACAATGATTGGTTAAATAAATCTGTTAACGGTTTTGCTAGTACACCACTAAGTTCTTTTAATAACTTTGGATGTATCCCATCAAGTCCCATGGACTTATTTGTCTTTACTTTAGACAGCTGAAGTAAAACCTCTTCCTCTGTAAACTTACATGCATCAAAAGACTCATTAGTCTTTTTCCCTAAATGAGGTCCCTTACCCTAATTTTCATTTGTAAAAACTGAACAAAAATATTCATTAAGGCAGTCTGCTAAGCCTTTATCCTCTTCTACATAGCATCCTTCTTTTGTTTTTAATCTAACTAATCCTTGTTTTACTTTCCTTTTCTTATTTATGTATCTAAAAAATGTTTTATCCCCCTTTTTCACTGACTGGGCTATAGTGTGTGCTTTGGAAGCTCTTATAGCTTGCTTTGCCTCTTTCTGCCTACTCTTATAGATCTTTTTACTCAAATCTTTTTTTATTATTTTTTATATGCATACATTATACGAAAAAATTATAATATACAAATTACTAAGATAGTATAAACATGTGTTAATATAGACAGAAAGATTAACAGTCATAATTTTACAGGGCAAATAAAAGGAGCTCTGCTTAACTGACTGACAACGTCTGCGGCGTAGGATAAATATAAGTTAGTGCATATGTAGTCAGTTAGTGCATATACTAAGTTCAATCTCAAGAGATATATGTAAATACATTTAGTGCGCTCCATCGTGCAATTTAATCACCAGCTATTAAAACACAAATATACATTCATACTAAAATTCATTCAACCTTTCATACTAATCTAGGAAGAGGGCCAGGTTCAAGTATAGTTGTTGGCTGAAGATCTCTAGGAGAAGAGGTACAGAGAGGGACTGCTGAACTTGTAGGGGAAGAAAGGAAAGAAAATAGGTATGAGCAGGACACATGGGATGCGTTAGGGGTTCGGAATGGAGATAGACATTTTTCCAAGTGTTCCAGATTGCTTCGTATTTTTGTAGTGCATCATTAATTGTATAGAAACTTTTCTCCATTGTATATTGGTAGTTTATCTGGGTGATTAATTCAGTCTGCGTTGGTGAATCAGTTCTAAGCCAGTATCTGGCTATCAAAATTTTACAAGCTAGAAGAATATTAATAATTAGTGCTTTTTCGTATTTGTTTACTTTGGGAAAATCTACGTGGAACAAGAACATCTGTGGTGAAATAATTATAGTGCTACTAAGCGTGTCAGTGAGTAGGTGCTCCAAGATGGTCTTCAGTCTCGCCAAGCCCTCACATGTCCACCACACATGAAACATGCTGCCTCGAGAGGAATGGCATCTCCAGCATGTTGTTGGTTTCATGGGATCAATTTTATTTAATCTTGTTGGTACCAGGTACCACCTGTGGAGGACTTTGAAATACAGTTCCTGGAGGGCCACTGAGTGGGTTGATTTTCTTGTCAAATTCCAGGCGCCGAACCAGTCCTCATTGGGGAATTCTCTCCCCAGCTCCTGTTCCCATTTACCAATGGAGGCTGATTTTTTGAGGCGTGGCTCGATGCCTGAAAGAGCTTTAATTTTCTTGATTATATTAAGGGGTTTTTTCTTTTTAATAAGATCGTCTAGTGGGGTGTTCGATCTTATTTGGTTAGCATTAATAAAGTGTTTTAAGTGCTGGAATAATAAAAAAATCTCCCTTATGTGGGCCATATTTGGCTTGTATTTCTGGGAGCGGCCAAATACCGGTTAATGTATTAAAATCTGCCAACTTACTAATACCTCTGTTTTCGAGGGTGGATAGATTAATATCCGGGAGGATTGAGTTTATAACTCCGATCGGGGAGTCTAGTGTGAGAGAGGGATTGAGATAGTATGTCTTTTTAGCTTTCTGTATCGTAATTAAAGCGTCTTGGATGATAGTGTGGCAAAAGCTGAATTTGCCATACGCAGTAGATGGTAGCCAGAATAGATAGAAAGGGTTATCTAGTTTGCTATTTTCTCTCTCCAGTCTAAACCAGCCCTCATTAGTCCCAGCTGTGTTTCATGCCAGGCAATGTACCAACATGCATATTTCATGTAATTCATATAAGTCAGGGAAACCCAGACCATCCTGGCTCAGTTTTGTTTTTAATATTGCATTTTGTATCCTGGGGGGTTTACCATTCCAACTGTATTCAGAGATTAAATTAGAAAGTTGTTTGATTTCATTAGTTGTTGCACGAAGGGGAATGGTTCTAAAGATATAAAGTATCTTGGGAATAATGTATGACTTAACAATGTTTAAACGACCCATCCAGGAGGGTTCTAGGCCCTTCCATTTGAGAAGCTGTTCTCTTAAGTTGGTTATTAAGTTGGAGTAGTTTAAAACTCTACATTGTGGTAAGTCCAACATGATTTTAATACCAAGATGGGTTATGATATTGTTATTCCAGTCAAAGTGAATCGTTTTTTCCAATTCATTTATCTGCAGGGCTGGTATCTCATACGTTATGACCTGGGACTTACTTAAGTTTACTTTATAATTAGATAATAGGGCGTATTCTTGGAGATTTTTGAGAAGTGCTAGAATCGATTGCTCTGGTGATAGTAATGTTAATAGGATGTCATCGGCGTATAAAGTAATTTTAAATTCCATGTCTCCACAACGTATTCCCGCAATATCTCTATTGATCCTTATCTGGGCTGCCAAAGGTTCTATCGACAGTGCGTACAGTAGGGGAGCAAGTGGGTAACCTTGCCTGGTTCCATTTTTGATATAAAAGGTCTCTGAATTTAACAATTGACCTTGTACTCTAGCTGTAGGAGAAGTATATAACGCCATGGTGTAGTCCTTGAATGCTCCGCTCAGGCCAAAGGAGTCAAGGGTGTGAAAGAGAAAGCGCCAATTAACACGATCGAAAGCCTTTTCAGCATCAAGCGCGATAAAGATCCCAGGATGTGTTCCAGAACGTATTGTTGATATCAAGTTTAGGACTTTTCGTACATTGTCCTCCACCGTACGTCCTGCTTTAAATCCCGTCTGATCATCGTGTACCAAGTCGGGCATAATTAGACTAAGTCTGTTAGCTAGTATTTTAGAAAAGATTTTGATATCAAGATTAATCAGCGAGATCGGTCTGTAATTTGTAACTAATTTAGGATCTTTACCGGGCTTGAGGATAGGGCTAATAGATGCCTGAAGCATTTCATCTGGAAATTTTTTGGTTTGTCCAACCTCGTTAAACATATCCGACAATAATGGGGAGACTATATCTTCCAGAATTTGATAGAATTGTGCCGTGTACCCATCTGGGCCGGGGGCTTTGTTTCTCTTCAAACCCCTGATTGCGTCTCTAATCTCCGTCGGCGTGAACGGAGCATTCAGGTCCACTAATCTGGCGTCAGGCACCCTCGGCAACCCAAGGGAACCCAGGTATTCCAGCATTTTTTGATCATTCTGTTTAGTTTTAGGAAGATTATAAAGTGAGCTATAGTAGTCCCCAAATGCTTTACTGATAGAATCTGGTGAAAGGCAGATTTTGTTCTTAAGTTCAATTCTTTCGATCCTGTTTCTTACCTGATCAAATTTTAATTTTTTTGACATAATTTTACCCACTACTCCGTCGTTGTGATACCAGTTTTGTTTCAGTTTAAGGAGCATGTACTCTGCTTTTTGGTTAAGTTTCTTTTTAATCTGCTGTTGGAATTTCTTAATTTCTAAAGTCAGTATAGGGGAGGGATTTTGTTTGTTTTCTCTTTCTTTTAAAGCTAATGAAGTATATAGAACAGACAGTGGTTTGTTCCTATTTTTATTTTTATGGGCTTGGTTACTGATAAAATATCCTCTGAGGCAGCACTTAAGTGTACACCAAAGGGTGCCTCTGGGAATCTGAGTGTTGTCATTCTCTGAGAGAAATTGTTTCACCTCCTTCCTAAGATTCTCTCTATCCGTGTCTGAAGTTAACAGAACGTTTTTCAGTCTCCAACCTGGTCTAGCGGAGTACCGTGATTTCTGGTCAAGCTCCAGGAACACTGGGGCGTGATCAGACCACACTATACTGCCGATTATTATCAACTTACAGCCACGCAGTCCGCCCGGGCGAGTGAAGAAAGTGTCAATCCTAGAGTATGACTGGTGAACTTCTGAGTAATGTGTAAAGTCTTTCTCTTGAGGATGCATCACTCGCCAGATGTCATAGAGATTGTGGCTGTGTATATATTTTGAGAACACTTGGGCTGCCCTTCTGGTTTTTGGGTCAATTTGCTTACTTGTCTGGAGGCTTTTGTCAAGTTTAATGTCTGAAATAGTATTAAAGTCACCCCCTAGTATGGGAAAACCCTGGATCAACCCCTCCCATCTTTCGGGTTACATGGCTCAGGAATCTGACTGGAAAATCATTTGGTGCGTAGATATTCAGGAAGGTATATAGTATATCATCGATCTTGCTTATCAGGATGATTGACCTTCCTATCTCGTCAGATTCATGGTATATGTACTCAAACTTGAGTGAGCCGGAGACCAAAATGGCAACACCTCTCTTTTTCTTATCATGCATGCTGGAACAGTATAACTTTTGATATCTTTTATATCTCCAGAGCGAACTCCCCCCCGCATCCCAATGTGTTTCCTGTAGAAAGGCTATATCGATTCTCTCCTCGATCAGGGTGTTATATAAGTATGCTCTTTTTTGTGGAGAGTTCAAACCCCTACAGTTCAGTGACATAATTTTTAGTCCTTTCATTAGAATGGATCGAACACTGTGATCTCCAGCTTATCACTTCGCAGCACATAGGGCCCATATTTCTGATTAACACTCATACCAACATTCATACATTCAATCATACAAAATATGGAAAAGATTTCCCACATTTATGCTCCGTTTCACTAATTCGTTAGCGGGGCATTAGGTTGTGTCTAGGCCAGGGGGAAGGGGGGGGGGGGGGGAGAACAGGAGAGGCAAAGGGGGAACCGGGGGGGGGGGGTACAAAGAGCTCCACTTTTGTGCTCCATTGTGGAGCGTTTACAAAAAGATATATGGGGAGGGGGGAGAGGGAGAAAAAGAGAGAAAAAAAGAAAATATGGGGATATAATTTAGCCAAAAGAATCTCTCTTCCTCTCCTCCCTCGTGCCCCCCCTCCCTCGCCCCCAGGAAGCTCCACATGGATTTCACCAGAGGATTCCGTTAGGACCCTTGGCCAAGGTATGGTCAAGGTAGATATTTCTAAACAATATTAATCCATTATTGAAGACGTCCTAACTTAACCCAGTGTTTGCAGATGAGGATTCGGGTCCTGTATTTATTCTCTATACGTTTAAGAGTGCAGTAGTTGTAAATCGACAATTATTTCCACAGAATATTCAATGTTTTGTGCTAATAAAAGAAAAGAAAAAAACGGGGAGAGTTAAAAAAAAAAAAAAAAAGGGGGAAAAACGTTAGATAATAGGGGAAAGGTATTTAGTGTATGAAGAAATGTAGTTTGTGAGAACAGTTAACGTGATAGGTGGTAATATTATAGGTGATATTGTAAAAGCAAAAAAAAAAAGGGGAAGGAAAAATTCAAGGACAAAAACCCTAAAAGATAAGCAGACACTATGTTTTGAGTTCATTCATTAAAGTCTGTAAAAGCAGTCTCATTTTCTTGCCGATGAGTATTAACAGGCTCCATTATGGGTTCCGGTATAGTTGATGTTATATACAAAAATTCAAAATTTATTCTTTAGTGACCATAAGGGTAGGCCCAGGGTTGTTGGCCGTGGTTCCATCGTCTTCTTTATGGAGGCACTTAATTGGTAATGAAAAAATGTTTTGAAGGTCCATGTAAAGACTCTAGATAGGTATTCCGTTTTGAGCTATTTCGGCATAAGCTGTGTGAGGATCTGTATATACGGTTGTTCTTCCTTCATATGTTATCAGTAACTTCGTGGGGAAACCCCATCTATAAGGGATATCCTTTGTTCTAAGTTGTACTGTTGTTGAATGAAAGTTTTTCCGACTGTTCCGAGTAAAAGTTGAGAGATCTTGATAGAGAGCTAAATCTTTATATTTGGAGACTGTTGGTTTTGTTCTCATCTCTCTTATGAATGTATCTTTCAGAAGCGCATTCTGAAAACAGATTATGACGTCCCTTGGGGAATTTGCGTATCTGGGATCTTTAGATTTTGGTAATCTGTGTATCCTTTCAAATGGCATTTTTCCCACTAATTCGGGCTGTACATATGTTGTTACAAGATTCATTCAGTGTTGTTCCAGCACTCCAGTTAAAATGTCTTCCGGGATTCCTCTTATCTTTAGATTTCTCCTTCGGGAGCGGTCCTCGAGTTCTGATAGTTTTACTTCAAGCTTAGTCACCTGATTTTTTAATGTGATGTTCTGTTGTTGTATTGAAAGTATGTCCTCTCTTAATTTCTTAGAGACGTCTGTAAGAGCTATTACACTAGCCGATATTTGAGCCACTTCTTGTTTTAGGTCCGATTGATTCTGCTTAGAGTCAGCTTTTATTTTTTCCCATAACATTTCCAGGGCGGAATTTAGATTGGTTTCTGTGACTAGGTTTGAGAGATCTGGTTGGGTTATATCTGTCTTGGAAGACAGAGCGGTTTTTACCCCGGTACCAGTAAGAGGGGAGTCTCTCGAGTTAATTTGTTTTGGGGAATAGAATGCATCTATTTCTTTAGAGGAATGTGGTTTATCTTTTTTCGGAGCCATTTGTAAGGAATAAAAAGAGAGAGAATAGCGGATAGGCTGGTCGCGATATATATTGTATATTGATTTAGTTTGCAATTTAAATTGCTCCTAGGGCTTTAGTGAGCACTAACTCAAGATATCAATATTATTATTGGTGCCGGTTCCACTGTTGATGACCCTATTAGACGGCGATTCTATGCCAGGAGGGAAATATCGGGTGAAGTCGTTAGTAGGCAGATTTTTGTGTTCTGCTATTTAGTCTCCTCCAACCTCAATTTCTTTACTAGATACAGATAGTCTTTGTGTAATTAAAGATATCTGGGGTTAAACAGAGAGTTCAGGTATTGAGTTCTTAATGATCCAGTCACTTTGTGTGCAGTCAGTGACTACAGTCCTCTGTAATAGCCCCAGTGAATCCTTCCCGGTCGCGCCTCTGTAGGTCGACGGCTATGCAACCAGCCTTGTGGGGACAGACATTCCCGGTTGTTTATACATAGGCAGTAACAGTCGGAATCTTTCAGTTATTAACTTAGTAGTGCAGAGTTTCGGAGGGTTCAGTATAGGGCTCAAAGCGTGGGACTTGATTTATACAAGTGCGTCCAAATGTGTCCCTTGGGTATTTTCCCTCCTTCCAATCCGTCTCCCCCTCTCCTACAACAGGATTTGTTGGGGGGAAGACAGAGCAATGTGATGTGCGTTGGGGAGGATGTAAGGCGTCCAACTCAGTCTGTTTAAAAAATAGGGAAGCAGCCGGAAGACCCCAATGGGGTATCCGCGTGGATAAGGTTTAATTATAGCTGTGCAGTTGCAATTTATTCAAGAGAGAGCAGAATCCATCTCGCATATACCATGAATGATAGGATTAATACTTTTCCCCTCCTGCACATTCCCCTCTTTTACTGTCCAATACTATTTACAGGTGTGCGCACGCAATCATAGCCTCAGTGAAACTGTAACTACACATTAGGCCCTTTATCTACTCGAGTTTCATGAATAGATTTTAAGTGAGACTTAGCTTTATGGCGGGTTTCTGTGTAGTGCTACTCCAACGGTGTTGGATCCGCTTGCTCGTGCGTTGCTGCAGTCTTTTAATGGATCTCAGCAGAAAATCGGAACGTGTCCGTCATGTAGAGAAGTCAGCAGGTCTATCCGGTCTCATTTTTCGGCTTGTCTTTGCACCCACGGGTCTCCGGTGCTCGGAAAGTTCGTCGGAGGCATCAAGCATCCAGGGGTTATTCGCATGTAGGTTGTTGCCTTTCTTATAAAAGTGGAGACATGGCGGAAAAGATCACTCCGGCTCTGTCGACCGCTCCCCACTCCCCAGCTCTAGACACACGTGACCACCACGTTAAACGTCAGACGTCATCATTCGAACACAATTTTTCCTCTTATAGATCTTTCTATCTTCCTCACTCTGAGTATTTTTATAATTTCTAAATGCTAGCTTTTTATTTTTTACTATTTTAGCCTCCTCTGCAGAGTACCACAGTGGTTTCTTCAATTTTTTGCTCTTACTGACAAGCCTTATGCAATTTTCTGTTGCCTTCAGTAGTGCAACTTTTAGATAATCCCATTTCTCCTGGACTCCATTTAAATTGCTCCAGTCTGATAATGACTCCTTTAAACCTAATCTAATTTTATAAAAGTATGTTTTTCTAAAATCTAAAACTTTTGTTTTTGTGTGGTGTTACACTGTTCCTATATTAACCCCTTGGCGACACAGGACGGACTAGGTCCGTCCTGTGTGCCGAGGCGTTAGTGACACAGGACGGACCTAGTCCGTCCTGTGTCAAAACGAGCACTGAAAGCGGAGTTTTTCCGCTTTCAGTGCTCTGATGGTATTGTAACGATGCTTCCGTATGGAAGCATCGTACAATACTAAAAAAAATGCCCGTCGGCATTTCGATCGCTCCGGAGAGCGATCGAAATGCCAGTTTTAAAGGCACAGAGCCTTTAAAACGCGGGCATTTAAAAAATGAGCATAGGAAGCGAATATTTCGCTTCCTATGCTCAGAAAGTGTTTCTGATTGCCTCGCAAGTCGAGGCAATCAGAAACACAAAAAAAAAATGCACGATCTTGGTCACTGAGTGACCAAGATGGCGCTGCCCTTCTAAGGGCAAGAGCACAGGAGGCAGGAAGTACCTGCTTCCTGTGCTCTCTGGCTGTCACAGGATTGCCTCTTCACAGAGGCAATCAGTGACTGCCAGGCACACTGACAGGCAGTGGGGATGCTCTCCTGAACATCCCCACTGACTGGTCAGATCAATATTAACTCTATATTGATCTGACCAGTTATGATCTGCCTCCCTCTCCTCACATTTTTTTTACTGAGGGAGAGAGACAGATCAAAGTTCTAAAAGTAAGTAAAAGTAAAAAAAAACAATATATACACAACACACAAATAATAAAACAATAAAAAAAATTTTATTAAAGCAATTCCCTGCGTTTAACCCCTTCCCTGCCACTGATCTTGCATAAGCAGTGATCGTGCACATCAGCGCATTTATTTTTGCTGTTTGTGCATTTTTTAGGGGTTAATTTTTTTTGTACTGTAATTTATTACAGTACTAAAAAGGCTCTTCTAAGAGTTATTAACCCCTTATTTGCCGTCGATCACTGCTTACGCAATGATATTGACGCCAAAGCAATTTTTATCTGTCTGCATATTTGTTTTTTTTTTTTTTTTTACACATACCCGCTAGGGGATTACATGTAAAGTAAAAATATTTGAGATTTTTTTTTTTAAGCTGCCTGAGCGCATAGCGATCAGTAACAGTGAATTAGTGGCAAAGGCGGTTTGGGGATTTCTCAATTAAGCTCACCATTCGCCCTGGTCAGATCAAAATTAATCGGATCAATATTCACAAATATTGATCTGCCTCCCTCTCCTCACTTACATTTTTGTGACGGAAAGAGACAGATCAGTATTAGTGGTATAAAATAACATTTTATAAAATTGTCAGGTTTTATGAAAGTCTTTCACTGTGTATTAACCCCTTCCCTGCCATTCATCACTGTGTAAGCAGTAATCTTGCACAGCAACAGTATGTTCTGCTGTCTGCACTGTTTTATGGATTAATTTCTTTGTACTGTAATGTATTACAGTACTAGATAGGCTCTTCTAAGAGCTATTAACCCCTTCTTTGCTCGAGATCACTGCTTACGCACTGATTCTGAGGCCGCGGACTCAGGGTTCGAGTTTGACCCTATTCAGCTTTCTGATACATCATCTAGCGATGTATCGGTGGCTGCTGAGCCCTTGCCACAAGTAGTGATGGGGGTCTACCGATAAAAAAATATATGGTTTGGTGGGGGTAAATTACATTGGCTGGCTTCAAAGATATATCCCATAAAGGACACGGACGCAGGTTGACTACATGTCAAAATTCCAAGTTGGAATTTTGAGATGCGCATCTCACAAATGTTGCCTTCTAGCCAAAAACAAACCAACAAACCTATGCATGGGTGCTATCCCTGTACTCGGGAGATGTTGCTGAACACATATTGGGTTGTTGTTTGGCAGTGACATATACCAGAATCTGTGAATTCATGCCTGAAGTACAATGCATGTGGAAAAAAAACTCCCAAAAAAGTACTACCACAAACTTTTACAAAGGCTGGTGGTAGAATTAGTACCTATACAGTATTAAAATACCACCATTTGAAATACCTTAGGATGTCTATTTTCCAAAAATATATGGTTTGATGGGGTAAAATTCATTGGGCGGCTTCAAAAATGTTCCAAATGGAACATGGGCGCAGGCTGACTACATGTCAAAATTCCAGGTTGGAATTGCGCACCCCCTAAATGTGGAATTTTAGACCCAATACAAACCAACAAACCTATGCATGGGGGGTATCCCTGTACTCAGGAGATGTTGCTGAACACATATTGAGGTGTTGGTTGGCAGTGGCAAATACCAGAATCTGAAAATTCCTGCCTGAACTACAATGTGTGTGGGGAAAAAATGACATCCCAACCCTTTGACATAGGTTGGTGGTAGAATTAGCACTTGGAAAGTGTTAAAATACCACAATTTTAAATACCCTAGGATTTCTAGTTTTCCAAAATATATGGTTTTATGGGGTAAAATACTTTGACAGGCTTCAAAAGTGTCCCAAATGGAACATGGGCGCAGGCTGACTACATGTAAAAATTCCAAGTTGGAAATGCACCCCCCCTAAACGTGGCCTTTTAGCCCCCAAATAATCTAACTAACCTACACATGGGTGGTATCCCTGTACTCAGGAGATGTTGCTGAACACATATTAAGGTGTTGTTTGGCACTGACACATAATAGGATCTGTGAATTCATGCCCGATGTACAATGAATGTGAAAAACAAATTACTATCCATAACATTGACATAGGCTGGTGGTAGAATTAGTGCATGAAAAGTGTTAAAATACTACCATTTAAAATACCCTATGGTGTCTAGTTTTCAAAAATATATGGTTTTGTGGGGTAGAATACACTTTTTGGCTTCAAAAATGTCCCAAATGGGACATGGGCGCAGGTGTTCTGCACGTCAGAATTCCAAGTTGGAAAACCAAAAAGCGCACCTCTCAAATGTGGCCTTTTAACCCCCAAATAACCTAACCAACCTATACATGGGGGGTATCCCTGTACTCAGGAGATGTTGCTGAACACATATTGAGGTGTTGTTTGGCACTGACATATAACAGGATCTGTGAATTCATGCCCAAAGTACAATGTATGTGAAAAAAAATTACTACCCAAAACATTGACATAGGCTGGTAGTATAATTAGTGCATGGAAAGTGTTAAAATACTACCATTTGAAATACCCAAGGGTGTCTAGTTTAAAAAAATATATGGTTTTGTGGGGTAGAATACACTTTCTGGCTTCAAAAATGTCCCAAATGGAACATGGGCACAAGTTTTCTGCATGTCAGAATTCCAAGTTGGAAAACCAAAATGCGCACCCCCTAAATGTGGCCTTTTAGCCCCAAAACAAACCAACAAACCTATGCATGGGTGGTATCCCTGTACTCAGGAGATGTTGCTGAACACATATTGAGGTGTTATTTGGAAATACCCCTTCACATTTTAAGGTAATGTTTACCTAAATTGCAATATATGTGAAAAATTAAAAAAAAAGATTTTTTGTTGCAAACTTTGTCATAGATTGGTAAAATGGCTACATGAAATGTGTCAAAATACCCCAAGTTAAATGCCCTGAGTTGTCTAGTTTTCAAAAATATGTACATGTTGGGGGTCATTCATGGATTTAGTACAGAAATCAGTGTTACAATGTCACTATCGCTAATTTTGAAAGAAAGGATTTTAAAATAGCTTTGCACCACTTATAGTTCTGGCCCTGTAACATGAATAAAAAAGCACAAAAACATAAAAACATGGGCTATTTCTGAACTCAGGACATATATTAGAAACTTTTTAGCAGTGTTTTTTTGTTGTCTCTTGTACATGAGTATACGATTTTTCAAATAAAAGTCATAAAAAAATTATTTTTTCAATTTTTTTGCCATATTTTATTATTTTTTTTACATCAAATGATATGCTATTATCAAAATAATGGTATCAAAAGAAAGCCCTTCTTATAACGATAAAAACGATATATAGTTTGTGCGGGTACACTAAATGAGACAGAAATAAATTACAGCAAAACACAAACACCTCAGAAATGTTAAAACAGCCCATGTCACCAAGCGTCGGACAAGCCAAAAAAGTCATGTCACTAAGGGGTTAAACCACACTGTCTGGTGATCACTATATCCTAAACTTTCACCTACAGTAATATCTGATAACAAATCTCCATTTGTGAACACTAAATCTAGTATGGCCTGCTTTCGAGTTGGCTCCTCCACTACTTGTTTTAGAGATAATCCCAGTAGGGAGTTTAGGATATGCGTACTCCTGGCACAAGTAGCTATTTTGTATTTCCAGTTCACATCAGGAAGATTAAAGTCACCCATGATGATCACTTCTCCCTTCATTGTCATTTTAGCTATTTCCTCAACTAGTAGATTATCTAACTCCTCTATTTGTCCAGGGGGCCTATAAATCACACCTACCCGAGTTACCATATGATTACCAAATTCTAATGTAACCCAAACTGACTAAAAAACTGACTAAAAAAAATACAGATGGGAACATGAATTTTCGGAAGCTGCTGCTTGACTGAGTTGGATGGGTGACTGTTGGTTGGATCTAGTGGTGTAAACGTCTGTAAATTATAGCAGCTGAGAGAGTCGAAAGTGTTTGGGAATGTGATTAGTTTGTAGGAATCCAAAAACTGTGGTTGCACTCTGTAGTTCAGTTGCCAAGCATGGGCTCCACAATTTACCCCTAATGCCACATTAATCCAAAAATGCTAATAAACACCTTTTGTATACTAGTTTCAAGTATTTTTAAGCTTTTGCTTCTTTTTAACATCTAACTAACACAGTAGCACATTCCTGACATAATGTTGTATTGAGTTGTTAGCTACACTTCTAGTACTCTCTCCATGTGTTCTTGGTTTACTTTCAGTATTTGTCACTTCAAAGATATGAGTCTACAATATTTAAACATTTTATTTCTACGCCTTATTTGTACTTGACTGTGCAGATTTACGTAATCGGCAAGTTCTAATAATTTTTGCCATTATTTACTCTATGCCAGACTTGTTTTGCGTGTATTGGAAATTATCTAAGTGTTAAATCACGCGCTTATATTATTTTGCTAATGTTGTGATGTTTCAACATTTCATATGGGTACACTATAATTATGGGTTACTGTGGGTATTGAAGTACTTAAAAAGCTAAGAATAATCTGCTATTTTCACTACATTTCATTTACATTCTGTAGGGCTGTAATTATTTCTGTAATTGTGTTTGCATCAATTAAATGCACAAAAGTAATTGATGCGAAATAGCAAAGGCCATACTAAGTAGGTGTATGATGGTTTTTAAAAAAATAAAATATATTTTGACGCATAGTGGTCTATTCACTATAGGTGAGATTCACCGACTAACCATGTATTCTGACAGGACAAACCTGGCAAGTTTCTCTTGGTAGAGGAACAGAGTTGTCCCTGCATAATGCATTCTTAAATCTTGAAAAGTTTTCACTTTTTTTTTTTTCAAATTTCTCTTTATTCTATTTTCTTATCATAAAAACAAATAAATGTGAAAATACATACAAAACATAATACGTCATGACACAAGACAATACAATATTCAACAACCCCTCTCTCCCCTCCAGCCCCCCTCAAATAGCCATTCTAAAATCTACCCCCCGCCTCCAGAATGTCCAAATAGCAAAGAAAAAAAAATAAGACAAAGGAGGGGAGGGGGGGGGGGGGGGGGGGAGTCAGATAGAACATACAGACATAGAGGGGGGGGGGGGGGGGGCGAAGGCAGGAGGCCAATCTATATTCTCATCCAAACTGACCAAGAATTTGCCTATGATCTTCCTTGTTCTAAACCAGGGCTTGACAAATTGAATTTGATTCTAGGAGCCAGCAAAATTTTTTAGGAGCCAGACAATCACGCAAACATACATGCAATTCATAAACACACACACACCAACCCACTTCACATATACACCACACACACACCAACCCACTTCACATATACACACACACCAATCCACTTCACATATACACACACACACACACACACACACAACAATCCACTTCACATATACACACACACATACCAATCCACTTCACATATACACACACACACCAACCCACTTCACATATACAAACACACACACACACACACACAACAATCCACTTCACATATACACACACACCAACCCACTTCACATATATACACACACACACACACACCAATCCACTTCACATATACACACACACACACACACACCAATCCACTTCACATATACACACACACACACACCAATCCACTTCACATATATACACACACACACACACACACACAACAACCCACTTCACATATACACACACACACCAACCCACTTCACATATACAAACACACACACACACCAACCCACTTCACATATACACACACACACCAACCCACTTCACATATACACACACACACCAACCCACTTCACATATACACACACACACCAACCCACTTCACATATACACACACACACCAACCCACTTCACATATACACACACACACCAACCCACTTCACATACACACACACACACCAGCCCACTTCACATATACACACACACACCAGCCCACTTCACATATACACACACACACCAGCCCACTTCACATATACACACACACACCAACCCACTTCACAAATACAGCCCCCTCATCACATAAACACCTCACACATACACATAAACACCTCACACATACACACCTCACACGTACACATACACACCTCACACGTACACATACACACCTCACACGTACACATACACACCACACATTCACACATACACATATACACCACACATACACACATACACCTCACACATACACACCTCACACGTACACATACACACCTCACACGTACACACCTCACACGTACACATATACACCACACATACACCATACACACATACACCTCACACATACACCTCACACGTACACATACACACCTCACACGTACTCATACACACCTCACACGTACACATAGACACCTCACACGTACACATAGACACCACACATACACACATACACCTCACACATACAAAAGTAGCTTTTTTTCCCCCCTTTCTTAAGTTGTGAGTGCTGAGTGTCGTCACGTGACGACCCAGCACTCATCCGAAATAGCAAGGAAGAACGGCTGCAGCACGAATGTTGCTTCCCTGCTGCCTTACCTCATTGCAGGGAGGGGGATCATTCGTGCTTCAGCCAATCTTCCTTGCTATTTCGAATGAGTGCTGGGTTGTCACGTGACTACACCCAGCTCTCACACGCGTTGCGCGAGGGGGCGGAGCTTGCCGTCTGTGCGATCCACACAGGTTTCGCCCCCTCGCGCTGTAAAAATCCAACACATGAACGGCAACGGGGCCATGTAGGGAACGGCACCCGGCGCCAGGCTTAATTTCCAGGTCGCCATGGCGACCTGGCTCCCGGGGTTTGTCGAGCCCTGTTCTAAACATTGTAGGCACTTTTCCCATTAAGCTATGTTTCTCATACCATTATCACTAAGTTTGCATACTCCCCTCTCCATCTTAAGCTGATATTCCAATTGGTCTATTATTTGGGTCTTGGTAAACTTCTGCGCTTGTTTCCAAGTCCTGGCTATCAGCTTTTTGGCTGCTAAGAAGCTATGGATCGTGAGGGCCAATTGGCTTGCGTCAAGAGTAGGCCAGTCCAGGTGGAGTAGTGCTGCCACTGGGCTTTTGGGGATATTTATAGCTCTCACCAATCCCATAATGGTTTCACTACGTCACACTCCCACCACGTGTAAATATGTGCCCTCCTTTTTGCCGCATTTCCAGCAGTTTTTACTGAGGTGAGGATAAATCTTTGATAATTGGGTGGGAAACCGATACCACCTTTGTATAACTTTAAATTGTGTCTCTAACAGGGAAAGGTCTTTAACATTTATATTAACTTTTTCATAGGCTTTAATAACATCTTCTTGAGATATTAATTTTTACTGAAAATCTTTTTGCCATTTTTGAATAACTGGCCACCCAGACTGGCTTTCCATCGCCCTAATTACGTCCAAACATCTAGAAAAAATCTTTTTTGTCTTACTGCATGCAAAGATCTTCGGAACTATTTTTATCGGGATGGTCTTTTCGGAAAGCAAGTGCTCGTTAAAGCAATTTTTTACCCGTAGATATTTGAAAATGTTGTTATTCGGTATGTTATATTCCTGGGTCAGTTGCGGAAATGTTTTTATTTTACTATTACAGATGAGATCAGCCAAGGTCATGATGCCTTTATCCTGACAGTCTCTTGAGTCAAAATCTGTCATACAATAATCTAGGACTTTTAGTGGGAGGCTATCTAATAATTTATCCGCTAAGCCTAATCTTTTTCTTATTATATACCATGCAGAGATCAGATTCCTGAGCATCGTACTTCGACTATTTCTTAGAAGGCCTAGACACTGTTTATTATTTGTACACCAAATCAGGGAGTTTAGATTTTTAACTCTCAGGTTGTCTACCTCCAGTGCGTACCAACCTTCCTGTTCTGACATCTCCCATGCTGATCTCTGAATATGGTATATAATACTTGCTTCAAATTGGTGGGTAATTACTGGAAATCCGATCCCCCCTTCTTTAACCTTTTTAGACATAATCTTCTCACCCGTGGCTGCTTTGCTTTCCAAATAAAGTTATTAAAGCTTCTCTGTATCATATCCAGCCAACTTGGGGAGACCTTAAGTGGAAGCATCCTAAATAGATAAACCCACTTGGGGAGTATGTAGGCTCTTATTAGATTTGCTCTTCCCCAACACGATAGTTCTCCCTGTCCCCAGTCTCTGAGTAATTTGGCAGTAGTTTTTAGTATGTTTAAAACATTAGCTTCCATGGTACTGTCTGAGTTGGCTGTTATGATTGTCCCGAGATAGGTAAATTCTGTCTGACCTTTTTTAAACTCATAATTTTTTTGAATTCTATCGAGCTCATCTTTTTGGATATTATGCGCCATTGTCACAGTCTTTTGAACATTTAATTTGTAGTTTGAAACTTTACTATACTCCAATATTTCTGACATCAGATTTTCTACCGAAAAATTCTCACATTAACAATCTTTAAATCACTTTAACCCCTTAACGCATCTGGACGTGTAGATATACGTCCTGAAAAGCATGGTCCTTAACCCCTTAGTGACATGACTTTTTTGGCTTGTCCGACGCTTGGTGACATGGGCTGTTTTAACATTTCTGAGGTGTTTGTGTTTTGCTGTAATTTATTTCTGTCTCATTTAGTGTACCCGCACAAACTATATATTGTTTTTATCGTTATAAGAAGGGCTTTCTTTTGATACCATTATTTTGATAATAGCATATAATTTGATGTAAAAAAAATAATAAAATATGGCAAAAAAATAAAAAAAATACTTTTTTTATGACTTTTATTTGAAAAATCGTATACTCATGTACAAGAGACAACAAAAAAACACTGCTAAAAAGTTTCTAATATATGTCCTGAGTTCAGAAATAGCCCATGTTTTTATGTTTTTGTGCTTTTTTATTCATGTTACAGGGCCAGAACTATAAGTGGTGCAAAGCTATTTTAAAATCCTTTCTTTCAAAATTAGCGATAGTGACATTGTAACACTGATTTCTGTACTAAATCCATGAATGACCCCCAACATGTACATATTTTTGAAAACTAGACAACTCAGGGCATTTAACTTGGGGTATTTTGACACATTTCATGTAGCCATTTTACCACCAATCTATGCCAAAGTTTGCAGCAAAAAATCTTTTTTTTTAATTTTTCACATATATTGCAATTTAGGTAAACATTACCTTAAAATGTGAAGGGGTATTTCCAAATAACACCTCAATATGTGTTCAGCAACATCTCCTGAGTACAGGGATACCCCCCATGTATAGGTTGGTTAGGTTATTTGGGGGTTAAAAGGCCACATTTGAGAGGTGCGCTTTTTGGTTTTCCAACTTGGAATTCTGACGTGCAGAAAACCTGCTCCCATGTCCCATTTGGGACATTTTTGAAGCCAAAAAGTGTATTCTATCCCACAAAACCATATATTTTTGAAAACTAGACACCCTAGGGTATTTCAAATGGTAGTATTTTAACACTTTCCATGCACTAATTATACTACCAGCCTATGTCAATGTTATGGATAGTAATTTTTTTTCACATACATAGTACTTTGGGCATGAATTCACAGATCCTGTTATATGTCAGTGCCAAACAACACCTCAATATGTGTTTAGCAACATCTCCTGAGTACAGGGATACCACCCATGTATAGGTTGGTTAGGTTATTTGGGGGTTAAAAGGCCACATTTGAGAGGTGCGCTTTTTGGTTTTCCAACTTGGAATTCTGACGTGCAGAAAACCTGCGCCGATGTCCCATTTGGGACATTTTTGAAGCAGAAAAAGTGTATTCTATCCCACAAAACCATATATTTTTGAAAACTAGACACCCTAGGGTATTTCAAATGGTAGTATTTTAACACTTTCCATGCACTAATTCTACCACCAGCCCATGTCAATGTTATGGATAGTAATTTGTTTTTCACATTCATTGTACATCGGGCATGAATTCATAGATCCTA
Source organism: Pelodytes ibericus (assembly GCA_036172795.1). NCBI lineage: Eukaryota > Metazoa > Chordata > Amphibia > Anura > Pelodytidae > Pelodytes > Pelodytes ibericus. The sequence goes on along the minus strand of CM069858.1, from coordinate 127,721,260 downwards.
TTATGTGTCAGTGCCACAAAACACATTAATATGTGTTCAGCAACATCTCCTGAGTACAGGGATACCACCCATGTGTAGGTTAGTTAGATTATTTGGGGGCTAAAAGGCCATGTTTAGGGGGGGTGCATTTCCAACTTGGAATTTTTACATGTAGTCAGCCTGCGCCCATGTTCCATTTGGGACACTTTTGAAGCCTGTCAAAGTATTTTACCCCATAAAACCATATATTTTGGAAAACTAGACATCCTAGGGTTTTTAAAATTGTGGTATTTTAACACTTTCCAAGTGCTAATTCTACCACCAACCTATGTCAAAGGGTTGGGATGTCATTTTTTCCCCACACACATTGTAGTTCAGGCAGGAATTTTCAGATTCTGGTATTTGCCACTGCCAACCAACACCTCAATATGTGTTCAGCAACATCTCCTGAGTACAGGGATACCCCCCATGCATAGGTTTGTTGGTTTGTATTGGGTCTAAAATTCCACATTTAGGGGGTGCGCAATTCCAACCTGGAATTTTGACATGTAGTCAGCCTGCGCCCATGTTCCATTTGGAACATTTTTGAAGCCGTCCAATGAATTTTACCCCATCAAACCATATATTTTTGGAAAATAGACATCCTAAGGTATTTCAAATGGTGGTATTTTAATACTGTATAGGTACTAATTCTACCACCAGCCTTTGTAAAAGTTTGTGGTAGTACTTTTTTGGGAGTTTTTTTTCCACATGCATTGCACTTCAGGCATGAATTCACAGATTCTGGTATATGTCACTGCCAAACAACAACCCAATATGTGTTCAGCAACATCTCCCGAGTACAGGGATAGCACCCATGCATAGGTTTGTTGGTTTGTTTTTGGCTAGAAGGCAACATTTGTGAGATGCGCATCTCAAAATTCCAACTTGGAATTTTGACATGTAGTCAACCTGCGTCCGTGTCCTTTATGGGATATATCTTTGAAGCCAGCCAATGTAATTTACCCCCACCAAACCATATATTTTTTTATCGGTAGACCCCCATCACTACTTGTGGCAAGGGCTCAGCAGCCACCGATACATTGCTAGATGATGTATCAGAAAGCTGAATAGGGTCAAAATCGAACCCTGAGTCCGCGGCCTCAGAATCAGTGCGTAAGCAGTGATCTCGAGCAAAGAAGGGGTTAATAGCTCTTAGAAGAGCCTATCTAGTACTGTAATACATTACAGTACAAAGAAATTAATCCATAAAACAGTGCAGACAGAAAAACATACTGTTGCTGTGCAAGATTACTGCTTACACAGTGATGAATGGCAGGGAAGGGGTTAATACACAGTGAAAGACTTTCATAAAACCTGACAATTTTATAAAATGTTATTTTATATCACTAATACTGATCTGTCTCTTTCCGTCACAAAAATGTAAGTGAGGAGAGGGAGGCAGATCAATATTTGTGAATATTGATCCGACCAATTTTGATCTGACCAGGGCGAATGGTGAGCTTAATTGAGAAATCACCAAACCGCCTTTGCCACTAATTCGCTGTTACTGATCGCTATGCGCTCAGGCAGCTTAAAAAAAAAAAAACTCAAATATTATTTTTACTTTACATGTAATCCCCTAGCGGGTATGTGTAAAAAAAAAAATATGCAGACAGATAAAAATTGCTTTGGCGTCAATATCATTGCGTAAGCAGTGATCGACGGCAAAGAAGGGGTTAATAAATAATAAATTACAGTACAAAAAAAATTAACCCCTAAAAAATGCACAAATGGCAAAAATAAATGCGCTGATGTGCACGATCACTGCTTATGCAAGATCAGTGGCAGGGAAGGGGTTAAACGCAGGGAATTGCTTTAATAAAAATTTTTTTATTGTTTTAATATTTGTGTGTTGTGTGTTTATTGTTTTTTTTTACTTTTAGAACTTTGATCTGTCTCTCTCCCTCACTAAAAAAATGTGAGGAGAGGGAGGCAGATCATAACTGGTCAGATCAATATAGGGTTAATATTGATCTGACCAGTCAGTGGGGATGTTCAGCAGAACATCCCCACTGCCTGTCAGTGTGCCTGGCAGTCACTGATTGCCTCTGTGAAGAGGCAATCGTGTGACAGCCAGAGAGCACAGGAAGCAGGTACTTCCTGCCTCCTGTGCTCTTGCCCTTAGAAGGGCAGCACCATCTTGGTCACTCAGTGACCAAGATCGTGCATTTTTTTTTTGTGTTCCTGATTGCCTCGACTTGCGAGGCAATCAGAAACACTTTCTGAGCATAGGAAGCGAAAAATTCGCTTCCTATGCTCATTTTTTAATGCCCGTCGTTTTAAAGGCACTGTGCCTTTAAAACCGGCATTTCGATCGCTCTCCGGAGCGATCGAAATGCCGACGGGCATTTTTTTTAGTATTGTAAGATGCTTCCACACGGAAGCATCGTTACAATACCATCAGAGCACTGAAAGCGGAAAAACTCCGCTTTCAGTGCTCGTTTTGACACAGGACGGACTAGGTCCGTCCTGTGTCACTAACGCTTCGCCACACAGGACGGACCTAGTCCGTCCTGTGTCGCGAAGGGGTTAAGGACCATGAGGATGTGTATATATACGTCCTCCGTTTACATGTAGTGTTGCGCTTCTTAGCGCAACAATACATGCCTGCAGCTACTCTCTCGGATCCGAAGCAGCCTCTGAGAGTGCCTTCAGCCCCCCCCCCCCGACCCCCCCCCCCCCCGCGCGCATGCGATCACCGCGAATGTGATCGTATGCGCGTTAACACACGTAGGCAGTGAAAGCTGATCACTGCCTATGTGTGTAAAGTGTTGCAATGATGCCTCGATGGAAGCATCATGCAACACCTTCTGTGCCCCCCTGGGCATCGCTCCTCCAATACAGCGTGCCCAAAGGAGAGCGACGGAAGAGAGAAAAAAAAATCTCTTCCGTCGCTCTGAAACCGCTACTTGACTGCCCCTACAGGCAGTTAGAAAGTATTAGTTATAAATAGAAAATTAAATAAATTAAATAAATGGAAAAAGCTAACCCTTGATCTACTAAGCCTAGATCTAGGGTTAGGGTCATAAATAGGGTTATAATTAAGGTTACAGGGGGGTTCGGGTGAGTACAAGGGTTAGATTAAGGGGTGGGGGTAGATTTAGGGTTAGGGTGAATTTAGAGTTGGGGTAAATTTAGGGTTGGGGTTAAAAGGTTACTGTAGAAGAAAATGGTTAGGAAAAAAACCACTAATATTGTTTTTTGCCCTATTAGTTGAAATAAAACATTGGCAAACATGGAAACATTGGTATTTCTAAACTCAGGACAAATAGTAGAAATAAATAGACAGGTTCTTTTTTACCATTTGTAATTGTTTAAAAAAAAAAAGATCAGGTCAAAGTTAAAAGAAGTGTTTTTTTTTATGGCATATTTTCATCATATTTTATATTTTTTTTAATAGTAAATTATATCATATGATGAAAATAATAGTATCAAATGAAAGCCCTATCCGTCCTTTAAAAAATGATATATAATTTGTGTGGGTGGACTGAACACAAAGAAAGAAATTCACAATTCAGTAAACATATGACAAAAAAAATGGAATTCTGGTCTTCAAGGTACATCAAATGCAGCATAGCACTCGGTCACTAAGGGGTTAAGGACACATACTGTTTTTACACTACTGTAGTGTTTATGTTTAGCTGTAATTTTGATCTTTCTCATTCAATATACCCACACATATTATTATATTTTGGTTTTATCAGCATAAGAAGCGCTTTCTTAAGATACAATTATTCTCATCGTTTCATATAATTTAATATAAAAAAAACACTTTTAGATGAAAAATCTTTTACACATTTATAAATTCTAATAAAAAAAAAACCCTGCTAAATAGATTCTAATTTCTAATTCTTTTTTCCGTTGTTTTTTTGCAAGTTATAAGGCAATAACTGAAAGTAGCATTTTTTCCCCTAACCATTTTCTCCTACTGTGAACATTTGACCGTAGACCTAAGGATAACGTAGCCTATGTATATTTTTGTTTTTTACTATAATGTTGCTGACTGCCTCTAAGACCTATGTTCTTCAATTTGTTGAGCACTAATTTTCAATAAAAGATGTTTGGGGAGTAAGAACCTGGCTTGAGGCAAATATTAATTCTATGGAGGTAATATCATGACCAGATGGCAAAACAGCTTGGGAGTAGGTTTCCCTTTGAGCACACTGGGTTAAATGAATGCTTTGCATGTCCTATAATAGTAAGCTCAATGAATTCTGAAATAGCAGGAAATTTGGAATAACTGAATATATATTAATATAAATATAAGTAATGTAACTGGTTTTGTACTAATAGGTTATGTATGCATCCTCAGGGTGCAGACATTTTATAAGGGTTCACCGGTAGGTAAAATAAATAGCTTTGGTTGTTCTGTTAAATATTTTTTTTATTCCAATAATAAGAACTATATATCCTGTGCTCATATGGTGTATTTTCATTTTTCAGACGACACAAATATTTGACAATGGCAAATCCAGGGTTTAACTGCAACCCTGGTAATGGGATGGTCAATGGAAGTCCAGATATATCTCCTCTTGCTCCTGGCATCAAAACTGATGCAGAAATGTTGGCACAGATAAAGCAATTGCTACTAGAAAACAACAAGTTAAAAGGTATGTCATGTTTAACCCCTTCACACTCAATGGCGCTTTGGTCATTATGGATCAAAGAACTATTTTTTTTTGTTCCTGGCCTGTGATCAGAAGCCAGGGACACACTGGCGGAGACCTGATCAGGGTCTATACAGACATTGTAGCTCCCTGTTGGAATATCGTGAGACATTGCAATGTCACACGAGAGATTGGGTCGGTGTGCCCCATCCAGTGGTTCGGACATGGTGTTTTGGGTTGTTTTGTTAAATGTAACCAGTGCTCACTTTGAGTCTCGGTTACCTGAAGATTTGAATGAGGTGGCTTGTATACCTATAACTGGTTAGATTGTAGAGAGAAAAGGCCCCTTCTTGGGCTCTGTCTGTTACCTATAACCAATACAAAGAAAAACGTGACCAGTGCGCTTCAACCAACACTACACACACTTATATTTACCCTTAGAACAAGTATGTATCTTGCAGTGTTGTACAAAGGGAATATGAAAAATAAAAGAATAAAACACACAATAGTGTAATATATCAAAGAAAAAGTGAAATAAAGTGAATGAATTGTGCCAAGTGGCCACTCACATTCGTCTGAGCAACTACTTGCTCAGGGATATCAGCATAAGGGAGCCCAGGGAAAGGGTTAATGATGTTCCGTCACTTCATCCATGAAGACTCCACAAAACACATGAGGAAGAAGGAAGGCAAGGATATTAATGAACACTGTTTAATATGTAATACAAATAAAACATAGAATTCTTACAGTTAAAATCTGAAGAGTCCTCAATTTCATTAAAAGCAGTAAAAATGGTAAAAATCCTTGAAAAAGAGTCCAGTGTTGCACATCCCTTGTTTCCTATAGCACACATAGTGTGCTATAGGAAACAAGGGATGTGCAACACTGGACTCTTTTTCAAGGATTTTTACCATTTTTACTGCTTTTAATGAAATTGAGGACTCTTCAGATTTTAACTGTAAGAATTCTATGTTTTATTTGTATTACATATTAAACAGTGTTCATTAATATCCTTGCCTTCCTTCTTCCTCATGTGTTTTGTGGAGTCTTCATGGATGAAGTGACGGAACATCATTAACCCTTTCCCTGGGCTCCCTTATGCTGATATCCCTGAGCAAGTAGTTGCTCAGACGAATGTGAGTGGCCACTTGGCACAATTCATTCACTTTATTTCACTTTTTCTTTGATATATTACACTATTGTGTGTTTTATTCTTTTATTTTTCATATTCCCTTTGTACAACACTGCAAGATACATACTTGTTCTAAGGGTAAATATAAGTGTGTGTAGTGTTGGTTGAAGCGCACTGGTCACGTTTTTCTTTGTATTGTATTTATTTTGCTAGAAGTGAGACACTAGCGGTGCCCGAGTGCTGCATACCCGTTTACATACAGGCGCAGCAGTCTACACTTTGTGTTTTGTATTGTTACCTATAACCAGGTGCAGGAAGAATACTCTCCCTTGCAGCGGTGTTTTAAAGAACAGGCAGATCAGAATTCTCTTAACATAGGCTCCCTGCAATGGAGAGATTCCTCCATGCAGCCCTGTTAGAGGTATACAAGATGCAAGATCAGGGCATAACTCTGAAAGTTTGGGTCGGATCATCGGATATCTGACCCAAGTAAAGGCACATCATGGCAGAGCTTGCAGGAGACAAAGGTAATATAACTTTATTTTATATAGACATGGTTTACCTTCAAAGCCACAACACAATAAACAAGGGTTACAGTTCTTTGTTTTTTCAATTTATAGAGGTGAAAGTTATGCTTTTAATATAAGATCATGTTTTCAAGAGCATCACACTTTATGGCAAAACAGATATTAATAATAACAGTTCAACTACAGGGTCTACGCAATAAAGAGAGAAATCCAGGGAATTGAGTCCGGAATTTCAAACCTAAGGCCAAAGTTGCTGAGTTTTTGCAACTCCACTACTTTGGCCTAACATTTAAAATTCCTGTGTCACTTCCCTGCAATTCTTCCTTTATTGAGTAAACCCTTAAATCTCCAATTCAACAGTATTGCGTTTGAGACATGACATTTAGACAAAAATGAAGGCTTTGCTTAAACAAACTTAAATTTGTGTACTTTACTTTACAAAAAATGACTTTCTCTATTGTGTTCAACAAATTATTTGCAAATGTACAGATGACATATCTGTAGCTGAGGGATGCAGTCTATGTGTGTTTGCTGTCAGCAAAGTTCATCAAAAACTTTACAGTTGCACAGCCAAGCAAGTCTCTGCTCAGTTGAGCTTCTGGGCCTGGTCCCCATTGAACTCTCTATGCCAATGTAAATGGAAGCCTTGTTGTGTTCTCTATAAAGGTACTCCAAGGTGTCATCCTTCTTATGGCGAGAGAAAACCATAGTTGGGAGCTGTCTTTGTATTACTGTCCTGTGACCATGAAATCATACCGTTTGAATTGTGTGGACTATGTGGTTTGTCAGTTCAACCACACAGCTTAGCTTTGGTGTTCAATAATTTTCTTAATGAATATAAATAAAACTGTAAAACCGAAATAAAACATTTAAAACAATGGTTAATACTCTCTTGAATACTTCTTGTCTCATATTGTTGATCACAAATACTTCCTCAGAAACGATGAAGCAAAAGAATCAGGAGATGAAGGAACGGCTTGAAGACCTCTTGAAGAAAGGAGAACAAGGGCTTTCTGAAGCTGCAATACTTGATGCTAAACAACGCTTGCTAGATTTGAAAAATGAGAATGACTTGTTGAGAAAAGAAATCCAAAAATTAAAGGTGAGAACTGATTCTCCAGAATTTTAGATGTGTCTGAAGATTAATAAAACATAGAATTTGTCGGCAGATAAGGACACTTCAAATATGGCCAATTTTTGTTTAGTTACTGGCCTTATCGTCTATCTAGGATAACCTTATGCCTATCCAATGCATTTTAAAATATTTCACTGTACTAACTTCTACCGCTTCTGCTCGAGGGCTATTCAATGCATCCATTTTTAGTTTTTTTACATTAGTCCATCAGAATAAAAAAGTACAGTACGGGCATCACAAAGAATAGCTTGCCTTGTGGTAGAACTGAAGATTACGCAGAATAAAATTCAAACACCACCACATAATAAAAATGAACACCTGATCAGTCTCCCAGAAAAGGAATTTGTATGAAAGAAGTATGTCATGGGATGTAGGTAGGGTGGTCAGGCACAGGCAAAATATCTGTGCAAGGAAACCAGTGTTTCCAACCCTGGTTAAGTTTTAAAAATGTAAGCATACAGCTACACACTGGCAATTGTGTATGTGGAAATCTTCCCCTAGGAGGAAAGCACTGGGTCTTTTCACAAAATGGTGAACAGCTAAAATACAGTATTATTGTCCAGTTGGAAAAAATAATAAACTTGTGTATCTTTTAAAATTAATTGTCTATTAATGGACAACTGTAGGCAAAAATAATTGAGATTGGATTATATTATTATCATTATAATTTTTTTTTGCTACAGTTGTCCTCTAATACCTGATTTGTGCAGTTCACTTGTCTGTTCACCACTGCTTTTCCTGAACAGACCTCACTGTGTCCCCAGGTTCAACCCAGAAATAAGATCTTCAATAGATAATGTTTAGTGGTAAATATTGGCACAGTACTTTAACAATCATTAACAAACTTTATGAGCTTTGTGTTTCCCTTTTAACAAAGTTAAAGACTCATTTTGTCTTTTTCAGGAGGCATCCGTTTGTCCTTCTTCTGATTCTGTTCATGAAGACCCCAAACAGCTGAAGATCCAGTTGTTGCGCCTGCAGGCGGAAAAGGCTGATCTACTTGGTATAATATCTGAGCTACAACTAAAACTCAGCAGCTGCTCAGCTGAAGACTCCTTTGTTGAAATCAGAATTGCTGTAAGTTTACTTTTTCAGTTGCCTAATAAATGCAGCACATAGACATTAAGGAGCAAAACATGAACTTTAAACAGGTTGTGTAACTGCTTTGTTTACCTTCGTGGCCATAAATGGCAGTTTGCACAATCTGGAGATGTCGTTTTGTCCTCTTTATCCATGTAATTGTTGTGTCCGGTGCACTTTAAAATTGGAAATACATAAATAGGATCTGAATTGCATTTATTTTTTTTTTCTCTCCAAAGGAAAAAGAAGCTGGATCAGGAGAGGATAAAGCAAATAATGGGGAAGAAAGTCATGAAATTATTTCGTACAGGTATAGATTACACATGATACATTTCTCTTGTACTCTCCTGTACTTTACAGTTTAGTTTAACTTGGCTTATCTCCTACTTTTAATCCCATGACAACAAATAATGTTGAGAATGTGTATAAGCATGCTCATAGCCTATTTATTACAAATACTTTTAAAACCAAATTTAAGGGCCTATTTGCCTAGTCCCTAGGTGTCCAGCTGCTGTTGCTGAGCTACAAATCCCATATTTCTCAATTTGCTTTCTAGAATGGCAGATAATTATTGTAGTTGTAGTCTGGAAACAACTGAAGATAGTAACCAAAGTTGGTTTGCTGCTTGGTGTGTTCCTTTTAAAATAGGTATTTTATTATTCATACAGTGGCTTTTTTTTTTTTTTTTTTTACATATTACCAATTAAAATATTTGTTAATGCAGGATGAAGCCTACTGATGAAGAACAAAGTGGCTTAGAGTCACAAGAGCTAGCGGTTAGTAAGCTGCTTCATAGTTTACGAGAAGAAACCCAAAAAGTGGAGAGATTGGAGAAGGAGCTAGCCATTGTCAATGAAAGGTATCTGTGCTTTATACTATGGAAAGTGTTTATGAACACTTTATGTTAACTCTGTACTAGGTTCCTTACATGACCAAAGGTTCTTCTCTTCATTAATCATCTTTCTATTACACGTCCAAGACTTCTCAATCTGCCCGATATGTTTGGAACTCACACAGCATCCAATGCTTTTCCCTCTCGTAATCTTCAAAATTCACCTCTTTCAAGAGGCTTACAATTCCTTCAACTACGACACTCCATACATCTTCCTGATCCTGCCTTTTAGAACAGTCTGTTTCTCCTGGAAGATTGGAAGCTTGTGAGATGGGTGCTCTCTGTGTGTCAGGCTCTCTGTCTCACTGAGTTTATAACATCCATTTGAAAGTTGTGACAAGCTCTATGTTAATTGTTTTCACTATGTTAACGGTAATATAGAATCTGTAAAATGGCAGCTTGTATGTGAAAAAAGCTAAATACTTTTGAGATTTATAAAGAATAATCAAACTGTTATGTAAAATCCACAGATTAAACAAAATTTTTTTAATGTTCATATAATGTATGTCTTCAAACATATAGTTCTGATCTGGAGTACAATATGCAATTGGTACGTGGGGATTTGAAGTCTATGTAATATAAAAGTACAGGTAAACCCTGATATAACGCCATGCATTCTAATAAGATTCATGTTATAACGCCGTGCTCCGCATGGTGACCAGATCTTTCACTTCCGTATTAAAACAGAAGTTTAGCAAGATATTGGGACTCCCACTGCCATACTGCTAGCTTTGTGATGTCAGTCTGTGGATGGCGATCTCCATGTTATAGCTGGGCTTAGCTGTACTCTGTATTCTATAGTGCTGTTGTGAATATAATAGGGTATTTTTAAGTGCCTTGCCTAATTTCATTTAGAAAAAAAAACTACATTTGCAAATGTTGAAAACAATAAATTAGGTGTTAAAACCTGGCTGTTTGAAGCCAACTTACTATCCCTTTTAAAATCCGTGCTTCATTTACTTTGTGCTGATAGAATGGCAACGCTGGAGATGAAGGCTGTTAATATCTCACACAAAGAAACCGAAACAGAGCTGGAACAAAGTCAAGAGAGTGAACGTGTAGCAGCCGTAAGTATGCCTGAATAGTCCGCTGAAAATGTACATCAAAGAAGCATTGGTATATAGATAATGAAAAACTCAAGATAACCTGCACATAATGAATCCAAGAGGAGTATGACGTTGCATTGTATAACTGATATATTTAAATTACTATATCATCATAAAATTGAAAACCAATTTCTCAAACTCCACTCTGTAAAAACCAGATTCCATCCTTTTAGGATATGGAGAAGACCTTGCAAACTGAAGTACAATAATTTGTGTTTAAGAGAAACAGTCGCCTAAACCGTATGTCAACTGTATGTGCTAATAATAATAATTTGTGATTTTTACAGCACTTTTCCCCCGTGACACTCAAAGCACTTTACGAATATATAAGTAAACAGAAATAAAAGTTAATACAAATATTACAAATATTTTGATTGTTAAGCAGTATATAATGTCATTTTATACAGTAACTGTTTAATATAATATTCGTAGGTGACTGGTCCACTTTAATTTAGACCCAGGATTCATATTAACCACCCTTAATAATTCAAAATCTAAATCAGTTGTTTGTATGGACAAGCAAGGAAAGATTGGGCAATCACTTGTTCTAGTATTTTGAAAATTCATTTTACCATGGATGCACAATATTTTCTTCCACATTTCTAGTAATAGCAGTGTTAGTTCACTCTGACAGTGTCCACTTTCATGGTTTCTGTTAACAGATTTCAATTGAAGTAGATACACTGAAGCAAAAAGTGAAGTTGCTGAATAAACAACTTCAGGATACCAATGACAAGCTAACAGAAGCAGAACAATATAAGAACAAGTTGCAAGACAAGTAAGAATAAGTGACAGCCCTTTATTCATGACTACATACAAATGTATTGGATGACATTAATAAAAGCCTGCTTAACATGGAGATATTCAGGGAACTCTAGTGCAGGAAGTAAACACACAGTTGCTTCTTACCAGGAAATTGTAGTGTCTCTAATTTATAAGCCCTTTGAACTAGAACAAGCAGATGTAATGTACAAATATAGAAAAAGGTATATAAAATTTGGAGCAACTAAAATGAACATAAATTAAAATACTGAGCAAGGTCAAAGAAAGCTGTTTTTTTTTTTAACATCCTGAGTAGCCATTATTATGCAGGACATCAGGTCAACTCATCACAAGGGACACAAGACTATCTTGGGAAGTCATGAATTTAAACAATATTAAATTCTGATTTTATGAGGAAAAATATGGCATCAGAAGAAGGTCATATGTTATCTTAAAAACAAAACAAAACAAAAAAAAAACAATATATAGTTTGTATGAGTACACTGAGTAAGAGAGAAATTGCAGTTAAACACACACATAACAAAAATCCCCAAAAAGCTCTTGTCCTCAAGGAGTTAAACATCTTAGTGTTTTATTTCCTTTCCCAATGCACTATTTTCAGTGTACCCTGATATTCTCCATTATATCATTGTATATAGTCATGGTGACAATGCAGTCAGTGCCAGAGCTGGCACCCATGCCTTGAGTTCACTGACATAAACTGTGTACATAAGGGTTCAGAGTGAAACCAAGATCAGCTGGTTTTGTTTAATTTGTTTAATATCCACCTACTTTTTCATTATGCAACTAATTCATTTCCTTCGCGGCATACATCTACTGGTAGTATGGGTTAACAAGTCTACTGTGTGATGAGGCATATCTAAGATGCTTGTCCATTTTTTCCCTTTTAGATGCATCTTCCTTGACAAGAAACTTTTGGAAAATGAGTTTGATTTGGACGAAAACCAAAAACTTCTATATTCAGTACAGAAATTAGAGCTCCAGGTGGAGAGCATGCAGTCAGAAATCAAAATGGAGCAGAGCAAAACTAAAGTAGAAAAGTGGGTAAAACATTATTACAATCTGTAACAAAGATTCAAAGAGAATCTCCATTTTCTTCTGATGCAGTAATTCATCACATTTGAGCAGGAATAGACCTGTACAATCATGTTAACTAAATATGTGTCAGAAAATGTATGTTGAACAATGCACACAAATGATTTACTATAGTCTGATAAAAACCCAAACCTAGATCCTAATTTAAACCTACAATAGTGAAAGGTTATTATCTTGTTAAATGTTGATAAATGAAATTTATTCCAAATTTAGTCAGTAGAAATATCTCTATATTGATATATCAGACTTTATTGTTTTGTTTTTTTCTAACAGGGATAAACTACTATCCTTGCAGGAAGCATATGATAAACAAAAGTGTGAATTTGAAGAATTAAAACGGAAGGAGGTAAGAAAATTTGCTTACCCTAAAGTATTCTTATCCTGTGATTAAAGAAAAGTTCCATATTGATGGAAAACTACTGTGAATATTAGATGGCCTTTGCAATTTTGTACCAGTGATGTTGATGGGAATATTAACATTCCAGGAGGCGAACAATCTTGCAGTGTATAAACATAAAAATACAATGAATTAACATGTGCAGTTACATAAGAATATAAAAAATGTATATGATAATACACTGTATAGTTACTGAAAAACACCCACCTTCCAGTATATAACCACTTCTTTTGTCAGATTCTATAAATTCATTTAGTATCAGAATCTTGGAGTGTATGTGTTTATTTTTATTGTTTTTCTGACAATACGTATTCCTATTCTGTAGACTGACACAGTATCCAAAGCACAGTTCAGTGATTTGGTTCATAAGCTTGATGAATGTGAAAAAGCCCTGGCTAAGAAACAGCTTCAAATTGATGAAATGAGCAAATCTGTGATCAAACACAATGAAGATTTAGAGACCATTGAAATTCTTCGTGCTCAGGTGAGGTTTGTAAACACCCCCTTGCAAATTTTTTACATTTTTTTTTTATTTCTCATGTATATTTTCTGAAAAGAAACATTCTGAAAACCACTTAATGTAAGAGAGCACCAGAAACTTGTAATTGCTTAGTGTCCTGGAACCTTTACATCATCAACTAATAAATCTAGTAAAAACTCTCACATTATTTTGACACTGAAATGGTTTGATTTTAAAGCATGCCCATAGCATAAATCACATTGAGATCTATGCAAATGTCAATCATAGACTATGCAGACACGGTTTGTGCATCTCCTCCACAAACTGGACACTTTGTATAAAGCTGCTTTGTACATTACACATGACTAATACGTTACAATAATGAAACAGACTGGTGCTCACCACCAGGCACAGTCTTTATTTTGTTTGTGTAGTTCATAATCGCTTTACTGGGTCGCTACTACTCTATCCGAACAACATATTGAATCCAGCCCCGTACACGTCCTACAAACTCAGGCTTAGCTCCAGCAACTTACTAGTAGTTCCACATTAACGTTGCTCATCTCACGCAGCTCTTCATATGTGGAATAGCTTTCCACAAGCGATCAAATCCTCCACTAGTCTACAATCCGTATAAAAGGCTGCTACCTCACTCCTAAAAATAGGATTAGCCTGTTAATAGTTTGCAATATTTTAAATTTGTATGCATTTTTTTGTATAATCTCTTTCTCCCAAAGTGTCACACAAGTATAAGTTTACCTACATATTATGCTAACAAAACATACTAGCAAATATATGGATTTAAAATACTTTTTTTTTTTTTTTTATTGAAGATCAAAGACTCCATCTGTATGGCATTGTCATAAAGCCAAAAATAAAATACAACTGTGGTTGTGTACTAGTAGGCACTCACTCCCACAATGCACAAGGGCAAAAAAGCAGACGTGGGTGTATAATATATAGCCAATTCGTTTACTAGTGATTTCTCTAGAACAATAGATGTTTAAATAATAGTTACATTTTTGTCTACCGTCCGTATGACAGGCCCACATATTAGCATTTGTATTTATGAACATTGTATTTAATAGCTCATTATCCTCACATTGGACAAGCTGTAGCAAGACATTTTGTATTCTTTGCATTTGACGAGTATGAAGGGAGCAGTAGGCGTTGAAACCATCATTTTTTTCTACATTTTCTTCAATACAGTGTAGAAATATATACTTAATGTAAATTCCTGTTGGTAATTTTCTTTTGCGGTAAATCCAGATTCTGTTTGTTATCAGGTCGATGTATATTGTTCAGATTTCCACGCTGAGAGAGAAGCTAGACAGAATATCCATCAAGAGAAGGAGCAGTTGGCAACTCAAGTAGCATATTTAATGCAAGAAATTGGTAATCTCAATGAACAAATTAATGGGAGGTACGATATTACTATACATTTTTATATAAAAGTGTTAATTTTGCAATGCTTAATGTTTCTAAAAGGTATTTAGGGTGCAAACATAACCAAAATTAAGTCAGATGTTTTGTATATTTGTAAAATAAGCTTTGATATACCGTATTTGCTCGAATATAAGACAAGGTTTTTTTCAGAGCAAATTCTCTGAAAAAGACCCCTCGTCTTACATTCGAGATCGTCTTATAATCTGACCTCAAGTCGAGGTCAGACTATAAGACTGGGATCCAGGTCCCCCGCAGAGCTGCAGGGGACGTGGATCCCCCTCGCTAACAGCCGCATCGCGCAGACATCCCCTGCTGCCGCCTGGCACGACCGCCGGGACTTCTATGATGAAGCTGGGTCCTTCCGGCTTTATCATAAAAGCGCCGGGCAGCAGCGGAGGATGTCTGCGCATCCTCCGGCTGCCCGCTAGCCACCAGGGAGATATGGGCAGACCGGCTGTCAGTCATAATAGACGGAGGTTTCGGGCAGCATGGAGGATGTCTGCACGTATCATGCAGACATCCCCCACTAGCCACCGGGGAAAGTGAGACAAGGGGAGTGGGGAGACATAGACGAGGGGAGTGGGCAGACATAGACGAGGGGAGAGGGGGAGACATAGACGAGGGGAGGGAGGGGAGACATAGATGAGGGGAGGGAGGGGATAGAGAGAGACAAGGGGAGGCGGGATAGAGAGAGACA
This sequence comes from Pelodytes ibericus, assembly GCA_036172795.1. Taxonomy (NCBI): domain Eukaryota; kingdom Metazoa; phylum Chordata; class Amphibia; order Anura; family Pelodytidae; genus Pelodytes; species Pelodytes ibericus. The sequence goes on along the minus strand of CM069858.1, from coordinate 127,705,882 downwards.
AGGGGAGGGGGGTATAGAGAGGGGAGGGGGGATCGAGAGAGGGGAGGGAGGTGGAGAGAGAGAGACTTTTGGGGGGAAGGGAGAGAGACAACGCGGGGGGGGGGGGAGAGAGAGAGGCAGCATTGGCACATAAAAGGAAATAAAAACAAGAAATGCATTTGTTTAATATCAATTTTTTATTAAATATTAAAAAGCAATTTACATATATACAAGTTAAACTTTTTTTCCCCTAAAGGGTAGTCTTATATTCAGGCTTTTAGTTTTTTTCCTAAAGGAATATACAAAGTTTGGGGGGTCATTTTATAATCAGGGTCGTCTTGTATTCGAGCAAATACGGTAATATAACATTACAGAAAACATACATTTAAAACACAGTGCAATATAATAAACAATAGTAGCCTGAATGCCGGCAGGTGTTTAAGGATGTATCTATCAACTTTACATAATTGATATGATTCACTGATTACATGCACTTAGGACTATATATGATCGCATACATTTTATACATAGACACACGTGTATTTTTTTCCTATTGTATATTTTCATAAAGTGTATAAACAATTTCAGTCTGAAGCTTTAAAACAAAAATGGCTTATTTAATTTGTATATTGTTTGACATTGCCTTATGGGACCATAGGTAATGAAGTTGTACTATGGAGAATAATTAATTATTTTAAAATACTTATCTCTGCATGGTTTTGGACACTTCCTTCCATAACAATATCTTAAATTCGTTCTCCTTGCCTTCTTTTGTTTCTTAGGCAGTCTATAGAACAGCTTCAGAAACGACACGGATCAGCAAATGAAAGTCCATATCTTGTTCAAAGAGGTATGCCAAATAGTCTTAATAAGCTTTGTGATGGGATATATTTATAAAGAAAGAGTTGCTCTATAATGTAAGATTATAGTCCGTACACTATGCCCCATAATTATCAGATGTACAAAATTCCAAGGCTTTTGTGAAATACTTTTTCTTTAAAATAAGTAGCATAAATCATTGCTGATTTTTGACTTCATACCTATCCAAAGGAGATTAGGCTTAGTCAGTGCTGTAGAGGAATCAATATGACAATTTGGTAACTTTTTAAGTCCTCAGTGGCGATAGCTGTTTTTATATTTTTGCTGTGTTTGTGTTTAACTGTAATTTTCCTCTTTCCTCGTTTACTGAAACTACACATTATATGCTATTTTTATTGCCATAAGAAGGTCTTTGTTAAGATACCATTGCTCCCATCGTGTCATATCATTTACTAGAAACAAATGATAAAATATGGTTGAAAATGTAAAAATACCTTTTCCTAGCTTTTACTGGAAAGTCTTTTGCACATCACCAAACTGTAAAAAAGCCCCCAGCGAAAGTTTATTATATTTGTCCTAAATTTAAAAATAGCCAATGTTTACATGCTTTTATGTTATTTTTAGGGCACTATTTTCCCCCTACAATGACCCTTTGATCCTAACACCGATGATCACCTTAACCTTATCTTTTGGTGTATTTATTTATTTATTCATTCATTCTTCCGTTGTAATGTTGCTGACAGCAATATAGGCAGTCTAGCAAACATGACACAGTGATGGAAGCATTTATTTACCACTTCTAATGCGCTTATCCACAAAAGCACATAGTCATATTAGAGAGGCAGCTGATTTTTTGGTGTGGTGGATACACAATTGCTCCTGGAAGTGAACATATATTTGCCAGAGGGGGTTGTTCAATGTTTCCTGATCCCAGCAAATGGAGGTATCATGGCAACACCATCTGATCATCATGGGCATATGAGGTACGTCGTGTCGTGAAGGGGTTAAATGGGATTTAGCCGGTTTCACGAAAATCTTTGGAATGCTGTACATCTAATAATCCATATAGGAATCCAGAACTGTAGGCAATAAACATGGCTATAAGGGAAGGCTATAATTTTGTGCCAAAGGCCACAGGAGGCCAGATAATCCCAATACACAGGCAACACAGTGTATTTGAGTGTTTCATAGCATAATAATGGAAGTGTGGGTTGTTTACTTTCAAATACAAATCTTATGAAATCACTACTGTATGTGTTATTTAGAACTATACATCAATATAAGATAGGAAGCTACAACTTTACAAAATGTATTTAGCAAGAGCTCAAGAATGCGTATGCTATATATTTTCCATTAATGCAATTAAATCCTATATATTGATAGGCCACTATTCATTCTAAATATCTCTATTTATATCACTATTTTCAGGAGCGGAGAGCATGGAGCAACCAAGCCATACACTACATACATGTCCAAAGTGTAACCTGACCGTGCCAGACATGGATACTCTGCAGATCCATGTTATGGACTGTATCACATAACTCCTTGTTGGCTGTTAGCCTCTTATTTTTAATACATTTAGGGTAAACTGTTAAGACAGAAATACAATTTTTAAGAAAAATATGCAAGTGATGTTAAGGTGCTTTTCTTTCTTTTCTCATGAAAATCTATGGAAGTAGCAGAATTTGTTTAAACCCTTAGACACAATGTTGTCTTTTCAACTATGTAAGGTAGGCACTTTATTAATTTTCTAACACTCGGGAGATTTACAGCCCACTGTCTGTTTCTTTTGGTTAACAAGTGCCAACACACCAATGCAAAATACGGTTATTTATAAATATATTATGAACCAAATATTATGAAGCCATAATTAAATATGCCCTATATGTATATGTAGTTTTAGTTTGTATATGCAGTCCAAAGATTTTATTTTTTAACTGTTCTGAGGGTTGAGGGCTAGAGTCTAAGCATGTAAATAACATGACTTGTTTGCTGGGTTTCCCAGCTACCTAATATTTTGAATAAATGATAAAAAAATGACAATAAATCTTGATGTGTTAATTATTTTACAGATTTTGTTTGTCCACATATCCTTTCATGTGGAATGTATTACATGTGTTTAATGAAATACATCTATAAATGAAAGAGAACTAATTGTTTGGTAGTTATTAGCAGAGCTGGCTCTACAATGGGTCGGGTGAGTTCCCTAGGACCCAGGCAGCACATTAAGGGGTCAGATATGGTTGTTTTTTTCCCCTTGAGGGGAGGGTGCTGTTCACATTGTAGGTCAAGGGGATAAGTCTGTGTATTGCACAGACTGCATAATCTACATTCTCACATATTGCGCTTCTTAATATGAGTGCAGGGTGTTACATGACATGCGTTAAACAGGCGCAGGACAGAAACTTTTGCGTGGTCTGTGCCAGTGTTGGAGGCACAGTCCACTCTGGACAAGGAGAGCGCCCCTCCCTGCCACACTTCATTACCTGCTGATTAATTGTTAAATTGAACACTATGGAATATTTGTCACTTAGTTTCGGATTTTTGACAGGAAAGTAGTACGTCTTTCTACTAATTCTACTACTACTGGTGGTGGGATTCAGCCTGTGCACGCAAACTGTTACCTAAAAAAAAAAAAAAAATGTGAAGTTCACTGAACCAGTTATTCAGTGCTCTTGTGGTGCCCTCTTCTGTCTCCCCCTACTCCATTAGTATGCAAGGAAACTATTAATAAAGATTCTTGGACCACTACAATTTTCATGCACTCCATGTAACAAAACACATTCATTTTTGTTAAGATGGAGTCACTAGGAAATGGGAGACCACCACAATTTCCTGATAATCAATTATCTAGATTATCTGCTTTCGGCTTTTACAGAGTCCGGAAGGTTGATTAGAACGAAGCTGGCACATATACTCACATTTGGGGGAATTGTAAATTATTAGAGGAATTCTGGGAGATGGTGTATGATGTCGTTGCCCATCTTGATATAGACCTCAATACTAGGCTTCTACAGAAATCTTTATTGAGTCCATTAAAAGAATACTTAGCATTATATATAATGATTGCAGCTAAAATGTTAATAGCCAGATTATGGAGGAAAAACGGAGATTCCAACATGGCTGCTGCTCAGATCGCAGATTACATACCAGCTGAGGATGGAGATAAGCTAAGTAGTTGTAGCTAGTGATGCATGGGACCTATGGGTTAAATGTTTTTGGATCCATTAATTAACAAGGCTTATTGTCAATAGATAGCCCTACTTGTCATATGAAGCTAAAGGGGACAGTAATAATATGAAAGTAATATAATGGTTAATATAACCTTGCAGAATTGCACAAGCGATTTATACACAACAAGAGAAAGCTAAGCAAGAAAGCTGGTATAAAATCGAGCAACACATTACCAAGGCCCAAGACCTGGGAGTAATGTTCTGGAAGATAAAACAACAAAAGACTACAATAGGAAACGGAACTAAAAAAGAAGAAAGACAAAATGGGATAATACTACAAGACTTAATAAATTGTTGGCAAACGTTAAAAAACTCTATGGAAATAAAAAATTTGATACTAGCAGAACTGCCTCTAAAATTCGCACTCACAAATATACAAAATCTAAACATTAAAACTTGGACAAATCACGGTTTCCATAATATGGAAGACCTACTTACGCCAACTGGACCTAAAACATTTCTCCAGATCTCGGAAGAATCAGGAATTTCAAGCAAGGAGATATACTCATATATTAGAATAAAACATTTTATTAACAAACATGTTAAGAAATCTAAGAATAACACAGAAAAAGAGCTGGTTCGTTTAATGGCACAAAACAGCATGAAAAATATGATCTCCAAATGTATGGGGATAATTAGACATGTCAAAACCAATGTAGAAAATATTTATAGAGAAAAATGGAGCAAAGACAACGGCCAACCCATAACCCAAGAAGAATGTGTCACGGACTGAGTAGGATCTGAAGACTGGATCCGCGATGCGAAGACCTGGTATCTTACTGCAACAGGTTTGGAGGCAGGACAGTGTCTATTCACCTGAATGGTATTATACCCTACGGTTGAGCCTCAGGTAAATGACCACCCAGGACTTGGAACACTGATTGCAACCGCACACTGAGGCAGGGATACGCAGGAAATACAGGATAAACGGATAGTCAGCAGGCCGGGTCAAACACAACAGGAGCAACGGTACAAAGACGGTATGGAGGAGGCAAGGTCAAAAACAGGCAAAAGGATCAGGGCAGGCAGCAAACGGAGGAGTCAGAAATCACAGCAGGAGTCAAAAACCGAAGAATCAAGAATAAACGCTAGATCAAGCCACAAGGAACTATCTCAGGCAAGGTCTGAGTAGCAACTGAAGGTTTACATACAATTTGAGCGGTAAAACCCGCCCCTAATAGGTCCCCAAAAAAGTATAAGTATAGCCCTTTAAGGCTATGCTAATTTTCTGTGTGTAGCGGTACTGCGCATGCGCGCAGTTTCGGTTTGTTGCGCGTTCGTCGAGGGGAAGTGGTGAGTGCGTCTGCAGCCCTGGAGGGCTGAGACGCTGAACGGAGCCTTCGCTGTCCAGCCTGCCTGTGGCGGCAGGTAAGTTTCTTTTTTATTACAGAATGGCTTGCGGCCATGAGATCAACATATAAATCAGTACACTGTTTAAACGTAAATGAAGTATATTTCAAACTCCTAAACAGATGGTATTTGGTTCCCTCCCGACTTGCAAAAATATCAACAACTAAAACAGATCACTGCTGGCGCTGTCAGAGTCGGGGTGCGGATATCAATCATATCTTCTGGACTTGTCCCGAAATCGCAAAAATGTGGAAAATGTTGCAGAGGAAAATAAAGGATCTAACCGAAATAGATTTGCAATGGGATTCAAGAACCTACCTACTGCATATAATTACCCAACGAATAACAAAATCCCAGAAGGAGATCATAATCCACATACTATCGGCAGCTAAACTGCTGATAGCTAGAAGATGGAATGCTATACAAATCCCGAAGTGGATAGAAATAAAAAATCAGGTCTTATTCCAAATAAATATGGAACAGGGAATTGGATATCAATTTAATACAACTTATAAACGAAATACAAACTGGAATGACGGGATAAAGAAAATAAAAGATTTGGAATAATAGTGCAAGCAGATAACATTTAATAACAGGGTGAAATATGACCCCCCCCCCCCCCCCCCCAGCGACAAGAAAATAGAATTTTATGTGTATGTATGTCAGATGTATGTTTTTTTTTTTTTTTTCCTCCGTTATAAGAGAGATATTGGAGAGCCGGTAGATCTGGTAGATAGAGACTACCCGCCCACAAGTACAATAAAGGACTTAAATGGTCTACATTAAACACAATAGAGATAACGGATTTTTAGTAAGTTGAATGTTATTGATAATAAAGAATTAAACGAACATGACTGCTCAGACAAAATGATAAAGTAAATCTATATAAAATAAATAATCAGAAATTGGGCACAAGGATGATCTGGAAGAACACAAGGAAACATATGAAGTAAACCCTGTGTCCTACAGTCTGAGTGGAAAAAAAAAAATAGTTAATATAACCTGTAGCCCAGACAGTTGGGTTATTAGTAGTGATTGCTTTAATATTTTTATTGGAGAGTAGACAGCCAAAATGTAAAACTATGGGAAATGTGAAGATTCAAGACCGTGATGTGTCCTGATGCTTTTACCTGTAAGAAGTACTAGAGTAACATAAGAGTGTAATCTAACTAGTCATCCTGTGTCTTAAATAATTGTGGCATCGGGACAGAGGTGCTGAATCACAAAGGCTTGATTTTGTCAAGAGTACTTAAATAAATAATAATAATAATATAATAACTGAGCCACACACAATATTTACTTTAAACTAAATCGCCTTTATACGAAACTGTACACCACACAGTATTTAAAAGAAAAGCACTAGCATATGTATGCCATGACACTTTCTCATTAAAGGGAAAGCTTACACTATGAATGTAGTGGATACTATATCTGGTGCTGTGGGTACAATCTGGTATACTGATGGTGTGCCTTGACCATTGTAATGCCTGACTCACTGTGCCTAAAGATGAAAACGGTTAAAATTCAATTACTCCCTGGACACACTTCTCATATCAAAACTTACACGTCACTCAAAAAACACACATTGTCTATCTCACTAGTTACATGTAAGTAACAATCGAAGTAATGATGTGTCACTATTGAATTTATTTGTTTAGTCACACACTGATCTAAGTGTATTTTCTGCATGTTCAAACAGCAGTGGCAGTACCAGTTGCCTTTTCATAACTATTAGATTTATCCACATACAGTTTAAAATACATACATTTTTTATGTCACAGCAATCTAGGTGGCATCAGTCTCTTATTAGATTATATGGCAATGATTTGTCACTTAGAGACTTATGTTTACCATTTGCATTAAAAGGAAAGTTAGCAAATCAATTCAGACTTATTCATTACATAGCAGGCTCTGCTCAGTGCTAGTTATCACGTATCATTTAGTAACATTTTGATACAGTTTGTCTATTATGTTTTTATGCCACTTTTTTCACATTAAAATAAGGTCTCTGCACCTGCTAAACGGAGCGCTGTTAACTCCTCCCATTATGTTTGTGCATTTGTCAAGCAGCCGGAGTGCTCTCAAACCTGAATGGCAGAAATAATAAACGGTCACCCTACATGCCACACAAAATGTTACTGAGTAAACTTCGGCATATCTGAAACAAGCTTGTACTTGGATAGGGAAATGGTTGAAAGACTAGGTGGATAACTGCAACACTCCAGCCATTTCTGTACTATGACTACCACAATTCCCTGCCACTTTAAAAAGCTGGTGGGGAAATATGCAGTTTGAAATTCTGCCTCTTCTCTTACAGCCCTAAAAGCCTTCATAATCCATCTGCATCAGAGCTCAAGATGCATTCATTAAAATTTGAATATGTGTATTCAAAATAGCATCAAATTACTCAGAAATGTCAGGATTGTAACTTCTACTGACCCACCCAATGAGCTCTACAACATTTGACTGGAAGCAAAGAATGTTTCAAGTGTTTCAGAAAAGGTAAAAAAATCCCAAATGTTAAAATAATTGTAATGTGCACCGGAGCCTGTAGGGAGCATGTATCTGTGTACAGAGCTAGGGTCAACCAGCTTTTCACTAGACATCACATTTATGTGCTAAAACAGAAAGTGTACCTAGTGCTGTAATCGTAGTTGTAGCAGCACACAGTACAGTAAATATATAGAACGGGAAACAAAAGTGACCTTTAACAAACTGTATATAAAAACAATCAACACCTTTTAGGTGATGTGTGAAGAAAAAATTATAGAAATTCATAACCAGGGGAGACAGATTTACAATTGTAATTGACAGATAAAGTATAAAAACTTATAAAGTATACTTTATGAAGTATAATATTAAAATAAAGTCCAATAATGGTAGAAGATCTGGTGGGTGCAGGTGAGTCCAGTCCGCTACATTTATGTGCTCCTTTGCAGATTTTAACTACCGGTACCTTGGATTAATTAACATTTCTCTCTGAACGCATAAAATATACATTCTGCCATTAACCGTTTTTGCTCTTTAAAAAAAACAAACATACATATGCTTCAAATCTCAAATCTGAGGTAGGGGCTATTAGTGTTAATGCAACAAAATGTGATCAAATAACTTAACAGGGGAGCTTGGAGTGGGACAGTTCATCACGGCTGCATGAACACAGCCGCTTCACCATACCGTGGGAGAAGTCTTTGTCAGATCTTTCTTCGTGGGACAGCTCATCGTGGGATTGCTGAAGGAGAGTATTAGGGGTTAATGTTAGCATTAGGTTTCAGGGGGGCTTAATGTTAGTATTAAGGTTCAGGGGTAGTAGTGTTTGGGGTGGGGGGTTTAGTATTGGGATTTGGGGTCACTATTAGGGGGATGTATGTTTGTAAGCGCTGACAGTTCAGAGCTGAAGTGTCAGTGCTTACATTGCCACGATGCTCTTCACCACTGAAAGTTCAGCGTTCAAACTGCCGTGCAGAACTGTCAGCAGTGAAGCAGCCGCGCTAAACTGTCCTAGACGCTTCGGAGTGGACCTTTAAAATTAAACAGTCATTCACACTGCAGCCAATCAGGTATTCAAAATGAAGGTGCCCATAACGCAAAGGTAGTCTGATTTTCTGCAAAAGTCTGCTTGAATTTTAATATCATGTACAGCACTAGTGTTTATAGGAATGTATACACGCTATTTCGCAAATAGAAAGAGTTCCTCTTTAAATGCATAAAACATCCTTTAATATTAAAAACAAGACTAATAAATAGTAAACAGGATAGAGTTTAATGTTAATAGCATTTAAATCAAACTTTATTCAAACATCAAAATGTACAACGGGTTTCAGTACGTCTTTTTCTGTCCAGCAGTTTAATAACTTTGTTTTCTTGTATAACAGGCCACCTAGCTGTCAACTCTGTAGGTGCAAGTCTTCACTGGGCACAGGAAGGTTGAGTTAGGATTTGTTTTACATGTGCTCTATACTCGTTTCTTTGGATTAATTTGGCAATATACGGCTGACATAATGCATGGTAAAGTGACGTTACTAACCGCAGGAGCCGAAAGTGATGATTATTAATTCCTAACTTTGTTTCAATAATATGTTCTCTGAGATTGAATATATCTATTGAGCCCAATGATGAAAGTACCTGGTGCTGCAGCAAGAGACAGGAAGTCCTTGGGTTATACTGATCATTGCGCAGATTTTCATGCAGTTGCTTTTTTGCCATTTGAATAGTTTTGGTGGTTCCTTCTGATGGTACAAAGTAGGCCTCACCACCCTTATGTTTCAATAAGTGCGACACTTCTGAAAAATCTTGAGTATCTGCTGACACCAGAGCACATCTGCACTTTGTGCAAGCGAGCTGGCTAAAAGCTTGGCGCACAACCCAACCTGCAATGTACATGTGTGGATTGGAAAGCAGACTGTCCAGGACACGGGATGAATAGACATGGTCTGGCTGCTTGATTGCGTTTTCTAGAAATGGTGAGCATAGATCCTGCACAAAAAGTGCTTGGTCTCCAGATACCTGAACAAAGCTGATTTCCTGCTTCCTTGGGTGATTGTTTAGATTAATGTTCAACAAACCGCATTGATGCATTAAATGCTGTACAGCTTGTTTGACATGAAGAGCTGTAGGATTTTCAATAAACCCATCATCTATGTAAGGGACAAAAGATATATGATTAAATAGCCATTTGGTCACAATGTTACATTGCAATAGATTAAAACCAATAGAAAACACAAAGTTCATTAATACATTCTAAAAAAAAAAAAAAAAATGATTTCTCTGAAATCAGTACTGTAAAATGTTTTAATTTTTGGGCAAGGAAAAGCTTCAAAAGATTCATATGATGGGGCGGTGGTTTTAATTCAATATAAAGAATTATGAAGTGCTAATGTCCACATTTATAAAAAGAGAGAATAACTTCGCTGACAGGCAAAGAAGAATTGGTGAAATAAAGAAGGGAAGAATGGTGGAGCCACTTCTATTAAAAAAAATGTATATAGTTAATAGTATTTAAATAACAGAAAAAAAAAAAAAAAAACACAATATGGAATGCTGAGAAAGAGGGGAAAAAATTCAGCCAAGAACTGGACATGCCTACTCCAGATCACAGACAGATCTAAATGTTTACCAATGTTTGGTGAAAACACTGAACAGTAACATGTACAAAGAAAAGGCTTCTACGCCGCTCCTAGCAGACAGCAGGCATATTTACCTGCATTTCTGACATGGTTGAAGAATATCTTGAGATGATTTGTGCTGAATCTTTGTGTAAGTATACAATCCTGTTCTTGCAGTACATGTGGTAAGAGTGCAGTAAACGAGTGGATATTTACCAGGAAACCAAGAATATACCAGCTCCTGAAAACACATTATACAGATGATACTTATGTATGTTTGAGATGTTAAGAAACAAGACCTTTTTTTTACATTGCTTTTCACTCATCTGTTCCTTTGTGAAAATCACAAGTGTTTCTCGTAATTTGTTACCTGGAGCTTTGACAGAGGGGACAGTTATCATTTGTGGTTAGACTTATCAAGTATTCTTCAATGTTTTGCAGTGCATGGAGAGTTTCTTGTAGGTTTGCATGAAATATGGGGCCCTTATCCATCTTTACACAAGGACTGCTATTACATAGAATATTGAATAACTGATGCATGACCTGTAAAATAAAATGGAAATATATTTCAGTTTATCCAAGAAACAGAATTTGCCTGCATACAAGATGCATGTTTTCTAACTTGGAGGGTCTGCTTATATGCAACACATGTTTACCCTCCCTCACTCCCACTCAGCGTACACTAAGGCCTGTGACTCCTTCCTCCACTAGACATAACAAACCTGCTCATTCCTACCTTGCCTTAAACTGTTGTGGACATTTCCCATGATGCAGTTTTATTTATTAATCCCATGACCCAGTCATACAGCTATACATGTAAAATGGATATTTTTGTTATTACTGTAAACAAACTCATTAACTTTAGCACTGGATTAAGTTATATTGTAGACAAAACATGATTTGTAAAACCCTGCCAAATTTAAAGGAAATCAAGAATGTTTATAAAGCTTGTGATGTGCACAATAAACACACCTTTCAGTGCATTGCCATTATTGTAATGCAAGAGTCTTTTAAAAATGATCTGTTGCAGGATTTTCTAGAAGTTGGCTTTTTGTAGCATTTGGAAACCAACTGCAACAATGGATCAATGCATTTAAATTTGGGTAACCAGTTTTTATTATCCAGGAAGGTAATATTCAAAGATATTTTTTTTAAAGCACAAATATAAAAATAACATAGCTGTTTTACACCACTCTATTTTGATTGTAATCCAAATAAAACTGTAATACTTTCTTTTGTTGATATAACGTGTTTTCAAGCTGTGTTGTTTACCTATCTTCAAGCTTAACAAAATAAAACCCAAGATAAAAGACAAGCAAAAACATACCTTGATAAATGTAATTGTGGCTGAAGAGTCCACAAACCGTTCACATTGTAATTCTTGTAGTTTTGATAACGTGTCTGCAATGGTAGAACTGAGCTTGTTCACGATCAGCTTAACCTTTTTGAGCTGAGTGATTACTTCCATGGGAAAGAGGTTAACACCATTATTCTGCATTTCTGATTTTTGAAAATTAAATATATCATAAATGTGCTTCCACAGAATTAAACCACTGGGGCTCTGTATAGTGCCACACTTCTCCAACATGTCACAGACCAGGTTTTGCTCGTGGTGGACATCAAAGATGATATAATGTTTGTTTTCACTGTTGGCCAACGAAAAGTGAGTCTTCAGTTTCCTGGGATCCAAAAACTCACAGCCAAGGAGAGAGCACATCTCTTGGTTCCGTAAATGTCTTTCCATCGTGACTGAAATGATCTCCAAGTTGTGCTCGCAGAGTTCGTGAAGTACATGTAAAAGGAGTTGCTTCTGTGCTTCTGCTGTTAATGACTTCACGAAAAAATAGGCAACAAGAGCTTCCCAGTTACCGACTGCTCCCACAAGAAAGAACATGAGTGTTTCATTGGCCACCTCTTGGCTTCCACTAGAATCCACACGTTTTCCCAAGTTCACAAAACCTACAAGTTCATTCTGTTGAGAATCAAAGGTGACGTGTTGTTGAATGGACATTGTGCCGACCACAAGACTTGCCCGTGTGTATAAATCTGGACATTCTTGTTTCTTTTTCATTAATGCTCCCAAGACTTGGGTATTAAATCCAGGTTTATCAGTATCAATTTTAAGCCACCTGGTGATGCAAAAGAATAAACAGTGAGGGAATCTGAATTATAAAGAGCCAACTGTATATCTGTTACAATAGGCTGATCAAAATAGGCCAAGATACAAAATTCAGCTTTGTCCAAATGAATACATAGAAACAAACATAGAATGTGTCGGCAGATAAGAATCATTCGGTCCATCTAGTCTGCCCAATTTTTTTTTAGAGTACTTTTATTAGTCCCCCTTTCCCGGTCTTATAGCTAGGATAGCCTTGTGTCTATCCCACGCATGCTTAAAATCCTTGACTGTGTTTACCTCTACCACTTCTGCTGGCAGGCTATTCCATACATCCACTACCCTCTCAGTAAAGTAATACTTCCTGATATTACTTTTAAATCGTTGCCCCTCTAATTTAAGACTATGTCCTCTAGTTGTGGTAGTTTTTCTTCTTTTAAATATACTCTCTTCCTTTACTGTGTTGATTCCCTTTATGTATTTAAATGTTTCTATCATATCCCCCCTGTTACGTCTTTCCTCCAAGCTATACATGTTAAGATGCTTTAACCTTTCCTGGTAAGTTTTATCCTTCAACCCATGAACCAGTTTAGTAGCCCTTCTCTGAACTCTCTCCAAAGTATCAATATCCTTCTGGAGATACGGTCTCCAGTACTGTGTACAATACTCCAAGTGAGGTCTCACCAGTGCTCTGTACAATGGCATGAGCACTTCCCTCTTCCTACTGCTAATACCTCTCCCTATGCAACCAAGCATTCTGCTAGCATTTAAACTTCCAAGATAGACAATTTATAGAGGTACAAGTGAGATCAAGATGGATGCACCTGATGAAGTGAGCACTTAGTTACATGACAGGTCCCCATTCATAGAGTAAAATGATAGATTCAGGTATGTGGTTTTGTAACAACTTGTTTTTGTGGGATCAAGAGCACTAAAGTTGAAAATCAAGTTTAAGAAGCACACTTACAACTTAATATGATAATAAATTTTACCCATCTTATGTATTTTCCACATGACTATACTCTCAATTAGCAAAATAATGTAAATCACAATTTAAATAAACAAAAAAAAGCAGGAAAATCTCCTACTCCTTGAACTTGTTGAAAAGTCTGGAATACCTGATATTTGTAGAGAGATTTAACACTGTACTTACTGACGGAGTTTTCTTGGCCCAGGTAAAGGCAGTTTAAATGCATTTCTTAGGTATTTGTAAGACATTGGATCATGTAGCTGTAATGTCAGACAGAATAGACGCTGCTGTGCAGAGTACTCCGACTCTGGCTTTTTGAATAGTTCGATGGGAATATCTAGAAGAAAAAAAATCTGAGTTTTAAAAACTTAGGCAGAACTCATCTGATCAAAGTCTAAATTGAGGGGGAGTCTCTCTGCTAATGCTTAGCCTAGTTAAGGTCCCCTGATCCAATGTAAAAACAAGGGTCTTTCTCTGCTCTAGCAGAGACAGAAAGTCACCAACCTAACCGTGCTGATGTTTCCCAAGGAAGCATGCCGGTCAGAGGATTAACTGGCATGTACTATCAAAAGTATGCTTTTTTCACTTGCACTTTTATAACAGAAGCAAAAGTGGAGAGAAAAAAAGAAAGTTTAGTTGTCCTTTAACGTGGACCTGAGAGCAGATTTATTAATCAGCAAAAGTTTGGAGAGAGAAAACACATGCTTCTCATCAAGTTGAAAATTGTGCTCCATAGATTGTGCTTCACTAAAGCTACAAGGATAAAGAAGAAATAAAGCAAAAGCTATCTTATGGCTGAAAAAGGCAGTAGTTTGATTAACTGCTCAAAAATGTTTTGTAGCTGTGCAGCCACAAAAACATTCTCAGGAGCTTACACTCTATTTTCATCTCCCAGTAAAGGTAATCTAATGAGGCTAACTGTGCTAACTTTATCATTTATGACACTGATCTCCTGTAACGCTCATAACAAAAGCTGATATCCCATGGAGCTTAATTCATTTATTAAATCGGCCCTTTGCAGTTTTGTGCTATTTTTGCAAACCTACATATTGTGATAACACAACAACATGAATTTATGGAAGTCATTGATAAAGACATACCAAAATACAGAAAGGAACGAATCACAACCCCAAACCCAAGATATTAACCTCTAAAGACTCTTCAATTAAAACATTTCTCTAAAAGACACAAATAATGTAAAATGGGTAACAAAGTGCTAGATATGAACACTGGTTATTTCCTAATGTATCGCCTATGTTTATAGAACAAGAAGACAATTTCTTTGGTCACAAAGTACCTCCATAGAGCTGGAGCTTTTCTTGAAGCTGTGGACTAATGAGTTTTCTCTTGCGGAGCTCCTTATAAATACTGGGACAGATCTGCCGTAAGCGTTTTTCTCGGTCTTTTGCATTCCTTAATTCTTTTTCCTTTTGGACCCTGGACTCTTCAGATGCCTGCAGCTTCCTTTTCAAAGTTTCAACGTCGGGAACAAAATAAAGGTGATCCTGAAACAAGACAACACAACGGAAAGATTAAAGGAAAAACTGGATGGCTGCTGGTGTGTGTTTGGCACTGAACAGTAAGTCGCAAAATAATCTGTAATATCACCCACATTGCAAGGTTAGCCATACTAATCATGAAGGTTACGTCAGTTACATACCAACAGAGAAAAGCTTTTAGGTCAAGTCATGTCTCCCACTTCAAATGAAGGATAGTGGGCGTCATGTCATGGTTTGGGTTTCTATATTGTTTTATTATTACATGGCGTTATCGCATTGCTAACATACATCTGTATTCATCTAATATGGTTGTGGCTACATGTCTGGCTGAAATATCTCCACGTAGACCTGCAGTCTCTAAAGCATCTAAGCTCTACACCAATCAGATTAGATTAAACTCCTCTCTCCTAGGAAGGCTTACTGATTTATACATTCTGGAGGCTATTCACAGATTATAAACTCACAAGCAAAATTGGTAAAAATCAGGCATTAGTAGCTGGAAATATTCTCACACTTGTTTATCTTTCTATCTCGGCTATGAATTCCTGATTTACTTTAGTGACTAGACCCCTCTGTCTCTGATGATCAGTGGATGCAATATTCCGGTTAAAGGAGCAGTAATTCTTTCATGGGTTGGGTCATAGCATATGCATGAAAGCAAGGTAAAAGTGCAACCAACCCAGAAACATTCCTTCTTCCAATATGTGCTCTACAATAAGTTATTGGTGCAGACGCATGTACCACAGTCAGCGTTTAAAAAAAAAAAATTGTATTTTGTGTGTCAAAATGCAACCATTATTAAAATAGTTTTACAGGGTAAAGAGCTTAAGTCTATTTACTGTGCAGCCAAATGTGTAGATTAACAAATATTTTATATAGAGGTTTCTGAACCATCTATGAATATGTAGATACTGTACCTGTACATTACTACAATGCATGGCTTGACTCCCATGTGGCAGAGCAGAATAAACGTATTAGATAACGACACACAATAATTAATATGTTTGTTTGGAGAGCCTAATACATATGTTATTTTTTAATTATCTAAAGTAGGGTTGCAAAGCTGGCAGCTATCACTCTTTTGTGGACCCCATGCAAGATGAAAAATAGATTAATTCTCCAAAACAGCATTTTACATTTTTTAGGGTGTATCGGAAAGGGTATTTTGCACTCACCATTAAAAGAATGCTCTAATAAACTACCAAAACAGGAAACAGACTTTGTTATGTACTTGTCTGGCTCAAAGATACACATTGGGGGAAAAAGGGCAAATTAAACATTTTACAATCTGAGCACCTTAAACTGGATATGTGTCGGTTCCTGAAAATACTGCCTGTGTGGTGCTCTGTAATGGTAGTGCTAGCTCCAATTAGATTGGAAAGAAATATTGTACATGTATGCAGCTAGAGATTGTAATTTATGTACTCTTTAGGATATTAAACAAAAACTTTTAGAAGTAAAAATATTTTTCCACTATCACAGGGTGTAATGCTAAACCCTGTGTGTTTCTATTTGAAAATATAACATTTGAGGTATAATTCTAATACCTGCCAGAAACATCAAGATGAGAAACCTTTATGGCTGAGAGTGGGGCTGAGGATTTATTGAACAGTCTTAAGTGACTTTGTCTTTCAGCAGAAGAGGTAAATCAAGATGGTCTACTCCATTACTCTGTTGAGTGATGGAAATTGAGATATTTATATAACTAAAGAGAGTTTAAAATAAGCCTGTAGGCCACCACCGTAACATACTGATAACAGTAAGGTTGTTCACTAACAGCATATACCTGTAGCTGCACACAGTTGATGGAGGATTCCTGATTGGGTGGTACTGGCTCCACTTTCGGGGCCTCAGTCTCAGGTTCAGGCACTGTGGGAATTCTCATGGTGACTGGCACATGATTTTCTTCAGATTTGTTTTCAAGCATTTCGGTCTTGGAGTTGTGGGTTTTAAAAGATTGGGAAGTAAGTTATTTGAGTCATAGAAACTAGTTACTAGAAACTATGTGAAAGAGAAGGAATTACCAGAAACATAACAGTAGCAGCATAGAATGCAATTTCTGAACAATATTTTTGATAAGATGCACTGGGCTATACTCAGAGATGTAATATTGTCTCTGTAATGTAGACTGTTATGTGACTGTGAAACCTTAAATAGCAGCTACCCAGGTGCCCTTCATTTCTTACTAAACCCACATATGGTATCATTGTCCACCAAATGTGGGGGGTGGACTAAAAAAAAAGCATCACAGTGCAGTATAGCTGTGAAAGCAATAGTAACTGTATAAGTGTATATATTATGTACTCACAAAATTCCAAATCATTATACGCCTTTAAATAAGACAATGGATTTTCAGGTGTATATTGATTTTGAACCCAAGTACACTGAGAACTACTAGGGGCAGCTGCGTTCATTTGTGTGGGTATTATTGTATTTAAATATTTGAATGGCCCATTTTAACACATATTACTTTCTGAATTGGTCTGTCTGGCTACAACAGTCTTCAAATATATATATCAAGCCATGGAGAAACATCTATTCAACTACAGTATCTGATCTCTTCTATTCACCAGGGTAACTAAAAATTGTGTGGCAAGTTTTGAAGACCTTCTTGTTTCCTCTACTTCCACAGCTAACACGGTACCCTCTATAACCAGGCTAACCAAACATTCTTCCCGTCATTCCAGGCTTTTCCTTACTACTATCTAGAAAGAATGCTATAGCCATAATAAACAAGAAAGCTCTGCTGCAAAAACACCAAAACGATCTACCTGCATGTCATCTGGAAAGCTAAAGATGCTGGGTATGACATCATCTCGAAGTCTTTTTGTTTGTCCAGTGGTGTCAAAGCAGGTCTGTTTAAAGTGCAAGCTGCACAGCCGCTGGTACCGGGAAGGCATCCACAGCTCTCCTGTACTTGTGGCCCTTTTCATAGCTACCCTCCATTTATCCAATAAGGCTGGATTGGACCTTGGAAACCTGAAATTTGAAAACATGTTTTAATATCCTGGCTTATTCTCCCCTTCATTTTGAAATATACAGATTAAAAATAATAATATAAACAGAATATTGTAATTTACACTATTCATCGTGATTACAAAGAATATTGTATCAAAGTTATATATGTATATATAACAGTGTTATTTAGAATAATCTATTCCGGTTATTTGTCCTTCATCATACTAGACATTAGACACTCCCTTTCCAACCTTGTGATTGGCTGGTATTCATTTCATTTTTTGGATGGCCTATTTCCACACGATTATGGAGTAAATACTTGCTGATTGATCCTGTGGGAGTCTTGGGAAACCCTAACCCTGAACATATAGTATAGGGATAGAATGGGGAGCACTTGACTACCAAGTGGTGTGTTAACAGAGAGTTTGGTCTCTTACAGCACAGGATTGTTTTTTATTTTATATTATGTATTAATCAATGTTTTTTAAAAAAGGTTTGGTGAATATAAGAGGTTCTGATCAGTCTAGCCACATGCTGCCATAGTCTTCCTCCTGTGCATCGATACGACCCAGAGGAAAAAGCCACATTGGCTGACACAGGCTAAAAAGAATATCTTAAGAACTTCTGGTTTAGCTATCTTAATAACGCTTAAATGACTGAACTCCTTTGGTATCGTTTTTTTATTCCTTACATTCACAGTATAAACAATGTTTTGGTGAAAATCCCTTGAAAGTGAGGTTCAGGTGAGATGAACATGTCTTCAATCTTCAAAGATTTACCAATGCTTTATGCAGGGCTCGACAAACCCCGGGCGCCAGGTCGCCATGGCGACCAGGAAATCAGACCTGGCGCCCGGGTGCTGTTTGTCACAGGGAGCCCTTGCCGGCTGCCATCCGTTTTTCTTTTACTTTCTTTTTCAGCGCGAGGGGAGAAAGTCTGTGCGGATCACACAGACTGTAAGCTCCGCCCCCTCGCGCAACACGCTGTAGTGCCGATTGTCACGTGACAACACGGCACAGGAACAGAAAGAGATCGGGCTCCAGCATAAATGTCACCCTCCCCTGCAATGAGGTAAGCAGCAGGGAGGGAGGACACTGTAAGAAATATTCTTTTGTTCTTTAAAAAAAAAAAAAATAAAAAAAAAAAGGTGTGTATGTGTGTATGTATATAACTGGCTGTGTATGTGGTGTGTGTGTGAATGTAACTGACTGTGTATGTATGTGAATGTAACTGGCTGTGTATGTATGTGTGAATGTAACTGGCTATGTATGTATGTGTGAATGTAACTGGCTGTGTATGTATGTGTGAATGTAACTGACTGTGTATGTATGTGAATGTAACTGGCTGTGTATGTATGTGTGAATGTAACTGGCTGTGTATGTATGTGTGAATGTAACTGACTGTATGTGGTGTGTGTGTGTGTGTGTGTGTGTGTGTGTGAATGTAACTGACTGTATGTGGTGTGTGTGAATGTAACTGACTGTATGTGGTGTGTGTGTGTGAATGTAACTGACTGTATGTGGTGTGTGTGTGAATGTAACTGACTGTATGTGGTGTGTGTGTGTGTGTGAATGTAACTGACTGTATGTGGTGTGTGTGAATGTAACTGACTGTATGTGGTGTGTGTGAATGTAACTGGCTGTGTATGTGGTGTGTGTGAATGTAACTGGCTGTGTATGTGGTGTGTGTGAATGTAACTGGCTGTGTATGTGGTGTGTGTGAATGTAACTGGCTGTGTATGTGGTGTGTGTGAATGTAACTGGCTGTGTATGTGGTGTGTGTGAATGTAACTGGCTGTGTGTGTGGTGTGTGTGAATGTAACTGGCTGTGTGTGTGGTGTGTGTGAATGTAACTGGCTGTGTGTGTGGTGTGTGTGTATGTAACTGGCTGTGTATGTGGTGTGTGTGTATGTATGTATGTATGTGTGAATGTAACTGGCTGTGTATGTGAGGTGGGTGTATGCCACCGTGTCCGTGCGATTTTGTGATGTGCCGTTGTCTGGCTCCTAAATTTTTTGGCTGGCTCCTAAAACTAAATTAAATTTGTCAAGCCCTGCTTTATGCATGGTCAACATAGCTCTGTTACTGCACAGTGTATAGTCAAGTGGATGAGATGAAATGTTCATCTCCATGGTAGGGCTGGTAGGCGGCAGGAGCGTAATCTCACTCAATGGGCTGTGGCTGCACCACTTTTCAATGATCTTTCTATCCAGTCGTCTTCTCTGTCACTGCCCCTTGTCTGTCGGTATATCTGTCTGTCAATACCTTATCTGTCAGTATATCCGTCTGTCTATCCATCACTGCACCTTATCTGTCAGTATATCTGTCTATCAATACCTTATCTGTCAGTATATCTGTCAGTCTATCAATACCTTATCTGTCAGTTTATCCGTCTGTCTATCCATCACTGCACCTTATCTATAAGTAAATCTGTCTTGTACATCTATGTTTGTCTATCTCTGATGTTATCCAGTGGGCTGGTGAAGTTGCACCAAGGACAACTACATTATTTTTGCCCCCAGGCCAGCAGTTGCCAGCCCTCCCCTGTTCATCTCACTTGAACATCCCTTTTCTCTGCATATTTATTTTATAATATGTAACTAAAATATATACATCTTTGTAAATAAAGACAAATATAAAACATTTGTAATAGTGAAAGTTATGGCAACAGCAAGCCAACTTTTCACAAGATTTGGAGCCAAGCGCTACCTGTGAAATGTTATTCCCTTCTTCCTGGCCTCCAGAGTATACCTTGATTTGCAGCCAGATGCAGCACACGAAACCGGCATTTTAATTCTGCACCTTCAAAACACACAAAGAAAGAAATGCATGGTCAGCTGAATTCGACAATATGTAAACTTTGTACTGTAGTTGGCTAGCCAGTCACTTTTCGCAGTATTCAGAGAATTTACATATCATATGATTCTAACAAAGGACAGAAACGCTTTTGTAAGAGAGCAGCCACTAAAAAATATTGCTGGGAAATATTTTACACCATGCAGTGGAGTTTCATTAGAAAGAATTACTTTTGGGAAACAGACCCTTTGTAGAAATCTAACCAAATAAAAAACAAATTAACTCTCCTCTAACTGATCCCATTGGTTTTCCTGAAAGTAACCTTATTAGAAATTCAGCAGTATGGCATTTTAATTATGCAGTTTGCTAAAAGTACACCAGTCTGGATGCTAAATATGATGTACTAAACAGCTTGATTGTTTGATAAATGAAGAGACACAACAGGGGTTATGTATAAAGATCATTTCTGAGGCAAAGATCTAAAAGTAATCTCATCAGCAGGGACAGTCTATTGGTTTCCATGGTGACTGGACCACTTTTAGAACTTTGCCTACATAACCTCCAATGAACATGCACACACCAGGGTGGAAACTTTTGGTAATAAGAGCACATTCTATTGATTAAATCTGATTTCTGGCCTGAAGGGGACTATATATATTATACCTTTTGGATGACATTACTCTGTTCTACACCATACACAGTGACACCTTTCACTTGTTGCCAACGAATTTATGACATATCAAATTAATAGCATTTCCTGTCTCTCTAGTTGTGTCATCAGACAATGTGTTGCACTGTTAAGAGATCCTACTGTGTACAAGAGCAAGTCTATTACAGTCCACACAATGTATTCTTTTCCAGCAGCACAGGAAGTTACTAAATGAAACAAAACTTTCTATCCTCAGTGTCTATACAATCAGTGCTGCTGCACCTGCAGTAAATATGCCGAGTAACCACTGGGGGAGGGCTTGCCTGCATCAAATCACACTGGGAAAAAAAGCCTGGGCACTATACAAGCAGTTATCTTCAACATGCACCTGTTAGTTTGGGGACAAGACTGTCCCTTTAATATGCTACTTTATTTGTGTTATTTCATTAGAGAATAACTAAACCCAGCAATTTATTTTTATATATGAAACGCATTACCTCCCCCTTGTTTTATATTATAATTGAATGGTACTTCTGCAACATACAATTCAAAAGATATCCCATTGTCACTCGAAAAAAACTAAGACTTAGGAAAAAATCATTTTTGAAGCTGCTGCTTCTGTTAGTCACTCGTAATAGGGTGTCCCTGTGTCAATCATGTAAGAGGAGAGGAAAGTGAATAGGAATAGAAAAGAACGTGTATGTGAATGTTAATTGGAACATTTATATGGCATTTTTTTAATTTGAAGGTTTAAACATCTGTGAGGCATTTCTACTTAGAAATACACTTTTTTCATAAATTTATACACTGGTACAACTTAATGTATATATATTTGACCTAATCATCTCAAAATATTAAAGTGTGCTACTTTTTTTTTTTTTTTTTTTTTTTTTAAGATTTAATAAACATTAATAGGGACACGGTCATGCATTGCATGACGAGCTCCCATTTTAATATACTTCGAACATTGCCTATACATTTGCTAGCCTTATAACTGGCACATGAATAGTTTTGGAATTATATATAAATAAAATCATCAATGCCTGATTTATATTAAGATTGCAAGCAGGCCAGTAATAAATTGTCTGGAGTCCAATGTTAAGTCTATGGAGGTGATAGCACAGTCATTGTTTTGCAGAAAAGGTAAATACCGTACTTATAGAAAGCTATTTCTATCATTAGATTTCTGCAGAAATTATGGATGTATTTCTTACATACATGATGCTACTGATTGGGGAAAAGAGAACATATTATCAAGTGACAGGTAGCCCATAACTTGGATTTAAACGAGGTAATAAATCACATTATAAAACCGTTACAGACTGTGCTAAAACAACACATCATGTCAGCTAAAGGCGTATACATTAAAGTATACTGTAAACATTAAATTCATTTTTATATGTCCATTTAGCAGTATAGAGACCCTGTCTAATCTTAAACAGCAGCACAAGCATCCTGGTTAAATGTGGTCCATAAAAACTGGAGTGTCAAAAGTTAGCCATCACTGTACTACAGCAAGTGAATAGGTAATGCAAACATGGATATATATGTGTTTAGTATCTTGACATGTGAATTATCTATCGCATTTTTAAAACCATGAAATATGTACCAGGTATAAATAATCCCGTCCTAGCAGCCTCAATTAATCTACCAGGTAAGTAAAGTGATTAAATACAAAACGTTAATGCCTACACAGATATTTAAAAGTATAACAATAACAAATACATCAACATAAACTTCATCATCACAGACCTGGAGTGTTCACTGCCGTTTACCAACCAAAAGATGGCCGCTTCCCTACGCATCCCAGGAAACCAATCTGCCCGAACATTGCTGTACACTGCAAGGTTTCATGCCAGTAATAAGTATGGCGTCACGTTAAAGCTGTACGCAGACAAACACAGCGATCTATATTTATTCCGGTTAATATATTAACGTACATCTTATCATTGAAATTCAGCTATGGAGCAATAATTATTGAAGTACGAAATTATATATAAATATATATAATGTTTTTTTTGGGGGGAGGTGAGAGAATATATGCTGGATATATAATAATGGATGCTCGCGACTTCGTTGCATACAATTATCCATTATGGTTACGTGTACGCCTAAACATTCGGAGAACTGCCGCCAAACTGGTGACGTTTCCTGAGTGGGCGGGGCTCTAATTAAAGTTTGGCGGTTCCTCTTACAGCTACAGGGACCTGAATAAAGCAGCAGATCAATCCAATCCACCGGCAACTCCAAACCGGTAATGTAATCACAATATGATTTCATATCTAAACAAAATGCCTCCTTGATCTTTTTAATGTCTTTAAATACTCCTTGGAAAAACGAAATTAAAGGTCACTGCCTGGGTCATGTCGCCTAACTGCCTTCTCTGTTATTGCTGAGGTTAAGTACAGGTTTCTTAAATGATTAAACTATGAGACACGACTGTCATTTTTATTATTTGCCCACATTTATAAAATATATTTTACTCTTTACAACCGTGAAGGCTAACCTCGGCCACTTATTTATTTATAAAATGTCTTACTATAGAATATATTGAGATTTCTCTCGTTTTAAGTTTGTCCTGCGACCAAGTCACGAAAGGCAATATAGAGAATATAATCAGTTTTTTTTATTTGGGTTGGACACCCAGCACAAGGCATTTGGCTAAAGAAGCAGATGGGGGCATGTTACTCTATCAATGTAAACATTGATTATGCTATGACTGTAGAGAATAAAACATGCTAGAAAATGTACTATACAATGTGTTAGCAGAATTGCAAGCAAATACCTCAATTAGGAGAAAAATGTGTTTTTAAATGTGTCTGTGGAGTCTCCTGCTTATGACATCACCTTGTGACTTGATATGCAAATTATACATTTCCCATTGAAAGTAGATCATTTACATATCAAACTACACGTGATGCAGGAGACCCCACATTTTAAAAACATGTTGCCCTTATTTTTTGAATTTACTTCCAATTTTTGTAACACAATGTAGAGAGAACTTTTTTTTTTTTTTTTTTCATTCTCTAGAGTCTACATTTAAAGTATAAGCAATGTTTAGGGTGACCGTGTCTTTAACCCTTTTAGTATGGTATAATAACCCCATGTGATGAAAGGGATTAATCGCTGGCTACCCATAATTAATAAATAGGTATTCTGGTATATTGGGTGTTATGCACACAACTGCTTGTGGTCTTTAGTGGGTCCTTGTAAACTCAGTACCTTTTCATTTTTGTATCTTTTATCGGTCTGTCCAGGGTTGCTCATGTTGGACAGATCAGTTATGAAATCCGAATCCTGTTGATATTTGACACTACTTGGCTCAAATTGCAGTTTTACAATGCAGTCCAGTTTGAGGTTTGTTTTTTATCAGCAAAAATTGCAGGACCCACTGGGCCAGGAAATCTCTAGTATATATGGGATTGCAGTGCTGCTTGGATGCACACACATCTCCCTTCCCTTAATTAATTCATGGAATCCATAATCTGAAGAGGGCGACCTGAGTTCTGACACCCTTTCTAAAACAGAAATTGTCAGCCTTTGGCACTCCAGCTGCTGCAGACTATGGGGAAACGTTCTAAAAGTGGTCTAACCAGCAGGAACTCTGCTTTTAAGACTTTGCCCCAGAACTGACATTTCCACAAAAAAAAACTATGTCTTATGTGATACTTAATAGGACCTTGGCTTCAGTTAGGCAAGAATGGATCTATTTCTGGGTAATGCAGTGACATTATACATGTTATGCTGAAGACAATTTTTTTTGGCACATTTAAGACTGCCTACTCCTTACCACTCTGTATTTTGTTTCCCTCTCGTTTATTAGAAATCATTCTTGATTTGCGCAGTAAATCCTCTGATTAAGCAAACATGGAAGGTGAGTTGTCCTAATATGTCTGTGGGCTAACCAACTACTGTCTTGTATATTTGGTCTGCCCCCCCAACAAATGACCATATAATCAAATTTTATATAAAGCAATAGAATATTAATCTGTCAGTATGTTAACATTTTTTTTTTAAGAATAATTTTAAAGTGAATGAAATGCAAACACGTGCATAGAGAAAAGGATATTTTAATTCGAGGGGCTGCTCCGGTTTGTGACATCACCTTGTGGCTTCCAATGAGAAATGTGTTCTTTCCTAATGTGCATGTTTTGTTTGTGACTACTCTACCTTCTGTGAAAATGTCATGCTAAGTACAGACCACAAAGGCTTTACTTTACTGTGGGGAACGCTTTTAAAGATTGCCATCCATTTCTCTAGATGATGCTGACCTAGAACTGCTAACATCCTTACTGGAAGAAAACGAAGCTGCAGAAAGAAATGATAGAGAGTTCTCCAGCACTTCCAGTGATGAGTACGATGAGCTTTTTGATGCTGACGAAGAAGGATCCTATCATGAAAGCGATGCTCCAGCTGAAGAGCAGGAAGTTGGCGAGGTGCAAGAAGACTTTGAAACCCTGTTTGGAGATATTGATGACCTTGATGAGGGACCATCGAAAGAACGTTTGCCAAAGAAAGAGAAGCTGTCACCCCCCACCAACCAAGAGAAATCAAAAGAAGAGCTAGAAGGTATTCCACATGCTCTAAAAGGTGGATTTATTTAAGATTCACAAACTCTTTATGACCAATGCCAACATGTTAAACTGATGAGTCGTTCTGTTAGTGAGTTTAGAAGGCTGCCCAATTTACATTACTCAAAGATTATTTCTTTTGTATACATTTTTGAAAAATATTGTTGGAGGAGTGAACAATCACTGTGTGAAGACAATGCAATTTTACTACTGAATGCATCTGCAGCTATTACCATAAGATCTGAAACATTCAGCTGAGGCATTGCTTAAAGGGGCAGTGTCACCTAGCTTATTTTATGTATATTGTATATGTGTTTAAAATATGTGGAATTCCCGTATTTACTTTAAAACAATTTACAGTTCTCCTGCAGTTTCACAGATGCATCTAAAATCCATGATATCCAGTAAGAAGGGATTGGAGAGACAGGACTGTTGCTATTGCAACTGCAATCAGATTACTTTTATTTATTTTTTTTGATTTATTACGTGACTGATGTGTTGATCACAAAACTGATCAAACCTATATTTATTTTTCTTTACTTCATGTTGCAGTATTTATCTACATTGAAAACTGCTCCTTTAACTACAGTAAAAACATTCAGGGGCTACAAGTTAGAGAGAAGGAAATTAAGCTCTTGTTCTACGCAGATGACGTGTTGGTATTTATGTCAAAACCACTTGATTCCCTGCCATAGTTTCTGAAAGAAATTGAAGACTATGGAACAATAGCCAACTACAAACTTAATTGGAGTAAAACTATGGCACAGGCCCTAAATTTGGATAAAACCACCAGAGAAAAGATTAAAGAACTATATCAGCTAGAAGCAGGTAGAGACACGTTTGACTACTTGGGCATCAAAATACCCCACAAAATTCAAGACATTATGGAAACTAACTTCTCTCACTTAATGAGAATCACCAACGAATTTCTAAAAAAGTGGAAAACCATTGAGCTGACTTGGTGGGGCCGTAGCAATGCTGTTGCGGCTTATTTGATGCCTAAGTGGACTTACCTGTTTCGGATGGTACCGCTAAAGATCCCCAAAGAGTGGCTGGAGATGGTACATCGAAATTTGTGTAATTTTGTATGGAAAGGCAAGCCCCCTAGAATTGCAGCAAGAATACTGGGGATGAAGACGAAAGATGGGGGCTTGGGATTTCCGTTGATTAGACAATCCTACGAAGCGAGTATGCTACTGCATCTAGTCAAAACGCAGCTACCACAGGCTAAACAGGAAACGTGGTAGAAAATTGAAGTAGAACTATTAGGTGGGAAAGACATGTCATCTATATCAGTATGAAAAATAAAAGTGTAATAGTCGATGAGATCATGCCGAATTGGTTCTTATTTAAACGGAAGGCTAATATAAACAACAAAATATTTGGAACACAGAAATGGAATGTTCTTGAAGCAATTTTGGAAGATCTCTCACTTGGAGATTGGGAAAACGCTGGAATACAAAATATTTCTGATTTGTATCAAGAAGGTCAGATGTTGACAATGCCAGAAATGAGGGATAAATATAATCTACTTAATTTAAATGTGTTTCGCTACCTAAGAGTCAAAAGCTGCTTGTCAAAAAATGTAAAAGAAATAAATAACGACTTCTTGAGAAGACTCTCTAAACTGATAATAAAAGATACCAACAGGAGGCTATATTCCAAATGCTTGGAATGTATTAGGATACTTCAAAATTTGACTGAATTACCAATTGTTAAAAAATGGGAAAAACATAGTACATCTAAAATCACATCAGATATGTGGAGAAAGTCATTTAGATTAACTACAAGAGAAGTTCACGATCTATCGCTGTTAGAAATGCACTACAAAATCCTTAACAATTGGTATTTGGCTAGAATAGCAAAAATCTATCCACATACCTCCGGAATCTGTTGGAGATGTCACCGAGAGGAAGGGACGGATATCCACATATGGTGGAGCTGTAAAAAAAAAATCATACCCTTCTGGAAAGGAGTATTAGACTTCTTGAAACGAATGACTGGTGTCTCTATCCCCGAAGATCCTAGTTCTGTCCTTCTACACATAGGATGGCCGATACTGTCAAACATACAAATTACTCTTACAATCCATACTCTCCTTGCAGCAAAAAAAATCATAGCCAGACAATGGAGACAAAGTATGGAACCGGAAATAAGACACTTCCAAAATCAATTGAGTTTTCAACTGAGAATGGAAAGATCTCTCTCTTACACTCTGGACTCTACAATTCAAACACCAGTAAAATGGGCGGAGTGCATGCAAAAATATGAAATAGGCAAGCTGTGGATATAATGCGGCAGGGGGGGGGGTCTCCTTTTTCTCGAACGTGCGACACTCCCATTCAAGCGGTACCCTCCAGGCATGAATCCCATCGGTGTGCAAGAATGTATGAAGAATGAATGGTACGATGCAGGTTGGGTTTTCTTTTTAATTTTTTTTTTTTTTTTCTCTCTTGTCTCTTCCTTTTCTCTCTCTCTCTCTCTTCTCTCTTCTGTCTATTCCCCACTTTGGCACCTAATGCCTGATTCAGCGCATGACGTATACTTTTACAATTGGCAATTTGTATGTTTTTCTGTGTGTCGTATTGTTATTTATAATATATGAAAATTTCAATAAAGAATGATTTATAAAAAATAAAATAAAAAACTACAGTAAAAACAAAAACCTTCAGGTTACTGGAAAGCTTTATTAAACCAACTGTGCTCTTAACCTGTAATGTGTCAAAACCCTGTTAAAAAAAAAAATGCATAGATGGCATCAGAGAGATGCAAGTGAGTGCTAATGCCGTTCATTTCATTTTTTTTAAAAGAATAGGCATGTTTCAATTATAGAGGTTTTTATGCATCTTTTAAATTTCAGAACAGTTACGGAAAATGCAGGAGCACATGCAGAAGTTGCAGAAACAGTTACAACAAACTGCACTTGCACAAAACCCTAGCTCATATCCTCCACGAAACTCTCCTGAGAACAATCCCAGAGCTTCAGGTAAGCAAAGCAGAGAGAATATCTGATATATCAATTGTATAAATGATTTATTAAAATACTATAATATGTATTTTTTGTTTACAATTAGAAGTCTATCTCTGCAAAACTTGCCTGATGTTTTAAAACTGCTGAGCTTCTTGCAATTAAACGTTTAGGTTTATTAATGTTTTTTTTTTTTAACTATCAGCAACAAAATCACAGGGAAGCCCATTGAAAGAAAGAAATATCAGAACTCAGCTTAGTAGCCCACCTCTCCTTGCAGCAAAATCACCGGAACCAGTTAAACGAAAAATACTTCTGTCAGGTAATACCAGTTTTAAGCTGATTTATTTATACAAACTAGCTCTTGTCCTGTTACTTCAAATAAAGCACAGTTTGACCAAGTTTTATGATGTAAAAACCCCCAAAACAGGCAATCGTGTCCATCCTGAACTTGTGCTCGGATCCCGCTGTAGGGATCGCGCCTGTCGAATAAGGACACTTTGAGATGCCTCAGTCTGACAGGAAAAATGTAGCCAATGCTACATTTTGCTAAATCGCACCATGCCCGATCTTACCGGTTTGTGCATGCCTCTTTGATATCACAAGTGACCCTCGGAGGTTATTTGTAAAAGTCACAATGCAACCCTCCTATAAAGAGACTGGCAGATAAATATGTCTTTAGTTTTATGACATTCAGCTATGCAAAATAAATTTGTTGTTCGTTTTCATACAGTGCCATAAGCTAGTGTATGAAAAGCCTTCATTGGAGATAGTATTGGTTTGCAATAGAAAACACAATGGCGGCTGTACAAGTTGGAAGAGCGCTATAGAGGTGCTAACAAGTTATGAGTTTGTAAAATGTCTGCCACTGACATACTTCCAGGTTGCTCTGGCACCCTTAATGTTATTACCAGCTCAATAAAAATGTCAGTATCTTTGTTTTCAGCAGCTTCTATACATGGTACCCACTGTATACATTTTTTTTTTCAGTGCTCTGTATACACATGGTAAACAATAATTTAGGTGAAAGTCTCTTTAACTGGGCACTACCACTGTGTCATATCTTTAGCTGCATCATGTAGAGTTGGTTTTGTGTTTTTTTTTTTTTTCTTTCTTTAACACATCCTTGTCTCCTAAAACCTGTAAATAAATTATAACCATTACTGCTGTTACTACAGTAACAATCCCACCTATCTCCCCAATAGCTCCTTGTTGGTAGATCACCGCACACAGATCTGATTGAAATCATTTGCATTTTCCAAGCATTTGGAAAAGCTGTATTCACTAGAGAAAATGACAATACTTTCTTAGAATGAAGCATAAGAACTACTGACCCATCTTACTGATTTCACTAAATGTAGAGGCCCCTATGAAATTATTTTCAGTGTAAAACTACAGGAGTACATATACAATAACATGTATAAGAAACAGAAAATAAGCTAAGTGGAACTTCCTATTTAAAATGGTTCTCCATTGTGATTTTTTTTTTTTTTTCTTTTAAATCTCTTGCAGACAATAAAACTCCTCCTCAAAAAAAAAAGGCGACTGTCCAGCACCCTGAAAAGCCCCTTAACCAGCCAAGCCCTGCAGCAGGAACAATGCATCAAAAGACCCCTGGAAACTCCTCTATTAATCCACCAGTTTCTGTTGAGAAATTTTCTGGCCTCAGAATCCGGTACAGTAAATCTAAGAAACTAAAATGATTTTTTTTTTTTTTTTAAATAATTTTTGTTCCATTCATCTTGAAACCTATCTAATCTGTTTCCCACTAGAAATATACTCATAATTTCATAAATACATTTTCACATGTCCAGTACGATAACCTCCTATCTGTTAGGCTGCTATACTGTAGATTTCATATATTTTTACAACTGTACATTTTTTTTTAAAAATCCTCCTTTGATTGGCCTTTATAAAAAAAAAAAAATTTAAACGTAATTTGAAATAGATTTTGCTCTATTCTTTAGAGCTGTCATCTGCCAATGACTGATCCAGACTGACGTTTTATTATGCCCTTAATGTATCCATGTTAAATATATTTTGTTTAAAGTGGATACATTAGCATATGATTGCTAATTTTATTTGTTTCATATTGTTAAACGAAACCGGTATACACTTATTCTTGACTTTTAGCTAGTTATACCTGTGAGCTGGGCAAATATGTTTAACATATGCACATTAATTGCAAATATACCTTTAGTATAGATCTCCAATACAAGTTATGTTGTGTGGTAAATATCTGAGTGCTTCTTAGGTAATATCTGCCTCAGCAGTTATTGCTCTACTTTGTTAATTTTATAGACTTTCTCCATGTATTTCTGTAGGAGACCAAAAGTGTCCTCTATGGAAATGGAGCGTAAAATGAATGGACGGAAACTGTTCAAATTATCTCAGTTACAAAGGAAAATTGCAACAGAAAAGTTAGAGGACGAGGATTGGGTTACTTTTGGTGTTATCATAAAGAAAATCACACCTCAGAGTGCAAATAGTGTAAGTTTATATTTTTAATTAAAAAATGGTGTGATCTAAAAGTAGAAATTGCTTTTAGCCGGATTACTACAGTGGATCATCTTGCAACTGCTTCATGGTACTGACATCGGCATGACTCCATTAAATAACCATTGGGGAGCTAACTGCAAAGCCAGCTGCACCTCTTTGATGGCAGCTACAGTCATTTACTCCACTTGAAACTTAAAATTATCTACCGTATATACTCGAGTATAAGCCGAGTTTTTCAGCACATTTTTTGTGCTGAAAAATGCCCCCCTCGGCTTATACTCGAGTTGGTGTCTGGGGGAAAAAAAAAATCTAAAACTTACCTCGTTCCTGCTCCGTCTCGCGGTGCTCTGAAGGTGCGTGGCTGTGAGGGAAGCGTTGTGCGCTCCCCTCCAGCTGCGCGGTCAACAAAGTGTGTTTTTTTTAAACAAACTTTATTGTTCCGCGCGGCTGGAGGGGAGATCACAACGCTTCCCTCACAGCCACGCACCTTCAGAGCACCGGGAGACGGAGCAGGAACGAGGTAAGTACTGGGGTCTGGGGAAGGGGGGGGGGGAGGGTGGCATAACGAGCATACTAAGGGGCAATATCCTGGCATATTAAATGGCATATTGGGGGCAATATCATGGCATATTGGGGGCAATTTCCTGGCATATTGGGGGCAAAATCCTGGCATATTAAATGGCATATTGGGGGCAAAATCCTGGCATATTAAATGGCATATTGGGGGCAAAATCCTGGCATATTAAATGGTATATTGGGGGCAAAATCCTGGCATATTAAATGGCATATTGGGGGCAATATCCTGGCATATTGGAGGCAATTTCCTGGCATATTAAAATGGCATATTGGGGGCAAAATCCTGGCATATTAAATGGCATATTGGGGGCAAAATCCTGGCATATTAAATGGCATATTGGGGGCAAAATCCTGGCATATTAAATGGCATATTGGGGGCAGTATCCTGGCATATTGGGGGCAATATCCTGGCATATTGGGGGCAATATCATGGCATATTAAATGGCATATTGGGGGCAATATCCTGGCATACTAAATGGCAGATTCGGGGCAATATTTACCAGTAGCTGCCTCATTTTTTAAAGCAAAGGTATTTAAAAAATGTTTTGTATTGTTGCCGGTAGTAAAACTCTTTTTTACACCTCTTTTTCTTAGGGAAAGACCTTTAGCATTTGGCGACTGAATGACTTGAAGAGTTTGGATTCATATGTTTCCCTCTTCTTATTTGGTGATGTTCATAAAGAACACTGGAAAACAGATCAGGGCACTGTTATTGGTATCCTAAATGCTAATCCAATGAAACCGAAAGAAGGCTCTGATGAGGTATGAATACATTATAGAAGTTTATATTTGTACTATTAATTTTTTATGCATACTTCTATGACCATTTGAATTAAAATGAACGCATCACATTTTGTTAGCATCATGTCAACGTATGTTATGAAATGAAACCTGTTTAAGCATTATTTCATTTCAAACAGTAATTACGGTTTTTTTTTTTTTTGGGCTTTCCTTAAAAGTGTTCAGTGATACTCCGTAGGCCGCATTAGTAAGGTGTCTGTGCTTGGTGAGGAAAGATTTGAAGACTTATCTAGGTCATTCTGGCACTGGTGACATCATGCTATTCAGTAGCTCAGAGGTGACTGCCTAGAGCTGAGCATGAATTTGGTATTTATTTTTTCAAATTGTTTATCAATGTGTGTTCAGTTAATGTCAGAAAATTGTAAGCAATGTTTTCATATTTGCTTGTAGTATTTGTCTAATTTTAATATTTTCTACAGAAAACTTTGTGAAAATGCAGCAGCATATTTCCTCTTGTCCCATTAGGTATGCTTATCGGTTGATAATCCCCAGAAGATATTACAAATGGGAGAAGCAATGGATTTGGGAACCTGTAAAGCACGCAAAAAGAATGGAGAACCCTGTACACAAATGGTTAATCTGGTCAGTCTTCTTTAATACTTTACCTAAGTTGTTTGTGTTGGCAAACCTCCACTTTTGTTTCCAAGGTGTACTTTAGAAAATATATAATCATGCTTATAACACTCTGTTACACTAGTACATAAATAGTGGTGGGATTTAAAAAAATGTAGTAACCAGTTCCAACTTTCAACCATGGTGCTATATGTTTTTCTCTAATGTCAAACAAAATAAAATAAAAACTACTTGCTTTTTGCTAAACAGCAAAACGTTTTCTACAATTTATATCATGTGGGTTATTTAAAGTGAATCTTAAATTTAAGGCCAATGTAGACAAGCTGGAATAATTCTCTAAGCAAGCTATGCTTTCAGTTTAGATACTTTGGTCTTAAATTTCAAATTCCAGTTCACTAAAGAGACACACATACATACAGTCACACTTACATACACACACAGACACTTACACAGAGAAAGAGAAACTTACACACACAGACTCCCACTTACAAACATACACACACAGATTTTATTTAAAAAAAAAAGAAAATCCTTCAGCTTCATGCTGTCCTGTAGGTGGACCACCCACCCCCCTCAGTCCATCACTGGTCTACGCAGGGCCATCAGAAATTTCAGGGCCCCTTACTGAATTCTTCCCCCCTCTGGATAGTTTATCCATTAGTATGCCACTGATAATTAGCTGCTTATTATGCCACCTATAATTAGCTGCTTAATATGCCTCTGATAATTAGATAATTAATATGCCACTGATAATGCGCTGCTTAATGTGCCACTGCCATAATTTGCTCGTTAATATATTCCAGAAATCCCCCCCCCCCACCGGGCAGTTGCCATGGGCCATGGGCATTTTATTTAGGAGATGGGGAAACTAATGAACACCATCTTCCTGTGCTATTACACTTCTTAATTTGGTACTTAGAAACCACAATATAATTTCTGTGCTCCTGGGTCCATGTTTTAAATGCTTAAAGGGACACTCCCACCAAATGAACAGGGTTTATCTTTGTTTAATTTTCATTGTTGATTTTTTTGTTTGTTTTTTTGTTTTGCAGTTTATTGTATGAAATATTTTACTAAACAGTTGTGAGTAGGCACCACAATTTTGTGAAATATAGTGTTGTTGGGTGCCAGCTGTGGCATATAATATATCTTTATTTATTTTAAATGCATAGGTAATCTAGTTACATCTTATGTAAGTGGTTGTGTCCCTTTTTAAAGCTAGAATCAACCATATAATGTTCAACCCTCAGGTTGCAAGTTGGCTCTGGTAGGGTTAACTCAATTATTCATCCTTCTGAGGGTGATAATAAGTATTATTCAGTCTGTTTGTAGCCCTTAGGAGCTAAACAGACCAATTTGGAAGCCAGAGTTGGTAGGAGTTGCGTATCGTGCAGACAACCTCCGGCTGCATCCACTGGAGACCAGGGAGATTTGGGCAGCCGGGGGATGTCTGCACGACATCCCCCGGACGGCTGTCCGTCATAATGGACAGAAGTGTCGGGCAGCATGTAGGATGTCTCCACGTATCGTGCAGACATCCCCCGGCTGCCCCCACTAGCCACCAGGGAGATACAAGGTGAGGTGGGGGGAGGGGGGAAGAGAGACACACAAGGAGACGGGGGGGGGGGGGGAGAGACACACAAGGAGACGAGGGGGGGGGGGAGAGACACACAAGGAGACGGGGGGGGGGGAGAGACACACAAGGAGACGAGGGGGGGGGGAGAGACACACAAGGAGACGAGGGGGGGGGGGAGAGACACACAAGGAGACGAGGGGGGGGGAGAGACACACAAGGGGAGGGAGGGGGGAGAGAGACACACAAGGGAAGGGAGAGAGACACACAAAGGGAGGGAGGGGGGGAGAGAGACAAAAGTTTGGGGGGAGGGAGAGAACGAGGAGGGGAGAGAGAACGCTGGGGGGACAGTCAGAGACAACACTAAGGGGGGGAGAGAGGCAGCATTGGCACATAAAAGGAAATAAAAACAAGAAATGCATTTTTTAAATCATACTTTTTATTAAATATTAAAAAGCAATTTACATGTGAATATATACAAATTAAACTTTTTTCCTATAGGGTAGTCTTCTATTCAGGTTTTTAGTTTTTTTCCCTAAAGGAATATCCAAAGTTTGGGGGGTCGTCTTATAATCAGGGTCGTCTTATATTCGAGCAAATACGGTAATTCACACATTTCTAGGGGGGAGGGGGGGTTGACAGTCCTGTTTGCTTAATTGGGCTTTGCATAGTTCTCCGTTTTTTTTTTTTTTTTTTTTACTTTCTTCCACTGGTCATTCAAAGTTAAAATATTTAAGGTCATTTTGGATGTAAAACTTTGTATTAAACCCTTGTTTAATAAGCCTGTAGAGATTTGCACTGAATGGCTGCATTAGGCTGCACATGAGCAATTGCTTTCTACACTGTGTCCAATAATTCTTGCGGGGTTTTATTCTTCAGAATGACTGTGATTACTGCCAGTACCACGTACAAGCTCAGTACAAGAAGGTCAGTGCTAAAAGAGCAGACCTACAATCTAGTTATTCTGGCCACGTCCCTAAGAAACTTGCAAAGAAAGGAAACGGCTTGAAAGAACGGCTGTGTCATAGTGGATTTCACTATGGGGGAGTTTCATCCATGGCATATGGAGCCTCCATGTGAGTAAATACTGTCTGTGTTTATATGTAATGCTATTACATGTTTTATACCAGTATGTCTTCCATAAATACTGTTTCCTAAATGAAATTGGCTATGGTAGCACCTGGTCTTGAGAAGATCCTTATTGGCTGTAGTTAAGCTCACTTATGTCACTTGTGACATTCAATGTTAGTTGGAGTAGAATTACATTTGTTACAGTAAAACCTGTTTAATACATGTTTGTATTGATCTCTGCACAAAAGGTATATAAAATACATGTTGAATTGCATTCAAACTGTCTGAGACCAGGGGTTATTAGATACCTATATTAAACTTCATGCGCATTACATTTATTGTTTAAAATTGTGTATTTGTTCTTTTTGGGGGGTTTTGTCTACTTGTTGGCTATGCAAGTGCATGGAAATGTTAATGCATTTGTCATCCTTGCCAT
The DNA here is from genome assembly GCA_036172795.1 of Pelodytes ibericus. Lineage (NCBI taxonomy): Eukaryota > Metazoa > Chordata > Amphibia > Anura > Pelodytidae > Pelodytes > Pelodytes ibericus. The sequence goes on along the minus strand of CM069858.1, from coordinate 127,669,341 downwards.
AGGTTAATAGCAACATGGTTTATGTGTCACAGCAAATATGTTGCTCAGTTTTGTGTAACCTAGTGTAAAATTATTATTTTTAAATATATATAATATTCCCCTCTTAGGAGAACTTGCCATTGATCCATGGGAGTTTTGTGTGTGATATTAATAATTCTTCCTGTCCTCTTAGTGCATCAGCTGGCGCACCCAAAAAAACAGTCCAGACAACACTGTCAAACATGGTGGTGAAGGGAGCAGCAGCCATTGCATTAGAAGCAAGACAGAAAATTGGTAAGTATCCCCGTAAATCATTTATACCTCCCATCATGTTGTATATTGCGGTGGGCAATATTTTACCCAGATATACTTATATGTATTTACAAATTTCCTTTTTATAGTCCTTTTTTTTTATGTTGTAGGTGCTGCAAAGAAATCCACAGTGCCGTGCTCTGATGAGTTCAAGGAGTTAATGAACGCCCCAACACCAGGCGCACTGAATTTGAAAAAGCATTTGTCCGGCACAAGCTCAAAAGGTAGCAGGAGTGTTAATGTTGCAATAAAATGTTTTTTGGGGGCAAAATTTTTTTTATTAAAAAAATGTCAGGTCCTAAGATGAATGTCTTTATAGATGATCTCTGCTTCCAGGTGATATACCCAAAAAATAAAATACAACACACTATAGTGCTCACTGATTTTCACTTAATAAATACCAGAACCAGGTAGCATAAATAATACTTACAATGGTGGAGCAGTATACTGATCAATTATTGCGGCCTTCGACTCCGCAATAGAATTAGAACTTAACAGCCCAAAATTCAGCTTATTGAAGTCACACTCAATGTAAATATATTGGTATATGAGGAGACAAAATCACTTTTTAACACAAAATATACAGCGGCTTATTTTAAAAGTGTGAGCACGGTTAAATAACTCACAGGTATCTTAAGCCCTACTGTGGAACTTCTTTTTATTCTCAGTTTGGAAACGCCTTCCTTCTGTGTACCAATTGCGGCTAATGCGTTTAAACACTGTATGTTGTTCATTGATATAGCTATTTAATACCACACAGTTTTTATGCCCTTGGCATTAAAGGCTATTCACAAAGTCACCCCAAGACCACAGATTTAGCTTTTGTGTATACATTTTGAAAAGTGTTTTTTCTTTTTGAAATTCTTATATTAATGTTAATATGTACCATATTTGTTTAAAAATAACTTTTATATTTACAAAATGTTAACTTTAATTCTGTTACACTTCTTTTTTTGTTCAATTCTCCAACTAAAATCTTGAGACTTAAACTGCCTAAAATGTGTCAATTTCCAACCGATTTTGGAACTGCGCAGGGGTTTGGTCCTTTAGGAATCGGTGAAATCCATAGTACTTCGCTGTCCGACCCCACCCCCCAAACCTAATATGGCCAAAAGCCGGCCAAAGTAAGCGGAAATTGCAGATTTCTCTGCAGTTCAGATATATGCTGCAATCTGACCTCCGTTTGGGCAAGATCTGGGCCTGTTGTGTAGACCCTTAAGTTTCCTGGTGGTCATGCAGTATTCCAATATCTGGATCTGTTTTTGTAACTCAGAATTCTCTACCAGTAGGTTCTACAAAGGAAGGCTCAAACTTTCAGTCTATATCTGCATCTGTGCTTCTGAAACAGCAAAAGCAGCAAATGCTGGATGCAAGAAAGAAAAGATCAGAAGAAAATCAGAGGAGGTACTGCTAATGCTAATTTTGCTGTCTAAGTATAAAAGCTGCAATGTCTACACTGCAGTTTATTTGAACAAGAAATTTCTTGTGGTGTAAATATTGTGACGGACCGTTGTGGATATCCGATTTTGCACATATATTTATCAGTTGTTTTTTGTGTGTGTGTATTCTTTATATTGAAACAGAAATTGTTTTTGTTTTGCAGGTTTTTGGACAGTGGGGAAAATTCAGAATGTTCTAGTACAGCAGTATCTGTTGGACAAAATCTATTTCAGTCACCAAAGGCAGCTGCAGAATTTCCTAGAGCACAAAAGGAGGCCATACCCAAGTTAGGTCGGGGTTTTAGCGATGGTGAGGATGTTATTTTCTTTGACAAATCTCCGCCTTCTGTTCCAAAGTTGAAATTTTCTGCTGAAGCCAAAAAGGTATGTTTTTTTTTTTTGGTTGGTTTTTTTTCCCCCCCACTTTTTTTTATATATATGTCCTATATACATAGTAATACTTTATATTTCTAGCTGGAAAAGGCTAAAGAAGTGCCTCTTTCCATACATTGTGGTAAAAGTTTTATAGTTCTAAGTAAAAAAATAAAACTGCCTCCCTTAACATTTTCTGGATGGATTCTATATAGATTTATTTACAAAACATTTATTTCTAGTACCCAGTACAATATATACTTGAATATCATACTTCAGATGTTTCCAATACACCATTGGTGTGTACACGTAAAAGGGACTGTCACCATATTGTTCTATTTTATGACTTCTACATTAAATATGCCTGGGTGTTTTGAGGTCCTTTTCTCCTTCTATATAGACCTCTATGGGTCTTGAATGGATTTTGCTGTACTGGGACCCATTACAGAGCAACATTTGTTTGTTTTTAAATTAGATTTTAGAGGTTTTTGTGACCTTTTTCATGGTTATTTTTATCAGCTTCAACCTGTTAATGTTGCCTTTGCCATTGCTACACCCAGTTACCTTAATTAAATATCCAGTATCAATTCTGGGAGAAATCAATGGAGAGATGCATAAAACAAGGCTTCAATGCATTTTATTTCCACTACTGCATTCACTTTAATTTTATTCCTTACATTTTGTAAAATAACACACATATGCTACAGTGAAGTAATTTGGTGGCCCATGAGTCATTTACATCCGCCCACCCATCATTTGTATTAGACACAGATATCCGGGCAATATAGATATGTTGACAGATAAAGGACCGCAATCGATAGATGTACAAGATATTTGGATAGAAAGTGCTTGTCATTTAGAAGTAAAAAGTGGTGCAGCCCCAGCCCATTGAGACAGGTTAGAGAGCAGTCCGGGTGACAATTGCTCTTCTGCCTCCCCCTTTTTGGGCGTATAATTGTGGCCACCTTCTTATTATTTTTCTTCTTAACATTTTGACCTCCAGGTTCTTCCTTATTACTACAGTTAGTTTTCATTTTATGGCTTTTATGGACCACAAGTCAGGGTGCCTACTCCTATACTGGCATCCAAGTTTTCTAAAGTGGGCTACATGTTAAAGGTCAACTGTCATGCCATAAGTGACTTTGCATAAAATAAATGAATACGCCTTAATAAATAAGCTGTGTCATTTTTACAAAAACAAACCATACACCCTTTTCAGTTATTTTGCCATTTAGCTGCAACTGCTGAAAATTTAATGGCTGACATGTTGCCTCTTAGCTTGAGTCAGATCTCTGTCCCAAGCACCCTGCAGGCCCCACCTCTCACCTCTGTGTAGCTCCACCCCCAATTTCCATGCAGCCTGATTCCTCCAGCTCCGCCCCTCATGAGATCCTCTGACCTGAGCCAGGAGGCAAGATGGCAGCCATTACATGTGTCGCAGTTGCTGCTAAATGGTTAAATAACTGAACATGTTGTATAGCTTATATATCAGGGCCTTTTCATTTATTTCGGACAAAGTCACTTATGGCATGACCAGTGTACTTTTAAATGGATTGTGTCACCTGAACATTGTTTTTTGCTGTGCTTATAGAGCATGCAAAATGGTTGAAAATGATCTATACATTGTGTTGGCAAAACTGCAAGCACATGCCTAAATTAGGAGAAACATGTTTTAAATGTGTCTGTGGAGTCTCTTATTTATGACATGACCTGTGGCACAGTATGCAAATTACACATTTCCCATCGAAAATCGCTTCACTTGCATACCATGCAGACTTCCTCACAGAAGCTCTCATGCTAGTGTCCCTTTTGATATACATGTAGTATTCTACTTAAATCAACTCTTCATACAGGGATCCACACAGGCATATCCTGTTGTAGGATTTCCACTTCTACATGAAAGTGTCTTGCTTAATGCTGTTGTCGTCTTAGTACATTCTTTGAGCTCTTAGATGGAATCTATCATCTAAACATTGTTTTATACTGTGAATGCCATTAACAGGAGACCGCACAAATCTAAGAGGCCTTTTTATCTTTATGTAGTAGCTTGCGTTTCTTCTGACCGTTCATTTGTGATCACTATTTTCTTATTTTTCTTTAATTGTGCAGTAGTTTCTACTTTTATTTATAACATTGAAATGCTTAGAACTTTTTACATTGTCATTCAATGTAATTTGGGTGTTAGACCCTCCAATAACAACCTTGTATACATTACTATTTCGCAGAATCTAACAGATGTCCGTATGAGGACTACTGTACGCCCATGCTTAAGAATACAGTCTAATCAAATATTGACTTATTTTTGCAGCTTGCAGCTATTCGGAAACTACAAACAAAAGGACAAACTTTATCTAAGGTGGACCCTAATGGCACCAAAAGGCCACGTACCAGTTCAACAGATCTCGAGCAGGTTGCTCAGAGAGTGGAGAAGAGTGTTCTATTGCCTGAAGGTAAACTATATTGCATTCAATTGCTTGTTCTAAAAAAATGTATGCATCTGTAGTTCTTATGACCATTCAGGCTTGATGACGATGCATGCTAATTGGCAGCATTACTCCATGGCATTATAGAGCTTTTTGTTATGCATTTTCAAATATTTTGCAAACATTTACTTACTGCAGTTTCTGATATACAATTGTATTCCTGAAGTTACTATCACAGATCATATACAGTGTGTGGCCAATTGCATTGTAATGCATGCTCCTAGTTATGCAAAAACAATATATAATGTAGTGTGATAAAATAGAGCAGGTTTTGGTGCAGTATGCTCCACCAACAATAAAGAAAACATAAGCTGGAATGAACTCAAGAATAAATGTGTTGGAAAAAGTATTCGTACTGTAATATTACTTCTTGGTCTGCTGGTTGTTGGAAAACAATAATTGGAAGTTTGCGCTTAAGAGTAATTTTTAAATGTATGTCTGGTACAGCAGAGGGTTTACTTTGTTTTCCAGCTCTTGGATGGAGCGGGAACTAGAAGTTGGGTAACATTAATGTAAAACGCCTGATTTTCACTTATTTATTTATTACGGCTATTTTACTTCTAAAACCACATATTTGGCTTTTTAATTTGCATAGAAATATGCTAAGCTTTCTTTAACGTTGGTCTATGACTAACAAATGTGTATATATCATTCCCCTTTATACTGTTTTTAGATCCAGATGATCTTGAACCAGCCCTGAAGAAACGCAGGGATCAACTAGATTACCTAGCATCTGAGGAGTTCCAAAAGATCCTAAAAGCAAAGTCCAAGCACACTGGTGTCCTCAAAGAGGTAATAAATCCATGTAGTTTATTCACATTAGAAATCTCGGGGGACTTGTGTATAAATATTTTCTTTCCACCACAGCGTTTGATCTTCTCTCTTGGGTACACTTTTTAAATATTGTTACCTCATGCAAACAAAATGACTTACAGATTAACATTTTCACCAAGGTAATGTAAGCTTTAGTAGGCTTTATCCGTATTTAGGCCCTCCTCCCTGACAGTTGCTGTCCGGGAGAAAAAACATAGGATTTTGGGAGTTGAGTGAATACAACCACCATTTAACAGTGCAGGAAGGGCAATATGTCCCCAGATGCCCACAATCTAATTAAACTACAGAACAGATTAAAAACTGTCATACCATATATACTTAAAATCCTTCATTTAGTTCAAATAGAGTATTAAACACTCAAGTAGTTTGTTTCCTATGAGAACCTGCTCACAATTACTGCAACTTGGAGAAACCTGTCCCAAAAGCCATCCACATGTTGGCAATAGAACTTCCAGCAGCAAAAGTTGCACTTGACTGCTCCCAAGTTGTAAGTATTCAAAATGTAAATGTTTATGGTAGCAGGAGAGTTACCGCCAAGAAACACTAAAAACATAGTCCTGAAAATAAGTGTGTGTCTCCAAACACTTTTAGGGAATAATTACCAAATTGTGTAAAAAAAAATAAAATTGTTATTCTTGGCAGTGGAGCTTGGTGGGATCCCATATCCTATCATTAAAAGCGGTCACTAGCATGGTACATAAAACTTTCACTGAGAGTGAAAGTGCTACTCTGTTCATAAAAGGATATACAATTAAAGGACCGCTGTAGTGCTGGCCCGAGTTAACCCTTTTTAAATAAAATGAATAGAATATTTTTTTTTCTAATACTTTATCTTTTCCTTACCTGCTTCCTACATGAGGAGTCAGCAGCCAGTTTATTTCACCTTTCAATCAGATCATTTCAGATACAGCCAATGAGAGATGGGTCGCAGTATAATATCACTGTGTGGGTGCGCGCAATGAAGCGGTTTAAATCTCCCTGTGCAGGAGCAGAGGCTCTCCATAGATTGGTTCATATCTGGGTGAAATGACCTCTCCCTTCCCAGACTTGTGGAGGAATTCGGTAATGATAAAAGATTATAGTATTCATTTTATGTGTTTGTCTAAAATGCCAATACAAGCCTAGCTAAAATATATGTTTCTCCACAACCTGGCAGGTCGGTTTGGGGTGTCTCTGACCATGCACAAACCTCGAGCTGGGGAAGAAATGATAGTCTCCTCCCCACGGATTGGGCACGCATTGATTGCTCAATCAGAGAGACAGACGGTCGTTTCTCAGCTGTGATGGAGATCCATAACCTGAAAGCCCCCTAGTCTTTGCTTTTGCACAATTCAAATAAGACTTTTAATGAGGCAGAAGTTATCCTCATTAAAAGAGGCTCTTGAAGGTTGTTTTATTCATGGTGACAGAATCGTGCCAAAATTAATTTTAAACTGGACTGTTTGTTATACTTTCTTCATAATTTTGTCCTAGGCGGAAGCAGAAATTCAAGAGAAATACTTTGAACCCCTTGTGAAGAAAGAGCAAATGGAAGAGAAGATGCGAGGCATTCGGGAACAGAAGTGTCGTGCAGTGACCTGTAAAACGGTGAGGAGAAGAGTCAAAATGAGATCCCAGAGTAAAGCCTTGAATCAAGGAAACCGGTTCGCTATGCGAGGACACATCATTTTAAATTTCCAGTGTAAAATGCTACATATTAAGAGAAAAATAACAGCAAACTTAAAACTATGCACTTTCTTATGACTGTTCCAGCACAGCATATTTGCATTCCAACTGTAAATACAGTTTAGCGGTCATAGTTCCTGATATTTTACCTCTGGCCCCAGAAATCCATTATTATTTTAGAACCTTCCATGTCAGTATAAGAGGTTAGTTTGTCATTAGCCATCACTGTGGCTAATGATAGTTTTGACGGTTTGTAAAATGAGGTGAAAATTGTGAGACGGCATAATATACAATGAGATCTTTTATCGTTATGGTTTTCTCCAAGATTTTGGAGAACAACTTGGTTTCATGATGTAAACTACAAAGAAGTTATATTTATGTAAAAAATATATATATACATTTTTACAGGGGGAAATATTGCCTTGTATTTTAATCTAATAAAACCAGAGTGGTTTGTATGTATGACTTGACATTGTTCATCATGTTTCATGTCAGTAAGTATAATTACAAGGCCAGAATAATTTGTCATCAAAGTTTGTATAAAGACGTGATTCTTTTGTTGTTTCTATACAGTGTAAGTTTACACACTACAAGCTTTTGGACACGTGTGTAAGTGAGAAGCATGACTTCCACTGGCATGATGCTGTGAAACGTTTCTTCAAATGTCCTTGTGGTAACAGAACCCTTTCTCTGGACCGGCTGCCAAAGAAGCACTGCAGGTAAAGCTGTCACTAGCCGTTCTGTTCATGGGACCCTGTCAGTTTATTTTCATATTATTCTATAATCTCGCATTGTTCAGATTACATGGTCTTCACTAATATTTATTGATTGGTATACAATAAAGAGTTGTGTATCTTCTTATAACCAAATGTGTTTATTTTCATACTAAAGAAGTACTTCTTACTGAAGACCTACTGATGTAATATGATTTGTGACTTGTATGTGGGACTATTATCATTATTTTATGTTAACTTTTTGTTTTGAATGTTTCCTTTTTCAGCAATTGTGGGCTGTTCAAGTGGGAGAGAGACAGCATGCTTAAGGTAAGTTTTTTAACCATCGATGCATGTATTTGTGTTGTTTCTCTTATGTTATTACCAGACACAGCTGGCCTAGTTACCAATCAATTTTTGAACAACCTTGTTTTATGTAATTTTGTGCTCAAATCACTTCAATTGGAAGTCTGTTTTACACTTTTATAACACTCCTCCTATTTTTCAAATTACCCTTGGGTATCCGCCTAACAAGTTCAACTTGTTCTGTCATGTAGTCTTATCCTCCCCTCTCTATCCTCACAGCTGTGGAACTGTCTAATTTTCTCAAATTATGTTATTGGATGTTTCTATTAATATAGTAGTCAATAAGCTTTTAGGCAGGTATTTTGAACTGACCCGTATCTCTCTGTATTGAAGTAAGTAAAGGTTCATTGCACACTTCTTCTGGATTGCTGGTATCTGTGTGTAAATTGTTGTGGTGGAAGATTAATTCTTGGGTTCCAAAACTGTAAAGCTCCCATTTGACTCACGTCAAATGTCAGCTGATGCCACAGCCTACCAGAGAGCTCAGTGGCTTTATTCTATTTCTTGTTTGCAGTTCCATGTCTCTTAGTTTGAACCTAGAAAATGCACAGCTCAGATTTAATGGAAAACACACTCCATGAAATAGAGATTTGACTTTAAACTTTCCAAAGATAAGTATTGTTACCACATGTATCTCTGTCACTTACACAAAACAAAGCACACACTAAAAAATGGTGTTATGCACAAATACATCATGTCCTATTAATTTACTTACTTATACAGGACTAAATTCTCTCAATATTCAGTGGTCTAAATGTCATGGTGTTTAATTAGGATGAGCAAATGAACGTATATTGTAGCTTGTCCAGGGGATATTATGAACAGTCACCATCCTCGTGATGTTACCATTATCTCATTTTATCTACCTCGGAAGAGTGAAGAATCGAGTCAAACCTGCAATCATAAGGATTGAATAGTTTCTCCATTTGACACTAGCCCACTGAGATATATCCAAACCATATCACAGAAGAAAAATATATGAAAATAAAGTTGTATGTTGTAAAGTCCATGTGGACACGGGTGTACTAATAAATAGATAAATGCACGTATTTATGTGCTAGCACCTAAGTCAAAAAGCTTACTCCAGCCAGCAATCAAGTTCTGCATGATGCAGTTGATCTATTGATTTTGTAAATACATTTAAAATACATATAATATATATATATATGAAATAATATCCTTACATCTTGGGTGAAGTAATAATGTGCTGCCCCTTTTACCTTCTTTTTAGTTGATTTAATAAATACTTTATTTTTATACTATTGTCCTATTTCTTTTGAACTTCACTGCTCCATTATGAATTGATCTATCTGCATATACTGGGGTTGCGACTCACCTTAGACAATATCCATATGTTTTTCCACTTACAATGAATGGATTGCCTTTGAAATAAGGGAGTTGAACTATTTATCAGCATAACCAGCTTCCAAATGAACTTTGCCGTATAGCATTATTCTTTACATGTGATCTTTTAGTTTTATACCTTTCCAGAGTTAATGGAATATAATATCTGGGATAATAGCTATAAGCTCTTTCATTAAATATATAATTTTCAAATATACAAGTCAGTTATTCTTACAATGCGTAAACAGACTGGCTGTTTTCCAGCATTCAGGGAACCTGGTATTTAATAAATAGATTTTAAATGCTACACCATTTGATATATTCAGGACTCCACTTGCATCATCCTGCTTGGGGTGCACCGTTTACCAGCACAGACTAGTTTACACTTTCTGTGGGATGTTAGACACCTTTTAACATTATCCATATGTCTGCACCTGTAATCTTGTTGACAAAAGCTTTAATCTCCAGGAAATATTTCAAGTTTGTTTTTTATCTTTTTGTGCAGGAAAAGCGTGGACCAAAAATTGGAGGTGAAACGCTGTTGCCAAGAGGAGAAGAGCACGGCAAATTTCTTAACAGCATGAAGTAATATCATGGAACCATTATTGCTCTGTGATGTGGATTAATGGGGCAGTCTTTTTAATATTCTTAAAGCCTTTAATTGTAACACGTTGTTTTATTACAGCACCGTTTTAAACAGTGTGCTTCTAAACCTGCTTATTTATGTAGAGACACAAATACATAGCCTTAGTAAAAATGGATTTTAAGTTTAAGAATTCTACTTTTTGGCTTTATGCAAATGGACGACTTGCGTGGAGCATGTGTAATGCAGCAAGGTGAAGTCATAAATGGCACAAACCCACAGAAAACATATATATTTTTTCTTAATCTGTTAAAAATTAGCAGAACTCCAAGCAAATGCACAAACTACCCGCTTGTGAGAGTGACTGTTTTATATCTCCCAGCTGCTTGAGTTCATTCTGAATGACCAAGTTAACAACTATTTGTTTACTCACAATTATACAAATACTATTTCAGGTACAGAAAAGACATTGTTGGTCACAATAATGGTTTTTGATTTTACAATATTGAAACGTCTTGCCTTTTTCAAGGGGATTTTGTAAATATGTATGTTTCTTTCCTGTCAGTAATATTTTATAAATTTTCCTATTACAGTGATTACAAGTACTATGAGGAAACTCCCCCCAGTCATGTATTGTAAAACCTGTTGTAAAGCTGCTATTAATAAAATCTTTTGAAATAAAAAAATGTGGTGTTGGAATCTAATTATATTGAACCTGTCTTTTTTTTTTTTTTAATCCAACTCTTTCCAACCAATGTCTCAAGGTGTGCCATAAAAAGATGAGATTGCGGCATTTATAACTATTAACCTCCACTCTCAGGACTCTTACATTCCTTTTTTTATAAATCATTTTTCACTATCAATTTCCCCAAGCTATAGTGTTTACTAAAGCTTTTATTATTGTTAAAATGTAAAAACCTCAAAACAAGTTTTGAAAAAAAAACAGTTACACGTGTTAACAATTTAATTTATTTAGGTTTTAAAATTACATACATTTTGAAGGCACGCACATTATTGGTTTCATTGGACCATCATCACAAATAGTTTCAATGTTAAAACATTATCCTGTTGTATACTAGTTTATAAAAATGTGCAGACAGGTATGTGCAAATATTATCTAACGAAACAGAAAAGTCAAAGTAAAGAAGACCAAGTTTTCCAACTAGAGTTGGCATTGAAGAGAAATAGCGTGGAAAAAACACAAAACTATATATATATTAATGGACAAAACCCTAGACGTGGACGTTTTTAAAAAGCTATTCATTTGTAATGTTTAGACATTTGATTTTTGTTTTTATTATAATAAAATAAATGTTTAAAAGTCATGGTTTGTTTCTATTGACCTTAAATGTTTTGACGCTGGTAAAGGTAAGAAGGAGACAGTCCATCATAATGCCACTGACGCCATTGTTCAATTTGCTCACGGCTCCTTTCTTGTTGTTCTGCAGAAGAAGATTAAAGAGAGATTTAAAGTTGTTTCAACATCAAAATTTCCTAATTTTTAATATAAACTCTAACTTTTAAAAGCTATAAATTGTCAAATTTGCAGAATAACATTTAAACAAAACTTGTCTATTTTGGTAAGAAAATGTGATTACTTAAGTTTCATAATATAAAATACTATTTTGTTATATGCTCAGCTATATTTCATGTCCTATTGCTTGTCGAGATTAAGATCACTGTCTGATTGTTGACTGCTCCTGTTTGACTATAGATCAACAGTGCAACCAATTGTAAACCCCATGAGGAGGAACTAGCACTACTAGTTATATTTTTATCCACAGTGCTTTGGAAGTGAGCAATAGAGAGAAAACAAGCACCAAAATCGTTGAGGGAAGGCAATCTATACCCAGGACAGCTTCATTGATATAGCAGCTTGCATGTATTTCTCATCCAGCGTGAAGCACAGCCACATGGATACCTGATCAAATGTTTACTAAACACCGTTGTTGAGTGTCCGGAGCTCACATTCTTTTACAGTATGTCTAGATCTCCATAGCAGCCATTTGATTATTTTTATTATCTTGAAAATAAAAGTTTGATTGTACACCAGGCAACAGGATTTTGTCTGTAAAAGTTGAAGGCAATTGATCTATACATTCTGTCTTCAGTTCATTTTGATGGGATGATTTGCTTAGGCAAGGGGATCCCAAAACATGGCTACTGCTCAAGATTTGAAAGCTCATGCTATACTGTGCATACCAGTTCTCATTCTAAAGTGTTGGAATGGTGGACACAATGAGCACAGATGGAACAAGAGCCTTTTGGGAAGACTGGCCAGGGCAAAGCTCTACAAGAAGAGAATCGGGGCACTGGGAACAGCGTATGAATTTATCGCATCATTCTTGGCAGAGATGTGCTATCTTGGCATCAGACTGAGACACCCGCCGTATGAGCAGAATTTTAGGATGTCTCTGAGAAACCATGTCTTGTGTATTCTGACTGTCACACCTTGGATAGACAAACAGTGAGGTGGAATAATCATCAAAACATTATATGGTAAATATTTCCACATAACAGAGCCAGGCTTTGCCTATCCCAATGAGTGCACTACTCTGTTTGTGCAAGGAGCAGGCTGAGGAAAATATGGGTCTTGTGTGAACATCAGTCTACAAAAACAATTACATAAAACATGTAAACACCACCATGGATATTTCCAGACACTGTTTCTGAAGGTTTATGAAGTTCTGTGACAGACTATATAAAATATAAATATTTTATCCATTTACAAAATATTAGGAAATTCTGAACCTATAGGAATATTTAGCATTAAATTAACTTTATGGATAGATCATGCATAAATAGTGCATAATAGTTATGCTATCTCTGCTTCCCCAATGTATAATGCTAACTGCTGTCAAGTCAGGAGATTGTGCTACCTGTGCCTGTTCCAAAGAACCAAGTTCCTCTGATGCGGTTTGTGGCAGTGCAAACCATTTTTTCAAATCAAAAATAAATAAAAGTAAAACTTTTTATAAGAGACGCACAAGTGAAAATATGAGTGGCTGTAGAATGAAGATAAACTGGCATGTACTTTTTAAGGTACATGCCAGTTTGTTCCTTAGCATCAATGCCTTGGCTGTTATCAATAGCATCTCTAATGCAGTCAGTCTGTTTTCACATTCCACCAACAGAGGTTGGTGGAGAACAATCCCACTGGATTGGAGTCCTACTGAAAAGGTCTTCTCAGTTGTCGAGCCACCATGGGATTACAAAACAGATCTCTCAGATGAGATTGACTCTGAGGATACACCCATACAAGGGTCTCACTTGACCCTCTGTCTCCATCTGGCTTCTTCCAAGGAGAACTCTCCAGCCACAAAATTCTAGAATCTAGGATGAGAATCCTGGAGGTCAATAAGGACAATATGTCTACTTAAATGGAACAGATGGAAAGACAAAGCAAGGTCTTTAATAAGCAGCAGGAAACGTTCTCCATCATATCAAATGACTTACGCAACTGATCCAGACACAAGAACATGCGCCACCGAGGCTACAGATCCATCTTATCCCCACAATATCAAGCTGCCAGTGGATGACTTTTTCCAAGTGGCTAATGCTTTGAATGCGCCCCCAGATTAACCCAGGGATATTATTCAATTGAGACAAATGGGGAACAAAGTCACCCTGACCTCAGTTTATAAGCCCAACTCTATTTGCCTTTGAATCCTCCAAACTGCGAGTATTTCCAGATTTGACTTTTGCTACAATTCTATAAAGACACTCTTATATCACATCTCTAATCACTGCACCCTCCAGGTGACCTATAACGGAACTATTCACAGATTATCACACATACGAGAAGCTATTTTCTTCCTTGCAACCGTTGCCTTGCCTCCTATTCCCTCCTCAGGGTCTAGCGTCCTGAACCAAGCTGCCCAGCCATTTACCCCCTTAGATTCCTGTGCTTCAGAGGGCGACAGTGTAGGTGTGAGTGACTGCAGACACCCTAAACATGGCGAGTTCTGTCCACCAAGGGAAACGAGGATCTCTCATGATCTCAACACCACAGCGCTGAAAGTGCCACCTTTGATTCCTCTCTAGTATCACATTTACTAATTGTTTATCTTTGGTCACTGGTGTCTGTTACCGTTTTTCTATGTCTCATAGGATTAACAAATTCTTGAAACCTCACAGTTATAATCAGCAGACGGCAACGAAGACAAACCAAAATGATCTGCTTCTCTTGTATTCTTGAGTTCTCCAAGCTTTATATCCCTACTGATTATGGATTTGTAATAGTGCTTGAGAGATCGGACATACTTGACAAACCTATTATATACTTGTCTAGACCATTACTTGGTGTTATAACAACCTTAGAATTTATTATATGAGGTAATATGGGTTTGATTCGAACAATCTAATGCTTAACTTAGGTTTTTCTTACCTCATTAGTAGCTAATAATGTTAGAATAATTATTGGTTCTGAATTGAGCGAATGTTACGCCTCCACATACTACACCTACAATTTGATCTACAAGTTTATAAAGATATTTAGTGGGTCCAAGGTACTCATATGGCCTTACAATCTATATGAGCCTCTCTTACCTTCTCACTGTTTTTTTCTTTCTATTTCCACTCTCCTTTAGTCACTTACATCCCTCTCTACCCTGCTCTCAGTCTGGTTTTCTGCACAGATATAAAATGTTATTTCAATGTTGAAATTTTGCACTGAACCTATGACTATACTATTTTTGAATAAGAAAATACAAATAAAAAATTTAAAAAAAAAAATACAAACTACAAACCGCTTTTTAATTTTGATTTATCTGAGGACATCACATTAATTGGTTCATGAAGTGGCACTTTGCAGTTAGGGCAAAAGTAATTTTTCTTACCATCCTGCTCTTCTTCCACATAGTTCTCAAATTCATTTCTCTGTTCTTCATAATATTCTCTCCTGCGCTCATCAGCTGACAGTCTTTGTCTGTTCTCCGCTGAAACAAACATTTACAGGTTGACATGTCTAAAGGGAAAGTCTGGTCATCAAAGTGGGCTATACAAATGTTTATGCATACAAGATTTCGTTTTGGAGGACTCGTTTTTTTTCCTGACCCATATGGAACCAAGCAGAATGTCCGTCCCATTCACTTGAATGACTATAGAATGTTTAGATTTTAAGCATTAATATTCCTCTAGAGCAATGTTCATTAATATGTAATGAGTACCAATAATCTTTAATCTTTTAGGTGCTTGCTAAAGCAACGTGTTTCTGTCTTTGCTGGAATCCCATTGCAACGGAGAGCTATCAACTCTCAAACTAATGTTGGAGAGGACTGTAGGGCTTCTTATTACTTATAACTACCATTAAAAATCACCACGAAATGAGCTCATTACCATCTCTGTGTCTGTGTGACTCTTTACTCTTGTACAAAGAAAGCAGGTTTGAATTTATAAATCCTATATAGCAGCCACCTTCATTCCCAGATTTGATGTCACTGTGTATTAGTAGCATGTTGTCCATAGAAATGACTGACATAAGTATGGTCATTGGAATGGATGAATGTAAAATAATTTGAACAATATCATGAATGAAAGTAATAATAATTCTGTACATCATATACACAGAATTTTTCTCAGATCATAACCAATCCAATAAGTAATGGTCTGGAAATTACATGTTCTCCAGGAACTAAGCACTAGTCACAAGTTGGTCACCTGTATTAAAGGACTGTTATGTCTCTACTGACCGATACATCAAGAACTATTTATTTATGGGCCATAATTATAGACTGCTGGTTAGTAGTGTAGACATGTTGTTTAACACCTTCTTTATGGCAAAGTGATGTGGAATACCACAATGCCACCAGTTTAAAAAGCTCTTTTTATTGTGACAACAATTTATGTAAATGGTTTAAATACATTTCCGACCATGTCAGGCTTTTTAGCCTGTCTACATACAAAGGGGGGACTGTATGTGCCTGACCTCCAGTAATATAATAAAGAGGCTCAGCAGGCCTTGTTAATTCAGTGGTATGACAGACTAGGCCACAAAATCACTGGGCATTTTCAACTCATAATTGCTCTGTGGCTGTGATCCCCTCACATTTGCCAAAAGATGCACACATCCTACTATGGGCCACACAATCCGACTTTTGGTGTAAGCTGACCCTGTGCTGTATTCTAATTGTGAAAATACAATTCTTTATTAATTGCTGACCTAATGGATTCTTCAAAGCTCCACAAAAGTTAAGATCTCATAGGAGATTTGAGGTTATTACAATAGTCCCCAGTCCACAAACCCTGAATTGTTCCCTTTGAAAATAAGGGCCTTTATAATTCCATATAAGCACTTTTGGAAAAAAAAATGTTGTGGCTTTAATCATAATTTTGTGTATTTTTTGGGATACTAATTTCTCCCATAACAACCTGACACTTAAAGCGGGGGACTGCAGCAGGGAGAAAATGTGGGGGAGCACATATGTGTGTGAAGGACTGTGTGTATGTGTGCGAATATGAGTGTTTGTGACTGTGTATATTTGGGACTATGACTTTGTGTACATATTTGTGTGTGTGTTTGTGCTTGCATGAGTATGTGTGACTGTGTGTTTGATTATGTATGTGAGAGTGACTGTTTGTGACAACTTTTGTGTGGTGGAAGGGAGTGGTGGAGGGAAGCACAATGTCTTGGGCAAGCCCTACCAATAGGAGAGTCACCTGCTATAACTCTATCGGTCCAAATATTTAAACCCCTTCAATAACTATCACCTTACTTATTAGACTGTTGTAGTGGTTAGTGCAGAGAATACCATAAACCAGTGTTAGACACCTTTCAGAACTCCAGAAGTTGTGGACTAGATCTCCCATAATGTTCTTATAGCTGTAATGCTGGCAAAGCCACTGCGGTATTTACCGTGAGGCATCCTAGGCGGATGCCTAGGGTAGCAGATTTCTAGGGGTGGCAGCGCCCCCAACACTAACCAGCAGTGAAAAAAACCCCAAAGAAAAAAAGCATGAGCAGTCTGATCGCAACGATCGGGCTGCCCTGTGAATTTTTTTCTTAGGGGGCGGAGTGATGACAGGTCACTTGACCTGGCGCTTTGATGTCAGATGCGTGCCTGATGATGTGTCAGATGTGTGCCTGATGATGTGACCTATCTACACTCACCGCAGGGAGCCGAATAGGCAGCCACCATGCTGCCTGCCACTAGCCACCAGGGGTCAGGGTAAGTCCTGGGGTGAGGGGTCATGTAATGTGGGTGATGGGGCATGTAATGGGGTAATAGAGGCATATAATGGGGGTGATGGGGCATGTAATGGGGTGATGGAGGCATATAATGGGGGTGATTAGCATGTAATGGGGGTGATGGAGGCATATAATGGAGGTGATGGGACATGTAATGGGGGTGATGAAGGCATATAATGGGGGTGATGGGGCATGTAATGGGGGTGAGGGAGGCATATATTGGGGTGATGGAGGCATGCAATCCGGGTGATGGAGGCATATAATGGGGTGATGGAGGCATGTAATGGGAGTGATGGGGCATGTAATTAGGGTGATGGAGGTGTGTAATTGGGGTGACAACATCTGGGGTGCCGAAGGTTGCCTACTCCTGCCATAAACAGTGGTTAGAATATGGGAGAACTGTCTCAGTAGAAAAGGCTGACAATTCCTAATATCCTCACTTCAGTTCATAGTTCAGTCATTCAGTGCAGTGGTCAGTGGGATGTGAGGTTACCAGCCACATTTTTATACTTGAAAGACAATTCCTTAAAAGCACTGAAGTAAAAACCGCTCCATCTCCTCACTGCCAAACTACCCCTGTAAGTTTTAAATATTCCTGCATTTCAAGCAAAGTGTGGAAAGTTAGAACATCAATTAGTTGGGTTTTTATCTCTCTGGTTACTCTATGGAAGATCAATTCATTTTATTAATATTATAAGAAATGTTAATCTATTTCCTAGCTGGTAAATGGAAGTGTAATCCCAATTAATGCTCTTTTTTCTCCGTTTATCTTTCAAATTAGCATAGAAACAGAAGGAAATTGTCAAATAGTCAGGGAAAGCTTTGTGCTACAGTTCAGATGAACCATGGAACAGGAACTGAAGGTATGAATGCTTCTAACAAACCTCTGTGATTTCTCCATGCTGCCCTGTACCTCCTACAGCAACCTGGTGCTGTCCAGCACATACCAGGAACACTGTGCTGGTCTGTGTAAAACATGCCAGAGGCTCTATGCTGCTCTGTCTTTGCACAAGTTCGCATAGCTTTGTACTGTGCAAGTCTATATAAACATCCTTCCAGGTGGAATAACTCTGCTTTAACTCTTTCTGTGCTAGGGCACTCTATTGCTCCCACTTCGGGCACAAAAACTGAGTCAGTGTTTAAAGGGTGCATTGGTAGAACGGCCTAATAAACAATAACCACTATTTAAACAAAAAAACTAAAACTATCTCAACAACGACTATAAATTATGAATCAGAATGTGGTATGTATAAAGGAGCCTACTTTTCATGATACAAAACTATAATACAACTATAATAAAACTATATACAAAGCATAATTATTCCTGTCACTCTAAATGTCACACTATCCAGAGAAAATATCAAGACTGCAGAGTAATACTGAAGGGACATCTCATTTGAAAATAAACAAAATGAATAATATCTCTGGTGATATACCACTGACAGCTTTTGAATATAGGTCAATATTTGTTATGAATTTTGAAAATATGAAATTAGGAATCACCATATTCTGCCTCATTTGGGTAAGAATAATACATTTTGTTGATTTAGAAGCATCTCCAACAAATAAATGTAGACCTTTGCATGTCACTGGGTTCCTGGATGTTTTCAATAGCAAAATGGTTATTCTTTTCCTCCCACAAACACCCTTACCATTTATTTCATCCTGAGACTTAGTTGATCTCTTGCCTCGTCTCTTGAAGAAGTTTGAAGCATCAGATTCTTTCATGAAAATATTTTTGGGACCTTAAGGGAAAGGAACAGTTTTATGTACTGAATTAAATATAACAAACAGCAAATTAAGCTATCACTATGGAAACCAATGGGATGTTTCTACTGATTGCTCTGTATATGTAGATAACCCTCAATATGGCTTAAATAGCTTTCAGCTTAGACCTTGGTTGCATGTACTGTCTGTCATACTTCATCTACATACATCTACATAGTTAAAAATGTATGCCCTATTCCATTCTACAAAGTATGGAGACTTTAGCATAGGAACCAACCTGCTGTGTAGGTGTGAGTGGAAAATCAATATTATTTATTTGGGGGATAAACCAGGGTTTTACAAATGTTTGTAGGCTTTAGTAACCGGACAAGCAAATTCAAGAGCCATCCTAGTTATATTTAAGAGCCAGGATAATGCTACATTCATAGAGTTCTATGTAAAAAAAAAGAAAAAGGATTTTAGGAGCCATGGCTCCTGGGATAAATACCTGAGATATGTTTTATAAAAACATATTAGTAGCATTTTCAAAAGACATAGCTGTGTTGTTATGATAGTACTTACTGTCTTTCTTCTCTGCAGTCCCATCATCTTTGCTGCGTACTGAGAGCGAGGCACCTTCACTCTCCTGCAAAACTGAAGAAAAGGATATACAGCTACAGAGTCTGAAATTGGATAATGTGCACTGTACGCTGTTTATATATCTACTATTCACTGTTACTTTTGCTTAACTTTGATACAATACTTCCCACATGCTGTCTAATAAACCAACTTATTAGCAACAGATTCATGCACACAATCGTATCCTGTTTATATAACACTAGAATAGAATCAATCTATAGTAATGGTGACGAGATTAAAACACTGGAGATTGCAACCAATTAAATGCAAATATATGAAGACATAAACCAAAATTGACCTTTCTGAATTGTTGTTTTTTTTTTAATCATAAAATTTCTGCTACTAATATGAAGTTGTATTTAAATGGGTTGGTTTAGATGGATTAGTCATCTCCTTTTTTTCCAAGGTACAGGATTCAAATTATAACATTTTGTAATAAGGAACAACTCAAAAACAAGCAAATAAACAAAATAAATAGAAATGATTCACAAGTATATTTATAAATAAGTAAAAATCATATAAAATTTACAAATACCAAATGTCTCAGCTAATGACTAGATTTTCTCTAGACAAATCTATCCAGAAAATAAAAATTTTAGTTAATACTTACTAGCTAAGAGCACAAGGGTAGCTGCACAGGAGATAACCAGAGCTTGCTTCCAAGTCATTGTTGCAATGTATTCTTGCCTTGTCAATATACTGCAGTGGACTAAGAGAAGGTTACAAATTCCTCATGTGTCAGGAAGGTAATGCAGGCATCTGGAATGCTACTAAGAAGGAGGGGCATGGACATTGAATACTAGTGGCCTAACAGATCCTAACCACCATTCTACCAGCCTGCAGCCTCACACACCCTGGGTGGTAGTATAAACATTGACGGCATTGGGGAAAGTTACTTTTCTGCCAGTAGCTGTCAATGGCATTGGTTTATGGAACTGCACATTACCCAATCAAATGCTTTGGGAAACTGAAGCTAACTGCATTCAAACCAAGGTCTTTTTCTCACGTTTACGTATTTACCAAAAAATTGTTACTTTCTATAAATCAGTATTAGATAGAAATTGATATATCCTTTTTAAATTTAGATTATGTTTAAATTAAATTAAAGAGCCTCTGTCACCTGCATTGTATTCACACTGGGAATGTAAAGCATCAATATTATATTTATAAAGTGTGAGCAAATCCAGATTGACAGAATATGTGTTTTAAATAAGTCTGTACTGTCTCCACCTTATGACAATGCCTTGTGGTATTATATGCAAATTACAACTTCTATATTCAAGTAGTTCATTTGCATATAAAGTCACTAGACCATGTCATAAACTGTTTAGTATTATAATGTTCTTTGTCGTCTTCAGGTTCAACAAATACGGGTCCATGTAGTTCTGTTTTTAAATTTTAACCTCACCATCCACCAACTGCCGAAAGCTGAACTATGGAATGATGAAATTTGCACAGCTTATTCATGTTGCAATTTCTAGGTCAATGCAACTATTTTCAGCTCTCTAGATGTTTACTTTCCTGAGTTAAGCGTTAATTAATGTGATTTACATGGACTCTAGGACACGAAACACTATCAGGACTGATGCTTTTGAAGTGGAGATATTGAGGCGAAAACATGAGACCTGTTTGTTACAAAGAAAGAGAGCCCTTATAGTGTTAAATTGTCTACTATTGTGGTTGAGAAAGATCTGCAAGGATTGAAACGTTGCCTATGTGTGATTAAAAATTCATCACATTACAACCGAGTGCTGGTCTTTCATTTTTGTTACTATTGTGGTTAATCATCTAGTACTGAACAAGCCCTACTTTAATCAGATCAATCCTTGTAATCTAGTGCGGAATCACTCAGAAGCATAGAAGATAAACCTGCTTTAGTAAACAGTGCGCAGTCCACAATGTGGCTTCTACATAAAATACCTTGGTTAACTCATTTCAGTGATTTTCTCCAATAACATTACATGTTTCACTAGCAACTTCCTCATCTGATGCAAGATTCTGATGACCAGTCTTCAACCTTATGAATTTTTGCTCCATTTTAGTGACTCTGTCTACCTAATCATTGCTTATATTGTGAACGTAGAGATGAAAAATGCTTGAAAATTATCTATATTTTGTGTAAGCAGAATTGCACGCAAATGCACACATTTATAGAAATATATGTTTTTTTATGTGTCTCTGCTGCCTCCTGCGTAGGACATCACCTGTAGCTTGATATGCACTGATTATATTAGACTTATACAGATATGAATGAATTTGTTTTCTGAAGCAGGAAAAACTCCTGAAAGCTGAACTATGGGATGATGAAATTTGCACAGCTTATTCATGTTGCAATTTCTAGGCCAATGCAACTATTTTCAGCTCTCTACATTTTTACTTTCCTGAGTTATGAGTTAATTAATGTGATTAGGAACCACATAAACTGTGAAGTTGATGGGTTATTGTTGTATGTCCCCAGTGATATCATAATCTCCTAACAACAGCACATTTTCATGGTTTCCCTGCTGTTTTTTTTTAAGTAGAAACCCTTTCCTTCAGTGAGTTAACCAGCTGGTATTAATGATCAGAGCCTTTCAACACTGTTACCATGGTTACTCACCTGGCTTCTATTAGCTAGCCCCTTTGCTGCTCAGAGCAGGTATTTAAGCAGTTATTCTCAGTAGCACATTTGCCCTTGCATTGTTTCCAGCTTCCAAATGCAGTTCCTGGTTTCCTGTGATTTCTGTGTTCCTGACCCAGCTCGGTTGACTTCTCTTCTGGTTCTTGATTCCTGGCTTTGTTCCTGTCTCCGCTGAGGTCCATTCTCTGCCTCGTTTGACTACCCGCTTTGGTTCCTGACCCCGTCTTGTCTCCTGGATATTGCTTTTGGACTATCCTTACGGTTTTCCTATTTATTATTAACCCCTTAGTGACAAGACATTTTCACCTTGACTTTCCTTGGTGACAATGGCTGTTTTGACATTTCTGGGGTGTTTGTGTTTAGCTGCAATTTTCTTCCTTCTCACATATTGTACCCACACAAATTATATGTTGTTTTTATCATCATAAGAAGGGCTTTCATTAGATACCATTATGTTCATCATATCTTATAATTTACTACAAAAAAATCATAAAACATGATGAAAAATTAAAAAAAAACCCACTCCTTCTAACTTTGACCTAAAATATAATTTACACAAATACAATCATTAAAAAAGACACCATCTAAATAGTTTCTAAATGTTGTCCCGAGTTCAGAAATATGCATGTTTCCATTTTTTTCTGTATTTTTTGCGTGTTATGGGGCAAAAAACAAAAATAGTGTTTTTTTTTTCTATATTGACCTTTTGACCCCAACCCAAACCCAAAATGTAACCCTAACACTAAATTTAACCCCAAATCTAACCCCTATGCTGTGCTTTAATATATTTTAATTTAATTTTAACCCTATCCCTTATGCTAAAAATTATTTAATTTTAACCCTATAGGCTAATCTAACTATATAACCAGTTTTTAACATTGCTATGCTACTTAGCTACCTCTAGGGGCAGTCAAGTAGCATATTCAGAGCGACAGAAGTGAATTTACTTTCACTTCCGAAACTCAAACCACCGGAGCATGCTGCTCTGTCAATATGGCTCCCACGATTGCTCTGTGGGTCGATTGCCTCGACATCGTTGAAGCCTGACACGTCCATTGTCTCAAAGGGGTTAATAAAGGTGTTTTTACATCTAACCTTCTGTCTCTGTCTCGTTCCTGGTCCCTAACACAAATTAGATTTCCACCCTGAATACGTTGTTATAGGTATAAAACGTTATTAAGGTGGCATTTTAGGTCAACACAACTATTTCCAGCTCTCTACATTGCTCCTTTCCCAAGTTATGAATTCATTAAGTTTTGAGTAGGAATGCGACTTAATGAACAACAATTGCAAACTGCTACAAGTCTGGATTGTGTTTTACATGGACTCTAGGACACGAAACACTATCAGGACTGATTCTTTTGAAGTGGAGATATTGAGGCGAAAACATGAGACTTGTTTGTTACAAAGAAAGAGAGCCCTTATAGTGTTAAATTGTCTACTATTGAGGTTAATCATCCAGTAATGAACAAGCCCTACTTTAACCAGATCAATCCTTGTAATCTAGTGCGGAATCACTCAAAAGCAGAGAAGATAAAACTGCTTTAGTAAACAGTGCGCAGTCCACAATGTGGCTTCTACATAAAATGTCTGGGTCAACTCGTTTCAGTGATTTTCTCCAATAACAATACGTTTCGCTAGCAACTTCCTCATCTGATGCAAAATTCTGATGGCCAATCTTCATCCTTATGAATTTTTGCTCCATTTTAGTGACTCTGTCTACCTAATCATTGCTTATATTATGAACGCAGGGATAAAAAATGCTTGAAAATTATCTATATTTTGTGTATGCAGAATTGCACGCAAATGCACACATTTATAGAAATATGTGTTTTTTATGTGCCTCTGCTGCCTCCTGCGTATGACATCACCTGTAGCTTGATTTGGAAAAAAGCTAATTTCCAATGGGAAATGTGTAATTTGCATATGAAACCACAAGGTGATATCATATGCATTTTTCTATGAAATCTATTTATTAGCCCTTATCAATGACTAGAATACATTAGAGGTAATCCAGGTAAAAATGGTTTGCTCTTTAATTACATTTTAGGATACCTGGAGAAACTGAAGGATTGCCAAAACTCCTATAATGCTTTTGAGCAAATATTTTGTTGGCCAAAAATGAAGTTCAGTTTTATTAAAATCTGATCCAAGATATTAAACAGCATGTTCACCCCTGATAGTGCTATTCAAGCATAAATGGCTCAATAAGGTACATTTTTTGTATTCTTTAATTAAAGCATTTCTATTTAAAAATGACTGCACTTGAAGGCACTTGCCATCTTTCAATTAAACATAAGTTCTTTTTTTTTTGCCAGAAGTTGTCCTTCAAAGTACGGATTTTTGAGATTTGAGGATTTGTTTCAATTTTCATTCCGATGTATAAAGTATCTGTAGTATGTTACAGTTTTTAATTTTAAATTAAACCCACCAGTGTTTCGCAACTCTACATTAGCTTTATTTATACAAAAAAATACGGGAAAAAAACATCATTCTACAAAGTTACACTGTGCTAGAGAAGATGAAGTAACAGAATATAAATGAGGCCATTTAAACAAACAGCATTAATGCTCCATCTGTGTGATTGAACCAGCTCTCAGCGCAGGCTTTCAGTGAGGTGAATGTATGGTTTGTACTTGGAATGTTGGCAGTATTTTTGCACAGACTAGAAACTGAGGAACCAGTGATCCAGCTGGAAGCAGCTTTTCCAAGCAATGCATATCATCAATGTGTCAAGCTTTTCCATGCATTACAAAGCCGAGAAGACACCATCTGTTTGTATATGTTCATTGATTTACCTCTTCAATTCCTTCTTAGTGATATCTTAACACTCGACGTAGGGATGTCACATATTCTTATTTGACCTAAGATTCAGAAGCACTCTCAAAATAAATAACAGTATGTTGATGCAAGGAGGAATCTGGCTGCCATTTTGGAATCAAGTAGGCATTTTTCAAAATGGGGTACCACTTCACGTTGTGTGTTGCTCTGTCTTCAGTGAATAGTAGCAGCAACAGAGATGTGTGAGCGGTTGAACTTGACAGATTTGAGTTTATTTTTGTCAACTGGAATTACTAAGTTAATAAAACTAGTGGAAAGGAAAAGAAACATAAAAAGGTGCAATTCTATGACGATCAAAAGTACAATGGTCTCACATATTCCTTAGTTACAAATCATGCCCGGTAAAAGAAAGCAAATACCTGTGGGACGGAGCAGAATTTAGAGGATGAGGAAACCAGCAGAATGTGTACATTCAGAGAAGGCCTAAGATAGAAAGGCAAATCCTTGTACGGCATAACAAACCTTACAGACATTGTTTACATGATCTTTGGAAAGCATGTGTGTACGAAAGGTCTAGCACTACTGTAGTCGCTTTCAGAAGATTTTGTCTGTGTGCCAATAGCTAAGATGTGTTTGTGGTCTGGACAGATCCCATGTCTTCTAGCATTACAACAGAAAGATAAATATCTGACAAAATAACAAAGAGCTCTCTTTTCATCACGTTACCTTTGTCAACCTATTCATTACTGATGGATTCAGTAAAGCATCTTCTTAGTACAGAAACCACATTCATACTCTTTTAGCTTTTCTGACCTCAAGCTGGTTTCATATTAGTGTCACATTACCCTCCTTTGTCTTATGTATTTACATTTGAGGACTATGTATTTGAAAGTAAGGCCTTGTTGGCCACTATGGACCTCATGTGGTTTCATGAGGAATTAGTAACATTGTAATGTAGCCCATGCATAAGCATTACAAACAGTGTTAGGAGGAGGATTACCTCCTACCAAAATAATTTACTGCTCTGTTTCAATGTCTTAAATGCCATGATTAAGGGGCTATACATTTATGAACACCCCCAAAACCTGATGAAGTGATGTTTATCACCTTAAAATGTAGTGCATACTCTATTGGAAAATACATGTTTAGCTATTTAAAAGTCCATAAAATGTTTTTGCAAATAGCAACCATGATAAAGGTCTATATATCATTTAATCTGATGATGGGCAGCTTTATTGTGTGACTGTGAATTATGGAGGGTGATCCTGCCATCTGCCACTGTCACACACTTGTAGCACAGTAAGAGAAACTTATTTTAAATGCCATCAATAGAGGAGACCCTAACACTAGCAGAAATATATAGTGGCTTCCATCAGACCAAGAAAGATGCGAGTATCCACTCTGATTGGGTCACACACACACACACACTTATACTAACACACACACTTATACTCATACTCACACACACACACTTATACACATACTTACACACACTTATACTAACACACCCACACACATACACACACACTTATACTCATACACACACATACTCAAACACACTTATACTCATACTCACACACACACACTTATACACACACATACTCGCACTCACACACTTATACTCATAGTCACTTATACTCACATACACATACACACACTCACACACTCATACTGACACTATCACACATAAATTCATACTCGGGTAACCGATAATCGGGTGCATGCACACTATGTGAAGAAACGTTCAGTGCTTCTACAGATAGCGCGCAAGTGCTCGATCATCGGGAGAAGAAGCAGATGATCGGCGGCTCCCGTCTTTTAACCACTGATGCCTCTTGGACGGAGCAGACAAGCAGTGAGAGCTGAACCTGGCTGCGTGCCACAACTGAGGGCTCGGCATACCATAGGTTCGCTACTGCTGCTCTAGTCTCTTACAGGATTTGTGGTAAAAACTGTTATCATTATATAAATGGGTTATTAACACCATCTCATGGTCAAACTTGATATTTCTTTTAAATAGTAGCCTTATTGTAACTACCTGGGCAAACATGACCCTTATAACAAATTAACAATTGTCTGTGCTGAAGGCAGAACAACCCTGAAAGTGTGAATTTATTAAGCCTTCTCTTTCATAAACATACAATGTACCATCTCCTGCTTCACAGACTGTAGGCAACAAAGCTTAATGCATGTCAGTAGAAAGCAGGCTTATTAGCTATTGGAAGGTATGAATCCATGCTGAATAACAGCAGACAAATTAACAATTTACTGCCCTTTCATTGAGAACCTACGACAAGTTCAAAGCAAAACATTTATAGAAAGGGAGAGGGAAATAATAGAGTGGGTCCCTCACAACCTCAAGATCGTAAGGTGAAAAAGAAAGTGTAGTGGCAAAAAAAAAAAATCCTCCAGCAGAGTGTACAGAGGGGATCGACTATTACCAAAAGTACTTATGAGAGTGGTCAGCATATCCTTTTTCAACCTAATAACTGTCTCCATTTCAGTTGAATGCGATGGGTAATCAGATGTCCAAAAAATGGCTTCCTGGTGAATAAAAGCATGAATGCCATTACAAGTCCGATCTGGTGTGATCTTTGGCTGTGTACTCGGTATGGGTGGTAAGTTCATGGCAAGCAGGAAGTATGCAATGTCATCAGGAATGTTCACAAAGATCTGCTTTTAAACCCTGGAAACAGTAAGCAACTCGGGAATGCCTCACCTGCAATGTCCAATGTTCACAATAGCGAATGTCCAGTTGCCACAGGTGAGTAGTAAGAGGTGACAAAGACCATCTCTATGCCAGTGTTGCTGAAGACAGATCCAACATCATTTGACAAGATGACCCTCAAAGGAGATCTGGCTCTTTTCTCTGACCGACTGGTTGGAAGACTGTTTTATGAGACAGAGAGCAGAACTGGAGCACTATATGGAGATGTTCTGGGGGCACCCCTCCAACACGTAACATTTCTGTTGCGCTTTCTGGAATCCAGCACTGCCACTTGCCTCTGAAGGATGGGGATTTGTCCCGCCATATTGCTCATCAGGTGAGCAGTCTCAGTTTGACCTTTTCTGGTGGCTTCTGCTGATGCTTTGGATTTAGAAGTAGTATTAAGCGTGTGCGATCTGGGAAATGTACTAATGGCTGTTTGGGCTTTTTGCAGTGTACTCATAGGATGTTTCTTTTTAAACTGGGAACTCATAGTTCTTCCTGAAAATCTTCATCTCAACTGCATTTGCACCTCCAACCTACAGTACTGATTATAAGCAATATTGGCGAATCAAGCGTCCAGCAGTCCATCTTTGTCTACTAACTTCCAGTGGTTCCTACTGCCAATGGAGCTATGTTCATCTATAAACAGAGTGACAGCCAAAAAGTCAATGGAGTATGAATGGACTGATGTGAAGGATAGGTTAATGGGAAATTGATTGGTGTACTTTACAAAGGTTGTAAGTGTTCTGATCTCCCTTTCCAAATGATGATTATATTGTCTACATCGCGCATGTATAGAATTAGAGTATATCTAAAGATTGTTATCCCATATATAAGTTTCTTAACAATTTCCTATTACTAAATTCACACACAAAAGGGCAAACTTGGTCCCCATTGCAGTACCTTTACTTTGTTTATAGTACGCATTATTAAAAAGAAAGGTTAGCAATTGATGTAATGTAGAATCCACTGTTTTTGTCCATGCAGTGTATAGGGGAATTTTTGATATATTATCTTTGTAATTGTACTTGTAATTGAATTTCCTGTGTAGTATGGCATAAATATAATAGTTGTATCAGAAGAAATGTTGTGCTGTACACAGATTCTATGTCTTTTTTATAACGAATTGTAATAAAATACAATAAAAAAAAAAAGAAAGGAGTCGTGTTGTAGGACAAACATAATCTTCATGTAATGAAATGTAATTGGTCAATGGATTTCCTTGTACATTCACATCATTTTATACCTTGTTCCGATATATACTAACCGCCTTTAATTTTCTGTATCTCCTATTTTCCTCACACTGGTATGACCTCTTAGTGTACCTCATTTTTCAGGAATTGTGCTATTATTTTTAATGTGCTCTCTTTTAGTAATCATTGTTAGCTCTAAGTCATCGTTGTTTATATATATATAATGTGTGTGTGTGTGTGTGTGTGTGTTTGCAGGACACTGCAACTCACTGACAAAGTATGTAGTGCCTCAAGAAACGTATAGGAGAATTGTCCCACGAGGATTCCCACGATAGTTTGTTCCAGCTTGGTCACGCTTCTTTCACTTTCAGTACAGTACACTAGTGTTAGCAGAAGCACTCAGTACGCCACTGAATACAACAGCGGAACTTCCATCAACACTCCAGACTTCAATTCATACTGATTTTTTAATTATCTACCTCTTGTAAGAAGCCCGCAGGGCACAGGAATGACTTGTTGTTATAATAAATATTGCACTTCTATATTCCATCATTGAGATATCCATAACAAATTAAGGTAGTTTAATGGTGTGACTTAGTTCTTTAAGTACCTGTGGGTGTATACCATCCAGACCCGGGCTTTGTTTACCCTAACACTAATTGGCTAACACTTTTTCTTGTTTTCTTGCTTGTGATGACTGTTCTTTAAAAGTTGCTTGCAGGTTTAATTGGGTATACCTTGGTAAAAACAGAAAACATTATTTAAAATATTTGCTTTCTCTCTGTCCGCACTGACCATCTCACCCACATCCAGTAGTACATTTCAATAAATTAGGATTAAGTAAGATTGATTTTAACTCTGCATTGTTTCAAGGCCTAATAAGCAGATACTAGGTATCAGTTGCAACCAGTAATCTTTGCATATGATACAAGTGTCACTTTAGGAGGGTGTGACCCTATATTGTGCACTTCTAAGAATCACACAATTGATGTCACCTGACATCGGCGAGCAGACAAAATCACATCGCGCGATGGGGGCGGAGCTTGACCATGTCCCAAAAGGAGGAAAGCTCCTTTTTTTTTTTTTTTACATTGATAGCCCTGGAGTCTCAGGGCTAAAGTATACTATGGACCGGGGATTTGGGGCTGTAGCCCAGCCCAGCAAAGTCACTGTGTGCCATTGAGCCTTTTGATACTAGACAGACAAATAGGGATGCAGAGTTATATTCAGCTAATGAGTTAAAGAACATGACTGCAATGTTTGAAAGAACTGTGAGCAGCCTTTGGAATCTATTAGCTGTAATAAAACATATCAGTGATACATTTATCACAAATATAATTTTTCATCAGTATGACTTTGTTCTTTCACCCAGTTACTGGCTTGTGCCACTGAGAGCAAAGTGCATATCATCCTATCAGAGGACAATATTAATACTGTAAACATCATAAATAACATTTTCTAAAATCTCAGTTGATAGCTTTCTGTACACTAAACAATCAAAAATGATGTCCTTGTATAAAAGTAGGTGAATACACTATTCCCCCCATTGTATATGGAATTGCTTTATACACAGATTTATTCATTTAAGAATATTCTTTAGAGTTTTTCCTCTATATATACACACACACGCACACATTACAAAATACAGAATGTTTGTTTCCACCTACTAACCCAGAAAAAGCTTAATTTGTAATGTAAATTGCATACACAGGGATAGTCAAATATAAAATACACAAATATCCAAAATATTTCTCTAAAAATCTGCAGTGATCCAGAGATTGTTTACATCCCAAATCTGGACAATAAATAAGAGAAAAGGAAACTGTGGAAGCTTGCAGCAGTTTACCAACATACTTATTGTGGGAACACCAAAAATGACAGGGAACGACAGTGAGGCACTGTATGTTGTCAGTTCTTTTAAAAAAAGTTATAAATATGCATTAAACTTGTAAATCGCCAACAATTATAAAATAGAGCTCACCCACTATGGGTCAAAAAAATGTGTCAATGAATTTGTAATGTACCAAGATAAAGAGGATGGTTCGCAAAGTAAATAATAGTGATGATACGATACATATATGTGCAAAAATATATATGCAGTTTTTTATTGTAAATATAATATCACGAGATGACCAACAAAGCAAATCATAAAAAAACTTTAAAAAAAAAAAATAGACATTTGGTGGGACCTTGTACAGGAAGTCCTACAACTTGCAGTAACAATTCTCTGCTTGAATAAACTCTCTTGTAAAAGATGTCAAAATTAAAATAATAATCTGGGCTACTACACCCCAAAAGAGTGGTATATCATATGCATGCAATCAACAACTCACTCTATATATAACATTTTATAATGGCAAAATAATGATATACATTATTTCACAATGTAAATATCTATAATATAAGATGTTACTTTAAGGGTAATCATTGTATAATTCTACAGTCATGATTAATTATTTTACAATATAAAGAGCACGTTACAAGACATGAGTCTTTTGTCTCTCCCTAGGAATTCATGGTAAAACCAATTAAAAGCTCCAAGCTTAACCCTTGCAACATGGATTACCTTATCACCAGGAAGGAGGGTTGGAGATTAATCTGTACAATATGATCTGGTATTTATATATGACTTTCCTCTTTTATAGCACCAAGTGGAGCTCTTGACTAAAATATACTTTTAATAAATGTCATGACCAGTGTTATGGTTATTTATTTTTATCTGTGATAGTGATAAATGGATAATACAAATAAAGACTTATAATTTCAAAACAGAGGATCAAGCAACGATACATGCAGAAAAACTCCTTCTGAATACAAGAATAAAATTCCTTGAAGACAAAGTAACAGACATGGAAGATAGAAGCCGAAGGAAAAACATCTGTATTAGGGGTATACCAGAGACAGTAACCCAGAAAGAACTAGAACCATATCTACTTGAAATATGGCAGGCCTTGATGGAAACCAAAACCCTGGAGCACATACCCATGGAGAGATTCCACAGGATAAGAAGACCCAAAGAAATCAACGCCGACCTCCCGAGAGACGTTATGGTCCGATTCTCCAATTATTATATCAAGGATCAAATAACTAAAAGGAGCTAGGAACAGCAAAGACTTGCCAGACAAATTCAAAAACTTGCTATTTGTTGCGGACATATTAGTGGCAACTAGACATCCAGAAGGAAATTTCAAGATTTAACATCAATCCTAAGACAAAAGTCTATACCCTATAAATGGGGTTTTCCGATTAGTCTTAATCTAATGTATGAAGGCAAAGCAGCATCCTTTAAAGATGCTGAATCCGCAAAAGAGACTTTTAAACAATGGGGCCTTTTTCCCCATGTAGTTTATGGGATATTAGGTCTACAGTAAAAAAAACTGGCAGAATACAGGGAGAGAGGAGTGTTATAGTTATATTTAAGTGTCATAAATTATGATGTTTGGATTTTTTTTTTCCTTAGTTTTTTCTCCCATTTACCTCTTCACCAATATACACATTCATTTAATTAGAATCTTTTTGTCACTTATGTTTTCACATCATACACATTGGAATTAGGAATATAATGAATAATATATCAATACACATATAATTTAAATTCATTCTATTTAAGTTTAGCTAAATACCAACCACAAAATGGGGAAGAAAGTAACAATATAATGCCACATAAAGCACTATGATACAATTTACTATATTTCATATTTACCTAGAATTCTAATCACAACTAGTCTGGTCATTATTTTTTTATTTTATTTTTCCTTCCTTCTCCCATTTACCTCTTCACCAATACACACATTAATTTAATTAGAAATTTCAAAACGGATACGGTCAGAACTTCAAACAACTTTGCGGACTGGTCCATAGATTTAAATTGTTTACATATGTCCTCTGAACAACCCCTGATACCTGGAAGAGATTGTTAGTGATCTTGGAGTTTTAATAATTTTGAAGATATTTTATAAGGAGAAGGGAAAAAAAGTTATATATAAGTATGTAGATACATACAAAAATGTATAACAGTGTAATGACATAAAATACAATTATTTTTAAGATAGATAAATGGATTCCTAAAATTAAAGTATATCATTTTTTTTGTAAATTAGATTTGACTACATTTTCAAGTGTTCAGTACAACAATAATAAGGGGGGATGGATTGGGTGATGACTGGGGGAAATCAGTGTTGGGGGGTACAGAAAACAAAAGGTTTTGAAAGAGGGGGACGGGTGAAGGGTATCAGGTTACATATAACTTATAAGGATATCTTTTATTCTAAAGAAATACCACAAGATTGCTTATTCAGTTTTGTAACCACTGAATGCTTCAAATACCCCAACAATGTAAATATTATAATGGAATAAAATTCACAAAAAGAATGTGTATTAGAACCAATGAACATTTTATTTGTGAGTTTTACACCATTATAATATTTACATACAGTGCCACCAAATTGTTCCCTTTCTTTGTTCTTCCGCATTCTTCCATCACAATGAGATTCACTACCTGATACTGGTTTATACATAAAGCGAACCATCTGCGGTGATAGTCAAGAATTAATTTACTGGCAGTTTCAGCATTATAATTTAATATTTGTAATAACAATAGCATATATTTAAGAAATTATATTAAAAAAAACCCAATATGAATCAAAGCAAGAATACAGTTTTTATTTTTAATGCATTTACATTTTTACACGTTAATGTCGTATTTAGTACATTTTATTATTCACAGGTTTTCATTTAACTATCACAATAGAGGTATTGGTAACTTTAGAGGATCAAATAAAAACAAAACGCTTTGTAGAGAGCAGAGTAGCATTTTACAAGCCTACTAAGTTTACCTACCGAGCCAAAATGTCTTAGTATTATTCAGCGTCATCCTCTCGAATGCCAGATCATGGTGCTCTTTGTCAATGTGATACAGAGCAATTCACACAAGGATTGGTGACATAGTACAGATTTTAAAAGGAAACTATATGAAAGTGGTGAATATTTATGGTGAACATATATTAAAAATAAACAACATTTTGGCCAAAGAAAATTAACTATTACATGGCTTATTTACTGGCAATTCCAATTAGAGAACCTGTAAGAGAAATGTTCTGGACAGGAAGCTAAACGGACTTCTGCAGTGAGTGAAGGTTTGAAGGCTTAGTAGAAATGATGGATACAATCCCAGGCTATGAGAGGAGTACATTTAAACATGTCCTGTGCTGTGCTGTGGAAGGAATGCTAAAGTGCTAAAAACATACTTCTACAGCAGTAAAATCAATCTAAAAAACACTCATAGCCCTGATGTACATGAAAACACAGCAAACATTTGAATGTTATCTTTTATACAATGTTAAATAAAATGTTAACTGCTCTAACAGCGGATTTAGTTAAAAGTGCATAGTTTTAAAAAAACTCTAACCTATTTCATAGGCTTGTGGGGAGATTTACAAAATTAACTAGTTGAGCACCCATATGTATACTTACAGCCTATATGAAATAAGGGATTACAGTATTTTAGAGGTATTCATATTTCCCATATCCTTTCAAATATTATTGTGCAGCTTCTGCATTATCATGCACCATGCATAACATGAGGTATCATTTGGGGTTAACATGTCAGAATAGCTCACATTAATTAAACAAGAATTTCATGTTGTTATATTTCCTTATACATTATAATTACATGTGTACAATTATGCAGCTTAAAACCTATTGGTTTTCTTTCTGATATTTTCAGGACTGATTTTAAAAGTTAAAGGTTTGTTCTTATGCCTTTAACAATGCGGCCCTTGGCAATCCAGGCATCCTAGAAAAGAGAAAATAACATGTTGTGTTTCAAATTGTATCTGCTTAATACAGTAGTATATTCCCCCACATTACCAGGCAGCATGGTTTCAAACCAATATTTCACATGATTACATGATCCAAATTCACGTGTGACACACCGCAGAAGTAAAGGTTTTCTGCCGACAAACACCACATCCTGTTGTTGGAGTCAGTAGCATCAGACATCAGTCTCTTACTACTGAATCCACATCGTGTGCATTCCATGGATTTGAAAAGGTTTAAAAAAGGTATTCACCTAAACATTGTTTATGTTGTGAAAAATGTATCTATACACCATGTTGGCAAAATTGCAATAAAATTTATATAACTAATGAGTCTATGTGCGGCTCATGCCATTACTATTTGACACGAAACACCCCGTACAATGAATCTATCATGAGCCTGGTATTCATCAGATTTTGGTTTTACAACTACGTATTGCATCTTCTATTCATTCTCCCAACTGCAGCAAGTTTCTATTCTTAAGTGGATGTGATCAGATTATAAGTAATCCAAGTGCACATGTATTTAGTTACCTCTCTTGTGGTTCTCTTTCTCAGACATGTAACTAAACTATTACTTTAGCTGAGCAGCTAGGACAACGCAGGACAAAGGACAGCATCAGAAACGTATTGCTCTTGCTGAAGTTGCTTGAGAATGCGAGATACATTAACCATTATGCAGCCCCCCCCCGGTAGCAGGCGTTATGCAATATTTGTATATTTCACCTTTAGATCAATTTCAGTCTCCAGTCCATAGCGCTTCAATGCAATTTCTGCTACTTCTTTCTCAATGTTCTCCTGAGATGTGCCCTTCACATCAATATAGTAGCAGTCTGCACTGGCATAATGGCAGGAAATTGCCTGCATGGGAAAAATAATAAGTACTTATAAGTTCTTCGAGAAAATGGGGAGCAGATAGGTTGCATCTCTTGTAAGCAAAACTACTGTGCCTCTTTCCTTGGTGCATCTATGGTTATTAAAGTGGACCCTGTAAACCACAAATATATGGTCGGCAAGAAATACAACTTAATCTATACATTCACAGTCAATTTCCTTAGCTATGTATAGATTAAATCATATACCTACCTGAAATTTGTCTCCTGTGATTAGTATATGGAGAATCCACCACCTCATATCTGCCATCACTTATTTTTCTACCTATGTGTCAATCTGAAATCTTCTACAACAGAACAACATTTAATCTATATATTTGCCAGCACTTTAGGCTATCACAATTATTAGATTAAATTGTATGCTTTAAAGGGTTCACCTTGTGAAAGGGGCATGCTATTTTGCACAAGAGAGAAATATTAAAAATTATAAAGATATATAAATAATACTAATTATAATTAATTAATACTAATACTAAGTACCGTATATACTCGAGTGTAAGCCGACCCGAATATAAGCCGAGGCACCTAATTTTACCACAAAGAACTGGGAAAAAATATTGACTCGAGTATAAGCCTAGGGTGGAAAATGAGGCAGCTACTGGTAAATATTGCCCCCAATATGTCATTTAATATGCCAGGATATTGCCCCAATATGCCAGGATATTGCCCCCAATATGCCACGATATTGCCCCCAATATGCCACGATATTGCCCCCAATATGCCACGATATTGCCCCCAATATGCCACGATATTGCCCCTTAGTATGCTCGTTATGCCACCCTCCTCCCCCAGACCCCAGCACTTACCTGGTTCCTGCTCTGTCCCCCGGTGCTCTGAAGCTGCGTGGCTGTGAGGGAAGCGTTGTGAGCTTCCCTACAGCCGCGCGTTCAATATAGTTTGTTTAAAAAAACACACACTTTATTGACCGCGCGACCGGAGGGGAGCTCACAACGCTTCCCTCACAGCCACGCAGCTTCAGAGCACCGGGGGAAAGAGCAGGAACGAGGTAAGTTTTAGATTTTTTTTTTATTCCCCCACTGACTCGAGTATAAGCCGAGGGGGGCATTTTTCAGCACAAAAATTGTGCTGAAAAACTCGGCTTATACTCGAGTATATACGGTAACTTATAAATAATTGTCTTCCCTAAATGTAAGTAATTTGCCTTATCCTATACAAGTGTTCCAGCACATAATGAAGGACATTGCAATTGCTTAGTTTCCTCGATGAGAAATATGACAAGGTAAGATATAACCATGCGATTATAATATGACTTAACAAACAAACAGCAACAAACTGATGAATAACTGAATTCCTCCAGGACATGTATACAACATTACTGCAAATATTGAAAACTAGTGTTAATGTTACTAACACAGGAAAAGGGTGCCATTTCCAGGCATAACGAAAAAAAATTGCTAGAGAGAAAGAATTTAATATTTATCATACTAAATGGGCTGAAATATAATATTAATGCCTTGCTATTTTTTCCCCACCCTACCTTCCTGAAGCCAGCTGTCCTGTTCATTCCTGATCCATGTATGAGCAAAGGGTGAAAGAACACAGTGTCTCCCTTCTCCATAACAAGGTGCACTCTGGGAGCATTAGGGTCATAGTCTTGCACTCCATGGTACATCTTATTCACACCTCCCTGTAATGAAGCACAGGGAAAAAAATTATATCAAGGTTAGAGATGGTGAGGATCCGGTTAGTGGTGGAGAATGAGATCTGTTCATAACTTCCATGAAATTGGTAACAATGACAGCAAATCCCAAATCAGACTGTGATGTGGTACAAAATATATTAGGTACCCAACTGATTCCTGCTTCAATATAATCTATAGCAGACACATTTAAACAAACATTGAGGTGAAACAAACAAAAAATACTTGCTGTACCTTATATTTGTGAGGGTACTGCTATAATGCAGAGGTGTATATAAACACAGTTCATGATTTATGGATGTAAAATGCAGCAGGTTAGAACTGAAAAGCTGCAATTGAATTTCCTAGTCGATGTTTCAGTTCAAATCCACTGCTGGAGCAGAAAGCCAACACAACAAGACTCATGCCACTTAGTTACAGACTGCAGAATCTGCCAGATATGTGTTAACTGGTAAAAGGCACTTAAGCCCCCTGTGTCAACAATACGCAACTTTTAAAATTAGTTTGTTGAGCAATGCAACAGTGCTGGGTGAGGTATTCCTAAAATTATACTTTTCATATACACACACTTAAATCATTAACCCCTTCATGACCAGACTGTTTTTGGAATGTTGTGCGTTAGTGACCGAGGCTGTTTTAACACTTCTGAGGTGTTTGTGTTTAGCTTTAATTTTCTTCTTTCTCGGTTGCTGTACCCACACATATTATATATTGTTTTTTTCAGGACAAGAAGGGCTTTCTTTTCATGACATTATTTTGTTCATAACATTTATTTTATTGTGAAAAAAATAGTAAAATATGGTTAAAATTAAAAAAAATAAACACTTTTCCTGACTTTTCTTTGTAAATTATTTTACTATGCTCCAAAAGCTAATGAAAAAACCTGCTAAATATATTCGACTATAGATCCTGAGTTCAGAAATACCCAATGTTTATATGTTTTGCTTTTTTTGTTGTTGCATGTTTTAGGTAAAAAAATACAAGTAGCATATAGCTGTTTCAAAACCATTTTTTTTTTTAAATTAGCATTAGTGACACTGTAACACCGATATCGGACATGAATCGCTGAATAACCCCCCACATGTACACATTTTTTATAAAGTAGACATCCCAGGGCATTCAACTTGGGGTAATTTGACATTTTTCACTCTGTCATTTTACCACCAATCTTTGACAAGTTTTGGCATAGTAATTTTGTGTGTGTTTTATTTCCACACACTTTGAAACTTAGGTATGAATTTAAAGGGGCTGTTCTATTTTATTGCCAAACAAAACCCCAATATATGTTCAGCAACTTCCCCTGAGTATAGTGATACCCCACATGTATAGGTTTGCTAGGTTTATGTGGCAGGTACAGGGCAAAATTTAGGATATGGTTATTGCAGCTTTAAAACGTGTATTTATTATGTAATGCTTGTGACTACATTTCCTATCATGCTCAGCCAGCCAAAAGCTACCGTAGCAGAATAGGAAATGTAGTCTATAGTAGGAAGCACTGATTTTTGCTATCCTTGCTATCCTGCGGCTGCATGGATCATATATCCAGCTGCTGCGGGCACCTATCTACTGCTGGGGCCCAATGCAAAGCACTGGCCCCACTAGCAGTCTTTTTTTTTTTAAATAAAATATCCCTAGAGGACCACAGACAGACATAACATGTCATTGGTCCTCTATGGAATAACTTCTTATTTTTATACAATTTATTATTATTATTTTTCATTTTATTTATTTAATTTTTTTACATTTTTTTATTTTTATTTAACTCTAACCTTAACCCTATGGTTAGGGTTAGTACAACCCCTAATTCTAACTCTAGGATTAGGGTTTTGATGAACTCTAACCCTAACCCAAGAGTTAGGATTAGCACAATAGAAAGAAAAAAAAAAAAGTTTTATTTTTTTTTATTAAAAAAATCATTTCGGGGGGCTGGTTGTTACTGGGGGGGACCAGGGGGAGACTTGACACACTATATTTAGTCTCTCCCTGCCCCACGATCACCGTGGAGCAGGGAGAGACTATAGCTATCAAAGCAGGCACCTGCTTTGACAGCTATTAACATCCGGGCGCTTTGATTGGCTGTCACAGTGCCCTGATGTTTCTGGGGGGTCCTCAACCGACATGGCTGAAGTGTCTTGGTATCTAGACACTCAGCCATGTCTTTGTTAGCGTGATCGCGGTATGCCAGCGTGCATACCGCGATCGGACCTGCATGACGGTCCTGGACCGTCATCGGTCACGAAGGGAGATTTCCCTATGATGGTCCAGGACCGTCATTGGTCGCGAAGGGGTTAAAGCATCAAGGTATAGCTCAAATAATAAAGACTACAGTTAGAGGAGATATTTAGGTTAACAATGGTGTAAATTGAAAAAGGTTTTTTTTGTACCTCCCATTCAGGATAATCATGTTGTTTAAGTGAATCCTTGTGTGTTCCAGGAAGCACCACCAGACATCCATTGCTGCGGTCAATCTGTTCCATGGCTGTCCAAGCACAGACGACACGATCGGCAGGACGGAATGGGAAGTAGTGAAGGTCCTGATGCATTGGGTGACGAGATGTCTTTTTACCTTGTGCAGAAAAAAAAATGTACTATGAGCAGAACATACCTTCTCTGAAAAAGAATGAGCAGAAAATGGACCAAATGTTTTGGATTTATGGGACATCTGTTTTGTAGAGCTGACTTAATAACAGTTCCTACTACAGATAAAGCTATGCGACTGAGAAACACAGGCAAAAGGTTCCAAGATATATTCAATCATATTAATATACACAGAACTGGAATAATTCTGGAACAAAAATGCATATTTGGCGCAATCACCACAGAAAACAAATATTTCTGCCAAATAGGTGTGTTTAGCACACTTACCTGCATCTGGGGGCTTGTTAATCAGCATGGTATGCATTGCCATGATGTTGGGGCCAGTGAAGCACTCCACATACTGTATAATCTGGGTTACGAAAATAAATGCAAATTAGTTCTTTAAATGCTATGTACCCTTTGTCATTTGGAGCTATTCACTAAAAGAGACGTGCAGTTGAGTTGCTGGTGGTTTGAGGCAAGATGAACATTTAATTTCACCTACGTAACTATGCATTATAAAAAGGGCCAAACCTGGTGAGTTTCTCAGGCTGCAAGAGCTCAACCGGCTCTCAATGCAGGGCCGGCCTTTGGGGTGTGCGACCTGTGCGAGCACATGACAAAGTGGTGCCCTTTAAATAAAAAAAAGGTTTGCAGTTAGAGGCACTTGCTGGGGAGATCAGAAGATCTCCCCTCACCAGCCCTCTGCTCGGTTGCAGAGCAGAATTCGGGGAGGGGGTAGACCGCAAAGGCGAAGGTCTGCCCCCACCCTGTGAAGCAGTGCGACGTCTGCTTCAAGGGGAAGCCGTGGACAGCATAAGCTCAGTGTGTTAAACACACACGGAGCAGTAAGTGGTGCTCGCGCTTCCTGTGCTTGCAGGGCATAATATTTTTGACGCCCTGCGTTACCACTGCGTGTGGGAACTGGTAAAGACTGAATGAAACCTCATCTTTCAGAGTAGCAAATGCCCAAACAGGGACCTTTTTATGATGCAAGACATATTCTCATGGTTCTATAGGCCTCGGAGAATAACAAGTCACTTTAAACATCACATCAGAACAGCACACTGCTTTCATAAATATGTGTTACAATTGTGAATAACTTTTACCTGAGGTAGACTGCAGTATCTGAATAATTCAGGAAGTTCCTGAAAGTCCTGCACTTTGGTGACAGCTTTTTGGTCTGGAACATATTCAGACTTGGCAATGGCCACATCTCTCATGACCACCATTCCAGGTGCTGAAACCTCTTTCTTGCAAACCCTTTCAAATTCCTTCCTGTAACGGAATGCATTATTATTTCAAATTACTTAGTGCCTATTATTTGATCCAAAAAAGTAGAATATCTATGCATTTGAATCCATGCAATTTTGCTAACACAAAAAGTATGGATACTGTTTTCACAATTACTTACTGTAATCATAAGACAATTGGTTGCATGGAAAGGAACTCCTACGTGTGGGGTCAAGGGTGAAGAATGATGACATAACAATGTGCTGCGTCTCGCAGGTTATGGCTGGATGCTGAGTTGTGAGTGGCAGTGAAGTTGGAGAGGAAAGCGGCTTAAACTCTTCTTGCTGTCCTCCCCGGAGAGTGTGTTTTTCCGTTAAGACACTTAAATCCAATAATCAGATCTGCACTCTATATCTCAAGGGGCGCACGAGAAGGACCCCACCCAGTCCTTTAAGCATATAAATTGAGACAAAGTTTCCACATTTTATTCCCAGGTCAAGCCTTGAAAGACTTGTGAGTTGAAACGTAGCTGCTTGATCTGGGAATAAAATTCTACCCCCAGAATGCTGAGTCTCTTCATTTATATTCCGCTAAGACAAGTGGATTTAGAAAAAAAAAAAGCACTTTCTAAAAAGCAAAGTGTAAAGTTAAAGAGCAAATAAGAGACCCGGACTCAGAGCTAAGGGACCTGTATATACAATGGATAATCTAAAGTACCAGCAAATGCAGAGATCACGTGAGTTAACGGGAATTCCAAAGAAATGTATAATACAACTGGCGAGAGGTGGTGGACACCATCCTGGTTGGGATACTTGCTGTTGCACATTTGTATTTGAAAATAAAGAATTTTATATTTTTTCGGGGGCGGAGCTTGCAGCCACAGGGGAAAGACGTGCTTCGGCTGAGCTCCTACAACGGCTACTTAATTAAGCTCAATTTATATGGCATCTCCAGCCAAAACGTCGAAAAAATCCTCTTACCACCTTCTGGTAGATATGGGGCGCAGGAAGAAAAAGTCTGAACAAATATCGGACCATATTACCAAAGATATTGGCTCTCTACTGTTTAGGCCTTATAAGCCTCTCCCTATCGCACCTGCCGATTCACAGGACAACCGGGGCTCAGACGGGTCTTCCGATGATTCGCCTTCACCACGCAATAGAAGGCCTCCTGCACACCCACCCGAACCCCTGGCAGATAGAACA
This sequence comes from Pelodytes ibericus, assembly GCA_036172795.1. Lineage (NCBI taxonomy): Eukaryota > Metazoa > Chordata > Amphibia > Anura > Pelodytidae > Pelodytes > Pelodytes ibericus. The sequence continues at coordinate 127,627,031 of CM069858.1, read as the reverse complement.
CCTTCAACCAAAGGGGATATTAACAAATTGTTTCTGGATTTACAAGGCGTTCTGAAAGCTGAAATGGCGGCCATGCGATCGGAACTTACCTCACTTACATCCAAAGTAGCCACTCTTGAAAATGATTCGGCTGCGGCCGCTCGAGAGCTGAAGAATCGAAACAACAAATATGCCAAGTGGCGACTCACTCGCAAAGGCTGCAGCGCCAAGTACTAGCACTTGAAATGAAATCAAGGAGTGCTAATATCCGTCTACGAGGGGTTTCGGAGGCGATTGGGCCCACCGCGCTCCGTGCCTATCTGGATGGCTTGCTCCAACAGTTAAAACCGGACTTTAAACCCGGGACTAGCCGGATTTCGGACAGTTACAGAGTCCGTAAAGCAAAACGAGCTCCACAAGCAGCCCCCCGGGACATAATTATTCAATTCCAGAGCACTGCTGACAAGCTAGCGATCCTGCACGCCTCAAGGAATATACAAAATATTCAATACGCTGGAAGTTCACTGCAACTGTATGATGATCTACCCCCTGAGGTAATAAATTGGAGAAGATCTATGGCAGGTTTAACTACCCACTTGCGAAATCATGACATCAAATACCGCTGGAGCTCTCCCACCTCTCTCACGGTTACCACGGAGAACAAACAACTGACCATCGAGGACCCTGCTGAGGTGGATAGTTTTCTAAAAGATCTGGGATTTCCTCCACTTCTACCTCTGGAGCCTGGCGCTACAAATCCCACTATGCCAACAGATAATTAGGAGTTGCCGCTAAGTGACATTGACTCACCGCAAGACTGTGTTTTGACTGGCTATGCTGAGCTGAAGGCGTTTTTCGAGTTCACTGTTTTACGCTATTGATGGTACTTTCTCCCCCCCAGGGCATCGTCGCCACCAGACTGGTCGAGGCGGCATTTTTTTCGGGTCACCAGATGTGTCCCGAGGCCCAATCTCTTGGTCACGCCTTCTGGCGGTGGCCAGCTGCTCCCCCTTTTGGGCAGTTCCCTATGTTTCCTTTTTCAAACTCTCCCTTTTCCAACTCCCTTCTCTAAATATCTTCTTTTCCTTGTATTCCCTTTTCTACTACACTGTAAACTTTTCATTTTTCCCTTTTCTTTTCTCTTTTTTGTTCTTTTTCTCCATATTTTCTTACCCATCTGATGGTTGAAATGAGGGATAGGGCTATCATAGTCGATTCCTATCCTTATAGGTGCTGGGTTGGAGAGACCCTGCTTGTGTTAAATAATCTCTGTATTATGCAGAGGAACTGACTGGAGGAATCTTGTGTATTATATTTTTAATGTGTTAGATAAGAAAGTGTTTTTCCTTCATAAAAAGAACACCACAGAACCTAAGTCACAGGTTCCTATCCGGGGGACTCCACCCCTCACGTTTTGTATTATGTTCTGCCCATGAACAACCCTGATATTCTATCCACAGTTGTCTGTAATGATTAGAGTCCGTTTATTTCTTTGACATCATAGACAAGTAATGAGTTGGTTTGCAAAGGAAGATGGGGTGTTTCAATTCAATAATTTTGGAAGTTGTTTCTTTCTCTATAATTGTAATATAACAGAAGGAATGTGTCCTGTTTTTAGTTTTTAAAATTTAAAACGAGTTATTACTGTGGAACGTGCTCTGTATTACAGTGATTACTATATTTGGTTGTAGACATACTTATGATCTATACTGTATATTTTGAGTATGCTCAATAAAACTTTAATTAAAAAAAAAAAAAAAAAAAAGAATTTTATATTTTTTCACCGGCAAGCTTGGGTCCAGTCTCCAGGTTCATTTTACTTGGAGTTCCTTTTTAATGCAACCAATAGTCATATGGATTAATAATCCATCAGGATCACGGGGGAAAGTGGAGATTTCACCAGCTGGAACTCATACATTCAGGCACAGCATTAATGGACTAAAGGTCAGCACATACTGAGGGTTGGGTTGTTTCTCTGCATTATAATATTACTTATTGCATACATTCAAAATATAAGGAACATTTACTTTATTTTACGTGTCTAAAAATAAACAAATACAAAGAGAAGGTCTGTACCTGAAAAGTTCAATATCTTCTGCTGAAACCAAGTTTTTGATGACAAGAAAGCCATTCTCCTCATAGTACTGTCGCTGGTCAAGAGTCAGGAGAGTATCGTCCAGTGAGTAACTGTTGGGGAAATATATTTAAATATTAAAGCTGTATCACCACATTTTAGAGCAATCATTAGTTATATTAGTAGAAAATATTCTAATTCTATGACTTGTAGACAACAACGTACAATGATCAGTTACTGAGATGATACATTTACCCACTGCCTGTGGGTCAGTGACAGCTGGCATAAATACCTTAGACTGCACAAAATGACAAAGAGTTGACCATGGTGTGTAAACAGACCCCCCCCCCCCCGGCGTTTTGTCTTCAATAGCCTTTTTCAAGAGGTGCATGTTTGCTCTATATTTATATTTGTTATGGTTATATGTTGATATAACATTGTTCATACCTTCGTTTTTCCCCCTGCTGGTTGATTGTATTCCCAATGCAGGTGTTGCTATATATTTTGATATCTGGTATAGTGACATTTTATTTTGATATTATGTAATAGTTATATTTTCACACTACACTGATTCGCCTGCATATATTTTTGGTTTATGTACTTGGGTTTCTGGGATAGGACCTTTACAGGGCTGAGTCATCCAAAAACTGGGTGCACAGCACAGCACCCAGGCGCAAAGGATTCAAGGCGCTGTTTGTGAGAGATCTCCATTTTGACACTTTGCCTTTACTTTTCGAATTAGAGCATTGAGACAGAGCTGCAGTCTATGCCATATTTACAGAAAGTTCAATAAACCATTTTTAAATGGTTATGTAAACAGACTTAATAACATTAAAATTCTAGCTACACAGTGTTTAATTGCAAATGCACCTGCAGTGAACTCAGTATAAAAGGCCATGTTCAAGCAGAAAAAACATATCAGTCTACACAAACAATTTGTACAAACTAAATGCATCTAAACTTTTATAAAAGAATAAAAATAGCTCAGTCAGGGAACATGCTTACTGGAAGGTTGTTGGATAACTGACTGCAGAGACTTGGCTTGATACAGGAACGGCAGTATGAGGTGTAGTTAAGGCAAGTGAAGATGAATAAGTGATAGGCGTTTAATGTGATTAAGTGATAAGAAAAATGGTAAATAAATAAATCAATGAAGCAATATACTAGTGAAAATCCCCAAATCACAAAGTAAATGAATAATAAAAAATAAAGTGATGTGATAGTTATCAGAAGTGCTTGGTCAGGATGAATGTTTATTCAATAAACATGAAATTAAAAAAAAAAAAAACACAAAAAACATGTGTGAACCTGTAACAATACTATAGTAAGTGGATTTACCAGAGCATTTGCACGTTTGCTGTGCAAAACAGCAAAAAAATTCAACCTTAAAAACATTAGGCATTTCTAAACTCCGGACAAATATTAGAATCTATTTAGCCGTTTTTTAATTAGTTTTTGTAGATGAGTAAAAGATTTTGCAAGTAAAAGATGGAAAGAATTGATTTTTTTTTTTTTTAAATTTCCACCATATTATATTTCGTTGTAATAAAGTATAGGAAAAAATGGTAATCTAAGTAAAACTCTTCTAAATCTGAAAAAAAAAACAACAAATATATAATTTGTGTGGGTGCAGTGAATGAGGGGAAAAAAAAGGAAAATTCCAGCTGAACACACACACTGTAGAAAAGACAGACATTGTCCAGAACGACAAACCCTTTTCAAAAAGTCCAGTTGTTAAGGGGTTAAGCAACAATTTACCACATGTAACTGTTTTACAGTGAGATATTTGTTTTCCAACAAATACCTCACCATGACAAAAAAACAACACCTATTTCAACTTTGTAGCATGTGATGCATTACATATTGTTATCTGAAAAATAAATCAAGTACCAAGTTCAGAAACAAAACGGCCAACCTGCTGAATAAAGTTCATATCTATGGAAGTAACATAAGCAGTAATGTAACCAATAAAACAAATTATAGGGCATACCAAGTAAAACGTACAAACTTCAATCTCAGCTACTGAAGCCACTTGGACAGACTAACATACTACTGTCACAGATTACAGAGTATCCATTTACTAGCATTGAACTCAGAATTGACAGGTGGTACCCTAGCGTGAATTGACTTGTGTGCCATGCTTATACTTCAACCCCAATGTCTGGCAGAGGTTCTTCTTCCGCACTGTAAAGTGCTGGGATGTATAAAACATTTTTTAAATAAGGGGGGCAATCGCTGTAATACATAGCAAACTGTAAGTGCACCTTTTTCTCCATCTTCCTGACACTGACACATTCTGCTTTCATAAATGGAACATAAACAGAATTATGAATTAAGCTGTCTGGATGGACCTCGTACATGGGGGGGGGGGGGGAAATGTTGGTCTCACTTTAACTAGATTGTACAATAAACAATAGAATGCAATGTGCCAATATAAAGACATTCAATTCTGGGATTTTTTGAATGCATTATCTGCAGCAAAAGTTTTAAACAATAAATTAGGACAATACTAGTTTGGCGAAATTGTTCCTTTATTCTTATGGGAACCATAGTTTTCATATGTACAAAATACAGCTATTATGGACTACAGTTCTAATGACAATCTGGGCATACAGTTGAATGACGAACATCATAAGAAATACATATAACAAACACTGGAGTGTTTATTAATATTTTATTAAAAAGTTAATTTCTCATGATGGGTTAGTGACAGGAACAAAATGAAAAAAAAAAAAAAAAAAAGCAATTCAGTAATCTTATTGAGGCCATTGCTGGTATAGGCATCCAATCTGGTTTTATTGTGAGGTTCTTAGGTTTCTCACAGTAACAGTAAAGGAAACCCATATCAACACTTAATAATAGGATTGGGAGGGGGGATTTCCTTTGGACAGGCAGATAGAAGTATGCACACATTTGAATAAATGAACACTTAAATTATGCTGTAGTTAAAATAGACAAGTTTCTTGTTACCATCTTCTACTATTGAATATATATGGTCTACTCAATAAAAAGAGAATTGCAGGAAACTGAGATTGGAATTTCAAACTTTAGGCCAATGTTACCAAGTGGGAGAGATTCTCCAATGCAGCTGAATGGGGAATTTTTCAAACTCAGCTAGTTTGGCCTTACGTTTGAAATTCCAGTCTCGATTCTCTCTTTATTGAGCACACCCTATACTTTACAATGGAAACCCTGTAAATTCCCCCAATTTTGCAACACATAACCCTTCTACAAAACCACTGGACAGAGATAGGTGCAAGCAGCATATTATGAAGCACTCTGGCGCTGCTGGGTAATTTACATTCTTCCTATTTCTTGCCTCTGCAGCTGTGCAACTTCACTGCCCCTTTATAGAACCCAGACGCCTTTGCGCGTCTCTTATACAAAGGATACGAGGTGTCTCTGCAGTACAGACAGTCGGCCGGTGCTCCCCGGGAAGCTGTTGGGATTGCTGGGCTGCATGTTGCGGATGGTGTAGTGTACGAGTTCGTGTCACCAACAACAAGGTCAATCGACAGCTCGCTCTGTGGCGTGTAATCACCAGGAACCAGCCCTCCCCTCGTACCGCCCCGACCAGACCAAAGGTCACTGCTCAACTGGGGAGGAAAGAGCCTAGCTTCTCCTATTACACAGCGAGCACCGTAACAATCTATGGTGTATACATACACACTGGATTACGGAAGCCCAGGGAGGCCATATAGTTTATATACTTTCCTGACATGTTTCCTTTATGGGCTTCAGATCGTTAATACATAAGAAGTGTGTGATTAGGGGACAAAGCGCTTTCTTTTGAGCTGGGGTTAATTCAGCATGTAGAGAAGTCTGGAACATGCACTGCATGTCATGTATGTGTCGCTAGTTACATTAGGGGAATCATAGTTTAGTGTAAGCGGTGCCGCTTGACGTCTATGGTCAGTGATGGGTGAAGGGTATAAAAGTGGGTTTGTCTAGACAGGTAAACAGGCTAAGTAGATAATAATGCTTTTATACATGGTTCTGCTCCTAATCCTTGAATGGAGATGGTTAGGAATAAATTAAACTAGTTGATAGCATATTGTTAGTATGGGGGGAAATGCGTATACTTTTTTGTTTTGTAAATCAGGTTTTTATTAAACTTTTACAATAATTAACATGAAATGTATGCATAGTACATAGGTGTGGTAAACTTGTTATTCAAAATAATGATTGCTAAACATAGCCTTCAGTACAGATAAACATAAAAGATATGAGGAAAATTAAAAAGGAGAAGGGAAGAAAGTAAGCATAAGGATATTGTATCATATATGTTCTACAGAAACTGAGTGCTAAAAGGGCAGAGAAGAAAAATGAAGAGAATGGAAAGGGGGGATAAAGATAAAAGAAAGGGGGGAAGATAATGGGGATAACCGTGTGAGAGAAAAGGAGCCTCCAAAAATGGGCAATCAGGTCCATGAAGGTGGCCCAGGGTCTATTCTGTTTCCTGTGTATACTTCTTAAGACTTTTTTTTTTTTTTTACTGTATAAGTATTCCACAAATGGTAAATTTGACGAAAAATTAGGTAATGTATCCCTAGGTTGTATGGGAATCTTATTGCTACATAAAATAAAAAAAATGTAATGCAATAATAAAAGTTCTCGTGTCTTCATTGCTTTCAAACAATTCCAAGTTTTTTCAGTATATGTGTGTAACCACAAATACAACTTAATATAGGCATTGTTGATGATATTAAGAGGATAGCCTCTTTCCACTCTTTCTTTGTGGAAAGAGGGTATCCCCTTAACATTATCAACAATGCCTATATTAAGGCTAAACATAGAGATAGACACTCCTTTATAAAAAAAAAAAAAAAAACAGATATTACTAAAAAGAGTGTCAAAAATACATTTAGAAAACATAATGACAAAAAAAAAACTAATGGTGGTAATGAAACAAGGATCACTAAGGAAATATATATGTTGCAATTACAGACCTCAATGCTGAATTTAATAAAAATCAAACATATAGTCCAGAGTAATCTTCCTCTGTTGAAGGCTGATAAGAAACTACTGAACTACTATCTTTAATGAGAATCTCGAGGTAAAATTTGTATCTAGAAAGGCTTGTTCCCTACAAAATATACTATCACCTAGCTTTGTTGTTAAAAATGCTACTCAGTCACAAGGATGTGACTGGATTAGAACATTGGGCATGTTTCCATGTAGCTTTAGGAGATGTGCATGTTGTAAGTTTGTTGATGTATCTAAAAACTTCAGATCAACATCCAAAAACAGTGAGTTTAACATGACAGATTACATCAACTGTGATACAAGTGGAGTTATCTACCTTATCACATGCAGAATTCAATATGTTGGCCAAACAAGTAGGAAATTAAGGGTACGCATGAGAGAACATGTATCAGATGTTAAATGTAACGATAATAAATCCCCTCTTAACCAACATTTCCAAAAAAGTGTGTGTGTGTGGGGTGATATTCAGCATTTCTCATGCATAGGAATAGAAAAGTGTAGATTAGGGCCATGTGGGGGTAATGTGAAACCCCTACTGGCTAAGAGGGAAGTTTTCTGGATTTTTAAGATGGGTACCAAATCTCCCTTAGGTGTTAACAGGGAATGGGAACTTAATTGTTTCATAGATTGATTTTGTAACGTAATATATGTAACTGTCTCTCAAGGAAAGAATTTCTTTTTTTGGTTCCCTACAAGCATAAAAATGTATGTGTGTATACAACCTTACTTCCACTGTGTATAAATGAAATTTAATATCTTGATTCTGCATATTGGTTGTTTATATACATGTGCGTGCATGTGCAGATCTGTAGGATACGTATATGCATGTATACATAATCTTTGTCTAAGTTTTTTGTACATGATTTTTCTTTGTTGTATGTATATTTGCTGCATTTTGGGTTAACAATGTACCTGCACAGGGCCACCACCAGAAATTTCAGGGACCCTTACTGAACAAATTTTCTGCCCCTCCCACTCGCGCCACCTACCCTCACAAGCATTTTATCCAGGTCTAGTGTAATATGGAGTGTGGTTTGGAGCAATTGGTCAATATGCCAGTATTTTGTCACTCAATATGCCAGTAATATTTTGCCATTCAATACGCCAATAATATTTAGCCACTCAATAAGTCAGTATTTTTGCTACTCAGTATGCCATTATTTTGTCACTTAATATGCCAGTATAATGTCACTCAATATGCCAGTATTTTGCCACTCAATATGCCAGTAGTTTGCTTGTTACATGCCACCCCCCTTCCACAGTACTTACCTCCTTGTTGCCCTGTCTTCCGGTCGTCTCCTCCGTGCAGAAACCACGGTTTATTTAAGACACGCGGCTTGAGGGGAGCGCTTCCCTTACAGCATGCGGCCTGGCTAAACAGAGGCTGTGTCCTGGGGCTGGGCCGTGGCCTGGAGATTTTTTTTTTCTTCTGGAGTGACCTGGGCCAGGGACACCAGTATCGCCTGTCACAGAGGGTGTTTTTAGTTAATTTTTTGACGTGTTTGTCAATCTCTGATCACAGCACATTCAAATGTCTCAGTGGCACTTGATCTATATGAATATGGATAACACGTTGAATGGTTTTTGAGGGATGTATGTCTGTTCCTTATTAGTGATAGAGCAAACCAATCATGGTTCAACTGAACTATTCACTTAATAATGTGTGCATGTGTAAAAGATGTCCATCTTTTGGCAAAATATGAACTGACAGCCCTCAGGAAACTACAGAAAATAAAAATATAGTCATTAAACCTGCAGACAAATGGGGGCGGGCATTGTTATCTTGTATAAGAAAGACTACTTTTCAGAAATCGCACGCCAACTTGCAGATACAAACACATACAAATATGCATGTCGCAAAGCCCCCAACCCGAGATCAAACAAGACTTTCTTAAACTCTTAGGAAAGAACACGGGTTTCTTAAGCAATAACAAATTCAGCTGTTTTCTTAAACTCTTCAGAAAGGATATTTTAAACAATGCAAACACATTAATAACTCCCACCCTAGAATGCCCTTCATCTGTATACTGCCTAAAATCCACAATGGTCCAAATAAACCCCCCAGAGGCCAATAATCACCAGTGTAGGCCCCAGCTCCAGCAATTTCCCTCACTATAGAGACCTACAACTTCATCCCTATGTCATTAGGCAAAAATTATATTTGAAGAACTCTATAAATGTTTTTAATAAACTGAATTCCTTACAGTGGGGTGAACACTGCATCCTGGTAACAAGTGATGTAGATTATCCATTTCCACCATGATTTAGACTAAGAGTCAAAAAACCAGACAAAACACAATTTAACTTTTTTTTTAACCCTTGCTTCCCTGAAGCATGCAGTATCAGTGCATGAACATACAGAGTGTGTGGGTCTCATTTTGCTAGTGCTTGCCCTGTTTCTCTCCATTAGCAGATAGAGTCAGCCGCAGACCTGTCTGGGCTACCTGCTTCCCATGGAAGCATGGCAGCTGCCAGTCAGAGGATAAACTGGCATGTACGGTCAAAAATACATGCCAATTTATCCTCACACTAGAGACAATTAACTTTCCACTTGGGCTTCTATATTTACACAAGTTAAAATTACGTTTCGTGTCCGTTTAAAGTCCCCAAACTCACTTTGGTGCAAGACGAAGGCTACTGCTTGTATAGTGAACAGTTTTTTTTTCCCAATGTGATTTGACGCAGGCAGTCTGCATAAATTAAATTTTTAATATTTGACTCAATCCATCCCCAGTGATTACTCTGCATGATTGCTACAGATGTAGCAGCACTGATTATATAGACACTGAGGATATAAAGTTTTGTTTCATTTTGTAATTTCCTGTGCTCTTGGAATTGAATACATTGTGTGGACTGTGAAAAACTTGCTCTTGTACACAGTATAATCTATTAACAGTGCAACATATTGTCTGATGACATCACTAGAGAGACAGGAAATTCCATTAATTTGAATGATATTATTCTCATTGGTTCCTGCAACAACAACAAAAAGGAAATTACTTTTACTCATTTAATGTGGGCAGTCCTGGTTTCTTGCAAACTGCTATAATTTCACAGTTTCATCTAACTGTAAGTATGTTATATTTTAAGCAGTGCAAAATGTAAAATATGCATTTCAAAGTACTTTCAAAGCACATTAATGTGCATTAACATTTGGAAGATGCATTTTGGGCACTAGACAGTCCCTTTAAGGAATAATTATTCTAGGTATGCTAACAAACTTCTATATGCAGGTTAGGGGAACAGTTATGTATTGTAAATTTTGACCAAGCTACACCAACTTGCTCTTGGCAGATTGGGAGAATAGATAGATTTGGCAAAACCACAAATGGACCTCCAATCTAAGAGGGTACTACAGGTATTTAGATAATATTATTATAAAAGGAAAGGGCAGCAGACTGAACTGGAAAAATTCCTCATTTCCATGAATTTAAAATGACTATGGACTTAGCTTTGAATTTGAGCTCTATAATTTTGCATTCAATGTTGGATTCCTAGTCATACATTCCATTTAATACATTTTTTAGGCTTTCCTTTATGAAAATTCACGGTGTTGGTCCTGGGGCAGAGGATGGGGGGAAACCACGGCAGTGTTATTCTCCTCTGGAGCAGTGCACATCTGTATTAGGTATATCGCTGCATGCTGAATACCCTCAGTTCTGAAAGCAAGAATTTTGTTCCCAATCACACTATCTTCTTATATATTAACAATCTCAATATCTCACTAAAATGTGTTCATCGATAAAGTATTTCATCTGTAACTACCACCTTCAGAAAAAAAGAACACAACTTTAAAAGTTAGTTAATTTCCTCACGATTGAGAGATATGTCTAATGATTTAACAAGTTCAGAAATATATATAAGAAAGAAAAACAACACAGAATTATTTTGTTTTATTTTTCTTTCCCTCTTTTCAATAGAAAAAAAATTGTTTGAGTTGTGTCAACAGACAAAAGTTATGTAGAAATGAACTGTTCAGTTTGCTTGAGTCTATTTTCAGTAGTCTAACAAAATAAATCAGTTTGTTAGACATTATTTACACTGTTAATTATATATGTTTAGAGTAATGAACCTTTTTTTTTTTTTTTAACTGAATCTGTTCATTATGTAATAACATTCAACCATGTCTATCTGATGACTGTATTCCTCTAATGGTCCATTTTTACACTATTCTTGCTCATTTTCCATTTGAACTATGCAGTATCTCGTTAACTTTTTAAATGCTATTAATCTTTCAGTCTGTCTCTAAGGCTAACAAGTAAAAAGTGATTCATATTCTGTTGTTTTAAAACAGGGGTCTCCAAACTACGGCCCGCAGGCAGTTTTGTTTCTGCCCACAGCTTCCTTCTCCTACCCGCGTCTCCTGTGAGTGCAATTCTGGGTGCTGGAGCAGAATCTTTTAAGTGCAATTCTGGGTGCTGGGGCAGAATCCTGTGATTGCAATTCTGGGTGCTGGGGCAGAATCCTGTGATTGCAATTCTGGGTGCTGGGGCAGAATCCTGTGAGTGCAATTCTGGGTGCTGGGGTAGAGTCTGGGTGCTGTATAACTCCTGTGAGTGCAGGCTGTGCAGAGGAAGGGAAATAATTGCATTATTTTCAATAACCTAGATATTATATATGTAAAAAGTTAAATTATATTTTTTTCTCTTTGGCCCGTGAATAATGTGTAAAATGTACAGTGTGACCCTCATACTTACACATTTGGAGACCCCAGATTTAAATTTTAATCTCATCGCCCCTTTCTTTTCTGTTTTTTTTTCCCTCTGGGTGCCATCATTTTACTGGGTTACTTTTTACTATATTATACATTCACCTCTGAAGAAGCCTTTCCAGGGAAAAACACATCAGTTGTTCTTTACAGTAACTTCAGCAGTGTACAAAGACTAGTTTTATAATTTGTTTTTACTGTATATAACTATTGTCAATTTACTAAATTCTTCATTGCGATCCTGTTCTTATCAAACTCTGTATAGTTGTATAGTATAGCTCATCTTACTCATAATCTTCCCTGTCGTGTCTGGTGGATATATTTCTACAATATTCACCACCATTATTGGTTACATTATGAGTCATGGCAGTGTATATTCAATGTGTGCTGAAATAAAAGTAAATCAAGGTACAATTTTAATTCAACGGGTTATCATATATTATATAAATCTGTTGATATTTAGTGAAGCTGTACTGACTTAGGCTACAGCAATGTGATAGATTGATCATAACTTTACTGTCCATGTTTTTATTTTAGAAATTATTTAAGTGGTGCTTAATAAATAATGATTTTAAATTAATGCGAGTACGTATACAGCTTTATTTTGTTTTACTAAAAACCATTAGTAATTTCCATTGCCAATGTATTTTGGCTTCCCTGATTCATTCCTGAAGTAGCAGATTAACAGACATTTTGAGTGTTGAAAGCATCATAGTGTGTGTCACAGATTACCCTTGTAGAAGTGGATGACTTTCTTAGTGACAATACACCTGCATTTATTTATTTAAATGGTTAGTGACCTATTTCGTAAACCCATTCATTGGTTTGATCCTCATGCTTTAAAAATCTTAACATACCAGCTACATCAGGGGTTGTCAACCCTTTTGAGATCAAGACCTCCAAGTCTGCAGCCCTACTGATTCTGATGGAGGATTAACAGTGCTACCTACTTTTTATGCTACTGATTGAACTTTGTTGCAGACTTTGCATAGATTGTGCTTTCCAGCTGCTCTCCTAAAGAGGCGGATGCCAGATGATCATGACTACGAGCAACATTAACCCCTTAATGACAAGACATTTTTACCTCGACTTTCCCTTGGTGACAAGGGCTGTTTTTACATTTCTGGGGTGTTTGTGTTTAGCTGTAATTGTATTCTCTATCACATACTGTACCCACACAAATGATATGTTGTTTTTATTGTCATAAGAAGGGCTTTCATTAGATACCATTATGTTCATCATATCTTATAATTTACTACAAAAATAATCATAAAAAATATGATGAAAAAAAAACACTTTTTCCAACTTTGACCTAAAAATTAATTTACACAAATACAGTCATTAAAAAAAATACCCCGTCTAAATAGTTTCTAAATGTTCTCCTGAGTTCAGAAATATTCTTGTTTCCATGTTTTTATGAATTTTTTTGTGAGTTATGGGGAAAAACCAATAGTGTTTTTTGGTTTTATCCTATATAGACCCTTTGACCCCAACTCTAACCCTTAATATATTTTAATTTAATTTTAACTCTATACCTTATGCTAACCTTAATTTTAACCCTAACAGCTAATCTAACCCTAATTTTAAGATAAGTAAATCTTTTTTTTCTCATCGCAATGTTGCTGACTGCCTCTAACATATTCAGAGTGACGGAAGTGAAATTTTTTTCACTTACGAAGCTCTGACCACAAGAGTACATAGCCATATTGCCGGAGCCTGCTGCTCTGTCAATATGGTGCCCCAGAGACCAAATTTCTGTGCTGGCTATTGCCTCGACATTGAGACAATACACCAGAACTTCCAGAGCGGTTTTTGTAAACGTTGATCGTGAAAACTGCTCATTTCACCGCAGGACGTGTCAGGCACGTCCATTGTCAGAAACGGAGTTCTCGGCTGGACGTGCCTGACATGTCTATTATCACAAAGGGGTTAAAGGACCAGCTGTTCCCGCCAATCAGAGCGGGGGCTTGCACAGCTTAGGTTGAAGAATGCGGTGGCTCTCACTGCAAGCGCAGAGAAGGACCCTCCTTTTTGCATTGGCCCCATCGAAAAACTAGGGTCTCTCTAGCATAGGATCTTTTCACAGGATATGTAGCACCATCTACTATGTAAAATAAATTTGCGCACCTCGTAATGTAATCACTTTATAGCTGGGCTTAAAGGCACAGTCAACCTAAAAACATATACTGTGAATGTAGAAAAATAAAAAAAAAAAAACATGAAAAATTATCTAGACATTGTATTCGCATGACTGCAAGAAAAAATATACATAAAACACAAGAAATATATGTTTTAAAAAGGTCTTTCTTGGTTTATGACCTTGATAGTTTCAATGGAAAAATTTGTGATTTGCATATCAAGCCACAAGGTGATGTCAAAACAGAAGACACCTCATACACATTTTAAATGCAGTTCATATATTCATTTGCATGCAATTCTGCTAACAATGTATAGATCATTTTGTTATAATTTTCTATATGTTCACAGTATAAACCATGTTTAGGCGAGTCCCTTGAAATTATAAAACACAAACAAAAACTACAGGTTATGCATGAAGGAAGATCACTGTAAATAACATAGTAATTTAGGTTGAAAAAAGAAAACATGTCCATGAAGTTCAACCCTTCTACCTATCATTCCAGCTTTTGATCCAAAAGAAGGCAAAAACCCCAAAGGAAGCTATTTTGAATTTTGCCTCCCAGGGGGAAAAATTCTTTCTTGACTCCAAGAGGCAATCAGATTTCTCCTTGGATTAATAAGTTCTATATTCATGCTTATTCTATTATTAATAGCCCTGCATGTTCTGCTTTTCTAAAAAAAAAAAAAAAAAAACATCCAGACCATTTTTAAATGCATCTACTGTGGTTGATAGCACTACCTCTCTTGGCAGTGAGTTCCATAACTTTATTGTCCTTACTGTAAAGAATCCCTTCCTTTTCTGTCTATGAAATCGTTGCTTTTCCAGTCTCAGGGGGTGACCTCTTGTTCTTTGTACATTTCTGTTAATGAACAGGTCGCTGAAGAGCTCCTTATATTGGCCCTGCAAAAATGTATATAATGTTATCATATCCCCTGTGAGACGCCTTTTTTCAAACGTATATAAATGCAATTTTTTAAGTCTCTCTTCATAACTTAGATCCTCCAATCCCCTTATTAATTTTGTTGCTCTCCTTTGCACTTTCTAGTTCCTTAATATCCTTTTACAGGACTGGTGCCCAGAATTGTACTGCATATTTAAGGTGAGGTCTTACCATTGATTTGTAAAGAGGCAAAATTATATCCTTTTCCCGTGAATCTATACCTCGTCTTATACATGCCAATATCTTATTGGCCCTTGCAGCTGCTGACTGGCATTGGTCACTGTTGCCAAGTTTGTTATCTACAATTATTCCTAAATCCTTTTTATTAGTAGTTTTTCCCAGGGAAATATGATTTAAAGTATGTGTTGCTTTGTTATTATTTTTCCCATAATTCATAACTTTACATTTGTCTATATAGAACCTAATTTGCCACTTTACTGCCCAGTCCTGTCCAAATCTTCCTGCAAAGAAAAAACATCAAGATTAGTCTGTATTACCTTACCTAATTTAGTGTCATCAGCAAACACTGAGACATGGTTCTCAGCACAACGTGGGAGATCATTAATAAACAAATTAAAAATAAGAGGGCCCAAAACAGACCCCTGAGGTACTACGCTCAATACCCTGGTCCAATTTGAGGCTTTTCCATTTACAACAACCCTCTGTGTTCTTTTAGCCAATTTTCAATCCAAATACATACATTTTCCCCCAAACCTATTTCTCTCAATTTGTAGAGTAACCTTTTGTGTGGAACTGTATCAAGTGCTTTTGCAAAATCCAAATAGATCACATCAACTGCCACACCTAGATCTATATTTTTAGTGACTTGTTCATAGAATGTTATTAAGTTTGTTTGACAAGACCCGTCTTTCACAAAACCATGTTTACTTTTACTAATAATATTCTGATTTAAGATGTATTCTTGAGTGTATACCTTTAGCAATCCTTCAAATAATTTCCCCACTACAGTTGTCAAGCCCCCTTGCCTATAATTACCCGGCAGAGATTTTGATCCCTTTTTAAATATTGGAATGACATCCGCCTTTCGCCAGTCTGTTGGCACTATACCTGAACTGAAAGAATCTCTTAAGATCATAAATAGTGGTCTGGACAGAATTATGCTTAACTCTCTAAGGACCCTTGGGTGTATACAATCTGGTCCTGGGGCCTTGTTTATCTTAACAGAGTTTAATTGCTTAAGCACTTTTTCCTGTGTAAGAAAAGAAACAACGCAAGTTTGTACAAGAGCAATAAAAAAAAATTAAATATTTATTTGAATAACAAGTTTGGAGTTTAAGCTGCAATGTTGGCAATGTCAATTTCAATTTTATTAGATCACAAACTCATGCACCAAAATAGGAAAGGAAAGAGCTACCAACTACTTAACAGCTGCTGATTTATAAAGAAAAAAAAATATAAAGGCATGTAATCACTATACAAAATATAAAAATGTATGAAACACTATCAACCACAGAACAGAAAGGTTATTGATTATACTTAAAAGTGTTTAGTAATTACGTGTGCACACATTTAGAATTATTGAATTTAGGTGATATTGGCAACAGGTTTTTTTGCATGTGGTCTGCAACTATGTTGTACTTCTACCACATGCCAGGAGATTCTCCTCTGCTACCAAAAGGGAAACAATTATTAATGTGGTAACTATTGCCCGAACTGAAAGAAAGAAAACATCTTCTTGAACAGAAGTGCTTTTTAGCATAGTGAGCACTCCCAATACTCTTCAATGCTGATCAGATACACGATATAGTCAACAGTGACAAGATTAAGGAATGCGTAAGCAATATAACTTTTTGGAGGGTACAAGGCATTTAGCGCCCCAGCTTAATAAACAAGTCAATTTTAAAGAGGAATCATGCACCCTCCGATGTCGAAAACCCACAGCTGATTTATTGCCTCGCCATTATAACTTCTAAAGGCATCCAACATTGTCAGACGAATAGTGATAAATACACATATAAATGAAGACACCAACTGCTTGTTTGACACTACTAATGGCAATGTCTGTGCTGAGTGAAAGCACCTTTAAAAAAGAGCCTACGCGGCAAGAGATAAGTGTCTATAGATTCAAAATGAATCAACTGTATCGGATAACAATATTCTTCAACTCAGAAGCTGCCTCAAGATTAGGTGCATCTTCAGTTAATGTAACAGGAAGAAGAAAAATAAACAAAATAAAAACCAAGGCAAATGGATTCTTATTAAATCATACCCATTCTTTAAACTGACCGAAGGCCTCGAGATGGGCAGACACAATGATATATATTTATATATATATATATAGTTTTCTTTACAATTATTTAAATTGTATGATGGTAAGGAATAGGGTCTATTTAAAAACAAAAACAAAACAAAAAAGAGCTAGGTTAGCCTAGATTAAGAGGTGGCACCAGGTGTTGGGTTTACATTTTGAGTGGCCACTTGAGGGGCAACCTCTATAATTCGTGGCTTGTCTATGATTCTGGCAGTACGGTTTCCTTTTTCTACAATGCCAATAATCCATGCTTGATGACCCTCTCCGTATTTCGGCGACTTGATTTCGGCACAGAAACGTGCAGCTTGCTCTCGCGGCAAACAGATGAGGAGTCCTCCTATTAAGAAAATTAACAAATACTCAATATTATATTACAGATGTGAAAACAAAAGGAATAGACTATACAGGAGTTCATGACTGAGGAACTAAAAGTTATAAATGAAGAAAAAGAAAGGACTAGCACTCCAGGTTCCATATATTTTAATGGCAGTGATTCCAATAGTAAATAAATATGCACAGCAACAAGAAAATGGGCTGAATGCACTTTAAGCGTGGAAACAAGTGAAACGATTCATCAGAAGTGTAACAGACCAAGTAACAAATGTCCTTTCTATTTCTTCATTTACTACTATTTAAATGTTTGGTCAGCTATTTAAGGCAGCACCCTGATCCAGCAGACACAGCTAAGAAGCATCCTTCCAGTGCTGGACAAACGACTTGTGCCTTAAGGTGGAGCCCATAAAATCTCTGTTTGGAGAAAATCTATTAACAAAGTCCTACCCTTGTCTGTAGAGGAAAAATAAATAAGGGTTTACTCAATAAAGGCCATTATTATTCAAATGGATCTATACACTATGTTAGTAAAGCTGCAAGCAAATGCCTAAATTAGGAGAAGACGGTTTTGAATGTGTCTGTAGAGTCTCCTGCTGATGACATCACCTGTGGCATCATAATCAAGAAACACCACGGACACGTTTAAAAAAAACTTTTCGTAAAATGATGCACTTACGTGGATAGAGCAGAATCAAAATGGGCAGATTAGCTGGCATTCCCCAAAAATGTGTAGGAAGTCACCCTTAAGCATGCGTTCCTGAGGCAGTGGACCTGAGGGTCCGGTCAGGGGTTTTATTTGCTTACTGTGGAGTATGTGGCCTAGTTTAGGAGATATTAAAAATCCTTCATAATATCTCTTTCATGGTCCTGCCTAAACCAATCATTATTACGGGAGGAATTGTAATAACAAGGGGCAATGTATGAGCCCTAAATCTCCTCCAAATTGCTAATGTTAGGTGGAAATTTATGACCACCACCTTTTGTTTATATTGAACTTATGCTGCTATACATATTGGGGTAAATATAATGCGAAATTCATACTGGTTGACAATAACTTACCTGATGTTTCAGGACAAGAGCCATGCATGAGTCCAAACATATTCCCACAGGCTTTGCTGACGGCAGCCATCTTGGCCAACACAGGCAAATTATGGATAACAAAAGAAACCTCATTTCGTTGCTGTTTAGCCAAGTTCTGTGCATGTCCTAGAATTCCAAACCCTGTTATATCAGTAGCAGCATGGGCATTGAAAGTGTGCATAAGTCCAGCAGCTGAAAGGAGACAGAAATAAAAAAAAAAGTTGAGGCAGCCCATTAACATATCAGAAGTCAAGTGTATACCAAGAGTTGGATGGCCCCCGCAAAAAAATGCATGTTGGATTCTTAAGACTACATTGTTTATTGAAATGTGAGGTTATACACAGAAGACAACATAGACACATTTTGTTTTTTTTGCACCTGGCCCCAATCACCGAGTGATCAAGAGCCAGAGACACACAGGCAGAGACCAGTTCAGGGTCTTTACAGACCCTGCCGAAACAGCGTGAGACTATGCGATGTCACATGTGAGTTGGGGCATGTCACGTTTTATTAAAATGGAGTCGACGCTCACTTTGAGCATCAGTTACATTGCCATTTCAGAATGAGGCCACTCAGAGTGACAGAGGGGATCCTGGTGCAGGTTTCTGCAGGGGGCCACGATGAGCCGTTGAAGTCAGGATGTTCTATGCCATCCTACAGACGTCTAGGCACATGCAATTCAGGATGGCATACAATGTCCTATAAGAACAAAAGGACATAAAGCAGGAGTCTTTTTTTCTGTTAATTTATGTATTTGCTTGTATTTCTGCTAACACAATACATACACATTTATTTTCTACACTAAATACAATATTTAAGTGACTGGGTGCTTTTAAGAAACAATATTCAGCCCAGGAGACCACAAATGCTGGCAAAAACTTTTGGTAAGTCTCAGCATAACAAAGTGCACTTTTGGTAAGTCTCAGCATAACAAAGTGCACTTGTTAGAAAAAAACAAAACCCCATACGGGTAGAATGCCTCTGACCCAAGGCACATGCCCTTTACAGCTCGATCACGGTACGCTAGCAGGCATACCGAAATCGGAACAGAAACTAATAGGACATTTTCTCATGACATGCCTGGCACGTCCATAGTCATAAAGCAGGTTAAGGTTTACTTATCTGTCTGTGACAGCAGCTTTTATCTACACTGTACACACAACCAGTTATAAACTAAAAGGAAATACTCAGTCAGTACTATGTAATCAATGTTGTATATCAGCAATTTAAAATAAAATAATGCAGAACAACAGCTGTTAGCCTATGTTTGGTAAACCGGTGAGATAAAGAAGCTATTCTTACTTGTCTTACAGCAATCAAATAGACCAAGGGTCATACAGATTTGACCCAAAAGATGTGGATTACAATGTAATATTTACAAAGTTGGAGTTTTCATATACTTAGAAGAAAGTATGAACCAATGTTCACAATACACAATTTTAACTTAAGAAAAACAAGTTAAATGGCCAAATGTTAGACTAAATTGAATTCCAGAAGAAATTATTAGAAGTGGCAGTTTGTGCATTGTCAATTTCAAAGGGCATGAATTGCAAAACACACACACACACACACACAAAACCTCTTGGTAGACAATTAGAGCGATTAATAAGTGAAAAACTTGACCTGAGCAATTCTAAGCTCAGATTGAGGGTTGAAGCCCAAATGAAATGCATGGGCATCCTAGACTTTTTATTTTATTCTACCTTGAACTGCTTCTATATCATGTAGGGGTTCATACCTGGACTTAATACTCTGTCCTCATTAGTCTCATCATACCACCATACAGATTGGAGAACCTGTATATGCGGGAAGCTGCATACCTTGAAAATAGATATTTTATTTATTTAAATTTTTTAATAAATTGCTGTTATGTCTTCACTGATCACCTTATGCTATGCATTTTTG
Organism: Pelodytes ibericus; assembly: GCA_036172795.1. NCBI lineage: Eukaryota > Metazoa > Chordata > Amphibia > Anura > Pelodytidae > Pelodytes > Pelodytes ibericus. Next base: position 127,606,614 of record CM069858.1, on the reverse strand, counting down.
GAGTGTCATTCAGAAGTGGGACAGATGTGATCATCAGCAGCTCTGGAAGAGATCTTGATGTGCCTACAGAACTTCTAAAGTTTGTGAGTGCATTATATACCATCACATATTACTAAGAATTCATCCAGTATTACACAGTCTTTCTCAATTATAATATGTGCGTTTCATTTGCAATATTTCACATCTCTTTATTTATTATTCACTTTTAGGTGGTAGCCACCAAGCACATGAACCACCACCATTTTGTTTATGTATGTATAAATGTATGTTATACAGATTCTTTATTTATCTGTTTATCATGTTTATCGGGTTGTAATGTGATTGCATACTGAAGCTTTCCTGATTATTTAGCACTGTAGTTTTGTGGGAGTCACACTGATTTTGGGAGTCCCATTATTCTATACTATTTTTCTGTTTAGATTTTAAGATTACAGATCTAGCATGGTGTACTTTTCTCATTACCTGTTCGGTTTAGTCGTGCCATGTTCATCATTGCCTCTTGATAGGCAAGTTCTACATCCTCCTGGGTGACCACCAATTTGATTTTATTCCATTTTTCTGGCTGGTATCATTAAATAAAAACAAGAAAATAATACATCAAATTTTAACAGCAAAGCTGTGCTGAATAATGTAATTTCAACAACTTAATAAAAAAATAGTGCACAGCAATTTTCAAAGAAGAAATATTGGAAAGTATTAAAAATGATGTTAGAACCACAGGGGGAAAAAAACTCTATATTAATACAAATCCCTCCCATGCCTGAAAGACTTGCTTAGCTCTCCAATACATGGAACAATTATTACAGATTTGCTTGGAAAACCATAACAAATTTTTTTGTAAAAAACTTTTGGGACAAAGGATGGGGTAAAAAAAAAAAAAAGAAGAAGAAAATTTAATATCCGAATTGCTGGTCTCCTGAAATCTTCTCTTTTTTTTCCCATAAGATCACCAAATCAAAGTCTTGAAAGCTACTCCTTCCAAAGAGCAGACAAAGACTCCCAAACAAAAAGTTATACACTACTCAAACATTTATTCACATTTTAAAATGGGCAGCTTCACCTACAGTGACAAAAATATTCGATAAGTGCTGCATCATAAAGACACAAACAAATCGGTTTCAGTTTTCTTCAACTATTTCCAGCTCAGAAAACTGCATATAAAGTTTAAAAAATATAACATACCTGCCCATCTCCCCAAACCCTCCCTCTGGTGTTACCTCACAGCACACTGCTGTCCATGCATTCCAAGCATTTGTAAAACAGCTGAGCTTAACAGAATGCTGGAGAGAATCAGATTCCACAGCAATAACTCATGCAGCATTTTAGTAGCAGGAAGAATTAATATTGCTACAGGGGGAGCTAGCTTACCCCTGTATATTCCTTCTCACCAGTGCATGAGTTGAGAGAGAAATTATTTTCAATGTGAAACTACAAAGAGTATTGTATTTTGTTTAAATGTTAATATAAGTTAATTCAATACACACACGACTATAAATGAAGGTGAAACTGCCTCTAACTTTGAGCCTATTATAGCATGCACAGAGTATTTTGACACTGGAGCACTAATAATATTCTAACTGTGCCACGCAATACAATACATCATATATTTAGCTGACTTATACACAATACAGTATATGTTTAGCTCTGTGTGAAAGGAGTAAAGTAACAGAAACTAGAAGGTGTGTACTCTAGTTAGACTCTATGATTTACTGCAATTACTGTCATAGTCCCAGATCTTTACACAGCTGCTGCGACAATGTATAGTTTGAGCAATAAGCAAAAGTAATGTGTGTGTAATTAGAATTATGTTTCTGTACATTTTCTGTTACTTTTGAAATCCAGACTACATAGTTTTGTCCAGGCTATTTACCACTATACAAGAAAACATATAATCATCAATGCACTCAATAAAAGGTTATGAGATCTGGAATAAACATATATATCCCAATCGTACAGTGTGGAGAGTTTTCAAAACTAACGCATCAAAATCCTTACAGTGTACTTACAATATCTAACCACTGATGAACAGCTACTGCCACTTGGGTTCCTAAAGGCTTGGTGAGCACAAGAACATCTCCTGGTACAGCATTGTCTGGCCTGCAATTACACCAAAATCGAGAATTAATGTAACATTGCATGCATTTACATGGAACAGCACAGCATGAAAAATGGTTGTATAACACCTCCCTACAACGTGGGGGGGGGGGGGGGGGCAGAAGAGTGGCACATTAAATAGTGTGTAAAGTTTATTTCTATGATGTAACCTTACTATCTAAAAAACACCCAATAGTTATAAAAAGGAAACCAAAAATAGCTCTACTGGTTTGCTGGCCAGTTGCAAAGTATTTATTTTGATGAAGCCAAAGCCTGCATTGTACCGCCACCTGCTGGAAGTCTGTGACAATGATTAGCATTCTAGTTAAATTGGGGAGCTTTACGGGTTTCAAGAGGTCTTGGAGGTGTGAGAGTTAGGAATGTAAAGGATGTGTCGAGAAGTATTTAGCGACATGAGCAGCAATGTATGCATTTGTTGTCAAATTGTGATGGGCTTTGTATGTTTGAATTTGAAGCGATAAGTCAGTGGAAGAATATTCAGAGTGGAGCAGCAGCTAGTGATGAAGAGGAGCATTACATCAACATTTTGGATAGACTTTAGTGTGAGCCGGATATCAACCAGGAGGAGGATTACATATGTGAATAGTGTGTTCAAAGGATTTGGATGATTCTTGGTTGAGGATTATGCATATCAAGCAATGTTCTGTAGCTATAGGCAACAGGACTTGCTAAGGGTAAATTTGGGTTCCTGGAATGTGTTCTGTTTTAGAAAGCCAAGAAGTGATGGCGGACAGTGGGACATGAGGTGTGTAGACAAAGCTTTGGGTACCATCTACATATGGTGCTAACTCCTGGGATCACTTCTCTCTATAAACAGCATCTCACAGTAGGAAATGAATCAGAACACACACAGACTTTTCTCAAGTGTGTGACATCAGACTCAAACACACACATGCATGTAGAGTCATGGGAATTTTCAGTGCGTGTGCACATGGGGCATGACATGACAGTTGTGCATGCCCATGTTTCCCTTGTTGTTTTCAATGAGGAAATAGCAGTACATGTTTAACTGCTATGTTTGCTCATAGATTCTCAAATAGGCTAGAGGATGTAGCTGGTCCATTTCATAGTATGCTTAATTATGCAAACACAATGGCAAGAAAAGTGGCATGCTTAATAAAAAATAATGCGGGTTGTTCCTGCAACCAAGAAATTTAAAAATAAATAAATAATAATAATACTTGGGTTGAGGTATTGGTTAAACGATTATGCAGTCTTTCTGCTGAATTTCAATGTACAGACCCACAAAAAACATAATTTCTATTTTAAGCTTAATTAGGTGAAATTGAAGAACTAAGTGCATTACTGAAGAGTTTTTATTTTGTAACAGTAGTTAATCAAGTACAGAAGAATGAAGCAGTAGGATGTACTCTGCCTCAATTTTACCCCAAATATCTTTCTCTTCCACCGCCATAGCTAATCAAACTATGTTCTCTTGGTAATCTATTTAGGCCTTGTGATTTAAAATAAATAAATAATAAATGCATTTAACTTGATACAGACTATAGCTAATTGTATTTTGTCACGCATGTGTGTCTAGCAATATTACATTAAATTAAAGCGCGAATGCCCCCTTAGGTCTCAGTATTTTGGCCTTCCATTACAAATATCTATTGCACTTAACTTGGGAGACTTAATAATTAATGTCAATATCGCACATCACGAACTTGAAGTTCACTTCTGGTTTTGGCGACACACTGCAACCCTTTTAAACAAATAAACAAACACACTTACATGATGAATTCATTAGGCTGACATACAGTTGTAGCCACACCTCCTAGAACTACCCAGGGATTCAGTACTGTTTGACCACCTGTTACTGAAGTGCCTGCTTCCTCTGCTGCATCTTTGAATCCTTGGATGATGAGGGGCATCACCTTGTCTCTTTCCTGCAGTTCAATAGAAGTAGCATGAACACTCAAAAATAGTGCTTTTGACATGTATTCTTAATGATATTCCAGCACTAATTTAATTTAAGTTAATATTAGCAGTGAAGAAGCAAGTCTATTCGAATTATTATGGAAGCTCCTAGAACGACAGCCATTTACTAAAACCTCAGATATAGTTTGTAGTTTTTGCACCCGTTTGTTAGTTGGTATAATGGTCAATGAATTTTATAACGATCTGTGAAAATGATGGTCACTAAATGTACTAATTAAGTGAATGGAAAGGAGGGAATGCACAGATTTAGCAGTTGTATTGGGATGTGCAAGCTCCACTCCTTATACTGGCTTAACCAAGTATGGTCAGACTGTGTGCACTCAAAAATGTTAACATTGAATGTATTGGGGAAATGACTGATTATGTGTGATGGTGATGTCCCAATTCATGCATGGTGTGAACATGAGCAGCAAGCCATGATGCTGCTTCACAACGAGACAATGGGGCTTCCCAATACCAATTTACACTGAGAAACAATAACTAAAAAGTAAACTTGCATTTATTATCATGTCAGATTTAACACGCATGCAGAATAGTGCTTTAAATATAAAGTTCTAATGAATCTAAATTAAAACCTACCCGATCAGTAAGTTTATTGCTGACACCGAGAAGCATTAACATATTGTCACATTCAGTAACCCCCATTGCGTACAGGTCACTTAAAACGTTTGCACAGGCTATTCGTCCCTAGAAATGGAAAAAAAAGTCCAATAAAAACAAGAACAGTTTTTACAGATACAAGAGCATAACAAACTATACTTGCACTTAGTTCCCTGTAGCTATGCAGTGTGGCAAAACATTTTGCTTTAATGTTCATTTAGCGGGGGATAAAATGAGTGTATTTTCAGACAATACTAGCTGCTGAGCAACTTTTAATAAGAGATGAACATAATTCAGATTTACATTACAAAAATGTATGATCCTTTATTCAGGTTGACAGACATTTCCGATGGCTGCTCAAGTCCTGTACAATAATGTGGTCTATTTTATCTTACATTTAAAACTATGCATTCTGGATGGACAAACTAGGGAACAGTTGGTTTTTCATAATTCATTGTTAAAAAAAGAAAAAGAAAAAAACAAACCTTCAGAAATTGACCCAGCTACTTAGATGCAGTGACTTTTTACACTATTGTTTGTCTGTTACATTAAAAAAAAAGTAAAATGACTGGTTATGTAGTGTGAACACCAGAGAGTAGGATTTGCTTCCTGGATTTTTCAAAAGGAGAAGGAGCATGGTCAGTTCCCAAATGACACACCTCCCTCACTTATTGGTCTATCAGACTGTTAAGCCTCGACTATGGTCTGCATTGCTTTGCCAGTGACAGTCTGACAGACACTAGAGAAAAGGGTCATTACAATCAAAACATACTATCTTCTAAAACAAAACATGATTAGAAAGCACGACCAATTTATTAAATATTTTTAAAATTATGATTTTTTAATAAAGATTCAACAATGCATCATTAATTTGGTGAGATGAAAATGTAAGTAAAAACAGACCCTGGTTTTGATTAGGCATGGCCAGCAACCCATTTCCTGTATTAATCAGTAGGAATGTTGAAAAGAGGTAATGCTGCTCAAAATAATTCAAAAGAAACAGCACTTTCTAAACAATATATGGATTTTGTCAGTTAGCATCCACCTCCATTCAATTTTGATGAAGTTATACAGCACTCCCACCATCACATTGGCTTGTTCAGTCCTGGCCATCGTATGAATTGTGTCTGTGTCAACAATTCATTGCAACAGAGGATGAAAATGGCCATATTGTGACTTACCATCATATATGGGTCATCTACAATTGGATAAATGTAGTCTGTGGTCTGAACCAGCGAAAGGCCACCATGTCTTAATGGAATGACACATGTGTCCATACCAATTCCTAAAAGAAAAGACAATATTAAATAAAAGGGAACAAAGAATAAACTTCCTTTCCTAAATGATCAAAATGCATCATATTTAGGTTAGAACATTTACTAAAGCGATTAAATCAGTCTGACAATACTCGCAAGCGCTCTTTCCAGCATCATCATAAACAAAAACAAATCAATCGTAACAATGTACTAAGATTGTAAGTGAATATTCAATCTTCGCACATACATCACATTTCTACCTGGTATAATATAGGTGTTAATTATAATTTGTCTAATTACCATTTTTAATTATGGAGTCAAAATGTTTAAAACTTCCCCTCCTCTAAAGCTCACTTTCTTACTTTAAAATAAATATGTACAAGTCTGAGATTCTCAACCTTATGGTGCCACATATTCTGGCACTCTTTGAGGAATACATTTTCCCTAATGGTGTGAACGTTCCATGAAGTATCTGGACATCCAGCGCACTCAGCCTTAATCTAGGATCTAAAATTTGAACTAAAAACACAGCAATGGGATAGCCAATGATTGCCACTATTATATATCTTGTTGGTTTAGCAGGGTCAATGTGGTTAAGATAAGTATCTCACCTAGAGTCTGTTTTTTTGCCCTCACTATTATAGTCAAAAGATCTTTTTTTTTTTTAACTCACTACATTCCCTCATAACCCTTTATATTTGGAATAATACCCAGGCGTTCTTATTCATATATTATCAGGAAGAAAGTGAGGAAGGGATGGGTACCACACTTGCTCAGATATTACATGATGGCTTATCTGTCTAGGTTAGTCTAATGGTCCTCCCTGGCTAAAATAAACTTTGGGTATCACTTGAACAGAGATATATCTCAGCCCAAATACCAAATCATCTCATGGCTTACTAACCATTGACGATCCTGTACCTAAACGGAAAATGTGACTAACCCCCCCCCCCCCCCCCCCCCCAGCACTACACGGATCTGGAATGGGATATTGAAAGAGAGTGTATCCTATCTAAATTCCCTAGTTTACTACTTCCTCTCTCGCACGACCAAGACTTTATTCCGGGTCATTCTGGATCGGCAATGTCCCTCATAACGCCACAGGGCACATCCTTCCTCAGGCTGGGTCATGTCCTACAGGGAAGCAAATGCAAACCATTACACGAGATGGACTTCCCATCCCGCCCAAATCAACTAACCACTTTGTTACATCCCCAAGTGTCACACTATATTCATACTTTAACTAGATCATTTTGGAGATTGTATGCTCACAAGAACAGTCTGTTATAAAAGATGCTTCTCCCCCAACACAGGAAGACCTCCCTTATTTTTCTCCTCTGTGGTACAATATATCTCTCTTTTTATCAAGCAACAGATGAAAATCATGCTCATAATTCAAGAATTTTCCACCTTCAGCCAAATCAAGGAGACACTTGATTTGCTGGTACAAGGCTCCCTGAGACTTGAACTGTTTTCTACCTGATGTTGCAGACACTTGCTGGAAAGGTCAGAGCAGAAAAGGTGCTCTTTCCTTATTGAATTTTGGGGTCAAAAATAGAAGCTACAATGCAAAGTAGCAGACAAGAGTTTGTGTTGACCCCAGCCACAGCTCTTCATCAAACAGCCTTATCCATCTCTATGTACGAATGCTCACAATTAGGCTGTTGAGCGATGCCACAACTGTCATACCTACCTTACGGAAGCAATCTCCCTGTCCCCTCATACTCTATATGGTGCAAAAAGCTACATTTCATTAAACAAATGGAATATCTGATTAGCAATTCTAGTGGTTCTGGGAAGGGACACATCAGATGCTAGTTTTCATGGGATACCTTCTGTAAATTGGAGAAGTCCCGTCAACTTTTTCCAACATAATTTTCAAGTTCTCCCCTTCACGATAGAACAAAGCTGCACACCCTTATAATTAATCATTTATATGAGACTGTTAAAAAGGTTCACTCAGGCATAGGCCAAGTGTCTGTGAAGGTGCACATAATGACATTGTCCATAAAAGTGTCCAGTAAATTCCCATCATGAAGAATGTTGGTGCCTAACCCTGATCATGTTGCTCATTGCCAGCCAGGGGCTGATCATTCCTTAGCTTCTAGCCAACTGACACACAGTGGAATACAGTGTATTCATTGTTGATTGAAAAGCAGCTATGTATTTAACCAGGAAGTATGCTTTTCAAATACCGTGCTTGTATGTACAAAAGCATGGGCACACCTGACCATTACACCAACAGGGAGTTTCATGACATTGCATTCTAAATACATAGACATAATTAACTTTCCACAAGATTTTGCAGTGTTTTTAGCATGTATGTGGTCAAGCACTGAAGACTCCACAGCAGAACACTTTTCCATTGCTCCATAGTTCAGCAGTGGCATGCATTACATCACCTGATCAGACACTTGGCATTGTACTTGCTGATGTGAGGCTTGCATGTAGCTGCTCGGTCATGGAAATCCATTCCGTGAAGCTACAGCCACACAGTTTTTGTGCCGATATTCATGCCACTGGACGTTTGGAACGCTTCAGCTATGGAATCAGCAGAGCATTGGCTCAGCACTGTGTGACTTTATGGCAGAGTTGCTGTTGATCCTAAAATGCTTTCACTGTCCAATAACAGCACAGTTGCCAAAATTTCACAAACTGATTTATGATAAAAGGTGGCATCCTATCACAGTAATATGCTTGTATTCACCAAGTTTATGTTTGTAAATCCAGACTGTGTGGCTAGGTGCTTGATTTTATACACCGGTGGAAATGGGTCTGATTGAAACACTTAAATTCAATACTTTTGTCCATATGATGTACATCTTGGGTATGTTACCAGATTTAAAAACAGATTTTACCCAGTGGTTAACATTTTTATATGCACTATAAAATGATGCACAGGGAAAATCTGATCATGTACCTATCAAGAGGGGCACAACCAGACTATTCTGAGGCAGCAGAAAATATGGGGTTACTTACAAAATATATCTAGTACACACAGATTAGGTGCAGCTCTCCAAAATACTAGTCCAATCACTCAAACAATACACAGAACAGAGCAGCGCTGTCAAAACATGCGCGAACAAAAATAAAGAAACACACAATAGTGTAATATACAAAAACAACAATAACCGATGGGAAAGGGCAATACACTCATAAAAAAGGTATACTCAAATATGAGCCAAATGTGAATAACCAGGATGTGTCTTCAATCTTCTTTTTGTATAAAAAGACAAGCATGTAGACCAGTAAAATAATTCCAGCCGTTGGCCACAAGGTAAAGCATCTTACAGCATGTCTCTGCAAATATCACCCAAGGCACCGCTATAAGATTATATTTTAAATTACATGACAAGGCACTGCATCTAGTTTGAAGGAGTTATTATTACCTCTTTAAATGAGAATACCTCTGGTCTATACTTCCCATCCAGTATTAGCTATACCACTATAGATATCTTGGACCTATTGATTTTTGTCCAACATTGAAGGGTCTGTACTAGGACTTTTTTGACACACAGATACAAAATGGGTATAATTTTCGGAGTAGACATCATCCTAGATGGCACTAAAATATTCCTAAAGGACAAATGATGAGGGTAAAAACTAACTGGTTTTTCAAAATTACTGTTCAAAAAACAGTCAGCAGCTCTAAACAAGAAAATTTAAGGAAAAATGTTATTAAGCAAAAGCTTATTGGAGGTGAAGGAAATCACGAGAAAAGATTTGGTAAGAAATGGACCTAAGAAAACTGTACAGAACAAATATGAATGTACTGAAAAATATAATTAAATTCAAACTAGTTCCAAAAGCTATAAATGAAATTGTCCTAGTCTGGAAAATGGATTTATGAAAGAAATATTGCCCCCTCGTCCAAAATGTAACCTATATAAAAAAAAACAAAAAATAAACCAGCAGATAAATTTAAAAACAAAACAAAAACAAATAAAAAAAAACTACAAGAGCTCCTAGTGTCTTACCATAAATCAAAGGTGAGAAACCAAAAGGGATTCCATACACATGGGAGTTGCAAAATGTGCACTGATCAAACAAAGAAGACATTTTAGTAGCATGGTCACTCAGAAACAATATAATAATTGATTATTTTATAAATTGCGCCACCACACATTTAGTATATCTCTATCAATGACCTTTTGGGATCCAATACATTAGGAGGACCATGAGGATGCTGAAGGACAGACTCTTGGAACACTTGGGTGGTATCGTAAGTAAAGATACTAAATGCAGTGTTCCTAGACAAGTACATTTGCTATTAATTTAACAATTCCTTTGTATGTATGTATGTATGTATGTATGTATTTCTACTGATTTTGCCTCCAATATATATAAATAAAAAAATCTAGTGTTAAATAATTAACAAGTATTCTTCTTTCTCCTCTTACTTTATGTAACCATCATAAAAAGGGATCTTTGTGAAATATAACATGTCAGTGGAACAAAAAAAACGTATGATAGGAGTATTGTTTGACACTTCCAGGAGCACCATAAGAACCAAAAGATGGAACGGAAACAGAAGCCGAACGGGACGTCGCTCAACCACCATAAGACAGGGCTCGACAAACCCCGGGTGCCAGGTCGAAATTAAGCCTGGCGCCCGGGTTCCGGTACCCTCATGTTCCCCTTGCCGCTGCCATTCGTTTGTTTTGGGGGTTTTTGCAGCGCAAGGGGGGAAAAGTCTGTGCAGATTGCACAGACAGCGAGCTCCGCCCCCTCGCACAACGCGTGTGTGAGTGCTGGGTGTCGTCACTTGACAACCCAGCACTCAGCCGAAAGAGCAATGAGGATCTGCTGCAGCACGAATGTTCCCCCTCCCCTGCAATGAGTTAAGCAGTAGGGAGGGGGAACATTCGTGCTGCAGCCGATCTTCGTTGCTCTTTCGGATGAGTGCTGAGTCGTCAAGTGACGACATCCAGCACTCACACAAGTTAAGAAAGGGGGGGAAAAAAACTGTGTATGTGTGAAGTGGGGGGGGTGTATCTATGTGAAGTGGGTTGGTGTGTATATGTGAAGTGGGTTGGTGTGTGCGTGTGGTGTATATGTGAAGTGGGTTGGTGTGTGCGTGTGGTGTATATGTGAAGTGGGTTGGTGTGCGTGTGGTGTATATGTGAAGTTGGTTGGTGTGCGTGTGGTGTATATGTGAAGTTGGTTGGTGTGTGTGTGTGTGTGTGTGTTTATGAATTGCGTGTATGTTTGTGTGATTGCCTGGCTCCTAAAAAAAAAAAAAAGCTGGCTCCTAGAATCAAATTACATTTGTCGAGCCCTGCCGTAAGATATAGAACGGTGGATATAGAAATATCAGTTCTCTGGCTCCTAGAAATAACTAGAGTGGTACCGGAATTTGTCTGCCTGGGGTCTTAATTATATAAATACTTGTTAAGTACGATGTATATGCAGACAGAATCAGAGGTTTGAAATCAACAGAACATATTTTTAACTGAGAGGGTGCCCGAAATAATCTCTACTACTTAAACTGGAAGGTTAATACAGTGAATGAGTTCAAAACATGCATGGGATAAGTATTGGGCTTAACATAAGGGCAAGGATCCAAAAAAGGCAGGGTTTAAAATATTTGTAGCCTTTAGAAGACAAATAGGACACATTGTAGAGCAAGCTTAGTAATCCACCACAGCTTCATATTTACACCTGTACAGAAAGGCTCATTTTTAATTGAGAGAAACATTGTAAGGAAAAACTTTGTTAAAAAAATAAATAATAATAATATATGAGGTTTTAGAATAATCAATTTGTTCCTAAATTTATCTTCAGATTTATCCAACTAAACAGAGATACAGAGATTGGGGAATATCACCCAGAGAACATTTGTGTGTCTGTCCTATTTTAACTACTGTTGTAAGGTAAAAGGTTTGCGTTTTCCCCCCGTCAGCAATGAATGGTATCAGAGGAAAAACTACACTTGTGATCTTGTAAAAACATGTACTCACTGATCTCATCCAACATGAGGAGGTCTTTTATATAGCTTTTTTTGTTGGGGTGGAAGGGTCTCTCTTTTGCTTCCCTAATCAGGGCCGCTTTAACCAATGGGCAAAGTGGTTACTTGCCCAGGGCCCACTGATTAAAGGGGCCCCCGCTGGCACAATGTGGGCCCCCCCCTCCTCTGCCCACGTGACTGTCACACGGAGAGTCATGCAGGCAGCAGCCGGCAGTTCGCATCCAGCTGATGCGCTCCGGCTTACGGTTAGTGTTTCAGTATAGGACAGCAAGTCATATCCAGCAGCGGTATGTCCCTCCTCCACGCACACTGTGTGCGTGGAGCAGGGACATACGGCTGTCAGATATGACTTGCTGTCATACACGGCAGCACTAACAAGGAAGACTGCAGAGAAGATGGCCGAGAGAGCAGCACCCAGGTAAGTACTGGGGAAGGGAGAGATTTTTTTTTTATTGGGAAAACTGGCTGTGGCATGTTAATGGGCATACTGGCTATGGCATATCAATGAGCATACTGGCTGTGGCATATCAATGGGTAAACTGTTGCATTTGTGAATGTAAAATGGTTTGTGGCATGTCAATTGGTACAGGACTGTGGCATCTTCTGTGGGGCAAAATAACATGTACTATGAGGCAAAGTGACACTGTGGCATGTTCTGCAGGGCCAGTTCTGTGAGGCAAAGTGACACTGTTGCATCTTCTGTGGGGCAAATTGACACTGGCATGCCAAATCATGTTGGTGGAACAAGGCTAAGATCCGGTGGGATTTCAAAGATCCAGACAGACAAACAGGTTCTTGCCAATCCAACCGTGGTAGTAGACAAGTTCCAGAAATCAAAAATGACTGCAACATCAAGCAGAAGTTGTAGGAGACAGGGGTCTGAAAATAGACCTAGAAAGGGTGTGGAAAGTAAGGCCAAAGTGGTCCCAGTTGTGATAGGTGCAAATCGGGGAGAGTTGCTCCAACAGATTCCCGGAACAACAACATCAGAGAGCTCTGTCCAGAAGGGTGCAGTGCTAGGAACAGCTAAGATAATGCGCAGGACCCTCTAACTCCCAGGCCTCTGGTAGAGGAAGACAGATATCGCCTATAGGAGGGTGAGAAAGATTTTAGAGAGACCACCCAGGTGGACTCAGGAATAGACCTCCTCATGGATTAATGCATTGAAATGCACTGCTAAGAGTTTAAATAATCATGGTATTCTGAAATATATTAATGCAAATCAATATAAACCCTAAAGAGGCGTTTGATTATTTTTCACAAAGTTCACCTGTCAAACCCATTCCCCCCCCCCTTTTTTTTTTTACCCCTAACCTCGTCTCCCTTTCTGTTCATCAGATACATCCCTCAATCCCTGAATCTTTGGTCTCGTGAAAAATAAGTAATTTTTAGACCTCAGGAAATCATTTAAATTTGCCTTGATGTTCAACCTTTTCATTTGATTGTATCTATTTGTATACCATATCCTCATAAATGAATAAGAAAAAAAAAAAAAAGAAAAAGAAAAAAAATGTGATCACTAAATACAAAAAAGAATGTTTGATCCGGGTCTTCCCAACTGTTAAGGTAACCAGAATCAACACGTCCCATCTACCTCCCCAAATTTGGGATAGGAAACTGCGGACTGCCTAGGCTTATCAAAATCCTCTCTGAAAGGGCCGAGGCAGCCCATCTCGACTATTACATGCAAAGACAGCCTTTTTTGGGTGTTCCAGGCTTGGAGCACCCTCAACCGATTTGTATTGACAGGCCAGTGACAATTGTTTTGCTTTCCTGGATGAGATCCCTTATGAGGCTTCCAGGAGAGCTATCGCATTTGCAACGTTTTAACCCCTTCGCGACCGATGACGGTCCTGGACCGTCATAGGGAAATCTCCCTTCGTGACCGATGACGGTCCAGGACCGTCATGCAGGTCTGATCGCGGTATGCACGCTGGCATACCGCGATTGCGCTACCAACGACATGGCTAAGTGTCTCGATACCGAGACACTTCAGCCATGTCGGTTGAGGACCCCCCGGAAACATCCGGGCACTGTGACAGCCAATCAGGTGCCTGCTTTGACAGCTATAGTCTCTCCCTGCTCCACGGTGATCGTGGGGCAGAGAGAGACTAAATATAGTGTGTGAAGTCTCCCCCTGGTCCCCCCCAGTAACAACCAGCCCCCCAAAGGATTATTTTAATAAATGTTTTTTTTTTGTTTTTTTTTCCTATTGTGCTAATCCTAACTCTTGGGTTAGGGTTAGAGTTCATCAAAACCCTAATCCTAGAGTTAGAATTAGGGTTTGTACTAACCCTAACCAAAGGGTTAAGGTTAGAGTTAAATAAAAAAAAAATGTAAAAAAATAAAAAATTTAATAAATTAAAAAATAATAATAATAAATTGTATAAAAATAAGAAGTTATTCCGTAGAGGACCAATGACATGTTATGTCTGTCTGTGGTCCTCTAGGGATATTTAATTTAAAAAAAAAAAAAAAAACACACACCTACTTTACATATACACATATATCCAAACACCTCACACACACACACACCTACTTTACATATACCCATATATACAAACATCTCACACACACCTACTTTACAAATACACATATATCCAAACACATCACACACACCTACTTTACAAATACACATATATCCAAACACCTCACACACACCTACTTTACATATACACATATATCCAAACACATCACACACACCTACTTTACAATACATACAAACACACACCCACCTCACAGTCTTTTCTTGGGGGTTTCTTCTTGATGTGTCCCCCTCCCTGCTGCTTTACCTCACTGCAGGGGAGGGGGACATTCGTGCTGCTGCTGATCTCCTTTGGTCGGCGTGCTGAGTGCCAGGATGTCACGTGACGACACCCGGCACTCAGACACGCGTTGCGCGAGGGGGCGGAGCTTGCAGTCTGTGCCATCGATTTTACCCCCTCGCGCTGCAGAAAAATCGGATGGCAGCGGCAAGGGGGCCATGAGGCTGACAGCACCCAGGCGCCAGGTCTAATTTCCTGGTCGCCATGGCGACCTGGCGCCTGGGGTTTGTCGAGCCCTGTCTTATGAGCATAGTGCAATAAGACCAACATTTAGGATGAAATGTAAATCCAGATGGAAAATGTAAGGGTTTTTAATAAAAATCAAAAACACAAAAATCCATTAATTTTTAGGTAAAAACCATAATAATACAGTAATAGGAGAGAAAGTAGAGGCCACTGCTAAAGATTTGAGTTTAGCAGAGCACTCTAATGGCTAAAACGTCTAGGGAGCTCAGATGATTTCTGTCCAGTTAGTGTGTTTCCCATTTATTTGTAAATGTTGAGTTTGTACAGTTGAAATTGTAGCAGATGCCCTTAAGGTTTGTTACTTGATGGAACAGTGAAGCTTCCTATTCATTAATGGAGGAGTTGAAAGTGATATTTACATTTCTGCCCATACACATGTGGAACTTTCCCTTAACACAAACATCAGATGCAGAGAGGGTATGGCAATGTTTCTCTTAGAAATTATGTACAAAGCGCTAAAAGGCTGCTGTTCTAATTCTTACCAAATGTATAAAATGAGGAAGATATTTTAATCTGTAGACTGCTTCCATCTATAGAGGACTGCCATTTTTTTGGGGGGGGGGGGGGGGGGGGGGTTCTAAAGCATGAAAGTCATACTTTACAGCAAATGTTAATTTGCAAATAATGACATCTAAAAGTGTAAATTGCACCTACATATTATGCAAACATGATATGCACGTTAAAGCAAATACAACATGTTTTACAAATACCCGCCACACAAATTAAGCAAAAACACAGAGTATAAGTTACATAGTACGATGCTGTGTGTTCACAGAATAATGTGGAGGCTGAAGTACAGCGACATCAATAGCGGTACAAACAAGCATTTCTGTTTTACAGCATTCTCTCTCACACACTTACACATTTTACATAACAATCTTGTATTCCTATTCAGCTAAGTTTAACAGACCCAAATTAACATGGCTGACAAATGAATGATAAAAGGGTGGGGCAGTCCAACACTGTGCTAGATCAGCAACCCCATTCATTCAATCTCCCTGGTGTCTAGTGGGGAAAGCAACGGAGGATGTCTGTGTCCTGTGCAGACATCTTCTGGTGCGGCAAGTGGTGTCGCTAGGTGGACCCAGCAAAACATAGAATGTAAAAAAAATAAATTATAAATTGTATGTATGTAATATATACATATATAACACAGGTTCTGCCCCTGGTGCCAAATACTCTAGGTACACCTTTACATATTTGTTATTTCCTCAGATTTGTTAGTTTCTTTGTCCAAACGCCACAACTGGATTCCTTTGTTTCTAACAAGTGTAATTTAAATAAACAACTACACTTTTATACTAGCACAAATTACTGTGTTTCCCTCTCTTCTAAATTTAATTTAAAAAGCATTACAAGTATCTGGTAAACATAGCTTTGCGCCTTGACACAGGTCCAGGTTATATACAGAGTGATGGGTTTTGTAATCTTGGAATGAAGCCATACATATCCTGTTTGTTGGATTGCCTCTGCAGGTAAACTTTGCTTTGTTTGCATCACTGTGCAAACACCTCAGAGAAAAGAGATCTGGTCAACACAAAGTGCCTGCATAAGCAGATGCTTCAGCCATGTGAACCGTGCCGACAAAGTCTACCATGGCAGAATCAAAAGGAATATATTTCTAATCAATAAAAAAGAAAAAAAAAAAAAATACAATCACAGAAGCATATGGAATCACAACCATACCAGCAACTTGTCTAGATAATTTTTCATCCTTTGAGGTGTGTTCTCTTTCAGAGCTCCTCATATGTGGAATAGCCTTTCTGTTTCTGCCAAATCATCCTCTAGTCTAAAATCCCTGAAAATAAGTGTCTCCCAAATCCTCAAAACAGATTGTACCTGTTATTAGTTTACAAACTCCTTCGTATACTGTACATGTTGTTCCTTTTTTGTATCAATAATGATTTACCCTGTATGTTCTCCTTCCAACTTGTTTAAATATATGTATGTATTTTAATCTACTGTTAAATGTGTAACTCTGTAACTCCATTCTGGACTGGGTCCCCAGGACATACTTCAAAATGAGAGAAATCTCAATTTATTCTTCCTGGTAAAACACTTTCTAAATAAATAAATAAATAAATAAAAATACAGATCCTGTTAATGTTACCAAGGTTGTTCGAATAGGCAGTTCTAGTTTTGATGTAAATTAATGGAAAGTCTAAAAGGTTCATAAATAATTACACACATTTTCAATACAAGTATACCTGAAGGTTGTTTAAGAAAGACTTGTTTTTTGTTTTTACATAAATTCAAGAGCAAATTGCAAACTTAAGACCAAAATAGCAAAGTATGACAGCAGAGGTTGAAGTATAGAAGAGTAGGAGAAAAACCCTCAAAGGACACAAAAACCATTTCAGTTATACTTCAATCTGCTATTTTGGCCAAAACACAGCAGTTCCCTCTTTCATGAATAAATTCCTTGGTAAACCAATACCGCTTTAAAGAGAGTTCTAGTAGGTTATTCCATGTATAAGATTATTCACCAAAATTCATTAATGGGCTACATTTAAGCCTCAAGGAAAATGGTGAGGATCACATTATTTGAAGATAGATTTCCAAGCACTCAAAAAGGTCAGTTGACAATTATCATTGCAAATGACCAATTTACTGTTTTTTGTTTGTGTGCGTGTATAAATAAATATATACATACACACACACACACACACACACACAGTGCTCGACAAACCCCAGGTCGCCATGGCGACCAGGAAATGAGACCTGGCACCTGGGTGAAGTTACCCTCCCTGTCCCCTTGCCACTGCCATCCAAATTTTTTAAATTTTTTCGGAGCGCGGATGGCACAGACTCAAAGCTCCACCCCCTCGCGCAACGCGTGTCTGAGTGCCGGGTGTCAACACGTGACATCCTGGCACTCAGCAGGCCGATGAATGAAGACATGCTGCAGCACGAATGTCCCCCTCCCCTGCAATGAGGTAAAGCAGCAGGGAGGGGGGCACACCAAGAAAAGACTGTGTGTAATTATATATATATATATATATATATATATATATATATATATATATATATATACACATACATACATACACACACACACACACACACACACACACACATAATATCACATGTACAGTAAACAAAAAAAATGTATATGTATAAACAAAAATTAGAGAGAGACTACTACCATTCCAATTTTCCCCAAACGTGAGCATTAGATATAATTACAGAGGTAATTTTTCTACTTTCCCACAGGAAAAAGAATCCTGCACATTAAATCAGAGAGCCTGGAATGCTAAACCTAAGGAAACAATTATTTTGTTTAAATCTCAGTACTGCAACGTCTACACTTCAGCTTTGTATCATCCTCATTGACACCAATATTCCACACACTTTACCACTTTAGCAGCAAGGCCAGGTATCCAAGCAATGTTCATTCATTCATTAATCAGAATACTTTTGCACAGTTTTAGAATTAAAAGTATACTTGTAAAGATCCAGTACTCACCAAGCCTTGGCATAACTGCCCCAAGAAACTGCTCATCTTCCTGGAAGTGATTTTCTTGTAGTGATTCCAGAAGTTTTTGCAAAACATCTTGAGGAACTTTACAACCGGTGCCTTTCAGCTCTGCAAAGCGAGTCAGGCGGAAGCTTTTATCAAGCTCATAGCTTTCTGGATTGAAAGACTCCCGGACAGACATGGTTTACAGTTGAATGATGTGCCCTTCCTTGTTTGGTTAATGAACAAATGTCTCAATTCCCCCCCCTTTTTCTTTTATTTTTACAAACCTAAAATGAAAGAAAGAAAAAAACAGTAAAAATAAATAACAGTAAATTCCAATTTAGGTAAAATATATCAAAAGTAATGATTTTTCAAAATGTCCCCTCATAAACCTCACCCCAATGGTAGATGCAAAGAAGAAGTCAATCGCTGAAAACGAAAATGTAACACCGAAGACTCTATTGACCGTTTGCAATAACATATGTAATTTTTGAGTTCCCCGTGAAAGAAATACCATTATTTTAGAAATAAAATATATTTAAAAAACAAACATCTACCCACTTGGACACATGCTAGGCAATACCAAGTAAATTCTGAAGAGTGCCAGAAAGGTGTATATTGGTGTATAATGGGGTGCATGACATTTTGTATATACAATAATGAAGAATAGACTTCTAATGACGGCTAACGAGAATAAGGACAGTTAAGCTATTGCTGTAAAATGGGCTACACATTGGATGCCTCTTGCATAGCAAGTGTTATACATGAAAGACAAGGTTAGCAAATGTTAGGCATCTGAAGATATGAAACTTGACAACGGAATTATCCATTATACCACTATGGGCTTTATACAATAAAGAGGAGATTTCAAAATGTTCCCACTCGTATTATTCCAACTCTGCTACTTTGGCCTTAAGTTTGATATTCCCTGCCATTCTCTTTCATGAATAAAGCCCTGTGCAATTATAATTCATTAACCATTTTCTGTCCTTCCCCGGGATATTACCAGATAAGCAGACTAATGACGGTTATAATAACGTTTAACATAATTCCTCTGTGGACAAGTAGGCCTTGTTACATTTTATTCTTTACCATGTTAGGATGCCA
This sequence comes from Pelodytes ibericus, assembly GCA_036172795.1. Taxonomy (NCBI): domain Eukaryota; kingdom Metazoa; phylum Chordata; class Amphibia; order Anura; family Pelodytidae; genus Pelodytes; species Pelodytes ibericus. Next base: position 127,587,096 of record CM069858.1, on the reverse strand, counting down.
TTTTTCTTCATCAGTTGTGCACAAAACTTTATAAACAATGTAAGTTTTGTTTTTTTATTATTTTAATTTGACATACTGTAAGTTCTTAAAGTAAGTTCTTAAAGAAACAAAGGTGCAATCCGACATGGACGACTTACTATAGTTCTCAACACAGGGAAAAATGGGCGTCTGAATTTAGGTTTCTATATCCAACAAACTATCATCACTCTTAGACTGGTATCAGGTTTCACATCACTTAACCACACATAAATATAGGTACATAGTAAATTAAAGCTTTAGATGCGCTTGCCCCATGATGGAGAGGATTACCATGGTAAAGCATTTGAAACACCATTGCCTTTAGACATTTAATGTCCCCACAAACATTTTTTTGCAACTAATAAAAAGACAGTGCAAGTAGTACATGACTATTTCCAAACCATTTAAAAAAATAATAATAACCACCAATGTTTTGTTCCCATACAGTCATTAGTCTCCCCCTTGCTTCAGCATTGCTGTTGTGGCAGGGAAAGACTATAGCGGTCTGATTTTGTCAGATATACATGTGTATCTGGAGGCCTCCACAATTGGAGCTGCAAGAACATTCATCTGCCCTCTAGGGACATTTTACTGCGACAGTCCTAGCACATCGGGCATGATGGGGTTAAAATCCACAATGGATTCTGTGGCATCCCCTGTGTAAATCATAATGCTGTTGCAAGCTAAGCAAATTACATATTTCTCATTTTAATATGTTTGCATAACTAAGGGTCTTTTCTATGAAGAGAGGTGTATGGAATTGAGATGGGAATTTGAAATGTCAATGGTCAATGTAGCGGTGTTGGGGGAAAAAAAAGTTTAAAAAATCTCCAATGCAGCTACTTTTGGGCATTAAATTTGAAATTTTCCATCTCAATTCCCTCTTTATAGAGTAGACCAAATAGTCACATGATCATGTCAAAAGAGGAAACACCACACACACTTAAACTGGTTCTTTTAATCCACTTTATGGATAGACATATAGAGGTGGAGTTTAGAACGTACTTTCATACTATATCAAAGCATGGAGGCTTAAAGTTGGACAAAAAACAAAAAAACAAAACACCCCAAACACTTGACTGCCATTTTTTTGTATCCCTACACATACTTAAAAATACTACCGGTACTTTACTTCCTATTTTGCACTCAGTAGGAAACATCTCAGAAAAGTATTGGCATTTTACTTGACAAATAACACTACAAACTATGTAGGAGCAAAATCAAGGATATGCTACTGTCCCTGTACCAATACCTCCAACCAATGTTTCACAAATCCCAAAAGTCAGGACTCCTAAAATCACTACTGCTGACTCCTATCTTGTTTTCTTATTTTATATCTCTACCTAAAAATCTACATGGTCATTAAATTATTTTTAGGTAAGTTACTGATGGTGCTATTTTACAGATTTTTGCCACTGGCAAAAAAAAATTAAAAAAAATTAAAGTGTTAAAAGGGACATTCCAACTTGTTTAACCCTTGTTTCCTTCAAGGAAGCAATGGTTAAAAAAAACATGTCCCGGGACTTGTAAGCAAACCCGACGTGTATCTTAATAGACGTGTATCTTTCTATGGAAGCAGGGCAGATATCGGTCAGATGATAAACTGGCGTGTACTATACTAGGGGCTACGGACATTTCACTTGTGCTTTAGTTTAGTATCCCTTTAAGGTTTCAGAGTTTAATCAACCAGTTTATGATTGAGGACAATGACCATTATGGTATGACACTCCTACAGCAATAGTCACTGTGAAAGTACAACAAGATAAAGGGACATGATCACCAAAATATTGTTAAAAAAATGTAAAAGTGATGTCCTGTTATGACATAGCCTTGTCATTTAGGTCACACTTTGCATATCAAGCCAGATACATCATAAATGGGCTCCAAAACACATTTTTAAAATCATTTTAAACATGTTAATCATGTACCATCAGTCACCTTAATATGGTTTCAAAAATGTGTGTGGCGACTCCTGTTTACGACTTCCCCTTGTGGCTTGTTAGGTTAATTGCAAATGCAGAAATTAAGACAATGTATAGGTCATTTTAGATCTTTTTTTTTTTTTTTATTCGTTAAATTTACAATTTAAATCAATGTTTAGGTGATGGAATGAGTTAAATATACAGCTGGGATTACAATAAAAATATCATTCCTGGTGTCAGGCACTCCAGGTGCCAATCAGGACCTTCAGACTCATGTTAGCTGTGGCAGCCAGTCAGACTATATATGCTTGAGCATGAAAAAAATAAAACTCTGCTTCACCATATGTACTGGAAAAAATATTTGGATTGGGTAATCCTCTTTAATACAGTAACACTGGATGACAAATTTATGAATGCAAACAGCAACTTATATGGTTCAATGCATAGTAAAAAGATTCAGTTGTTCCAGCACACACTAAAATGGGGGAGACGAGTAATCTTAGCAACTTTGAACTTGATGTGGTTGAGATGCTGGTACACACCAACACCAGAGATACCAAAGCCTCTTGAGCAGGGGCATCTTAAGTGAGGAGGTGAAGTGCATCCCATCCGGCTTAACTACTCATATTCTAATTAGCCATGTAAATGCATGGCTTTGTTTGAATACAGTTATTCTGAGCTTTTTTTGGACTGCTTTTGTAATACTGATAAACAACCAAACATTTTATATGGCCAACATGCTTTTCTTCACCATAATTGTAAATAAAATTTTAAAATGATGTGGCCCAATATACATTTGCATTTCTGATCATGCAGCCCACTTCAGATAAAACTTGGTCACCGCTGCTCTAGAGTTTATAGAGAATGGTGCAATAAACAAAAACTCTGATCCATTCTACTCTGTGTCAACAAGTATGTGTGGTGGTTAAATCAGCATTTCAAGGCTACAGTACTTTATCATTTTAAATTTCAAATGGATATTTGCAGCATGATAACACACCATGTCAGAAAACACACATCTTAATCTGGCTCCAATAACAATTCAATGAATGCAGATCCAGTTCAACATGGAACAGAGCAGGTTTGGGATGATATGAAACGTGAGTAATTATTGCATTGCCTAAAAATGTGCAGAAACTGTGTGATGCCATCAGTCGGCTTCCAAAAACCCAAAGAATTGTTTCCAGCAGCTTGGTGAAATCCATACATCAAGAATACATGCTGATGCTGATCTAGAGGCCAAAAGTCTTCCCTGGTACTGTATTTACACTAGTGCGGCACTTACCTGGTCTGCCGGGGGGGGGGGGGGGTGATGGCTGGGGACATCCCCGCACGGTTTGACAGGCGAGTGCTGACAGGTCACGTGACTCGTCACTCTGATGTCAGACAAGCACCTGAATCACGTGACTTGTTAAAACCGTGCGTGAAGCCCAGCAGGATGCATGGTAGGGTAAGTCCTGGAGTGATGGGGTATATAATGGGGGTGCAATGTGAGTGCTGGGGCATGTACTGGTTGGGAGGTGCTCGAATTTAGTCTGCCTAGGGCAGCACAATACCAAGATACACCACTACCTGGTACTAGATAGGTAAAGTGGACACTTCTTAAAGAAGAACATTTTATAGACAGCAGACACATTTGACACAGGTTTCCTCTTAATTTATGCCTTTACTTGAAATTGTGCAAACAGGTTACATACTTCATTTTGTTTTCTCTACATTTACTGTATAAACTTTGCTTCATTGATTATTCTACACCAGCTGTTCTTTTGCCAGGAAAACATTACATTGTCATTTTAGGAAAGTTTAAGCCTAAATTGGATGTCAAATGGTTAATAAAAAAAACATTCCTAGCGGGCAAGACCATTCCCCTAGTTTTGTAGACACAGCTTTTAAAGGAAAAAGTTCATGACCAACAGCTTTCTATTAATGGTGTAAAAAAAAAAAAAATAATAATAATAATAACCAAAGTGAAACAAACAAACAGCCAATTCCTTATCAATATATATATAAAAACATACTTTTCCCCAATACACAAACTTTGTAGGTAAAAAAAAAAAAACTCATGAGTCTTTGTTTAAGTTCCCTTTTCTGAAGGGAAAAAAAAGTGAAATGTGCACATCAAAACCACTGTTTCTCTGGTTAAAAAAAAAAAAAAGAAGCTTTACAAAAAGCTTTGATCCTCTAGAATTAAAAACAGATTGAGGGGTGAAGATACTGAGGCAACTACCCAAACGCGCAAGAGAAAAAAAAAAAAAGGAGGAGGAGGAGAGGAAATCATGTGCCGTTTGGTTATAAAAGCTGCATCTAATATCAGAGTGGGGGCCGGGATCAGGGACACCTTAAATTTCAGACGCTGCCTTTAACGCAGTGAAGATAGACAGGCCTTTATTGTGTGAGAGCAGGCCTTTGTGTGGAGCAGCAGTTACCTGCAATACCTAGCATACAGAGACTGGCTTACTGCACATCAAAAAAATAATAACTATTGCATGACAAACAGATCTGATGCTCTGACTAGAATTTAGACACTTTTGCACTAAAAAGGGGGGTTGCATCTAACTGCAACATTAAGTGGGTGTAGAACTTTAAATCAGTACTAGTAAGTATTCTTTCAACCCAATAATTAGTCCACATAATACATAGGCTGGAAAGTCTTCTTACCATTTACACTAAACAGCTCATTTCTACCATTTTATCCATTTAGTGGCATAAAACGCAAAACATTCTAAAAAGTAGAATAATAACTTCTCTCCCATGTCCCAAAAAGTCAGGTTACTTATGTGGCTATAATTGACACAAATATCATTTTAATGCATGAAAAATCAGGAATCAAAAGAACACCCTTTGTGCAGTTCATTGGGAGAAGCTACTGTAATTAAAAGTGGCAACAACATATTCACTAAATATGTCACTGATTAGCTTTAACAACCAAGAACCTTCTTCTTACAGCAAGAGAAAGCAGGGCTTAATGCATAACTGGTCTTCACCTACAATTGTCAACCACATATGGGACAGTGAGGTCACCTGAGGATCATTTTAAAAAAATGTAGTAAAAAGTATAATAGCCAACTGCTTAGAAGGCTTTGGCATGTGGAAAATATAGAATAAAGTGCAAAAAAAGAAGTCATTTTGCACACTGCCTTTTTTGGACATTCGTTTGAATGGCATTTATTTTGATGGAGATCTAATTAATTTAAACCCAAAACACACAACAAAATAAAATAAAAAAAATCTGTTAGGGAGTTTGCTGTACATTGTATACAAACTGGGGTTGGAAAATAATATACCAGTATTAGAAGAAACATTCATTGAATCATATAGAGCTGAACTAAAGTTCATTAACCCAATCATCACAAATCTAAATCAAAGCCATACAAAAATTGACAGCTTCTTAGCACAACGAAAGAAAAAAAAAATATTAACTTTGTTTAACAACATAATGGGCAAAGTAAAATTGCACAAAAAAAAAAAAAAAAAAAAACTCGCTGAAGGGGCAAATGATTGCAATAATTAACTAAAACATAACTATACTACAAAAATACAGAACTGGTTTATTATTAACTTTCTTATAAATAATATTCATGAGTGCGTTTCAACTGTCTTTACGTATTGTATACATATATACGTGCAGTACATAAAGAAGGGCACAGACTCTGTAACACATGGTGCAAAAGGTATGGGATATGTGGCATTAAAAGGTCTTGATTGAAACTATCACTGAATGCAAGGCTTATACAGCTCACTAGGGGAGAGTGAGTGAGACATGGGGCGCCAGAAGCTGCACACAAGGATGTCTATTAGGCCAAATAAAATATAAATGGTGTGTTGCATCTCCTATAGGTGTATACAGGGCGCTCTCTCTATTTGTTGTAGCTTCGGGCCTCAGGCCCCAGGCTGCTTCCTCCTCTCCACCCGCCTTAAAGGCACAGAGAGTTCCCAGCCCGGCTGGACAGGCACTTCCCAGCCTGTAGGCCCATGGTGCGGGCGGGAAGGAAGATGTCGGCTCAGGTTAACCCCGCCGCTGCCAGTCCTCTCGGCCCTTAAGGCGGCACGGCCTGTTCCCAACCCCCGATAGCTCACCGCCCAGACACACGGATCGCACGAGGAGATGACACTGTTCTACTCACCGGATCTATATTCTTATTTAACGGTTCCCCTTTAAACAACGGCGGTGGTTTCCCTCCCCCAGTGATTCCTCCGCTCCACCTCCCTCCCTCTCACTTACCGGCTCTCCATCCGCCTCCCTCCGCAGGCTCCTGCACACCCACAATGCACCGCGCAGCCCGAGCTCTGAACACTGAGCGCATCACACAGAGTAGGTATCATATTTTAAACCACTGTACTAACTACACCAAGAGATGATAACTAATAATATATTATTATCAGATATAACATAAGTCTCTGAGCATATCTACCCAGGAATATGTAGTACTCCTACATTTACAACATAGAATGCAGCAGTGAACCCTGAGAGTAAAGCTGCACCACAGCACATAAGCCTGAGCCATGAATACAGTTACACACCACAACATGCAACGCCCTTAGTACAGTTATAGGACAGCACAAAACACAACCATAAATATAAATAAGCACAAAGGCGATCAGTGTCAAACGTTTCAATGATGTGTAATAGTTTTTGCAAATATGGCATCATTTAAACAGGTGCTTCAAAAAGCTTTCATTTTAAAGGGGCTGTCTGGTGCCCAAAATACATCTTCCAAATATTAATAAATATTAATGTGCTTTCAAAGTACTTTAAAATGCATGTCTTACATTTTGCATTGCTTAAAATATAAAATACTTAAAGCTAGAAGAAATTGTGAAATTACAGCAGTTTGCAAGAAAAAAGGATTGTCCACACTAGTTGATTATTTTTTTTGCTGCAGGAACCAATGAGAATAATGCCATTCAAATGAATGGAATATCCTGTCTCTCTAGTGATGTCATCAGACAATGTGTTGCACTGTTAAAAGAGCCTACTGTGTACAAGAGCAAGGTCACTCCGAGGCCACTCAATAGACTCAATTTGAGGAGGACGGGAACTGACTATATGAAAAAAACTTTTAAATCCTCAGTGTCTATATAATCAGTGCTGCCGCACCTGCAGCAAACATGCCGAGTAATTACTGGGAGGGCTTGAGTCAAATATAAAAACCTGTGCACAATACAAGCATCTTGCACCAAACTGAGTGTGGGGACTAGACTGTCCCTTTAATTGTTCTCAGGATCAATGATGTCTATCATTGTTATCCTAAAGTTGTATGCCTGTGAAATAAATGCATCCAGCCTTCAAAATCTCTTTTCCTGCAATCTTAATTCCTGAGGAAAGGACCTAGCAACTTGGTTTTGAACTCTGTTAGACAATAAATGTAATCATTTTAACCCTACTTGTTTCCTGTTTTTCCATGGCTAGCACTGTGCAGTGACAAAGAGAGTGCATTGCATAAAGTAACAGAAAATATATACAAACTGGGAATATTGCAGTACTGTGGGCTCTATCCCACGACTGTAAAGGTAAAACCAGGCTGGCAGTACTCAGACGAGTTGTGGACTCTCCTCCCTCAATTACATCTACAGCAGATCATCAGCACTTGTAGATCCAGACCAAGTATACGGTATATCTGTATATGATGTTTGAAAAAGCACATGCGTGCGAAATGCATAAAGAGACAGTGCGTGCCTCTGTGTGTGTGTGTGTGAGACAGTGCGTGGCTCTGTGTGTGTGTGTGTGTGTGTGTGAGAGACAGTGCGTGGCTCTGTGTGTGTGTGTGAGAGACAGTGCGTGGCTCTGTGTGTGTGTGTGAGAGACAGTGCGTGGCTCTGTGTGTGTGTGTGTGAGAGACAGTGCGTGGCTCTGTGTGTGTGTGTGTGAGAGACAGTGCGTGGCTCTGTGTGTGTGTGTGTGAGTGAGAGAGTGTGTGGCATACACTCATACTTATACACACACATACTCACACACTTATACTCCTACTCTCCACAACAATGCAATTGAACTGTGGTATAAATTGAAAGAACTGTAATTACATTAACCTTTATTTTATGTATTTTTCTGATTGAACCTATTCACCATAGATCTGTTGTCTATTTGGTAAGGACATTGCTTATAATTATCTGTTTCAATATTGGTTGTATACTCCCTTCTCACCACATTAAGATCCTCTTCAACCCCAAGGGGTTAAAGCCGACAATAACACCATTTTCCCTACACAATAGTGTGCAATTTGTCAGAAAACAACTCTTTTCCTTTGGGTTTAATGCTACCTGATTGCAAAATTCATCTGAGTTACCCTCATCAATTCTCTGACCTAGTAACATCCACGTTTACTACATTTTTAAATATATAAAAAAAACTTTAAAATTCTCTCTTCCACTTGCCTGGCTCTCCCCATATGTGGTCGAGAATTCTCCCTCTGGTTCTTGGTACCTGTAATTTATTCATAATAATTGTATACCAGCCCCATAGCATAATGTCATTATATCAGCCCCATAGCATAACATTATTATGTTTTTTCATAAAATTAATAACTATTTTAAAGCATATTTAAAAAGTCATCATAGATAAGACAAATATATATATATATATATATATATATATATAAAAAAATCAAGGTGTGATATATACCATGTGTGCATACTCGGCGGATAGATTGACTTACCCCAGCACCCACACTGCAGTCACCAGACTTGCCCCAGCACCCATACCTCATTTACAGGACTTGGCCCAGCACATAGGTCACACTTCAGCTTGCAGTTTGTGCTTAGAGGACTTTACCCCAGCAACCTAATTGCACTCCCAGGACTTACCCAAGCAACCTAATTGCACCCATAACTTACCCAAGCACCTAGGACTTGCCCCAGCACTTAGATTGCACACAGGACTTACACAAGTACATAGAGTGAACTCACAGAATTTGCCCCAGCACCCAGGACTTACTCTAGCATGCAGATGGAAACCAAGCAACCTAATTGCACTCACAGGACTTTCCCAGCACCCATGACTTACCCAAGCACACAGGACTTGCCCCAGCACTTAGATTGCACACAGGACTTACACAAGCACTTAGATTGAACTCACAGGATTTGTCCCAACACCCAGAACTTACCCTAGCACGCAGATGGACACCCATCCACTCTGTGCATGCAGAATGAAAAGGTGCCTGTTATGACATTAAGTCATATCCGGGCGGTGGCAAGCCGATACTACATTGGAGTGTGAGATTGCACTCTTGCGGCCGCATCATCATACAGCAGCAACCCTGCATATCTTGCCACCTTTTTCTGAGCCTACCCTCAGCAACAAATACACACGTGTCTCACATGCACAGTCACTTATACATGGACACACAGGCATACACAGTTGTCATAACAAAGCTACAATATCAATAAATTTGTCAATCTGAAAGTTCACTTTTTATTGCCGTGGAGCACTGTGATATGTCCATTTATTACAATCTGTCGCTCATACACACACACACACTCTGCCACTCACACTTACACACTCTGCCACTCGCACACTTACACACTCACACACGCTTAGACACTGCTTAGTTTCCTCTAAGACTGGCCCTCATGCTGCCACAATCCCCACTAGATCTCCCCAGCCTGCTGCTCTGGCCGTGTGGGTTGCAGCGCCATGGAGAAAAGAAAAAAAAAAACAGGCTGCCCGCTGCAGCAGCAGATGGCGGTCCAAAGAGTTGGCACCTTAAACGAACTGCTTGTTTGCCTATTAATGGGAGTGCTGGCTCTGGCAATTTGGCCGCAGACTTCTTTGATAAAACCAAGCTATTGACAGCTTATAGTTCCAAAGGTGACCTCCAATACGAAAATCAAAAAATATTAATGTTTCAAGAATATGCTCCACAAGTCACAAAAAAGAAGGGCATTTTCCATGGTATGTAAAATCCTCCACGAAAAAGGAGTCAGATTCAGTCTGCTTTACCCAGCGAAATTGAGGATACTTCATAAAGGCCAAATTTTCATTTTCGATAGCCCCACAGATGCACAACGAAAGATACATGAACTAGATCTCTGAACTGGGAACGTCATGTGACTTTCTTAGTTCCTGAAATGTTTTAATGCTTCTTTTTATACCATACTTTTTCTTATATGCGATTGAAAGTTCCTGTCCGGAGGGCTATGTGAGAGCTCTAAACGCGATACTGCTAACATATCATGGTGGATCTATAGCTATGTATCTTCAATCTAAGTATCTTTTGGAAATGTTTTTACTAGACCGAGCGCAACATCAGCTGAACTACACAAAAAACTAATTTCAAAGGTAGGGAAATTATTGGTTATTTTAGCCCAAGAAAGGAGAGCATTTCATACAGGCACATCCAACATCCTGCTGGAATGATACACACAGATCCCAGGTAATTATGTCAAATATTCCAAAACTATTACCAAAACCCATATACAGCTGACCCGGATGATAAACTGAAAGGTATAATTGTTACAACACGCAAAACCACCAAGACTCTCTAATTCCCATGGAAAACTAAACAGCCCCATCCTTGAAATTAAGGTATCCATGGCTATTGCTCAATTAAAAAATGGCAAAATGCCTGGGCCAGACGGATTCTCCAGGGAATTCAATAAACTTCTTAGACCACATTTATTAGGACCATTGACTGATTATGTGATGACATTTACTTGGGAGACTCCCACCTTGGTAATCTAAACGAGGCCAGAACTATTCTCAAACTCAAGCCAGATATGAACCCATCAGATGTAAAATCCTATAGACCAATCACTTTGTTAAACCAAGATTTCAAATTGTTAACTAAAATTCTATCCAACAGACTTCAAAACATCCATCCACATATTTTACATTTCACAGAGGGCTTATGTTAGGGGACGTCACTCGGTCGTGGTAATTATGGTGGTATGGTGGTCGTGGTATCAGCAATTTCAGCCAAATGGACTGCATTCAACACCGGACCCAAACATTTATCGGCTTTGGTTATTTTGGACACAGAAATGGCCTTCGACCAGGTGGCATGGCCCCACACATAAGTATATGGAAATTCTTTTTTTTTGGCAAATTATATGATTCACCTACCACCAAAATAACAGTAAATGGTCTTGATTCTGATCCATTGTTTATGGAGAGAGAGGAAAGGCAAGGTTGTCTCGTGTTGCCCTTGCTTTTTAATATGGCACTATATCCTATTCTCCGTTGTCTTAATGACTCCCCATCACTTGAGAGCATCGGCAAAGATGCATCCTTAGTTAAAATAAATGCTTTCGCAGATGACATTTTTCTTGTCCTCTCACACCCACAAAAATCTTTCCAATAAATAATTTATATTTTTTCAAATTGGGGCCCCAACACAGTTTTTACAATTAACAGATCTAAGATAACCACTTTGCTCCTGGATCAAACTAGAACCGCACCTGGGCTAGTGGATTTAGGGATCAAGTGGAAAAATAACAATCATCTAGGGGTTAAACTCCCAAAACAACAAGACCGCTTATAGGAAACAAATATCCTTCCTGTAATTAAAAAGATTGATACTGAATTGAAACGTTGGAATTGACTTGACTTTCTCACGTGGCATTGCGCTTAAAATGGTGAGTTTTCCTGGTGTCTTATATTATTTGCAATCACTTCCTATTTTACTCACTAAAAAAAACACTTAGAAAAGAGTAATATGGAAGGAACAACAAAAGGGTTACAATAAGTACTCCCAGATTGACCTTGACCTGGGATTTGTGGTGACAGAAGACTGGACAAAAAGTGAATGTTTATTAAATTAAAGGTTTTTATTTATAGTTTTATATGGGTGCACTAAACATCTTTCAATTCCATTTCCACATTTGTTTGTCTGAACTCTCTGAAAGTTGTTTCTTCTGACGATCTGAAAAGAAAATGGAAAATGTGAAAACGTATCTTATTTACCCTAGTATTGCGTGAAAACAATCTTTAGAAACTTTAAAAAAGTTTAGCCACTATTGGCCCAGTTTACAATTTACTGCAATTCCCATGGTGTTTAACCAATAGTGGTTGATTGTATATTATGGGACTAGCAGCGGGGCAGTGGGCCTCCCTCGGCCCAATTTTTCTAAAGTCGCAATGTAAAAAACTATATGTAAATATAAACTTTTTAATATTAAATGCAACTATTTTAATATCACATTCAACTATTTGTATATGTAATACACATGTTATTGAAAAATTACATTTCAGTGGGGGCCCCTTTAACCAGTGGGCCCTGGGAAAGTGCCCACTTTGCCCATTGGTTAAAGTGGCCCTGACTAGCAGTAAACAATACAAAGTTATTGTATTGCTCGGGCCTTGGCCCTTTAACCCCTTCGCGACACAGGACGGACTAGGTGACTAGGTGTTAGTGACAAGAGACAAGAAGTACCTGCTTCCTGTGCTCTCTGGCTGTCACACGATTGCCTCTTCACAGAGGCAATCAGTGACTGCCAGGCACACTGACAGGCAGTGGGGATGTTCTGCTGAACATCCCCACTGACTGGTCAGATCAATATTAACCCTATATTGATCTGACCAGTTATAATCTGCCTCCCTCTCCTCACATTTTTTTAGTGAGGGAGAGAGACAGATCAAAGTTCTAAAAGTAAAAAAAAAACAATAAACACACAACACACAAATATTAAAACAATAAAAAAAAACTTATTAAAGCAATTCCCTGCGTTTAACCCCTTCCCTGCCACTGATCTTGCACAAGCAGTGATCGTGCACATCAGCCCATTTATTTTTGCCGTTTGTGCATTTTTTAGGGGTTAATTTTTTTTGTACTGTAATTTATTACAGTACTAAAAAGGCTCTTCTAAGAGTTATTAACCCCTTCTTTGCCGTCGATCACTGCTTACGCAATGATATTGACGCCAAAGCAATTTTTATCTGTCTGCATATTTTTATTTTATTTTTTTTACACATACCCGCTAGGGGATTACATGTAAAGTAAAAATATTTGAGTTTTTTTTTTTTAAGCTGCCTGAGCGCATAGCGATCAGTAACAGCGAATTAGTGGCAAAGGCGGTTTGGTGATTTCTCAATTAAGCTCACCATTCGCCCTGGTCAGATCAAAATTGGTCGGATCAATATTCACAAATATTGATCTGCCTCCCTCTCCTCGCTTACATTTTTGTGACGGAAAGAGACAGATCAGTATTAGTGATATAAAATAACATTTTATAAAATTGTCAGGTTTTATGAAAGTCTTTCACTGTGTATTAACCCCTTCCCTGCCATTCATCACTGTGTAAGCAGTAATCTTGCACAGCAACAGTATGTTTTGCTGTCTGCACTGTTTTATGGATTAATTTCTTTGTACTGTAATGTATTACAGTACTAGATAGGCTCTTCTAAGAGCTATTAACCCCTTCTTTGCTCGAGATCACTGCTTACGCACTGATTCTGAGGCCGCGGACTCAGGGTTCGATTTTGACCCTATTCAGCTTTCTGATACATCATCTAGCGATGTATCGGTGGCTGCTGAGCCCTTGCCACAAGTAGTGATGGGGGTCTACCGATAAAAAAATATATGGTTTGGTGGGGGTAAATTACATTGGCTGGCTTCAAAGATATATCCCATAAAGGACACGTACGCAGGTTGACTACATGTCAAAATTCCAAGTTGGAATTTTGAGATGCGCATCTCACAAATGTTGCCTTCTAGCCAAAAACAAACCAACAAACCTATGCATGGGTGATATCCCTGTACTCGGGAGATGTTGCTGAACACATATTGGGTTGTTTTTTGGCAGTGACATATACCAGAATCTGTGAATTCATGCCTGAAGTACAATGCATGTGGAAAAAAACCTCCCAAAAAAGTACTACCACAAACTTTTACAAAGGCTGGTGGTAGAATTAGTACCTATACAGTATTAAAATACCACCATTTGAAATACCTTAGGATGTCTATTTTCCAAAAATATATGGTTTGATGGGGTAAAATTCATTGGACGGCTTCAAAAATGTTCCAAATGGAACATGGGCGCAGGCTGACTACATGTCAAAATTCCAGGTTGGAATTGCGCACCCCCTAAATGTGGAATTTTAGACCCAATACAAACCAACACACCTATGCATGGGGGGTATCCCTGTACTCAGGAGATGTTGCTGAACACATATTGAGGTGTTGGTTGGCAGTGGCAAATACCAGAATCTGAAAATTCCTGCCTGAACTACAATGTGTGTGGGGAAAAAAATGACATCCCAACCCTTTGACAGAGGTTGGTGGTAGAATTAGCACTTGGAAAGTGTTAAAATACCACAATTTTAAAAACCCTAGGATGTCTAGTTTTCCAAAATATATGGTTTTATGGGGTAAAATACTTTGACAGGCTTCAAAAGTGTCCCAAATGGAACATGGGCGCAGGCTGACTACATGTCAAAATTCCAAGTTGGAAATGCACCCCCCCTAAACATGGCCTTTTAGCCCCCAAATAATCTAACTAACCTACACATGGGTGGTATCCCTGTACTCAGGAGATGTTGCTGAACACATATTAATGTGTTTTGTGGCACTGACACATAATAGGATCTATGAATTCATGCCCGATGTACAATGAATGTGAAAAACAAATTACTATCCATAACATTGACATAGGCTGGTGGTAGAATTAGTGCATGGAAAGTGTTAAAATACTACCATTTGAAATACCCTAGGGTGTCTAGTTTTCAAAAATATATGGTTTTGTGGGATAGAATACACTTTTTGGCTTCAAAAATGTCCCAAATGGGACATCGGCGCAGGTTTTCTGCACGTCAGAATTCCAAGTTGGAAAACCAAAAAGCGCACCTCTCAAATGTGGCCTTTTAACCCCCAAATAACCTAACCAACCTATACATGGGTGGTATCCCTGTACTCAGGAGATGTTGCTAAACACATATTGAGGTGTTGTTTGGCACTGACATATAACAGGATCTGTGAATTCATGCCCAAAGTACTATGTATGTGAAAACAAATTACTATCCATAACATTGACATAGGCTGGTAGTATAATTAGTGCATGGAAAGTGTTAAAATACTACCATTTGAAATACCCTAGGGTGTCTAGTTTTCAAAAATATATGGTTTTGTGGGATAGAATACACTTTTTGGCTTCAAAAATGTCCCAAATGGGACATGGGAGCAGGTTTTCTGCACGTCAGAATTCCAAGTTGGAAAACCAAAAAGTGCACCTCTCAAATGTGGCCTTTTAACCCCCAAATAACCTAACCAACCTATACATGGGGGGTATCCCTGTACTCAGGAGATGTTGCTGAACACATATTGAGGTGTTGTTTGGCACTGACATATAACAGGATCTGTGAATTCATGCACAAAGTACAATGTATGTGAAAAAAAATTACTACCCAAAACATTGACATAGGCTGGTAGTATAATTAGTGCATGGAAAGTGTTAAAATACTACCATTTGAAATACCCTAGGGTGTCTAGTTTAAAAATATATATGGTTTTGTGGGGTAGAATACACTTTCTGGCTTCAAAAATGTCCCAAATGGGACATGGGCACAAGTTTTCTGCATGTCAGAATTCCAAGTTGGAAAACCAAAATGAGCACCCCCTAAATGTGGCCTTTTAGCCCCAAAACAAACCAACAAACCTATGCATGGGTGGTATCCCTGTACTCAGGAGATGTTGCTGAACACATATTGAGGTGTTATTTGGAAATATCCCTTCACATTTTAAGGTAATGTTTACCTAAATTGCAATATATGTGAAAAATTAAAAAAAAAGATTTTTTGCTGCAAACTTTGGCATAGATTGGTGGTAAAATGGCTACATGAAATGTGTCAAAATACCCCAAGTTAAATGCCCTGGGTTGTCTAGTTTTCAAAAATATGTACATGTTGGGGGTCATTCATGGATTTAGTACAGAAATCAGTGTTACAATGTCACTATCGCTAATTTTGAAAGAAAGGATTTTAAAATAGCATTGCACCACTTATAGTTCTGGCCCTGTAACATGAATAAAAAAGCACAAAAACATAAAAACATGGGCTATTTCTGAACTCAGGACATATATTAGAAACTTTTTAGCAGTGTTTTTTTGTTGTCTCTTGTACATGAGTATACGATTTTTCAAATAAAAGTCATAAAAAAAGTATTTTTTCAATTTTTTTGCCATATTTTATTATTTTTTTTACATCAAATTATATGCTATTATCAAAATAATGGTATCAAAAGAAAGCCCTTCTTATAACGATAAAAACAATATATAGTTTGTGCGGGTACACTAAATGAGACAGAAATAAATTACAGCAAAACACAAACTGCTCAGAAATGTTAAAACAGCCCATGTCACCAAGCGTCGGACAAGCCAAAAAAGTCATGTCACTAAGGGGTTAAAAAAAAAAAAGTAAAACAAAACGTGGGCAAACGGCTCAGATGCCCAGGGCCCATTCATTCCTGGGGGCCCAAAGTAGCTGCCCCGTGGGCCCCCGCTGCACATGTGACTGTTTCACACAGAGACAGTCAAGATCGGGTTGCAGCCAGCAGATGTACCCGGCTTCTAGTCACAGCCACCAGAAATTAGATCATGTCATATCTGGTGACTGTGACACTGCGTGCAGGAAGAAACCCTGCAGAGGAGATGGCTGACGAGAGGCATCCAGGTAAGTACTGGGGGGGGAGGATTGTAGGCTATTAATGGACACATAATGAGTGGGCTATTAATGGACAAATTATCAGTGGGCTATTAACGAGCAAATTATCAGTGGGCTATTAATGGATAAACTATGGGGCAGGGGGCGCAGAATTTTTTTCAGTAAGGGGCCCTGAAATTTCTGATGCGGCCCTGACTGGCTGACACATATCATTGTAGATACAGTAAACACAAGGTTTGTGTTTCTATTACAGACTAACTGTAGGTCCCATACAATTTCCATGTTGCTGGCTCAACTTAATGGGAGATGCTGTCAACAAAGGTTAATGTAGTGTTGTGTAGTGTCACTCTGTGATCTATATAAAACGTTCTGGGAAATTCTTGGAACGCCGGGTGCTTACATTTCTTATGATGCTCAGCTAAACAAATGAGATGTGCATTCCACAGCAGTTGTACCAATCCATAATGATGTGATAACTAACCTTTTGCTCACCAGTTGTTGAGTTCTCACATTTCCATGGTGCTTAAAATACCAAATGGCTGGCTGGGAGTCATGGGAAATGTAGTCTTAACAGCTGGAGCATTAACTAACCCTAGATGCAATAAATATTTTAATTAAACTACCTTGTGCCTGCAGCATGCAAGCTGGGTCTCTGCCAATGTGGGAACTCTCTGCCTGTGTAGGAGCTGCCAGGGTGAAGAGGGGGAGACTAGCTAGAGGGAGAGGAAGGGAGCAAAGCAAACCATTATGACAGCATAGGGGTGTACAGAATTAAATAAAATTATTCTTGCTGCACTTCCGTGCCTGCCAGGTATTTGTTTTGCTCCCTTTGTGTGGTAGACCTACCCTAACAAATCTACGGTTTCTCTCTCCCTTGCGGCTGCTTCTTTGGCACTGTTGGAATTTCCATGGAGGGCTGTATCTTACCCCCGCCACACACCCATGCCTGCCAACTTCCTTGGTCAAGGTCTGCGTGATGTTGCATTATACTGCGAGAGGCAGCTGAAGTGTGCACAGTGCAGGTACAGAGTAGCTGGGGCTCATGTTTTCAGATTTTGACTTTTTATTTGTTATAGACATAGTTTATATGCAAACAACATGTCAGGAAAAATCAGACACAGACCCCCAAAAATTGGCCTGTCACTACAAATCCGGGACTGTTGGCAACAATACCCTATTATTATAGTTACACTGAATGTACTACAGTGCTTCCGGGATAGTCTTACAGTGAAAGTCTACACAATGATGATGTTTTTTACAAATGGTGGCAAGGGATAGTATTTAGAATTTCAATATTTAAATCATTTTTACATGTAGCTGATCAGCTGTTTAAAGATATCCACTAGAGTGCGCTGTGACTTCAGAACAGTCAGTTCCAGACAGTACCTTCATAGCAACCCTGTGGCTGCAGTCTGGTAAATAGAACAGCATTCTAGAAATGGACAGTCATACATTGCTGATATGGAAAGATTAAAGGAGTTTGCCACATCATGTCCACACCCTGTGTTTACAGAATGCCCTGCAAGGTGTTCCCTCCTCTCTCCTTGTCTCTACAGTACATGATCACTTGACAAGTAACTTACTTGTATTGTGAATATCACTGGGAGCGGCAGAAATTTAGCCGTTGAGAACAAATCACAAATAGATTTATTTGAGCAACAAGAAAAGGAGGTTAAACTAGAAAAAGTAATTGAGATCAGAATAAATCATACATTCTACTTTATATTATCAAATTATCATAACCAATATTTATAGATGGAAAGGTGCTAAATTTAATTTGGACAACAAGTGTATACTTACAGGTCACCGTCAGAATTAGCTGATGTCAGTTGTTCTTGTCAGATTTTGATGTAGCCCTCATAATGATATTTTAAGATTACTTCTGCCTGATTAAACAGGCATCTGAATGTTGCTTCTATGGCAGGAGTGTCCAAGTTTTTTTCACACAGGGCCACTTCACCAGAAATGTATGTGGGTGTTGGCCACAAATCATTTTTCATTGAGAGAAAAGTACACACACACACACACACACACACACACACACACACACACACATATATAAAAATTCACAGTAATGTGCAGTGTGAGTGTATCACAGACTCCACAGCAATAAAACTGGAGTCTGCTGTGGAGTCTCTGATACACTCAAACACTGCGCTCGACTCCACAGCATGGTGTACTGTTCAGATGCAATTCCGAGGGATGATATCGGGGTGGGGGGGAAAGAGCAGGTAAGCAAGGTAGGGATCCGGCTGTCCTAGGGGTCCCTCAGCTGAAGGCTCATATCTTGTCTCATTAAGCACAGCACACCGCCAGAAGAGAGGTATTCATATAAGTGCAAGCCTTCTACACATTAGTAGTACTCTAGACCAGTGATGGAGAACCTATGGCACGCATGCTGCAACTGTGGCCACGGGGTGGCAGAAAGAGCTGAATCCCATATTCATGCCAGTGTTGTGTGCTGGCCGCCCCTCACATCATTGTTTTTGCAGTGCGTAGGGAAGTAGTCTCTGGCCGCACTAGTGAATAATTGGAGGCTGGGTGTCATGTGACATCCTGGAGCTCAGTGGGCAAAGCGGGCCACTTCACCAGAAATGTGTGTGTGCATGGGCCGTATTCATTTTTCATTGATAAAAATCTATATACACACTCACATATATATATATATATATATATATATATATATATATATATATATATATATATACATATATATATATATATATATACATACATACACTGAACAAAACGCAACACTTTTGTTTTTGCCCCAATTTTTCATGAGCTGAATACAAAGATCTAAGACTTTAGTACACAAAAGACCTATTTCTCTCAAATATTGTTCACAAATCTGTCTAAATCTGTGTTAGTGACCACTTCTCCTTTGCCGAGATAATCCATCCACCTCACAGGTGTGGCATATCAAGATTCTTATTAGAGAACATGATTATTGCAAAGGTGTGCCTTAGGCTGGCCACAATAAAAGGCCACTATAAAATGTGCAGTTTTATCATACAGCATAATGCCACAGATGTTGCACACATTGAGAGAGCGTGCAACTGGAATGCTGACTGCAGGAATGTCCACCAGAGCTGTTGCCTGTGAATTGAATGTTCAGTTCTCTACCATAAGGCTTCTCCAAACGCGTTTCAGAGAATTTGGCAGTTCATCCAACCAGCCTCACAACCGCATACCACGTGTAACCATACCAGCCCAGGACCTCCACATCCAGCATCTTCACCTCCAAGATCATCTGAGACCACTTACACAGAGATAGAGTCACACTTACACACACAGTCACACATACACACACACAGTCACACTTACACACACTCACAATGAGTCACACTTACACACACACACAATCAGAGTCACACCTACACACAGAGAGATAGATGTCTTAATGTTTTTGTGTTACCGGGGCTGTGGACTCCTGATGGGGCTGCTACTCCAGGCAAGTAATGATGCCTTTTTTCTATCTTCCCTCCCTCTGACCATGACATCACGTGCAGGGTAGAGGAGGGATTATGCGTGCCCTACATGATGTGAAGCGTTCTGTTGGGGAACTAAGTTCCCCAAAGCTGCTAATAGCCAAACATGAGGTGGGAGGTGCGGTAACAACGGCAGCTTTCATGCGGGCCGCACCTGGATGTTCCACGAGCTGCATGTTGGACGCCATTGCTATAGTGGGTCCCAGACAATTTTGGAATACCAAAATTCATGCTGGTGGCCCTGGCAATTCGCACTGACTTTCAGCCAGCCTGGTTCTCCGCAACCTGGTGGTGCTGATTTGTGCACCGTTGCTGTAATGCTGAACACACCTCCAAAGAGGTGAAGATGATCATCTCTTCCCCACTGATTGACTGTGTGCTGTGCTATTATCGTGTGTACATATCAATGTGAGAAAGTGGTTGCACTTCTCTGTGAAATGGAAGCCCCCTGGAATGCAAAGACTAACGGTGGTTATCTATAGAATGGTGCGTAACAAGATTTCAGTAGTCTTCTGCCTCATTAAAAATCTTGATATAATGCATTAATTTTTTTTTCAGCTGAAGTTAACATCTTAGTCTTCAGAATACTCATCAACAAAAAAATAAATACTTGACGTACAAAAATATGAAATACAATAATGTCAGACTTAAAAAATAAAGTCAGTATATTATCTAATAATAATACTGTAATTATCCTCAAGGAATTACGAGGTCTCTTGTATCCATAATGGAAAAATTCCATGCCCCCCATATGCAGAATAGAACAACATCCTAATTCAACAGATTGCTCCACATTTCAATGGCCAATGACAACAGTGTAGACATTTCCGGGTTAGAACCCTTAGATCAGGGGTCCTCAAACTTTTTAAACAGGGGGCCAGTTCACTGTCCCTCAGACCGTTGAAGGGCCGGACTATAGTAAAAATAAAAACTATGAACAAATTCCTATGCACACTGCATATATCTTATTTTGAACAAAACGGGAACAAATACAATATTATATATATATATAAGTAAAGTTAAATAAACAAACAGTATTTCAATGGGAATAGTGTGCCAGTCAGAGCCCAGTAATATTATGCCAGTCAGATGCCCAGGAATATTATGCCAGTCAGATGCCCAGGAATATTATGCCAGTCAGATGCCCAGGAATATTATGCCAGTCAGAGCCCAGGAATATGATGCCAGTCAGAGCCCAGGAATATTATGCCAGTCAGATGCCTAGGAATATTATGCCAGTCAGATGCCCAGGAATATTATGCCAGTCAGAGCCCAGGAATATGATGCCAGTCAGAGCCCAGGAATATGATGCCAGTCAGAGCCCAGGAATATTATGCCAGTCAGATGCCCAGGAATATTTTGCCAGTCAGATGCCCAGGAATATTACGCCAGTCAGAGCCCAGGAATATTACGCCAGTTAGATGCCCAGGAATATTATGCCAGTCAGATGCCCAGGAATATTATGCCAGTCAGAGCCCATGAATATTATGCCAGTCAGATGCCCAGTAATATTATGCCAGTCAGAGCCCAGGAATATTTTGCCATTCAGATGCCCAGTAATATTATGCCAGTCAGATGCCCAGGAATATTATGCCAGTCAGATGCCCAGTAATATTATGCCAGTCAGATGCCCAGGAATATTATGCCAGTCAGAGCCCAAGAATATTTTGCCATTCAGATGCCCAGTAATATTATGCCAGTCAGATGCCCAGGAATATTGTGCCAGTCAGATGCCCAGGAATATTATGCCAGTCAGAGCCCAGGAATATTTTGCCATTCAGATGCCCAGTAATATTATGCCAGTCAGATGCCCAGGAATATTATGCCAGTCAGAGCCCAGGAATATTTTGCCATTCAGATGCCCAGTAATATTATGCCAGTCAGATGCCCAGGAATATTGTGCCAGTCAGATGCCCAGGAATATTATGCCAGTCAGAGCCCAGGAATATTTTGCCATTCAGATGCCCAGTAATATTATGCCAGTCAGATGCCCAGGAATATTATGCCAGTCAGAGCCCAGGAATATTTTGCCATTCAGATGCCCAGTAATATTATGCCAGTCAGATGCCCAGGAATATTGTGCCAGTCAGATGCCCAGGAATAGCGTGCCATTCAGATGCCCAGGAATATTTTGCCATTCAGATGCCCAGTAATATTGTGCCAGTCAGATGCCCAGGAATAGTGTGCCATTCAGATGCCCAGGAATATTATGCCAGTCAGAGCCCAGTAATATTATGCCAGTCAGATGCCCAGGAATATTATGCCAGTCAGAGCCCAGGAATATTTTGCCAGTCAGATGCCCAGTAATATTATGCCAGTCAGATGCCCAGGAATATTATGCCAGTCAGAGCCCAGGAATATTTTGCCATTCAGATGCCCAGTAATATTATGTCAGTCAGATTCCCAGGAATATTGTGCCGGTCAGATGCCCAGGAATAGCGTGCCATTCAGATGCCCAGGAATATTTTGCCATTCAGATGCCCAGTAATATTTTGCCATTCAGATGCCTAGTAATATTGTGCTAGTCAGATGCCCAGGAATAGTGTGCCATTCAGATGCCCAGGAATATTATGCCAGTCAGAGCCCAGTAATATTATGCCAGTCAGATGCCCAGGAATATTATGCCAGTCAGAGCCCAGGAATATTTTGCCAGTCAGATGCCCAGTAATATTATGCCAGTCAGAGCCCAGGAATATTGTGCCAGTCAGATGCCCAGGAATAGTGTGCCATTCCAGTGCTCGTTATACCTCCCTCCTCCCCCGCTTCCCCATCACTTACCTCCAGCTGCTGTGTCCCCGGACGTCTCGCGCAGTGTCCTCCTGCGGAGGAGGGAAATAGTTACCGGATCCGGATGTGACGTAACGTCACATCCGTTCGCAGTGATTTTTTTTTTTTTTCCGTTTTCCTGCAGCCGCATCCTCTGCGGCTGCCAGAAAGAAAAAAAAAAAAAAGATAAACAGGCAGCACCCCCCGCGGGACGGATAAATTTCATCGGCGGGCCGCATGTGGCCCGCGGGCCGTAGTTTGAGGACCCCTGCCTTAGATGCTTGCTGTTGTCACTAAAAGACATGCTTCTTTGCTTTTTACATATTTTTTACATTTACAGGCTCAGTCCCAACAATTTTAATTGTATACCTGATATAGGTTACCTAATAAAACCCAAGAGCTTATTTTACTACCTTGTGTTAACCCGAATGAGGGGATCACTGCCCAGTGCAAATCTATGACTAATAAGTTTTTTCGAAACCATGCCATACAGCAATCAGTGCATTGTTATTTGATATCAGGTTCAGTTTGTCATTGTTTTGTTAATAAACCTTTTTCCCACTTGTGCCGCTACCACAAGTCAACCCAGTTACAGCGCTAAGCATTGGAGCCTTATGGGAAACCAGATCTCACTTTTACTTCCGCAGTAAAGCAGGAATGTAACGAGCTCTCGGGACTCACATCTCCATCCCATTTGTAAATATCAAGCCATAGGTCATTCTGTGACTAAGTTGGAGAAGGAAAAGTCTCATGCTTCAGATTGCATCTTCCAGTTTGAAATAAGCATTTTGCAGGGAGTATGCTTGTTTGTTTCATTCTGCAAATGATTAATTTATAGAGATGCATCCCCTTTAATGAGCATCTGCCTAAATTAATAGATACCTTCTCATAACTGTTTGTCATGATTACTGACCTACATATGTGAATCAAGACATTTTTGACATCATTATGGGCCCTGTAATTATATATTTATATTTGACTTCTCCTGCAGTTTGCTCAATATCAACTGAGCGTGGATTTTACCATTTGGTGTATTACCTGCAAAGGTGAGTCTTGGGAACTGTGTCATGAGAGTAATGCAGGCTGATAAAATAACTAACAGAAGAAGATCCTTTCCTAACATGTAGGTCCTTGATTGAGCATAACTGTTGATCACCATCAGGGCCGGACTGGGAACAAAAACCAGCCCTGTAAATATTTGTATACCAGCCCCATATAATTTTTAAGCACATTTTAAGGGTGTATTAGTTATAGATAAGACTGATATATACACCTGCACAGGGCAATACATGGCCCCCAGTATGCACACAAGGTTACATTGCCCTGTGCATGGGGTATATACCAGGGCAGTGTGTGATATAACTTTGTGTACATACTGGAGCATATATTGCCCTGTAAGGGTGTATATATCAGTGCATGAGATTTAACCTTGCGTACATGCTGGGTGTAAATATAAACTTATCTCAGCATCCAAATTGCACTGACGTGGCTTGCCCCAGTACCCAGATTGAACTCACAGCACTTGCCCCAGCATCCAGAATTTGACCCAGCACTCAGCACCCAGCACTCACAGGACTTGCCCTAGCACCCAGGAGGAAATACCCTAGCACGCAGATGGACACCAGTGGTGTATCTTGATTTTGTGCTGCCCTAGGCAGACAAAATCCGGGCACCCCCCTACCCAAGCTGCACACCCACGTTACACACCTAAGACATGCCCCATCATTCAGACTCACATCAAGCTCACACTCCCATCACACTCAGTCACACACTCCTACTCCCATCACACTCAGTCACACACTCCTACTCCCATCACGCACACTCTGACTCCCATCACACTCAGTCACACACACTGTCTCCCATCACACACACTCTGACTCCCATCACACTCAGTCACACACACTGTCTCCCATCACACACACTCTGACTTCCATCACACTCAGTCACACACAGTCTCCCATCACACACACTCTGACTCCCATCACACTCAGTCACACACAGTCTCCCATCACACACACTCTGACTCCCATCACACTCAGTCACACACAGTCTCCCATCACACACTCTGACTCCCATCACACTCAGTCACACACTGTCTCCCATCACACACACTCTGATTCCCATCACACTCAGTCACACACTGTCTCCCATCACACACACTCTGATTCCCATCACACTCAGTCACACACAGTCTCCCATCACACACACTCTGACTCCCATAACACTCAGTCACACACAGTCTCCCATCACACACACTCTGACTCCCATCACACTCAGTCACACACTGTCTCCCATCACACACACTCTGATTCCCATCACACTCAGTCACACACTGTCTCCCATCACACACACTCTGATTCCCATCACACTCAGTCACACACACACTGTCTCCCATCACACACACTCTGACTCCCATCACACTCAGTCACACACTGTCTCCCATCACACACACTCTGATTCCCATCACACTCAGTCACACTCTGATTCCCATCACACTCAGTCACACACACACACACACACACACACTGTCTCCCATCACACACACTCTGATTCCCATCACACACACTCTGACTCCCATTACACACACTCTGACTCCCATCACACTCAGTCACACACACTCTGACTCCCATCACACACACTCTGACTCCCATCACACACTGTCTCCCATCACACACACTCTGATTACCATCACACTCAGTCACACACTGTCTCCCATCACACACACTCTGATTCCCATCACACTCAGTCACACACTGTCTCCCATCACACACACTCTGACTCCCATCACACTCAGTCACTCACACACACACACACACAGTCTCCCATCAGCACTTACCTTTCCCTGGCAGGCAGGCAGCATGGTCCCTCCATGCTGCCTGTTCGGCTTCCCGGCGATTGTGCCGACAGGTCACGTGACCGGGCGCGCGTATGACGTCAGCGCGCCCGTCACGTGACTGTCCGCACTTCCGTGTCGGCACACTGCACGGGGAGCCGAACAGGCAGCACGGAGGTTTCTCTGTGCTGCCTGTTCGGCTCCCCGTGCAGCCTGGCAGGCAGAGCGATGGTGAGGGGGGATCTTCCGATCCCTTCTCACCTCCATCTCTGCCTGCAAGCGCGGTGGGGTTTTTTTTTGTTTTTTTTTTAAAGGGCCGGATTTTTTTTTTCCAGTGCTGGGGGGCGCTGCCGCCCCCCAAAATTTGCCGCCATAGGCATCCGCCTAGGATGCCTCGCGGTAAATACAGCACTGATGGACACCCTATCAATGGTGCTTGCAGGAAAGAAAAAGGTGCCAGATATGACATATTGTGCCCGCATATTTTGCCGCCATTGGCTGATCCTGCCCTCAGCAACAAATACAGTGTCTCACACGTACAGTCACACATATACACAGTCACATACACACACCGACACATACAGACATTCACAGTTGTCATAACATAGCTACAAAATCAATAGAGCTGTCAAGAGCGAGTCCCCTGCTCTTTTTATATAGCACTGTGATATACCCATTTATTACACTCTGCCGATCTCTCTCACACACACACTGCCACTCTCACACACACACTCACTCTCAGTCCCACATTTATACTCCAATATTCACTCACGTATTCCCCCCCCTACCCCTGTTGTTTCTTTCCCTTTGTATTTTCTTCCCCACCCCACCCGTCTTCTCTTACCCCCTGTATATATATATTTTTCTCCCCCCACTCGTCATATCTTACCCCATGTATATATATTTTTCTTCCCCCACCCGTCATCTCTTACCCCCTGTATATATATTTTTCTTCCCCCAGCCCTGCCATCTCTTACCCCCTGTATATATATTTTTCTTCCCCCACCCCTGTCATCTCTTACCCCCTGTATATATATTTTCTTCCCCCAGCCCTGTCATCTGTTACCCCCTGTATATATATTTCTCTCCCCACAGCCCTGTCATCTCTTACGGCCTGTATATATATATATTTTTCTTCCCCCAGCCCTGTCATCTCTTACCCCCTGTATATATATTTTTCTTCCCCCACCCCTGTCATCTCTTACCCCCTGTATATATATTTTTCTTCCCCCAGCCCTGTCATCTCTTACCCCCTGTAAATATATTTCTTTCCCCCAAGCCTTGTCATCTCTTACCCCCTGTATATATATTTTTCTTCCCCCACGCTTGTCATATCTTACCCCCTGTATATATATTTCTCTCCCCCCAGCCCTGTCATCTCTTACCCCCTGTATATATATTTTTCTTCCCCCACACGTCATCTCTTACCTCCTGTATATATTTTTTTCTTCCCCCACCCGTTATCTCTTACCCCCTGTATATATATTTTTCTCCCCCCAGCCCTGTCATCTCTTACCCCCTGTATATATATTTTTCTCACCCCCAGCCCTGTCATCTCTTACCCCCTGTATATATATTTTTCTTCCCCCACCCCTGTCATCTCTTACCCCCTGAATATATATTTTTCTTCCCCCACCTCTGTCATCAATTTCCCATTCGGCGGATTGAAACGAGCAGTTTATTACTGGGCTCTGGCTGGCACTATATTACTGGGCTCTGGCTGGCATAATATTGCTGGGCTCTGAGTGGCTCTTTATTACTGGGCTCTGGCTGGCACTATATTACTGGGCTCTGGCTGCCACTATATTACTGGGCTCTGGCTGGCATAATATTCCTGCTCTCTGAGTGGAACTATATTACTGGGCTCTGGCTGGCACTATATTACTGGGCTCTGGCTGGCACTATATTACTGGCATCTGGCTGGCACTATATTACTAGGCTCTGGCTGGCATGAAATTCCTGGTCTCTGAGTGGCACTATAT
Source organism: Pelodytes ibericus (assembly GCA_036172795.1). NCBI lineage: Eukaryota > Metazoa > Chordata > Amphibia > Anura > Pelodytidae > Pelodytes > Pelodytes ibericus. The sequence continues at coordinate 127,559,497 of CM069858.1, read as the reverse complement.
TACTGGGCTCTGGCTGGCACTATATTACTGGGCATCTGGCTGGCACTATATTACTGGGCTCTGGCTTGCATATATTACTGGGCTCTGGTTGGCACTATATTACTGGGCTCTGACTGGCACAATATTACTGGGCTCTGACTGGCACAATATTACTGGGCTCTGGCTGGCACTATATTACTGGGCATCTGGCTGGCACTATATTACTGGGCTCTGGCTGGCACAATATTACTGGGCTCTGGCTGGCACAATATTACTGGGCATCTGGCTGGCACTATATTACTGGGCTCTGGCTGGCATAATTTTCCTGGGCTCTGAGTGGCACTATATTACTGGGCATCTGGCTGGCACTATATTACTGGGCTCTGGCTGGCACTATATTACTGGGCTCTGACTGGCATAATATTCCTGGGCTCTGACTGGCACACTATTCCTGGTCTCTGACTGGCACACTATTCCTGGTATCTGACTGGCATAATATTCCTGGGATCTGACTGGCATAAAATTCCTGGGCTATGACTGGCAAACTATTCCTGGTATCTGACTGGCATAATATTCCTGGGCTCTGACTGGCATAATATTCCTGGGCTCTGACTAGCATAATATTCCTGGTATCTGACTGGCATAATATTCCTGGGCTCTGACTGGCACTATATTACTGGGCATCTGGCTGGCACTATATTACTGGGCATTTGGCTGGCACTATATTACTGGGCATCTGGCTGGCACTATATACTACTGGGCATCTGGCTGGCACTATATTACTGGGCTCTGGCTGGCACTATATTACTGGGCTCTGATTGGCACAATATTACTGGGCTCTGGCTGGCACTATATTACTGGGCATCTGGCTGGCACTATATTACTGGGCTCTGGCTGGCACTATATTACTGGGCATCTGGCTGGCACTATATTACTGGGCTCTGGCTGGCATAATGTTCCTGGGCTCTGAGTGGCACTATATTACTGGGCATCTGGCTGGCACTATATTACTGGGCTCTGAGTGGCACTATATTACTGGGCATCTGGCTGGCACTATATTACTGGGCATCTGACTGGCACTATATTACTGGGCTCTGGCTGGCACTATATTACTGGGCTCTGACTGGCATAATATTCCTGGGCTCTGACTGGCATAATATTCCTGGGCTCTGACTGGCACACTGTTCCTGGTATCTGACTGGCATAATATTCCTGGGCTCTGACTGGCACAATATTACTGGTATCTGACTGGCATAATATTACTGGAATCCGACTGGCACACTATTCCTGGGCTCTGACTGGCATAATATTCCTGGGCTCTGACTGGCACACTATTCCTGGTATCTGACTGGCATAAAAATCCTGGGCTCTGACTGGCACACTATTCCTGGTATCTGACTGGCATAATATTCCTGGGCTCTGACTGGCATAATATTCCTGGTATCTGACTGGCACTATATTACTGGGCATCTAGCTGGCACTATATTACTGGGCTCTGACTGGCACTATATTACTTGGCATCTGGCTGGCACTATATTACTGGGCTCTGGCTGGCACTATATTACTGGGCATCTGGTTGGCACTATATTACTGGGCTATGGCTGGCACTATATTACTGGGCATCTGGCTGGCACTATATTACTGGGCTCTGGCTGGCCCTATATACTACTGGGCATCTGGCTGGCACTATATTACTGGGCTCTGGCTGGCACTATATTCCTGGGTTCTGGCTGGCACTATATTACTGGGCTCTGGCTGGCACTATATTCCTGGGCTCTGACTGGCATAATATTCCTGGGCTCTGACTGGCACTATATTAAAAAATGCGCTTGCAGACAGAGACGGAGATGAGAAGGGATCGGAAGATCCCCTCTCACCTCCGCTCTGCCTGCAAAACTGCACGGGGAGCCGAACAGGCAGCACAGAGAAACCTCCGTGCTGCCTGTTCGGCTCCCCGTGCAGTGTGACATGGAAGTGCCGAAAGTCACGTGATCGGCACTCTGACGTCAGACGCGCGCCGATCACGTGACCTGTCGGCACAACCGCCGGGAGGCCGAACAGGCAGCATGGAGGGACCATGCTGCCTGTCACCAGGGAAGTCCTCCTGCCACTAGCCACCAGGGAAGTCCTCCTGCCACTAGCCACCAGGGAAGTGTGTGTGTGTGTGTGTGTAAGTGGTAAGGGTGTGTGTAAGTGTGTCACTTTCTGTGTAAGGGTGTGTGTGAAATTGTGTCACTGTGTCTGTGTGTCACTGTCTGTGTAAGGGTGTGTAAGTGTGTCACTGTGTCTGTGTAAGAGTGTGTGTAAGTGTGTCACTGTCTGTGTAAGGGTGTGTGTGTAAGTCGTAAGTGTGTCTCTGTGTGTGACTGCAAGGGTGTCTGTGTTTAAGGGTTTCAATGTGTGACACAGATTTAGAGCATGCGAGTTGAATATTTAGATTTATTTATTTTTTACACTATACATTATACTTATATATATATATAAAAAATGTATGGAGGGTTAATGATGTGGGAGGCGTGGCGGGTCAGAGGAGGGGGGCACCAAAATGCACCTTCGCCTGTGTACACTAAAAACTAGCATTAGTTTGGGAACACATTGGATCTGGTACTTTAAATAGTGCACAGTATCTTTTATTTGATCACATGTGAGTACAATACACTTTTTGGCACAGGCTGACCACATCACAATCCCCGTCTTGTAACTACAGAGGTGTGGTTTGTTTCCGTTGATGGATCACTGCAGTAGGCCGGTGCAATTTAGAAAGGATTATATGGAGACATGTCTTTACAGGCTTCATTCTGCAATGTTGAATAACATGAGACTGGGCAATGGAATGAGTTACCAGAACAGATTTTCTACAGTTATTTTTCATTGTGAATTTCATCCTGGTGTGAGGTTTCCATAGAAGCAGAGCTTAATTTTTTAAGTGCAGATTATAAAGGCAACTAATTCAATTAAAGTCAGCCTTCCAAACCAGCACTTAATGCAGATTTCTTATTAGAGGATTTTATGGATCCACAAGAGTCAGACATCTTAAGAATTATGTTTTTTGCTGATTTGTTTTCTCACAAGAGGTTCAAACAGCGACGTGGGTGGTTGGCAGGGAAATATTAGATAAAGAACTAAACATCATAGTCTATTAATACCACGAAGACTATGAGCAACTAAATAAATAAAAAATAAATATAATTTCTTGTGGCCAAAATTTTAGGCTAATAAGTCGCATCTCTTTGAAGCAATGTTATTCCCAACTGTTGATAACTACATTTTTCATGAAGAAGGGTTGTAGTTCATCAATATCTGGAAGCACAAGATGGCTACCACTGCTTAATATTATCCTTTGATCATAACTGTAAATCATCTTATTTTCTATTATCATGTTCTGTAGAGCTGCATAAACAATTATGACATTGATATCTAATGTGAAAGGATATGTCTTCTTCTGCAAAACAGTTGTATGTCGAAGTACAGAAAAACACTGGTGAAAAAGCTTGATTAGTCAAGGTTTGTCTGATGCAGGCAAACACAGAAAAAAATTGTTTAAAGGGGCTTGGATGTCCAGTCTCAAAGTGTAAAATGGTACAAATGTATATGTTATATTATGAACACAACACACTAAAATAGTTTCAAATAAGAAACCTTTTAAGAGTATGAGAGGAGTGAGCAGTGCTTTCCACAGTCATGGGGAGGTTAGAGCAGGGTTCTGCTCCCATGATGCACAGCGAGTCTATGTGTTTACTGAGCATCATGGAACACAATGAAATGCTGAAGGTTGAATATCCATAGACTAAAATCACTATAACAACATACTTCACATATATTGAGAGAAATATTAGAGATTTTGTAAGTTATAATTATGGGATGTATAGAAAAATCAGTCATAGTCATTACTCCTACAAATGTGCACAGGAAAACAAACACAGAAAGCATATGTACAAATTATATTCACTACAACACAATTTCTAAAAATAA